>OX940987.1:15690411-16290411 GCA_954871275.1 Leptopterna dolabrata | reverse complement strand
TTGATCTTGAACTAAAGAATTTTTTGAGACCACCCGGAGCATTGTACGTCCAGCCGTTCGTATGCACGGAAAACCTTCGTCAACATGATCGTGAATGAAACCGTATAAATGGTCTATTTTGCTCAAATTCGGTGGGTAGCTGGGATGCGGTTTCTAGATGGTCCTGTATGAATTACAAGACGCTCGGATTATTTGTAATTAATTAATGAGCATGCGCAAACGCGAAATCTTAGGTATGCACTAAATTTATTATGATCTGTGGCCCGATTTTGATGAAATTCTATGGAACTTTTCTTCAAACTACGCGGAGAAATTTTCTTTCAACTTTGTTTAAATCTGCACGTTATGCTACATGTATAACAACAAATAATCACAGATAGAATGTGCGAATCCGCTGCATATTTATGAAACTTTAGTTGTTCGGTCGGCTCTACTTCTCGACTTAGGGCTTCAGTACTCGATTTAGCATGACGGTATGTAATTACCACATCAGAAAACAGTGATCTGCGCAAAAGGAACATCTATACAGGAAAATAATAAACCGTTTGTAATCATTTGCAGCGCTGTAGTTTTATACGCTTTTTTTTAAAGTCGGGTTTGTTAAAAATTTGTTTACTTTGGTTTATTATTTTTAAACTGTAGATTCGGTTTCCATGTGAGATCTCACAACAAACCATCGACCCCCTGGATAATGTTTTAGATACTGAAAAACGCAAAAGTGAGGTGAAATCAAACACATTATACGGCACATAACATATGACTTCTGATATGCCATCACGACTTCAGATTCATCAGCCAGTTCGGTAGAAAGTGGACATCACCATGTGATTCAGCTAGAAAAACCGTCAGGGGTATAGTAGGTACCTATGTTCGCCAGTTCCCAACAACTGCTGTCATCGGATGAACCCCACCATTCTCCTGACTATCGCATCTTGAGCAACGCGTAACCTTCCCATGGCATCCTTAATCCACGAAGTTCCTTCTCCAGAGAAAATTGGAGAAAGTTGTCCTGAGAAAATTGGATCCGAAGAAAATGTTGAAGGTAAGATAACACCTGTAATGAAATGCATTGACCAACCCCTGGGCTTTTACGTTTACACGCCTCTTTCTGCTCCATGCAAGTGAAAACTCTTCTACAGATTACAGAGCGAAAATTAGATAATAATAAAATAAAATAAAATAAAAAAAACGCTGCAAATCCCTGCACAACGGTTTATTATTTTGTATAGAATACCCTTCTGTTACAGATCACAGCTCTATGTATAGATAACCCTTCTATATAATATGATATGTACTATTCTATGCATATTTATGTAGATCGCAGACCCTCCGTAGGTTAGTACCTAACCCCGTACTCGTTACTAGGTACCTACCTAAATCACGAGTTAAATGTTGCTAAAATAACTCTGCCGATGACAAACAGTACCTAACAAAAAGAAACACACATAATGAAGTTCTGAAAAGAAATTGTTGATTAGGAGTGAAAAAAGTTGCAAAAGTACCTACCAACAAACTCCAGCCCCTTCTACGTAGATGGTATAATGAACCGTTGTGTAATAATTTACCGTAGTAATAATTTACCCATCAATAATACTTCAACGTTTGTTCAAGTTTCACTACCTACCAACAAACTCCAAAAGAGCCATCATTTTTCAAATTAAATAATATCACAGAACAACCAACTCGACTTCATACTCCGCCAATATAATCAGGTGATCCCTACCAATGATTGGCCGTATTCACAAATTCCTATTGTGGGCGCGTCTCTGGTTACGAGATTTGGTTTGAATTGTATACAATTTCATTCACACTGGAGTCGAAAATGCCTGTCGGTGCAAACTTCGGGGCCTTACTGTGAACGAACGGCTGGACGTACGATGCTCCGGATGGTCTTAAAAAACTCGCAAGTTCAAGAACTATTTAAAACCGTAAAAATATTTACGTAAAAAAATGGTATAGGCGTTTTGAAAATTTCAACCCCTATTTTGAACCCCTTAGAGATGACTCACAGTAACGTCGAGCTTCGAGGACCAACTAGACGCCGAACGGAACCTATAACCCGAATTTCATCAATTTTTTTTCATGGTAACTAAGAAAAGTGGCCCGTACGGCGTACGGCGTACGGCGTACGGCGTACGGCGTACGGCGTACGGCGGACAGACAGAAATATTTTTATTGCAGTTTTGGATTCTACATACCTTGAAACGTAAACCATCAAATTTTGAGGGGGGGTAAGAATTTTTTTTTTCATGCTCGATTCCAATGGTTCATTATTGAAAATAATAAACCAAAATAAAATAAATACGTGCACAAACCCCATTGAGTGGTAGATACATGCTGGCACGACGTAGGCAGAAGACGATAGTTGGAAATTTACTTACCTAAGCAGCTTGGAACTGATACAATCTTGGAACTGAATAATCGACTGGTAAGTTCAGCAATGAACGATAAACATTCCTAATAAACATCAACACAACAAGGAAGCGTTTGTTCGTATAATATATGAACAAACGCTTCCTTGTTGTGTTGATGTTTATTAGGAATGTTTATCGTTCATTGCTGAACTTACCAGTCGATTATTCAGTTCCAAGATTGTATCAGTTCCAAGCTGCTTAGGTAAGTAAATTTCCAACTATCGTCTTCTGCCTATGTCGTGCCAGCATGTATCTACCACTCAATGGGGTTTGTGCACGTATTTATTTTATTTTTTTAAATGAAACTAGATTCCATCCTGAAATTTTACACCAACCGTACTGTCCTGCGATAAGTGGTTCTTTTCCTACGATTTTTCAAGGGTTCAGCCAATTCTGAAGTCAGAATTGGTTGACACTTTGAAAAATCATACAAAAAGATCCAATTATTTATCGTAGGACAGTGCGGTTGGTGTCAAAATTCTCAGTACGGAATTTGGTTTCATCAACAAAATAATATAAACTGCTTTTGTGACCCATGCACATACACCATCGATTTTAATGTTTGGTCAATAATGAGATTACGAGCAAGTCAGTGACCGCTCCGCTCATTCATTCAAGTGGGAAATCACTCGATGTACATTCCTGATTATTATGCACATTTTGCTAATAATAAAAATGTATCTGTCGTGGTATCGTCCCAGAACCACAACTTCACTATGTAAAAATAATATCTCGCCAAATAAACTTAGAAGTGGGGACGGAAGACGCAGGAGAGCCGAGGGCCAGCCTGCGGATCCCCACCATCCTCCACTAGCTGGGGGATGGAGGGAGACGGCTCCGAAGCCTATAAAAACTTGCCTCCTTCGCCTTTTTAACCATTCTACGCTCTCCTCTAGTCGCTGACTACTCTCTCTCCTCCTTACCTCATCTCTCTCCTTACCTAAAAGATCTTGGGCATGGTGGTGGTCCGCCCATAACCAAACCAGGCAACAAGCCCGAAAAGATTCTGGGCATGGTGGTGATTCGCTCATAACCAAACCGGACAAAACGCTCCAAAAAGATCACGGGTTTGGTGGTGGTCCGCTCATAACCAAACCGGGCACATTCCCTCTCGACGCCGCTTGTAGTGGATGTGCGTAAAATTTACATTCACTACAGTATCAACAGTGGCAACTACCTACACCTTGATGACAATAAAATATATTATTGAAAGCACCTGATGTCGGACACCTGTTGAGAAGGTATTAGGTAAATGATTCGGCCAGCAGTGGAAGAGTCCCCAGCTAACCTCAAGATTTTTCAAAAATCTCCCAAGAACCTACTGCTACAGTTGTAGTCCTTCCTGTGCTATAACTGCTGGACTTCTGTGGTTTACTATATTTTTATGACCAGCGTCAGCTATTTTATAGACCGGCCATTACGAGTTACACACCGGAAGGCTGAACGTTAGGACCTGGAAAACTGAGGTTTCCAAACTACCGCTCACCAACGATATTACGATGAGAAGTGAAATTATCTCAGGAACAGCCTCCAGCCTCTTCCGGACCGCCAATTCATCTCCAAAACGAGAGGAAATGGAAGGAGCCCCCTTTTCCAAATAACTAAAGGTACGAGGAAAAGAAGAAATGAGACAGGGAGAAAAAAAAGAGGACAAGAGGTGAAAGCAGTAGAACTACGAGTCACGCCATGGCTTCTGTAGATAGCAGCTGTCCTAGGCGGGGGTAAGGAAGACCCAAACGAAGAAAAAGGATTTGAAAACTCTCAAGTGAGGGTTTGCTATCGCTTGAGATTAACAATCTGTGACTCTGGCTCTGCCCTAGTACTAATACGAGTTCTAACCGCGTTCTTTTACTACGTACTTGACGGATAAGAATGACCTGGAACGCCTGGAAATCTCTTTTTCACTATTTTTCTACACAAATAGTTCAACATTCCTGTAAGCTGCATTTATTTAAACAAGGAAACATGTAGTAACGTTCAAGATAAGGCAAATCTACCTTTTATAATCGCAAGTTTTTTTTTTAAATTTCCATTCATTCACGTTTTAGACAAACTTAATATTTTTAACCAGGCAATCAACCAACTCTCGAAATTATACACCTACCAACAATGTCAGGTATTTCGTAGATGTGTTTTTGTCTGTGTATGTATATGTACGGAAGACGCCCATCACTATAGGTTGTTAAAAGTTGAAATTTGAAGGGCAAGTTTGGTCCCGTTATAGCCGTTCACAGATTTATCCGTCAATCATTCGTGCATACGCACAAACGTGTATTCGTTTAATCGCCCACATTAGGCGAAGTAAAGACCTGAAATTCGAGGGTGAGTATATAATGTCCCTCAGATGGTCCTAAAATATAAGTTTTAAGTAAATCGGACTGCAATTTTGTTCACATGAGCACAAGTTGTATTGAGAAAAATCGTTCGATGCACAAATTTTGAAAACAAAATGGTGGAAAGGGGAGGGATATTGGGGAACTAGCTCCGTCTTGTAGTCTCATAAAATTATGGATTAAATCTCAGGCCGAATAATGTAATCCATGGATGACACTTGAACAGATGATTTCAAGACGGCTGACTCAAAACTTTCTTTATTTCTGGATGGCAATTGAAAACACGACGCGATGTTTCTTAAGAGAAACAATTTTCTTACTAAGCGCTCTCTCGTTTTCTCCTGTTTAAATTTTCATCCTCAATTCGGCACAATGCACCGGACTTTGATGGATCTCCAGCTTTTAGCACCTTCCTCTTCTTCAGAATTCTCGATTTTTCATTATAATCGAGACAGCGGCAGCGGCGCCGGGTTTGAGATCAGGTTCTGCTCAAGGATGAAAGAGATGTCTTGTCTCGGAAAGCTTTAATATCAAATGTAAACAACGAAGGGGAGAACTACTAATTTTCTTGCTCGTAAAAGATCTCTTTTAGAGGAGTTTTTTCCGGTGCTTTGTAAATCTAGTGAAAAATTATGTTTCGGAAGATTGTAAAAAAGTTTATTCACAACGCCTTGTTCGTACGATATTGGAACATTAATTAACAATTCGTGTTTGTACAAAAGCTGTAGCATAAATCATGCTATAAAGACTGAGGAGCGTTACAACATCACAGCACAGTTCAAGCTGAAGAATCTGTAGACAATTTCATTAAAATCAATGGTAGAGTAAGAACAATCGCATGTTATATATCGACAATTACAGAATATTTGTTACAGTTTCGATATCCACCCGACGCAAATTTAGATGATATGTGAAGGTTAAATCAGACCAAGCGCAAACGAATTCCAAAGCAGGTGTTTTCCAACTGGCATATAATTGATGATAGGTACACCGAATTTAGGTATTTAGTATATTGCTTCCTCACTGCCGTAATATAGGGAAGCTTTGTATTCTGCAACAGTCGAAAAAATTTTGTCCTCCAAAACGAAAATTTTTTCAACTCGCATTTTACGTTTCAGACATCAAGGAACATATTTGGCTTCGCGTGTGTCTGTTTGTGATCCTTGTCCCGGGCAAAACTATATGAAATAATGGTCAAAATGAGTTGAAATTCGGAGGGTAATTCGGAGGGGAAATTCGGGTGCGGGTTTGGCCACAGATGGTCCCAAATCAAATCAATCAAGAAAGTACTGCAACTTTCGTTTGCATGCGCAAACGTGAAATCCTTGTAAAGCTCATAACTACCGTAGACATCGTCGAAAAGAGCTGAAAGTTGTGAAGAGTGAAAGTGTAGATGCAGAATGATACCCTAACAGTTCCACATCGATTTCATCGAATTCGGACAGTAAAATTCGGATGCGCATGCGCAAACACGAAATGTCTGCCAATTCCTTGTAACCCGATAAAACAGTCGTAGTGAGTTGACATTTGGATGGTAGGCGCGGGTTGGTGTGCCGATGGTCCCACACCAAGTTCACTGAAAAGGTACAGTGACTTTCGTCTGCGCATGCGCCAATGTGAAATCCTTCTAGAGCCTACAACTACTTTAGAAATCGTCGTGAAGCGATGAGGTTTAGAGGGTAGTTGGGGGTTGGGCCAACAGATAGTATCAAATTAAAGTCACTGATAAAGTACAGTAACTTTCGTCTGCGGATGCGCAAACGTGAAATCCTAGTACAGCCCGTAACTAACCTAGGAATTGTCGTAATGCGCTGAGATTTGGCGAAATTTTGAACTCAATTTCAAATCCGTACGCGTCAATTCTCAATATATTCACGGAATGGACCCACCAACTAATTAAATACATCCATGTTACATAGGCGAGGAAGCTATACGGCCTACCCGACTTGGCAGACGTTTTTTCATGGGACATTGAAAACACTAGGCAATTCAATGCTTAAGTCCACCAAAACACTAGGCAATTCAATGCTGCACTGCTCTCAGTGGAGCACGATTCCTTTTATTCGCGGATGACCTCAAAATCTACCGTGCTGTGGAGACGCCAATTGATTGTGGGATCCTGCAGGATTGCATTGATGGCCTACTTCTCTGGTGTCCACGAAATAGCCTGGCACTCGATCCGTCTAAATGCTCGGTAATGACGTTTCATCGTTCACAGGATCCATATCTTCATCACTATACTATTGGAGGCGAAGACCTGAAACGAGTCAGTTTGTTGCGGGATTTGGGGGTGCTCCTGGATTGCCAGCTCTTTCTTCGAGCATATATTATATCTGCCGTCTCCAGCCGGGCGATGCGCGTCCTGGGATTTGTCAAACGCAATACTCGGGAGTTCGATTATGTTCCAGCCATTACTGCTCTCTATAAAACGCTTGTCCTCCCTTTTTTGGAGTATGCCTCGGTGGTCTGGAGACCATATTATAAGTGCCATATCGACCAGATTGAGCGAGTCCATCGGAGGTTTCTATAAGATATGCGGGGTTCAAGCTTGGTATTAACCTGGTGACCGTAAGCTTTGATGAGCTCAACAAAAGATGCAGCACCCTCAATCATGTGGACCGTAGACTTTTGGCCGACTCATCTTTCTTCCATAAGTTGGTTCTGGGTAAGATGGACTCTCCCACACTGCTATCAATGGTGCGTTTCCTGGTTCCTCGACTTGGTTCACGTTCTGGAAGCCTCTTTTGGGTTCCATTTTCAGCGACAAACTACGCCTACCATCGCCCGATGTGCAGGTTACCGCGTGGAATGAACCAAGTGATGGACGTGTGTCCTGACATAGATTTATTTTTTCAATCTCCTGAGGCTGTTAGGAGGAGAGTAGTTCAATTTCTATTGAATAATGACAGACATTAGCAGTATCGAGTACATACACAGTCATATGCGGACATTTTACCTGTTTTTTTCTTCTTCTAATTATCATTATATTATATTTTATACATTTGTATTGGGCATGCCCGTATTATTATAAATAAATAAATAAATAAATAAAAAGTAGGTATGTATACAGACCAATATAGCACATGTTTGTCATAACGTAGGTATAGGTTCTATCTCCATGCTTATCTCAATTCCTTCGACAAACTTCTACCACTCTGAGATTCCGAAAGTCTACCACTTAGAAAGACAATGCAATATTCACCGGTGCGTATAAGAAAAGAGGTGTGGCTCGCCTCTTCGCGGTTTCCCCGAGACGTTTCCCTTGATTGGGGAATCATCGGTCGTTTATTGCCTTTCTTTGAAGAAGTGGTCGGTGTTGGATATTGCGAAGGGAATATTGGGGTTTCTGAGTGGAGACGAAGTCCCTTGCATTGATTGGGGGGAGGCCTGTGTCTTTGAAGTGTCGGGCTATCACGCCCGTCCGGTTTTATTCAGGCCTTTCCCCGTCTGTGGCCTCCAGTGTGTTCCACTCTGCAACTAGATTTATGTTCCAGAGTGTAAGATCTGGCTTATCCAAACGTGTACGTGTACAGAGGTCTATATATACCAAGCAGCGTTAAAAGCAAGGCAAGTATTAAGTATTTCAACATTAACGATATTTGATCACGAAATATAACTCCCAATTCCTCAGTAATTTTATCTAAATTATTCGCATTTTTGACCCCAAAAAACTCAAATTTGACCCTCTTAGATTTTTTTAAATTGCTCATCCTCGAAATCATCATTTTGTTTGAAAATACGAACATTTTGGCGAAATTTGGAATTTTTAATCATATACCCAAGTTCAGATATCGTCTGGAGTGACACAAACAAAAATATAGGTAGGTATATAGGTAATTATATAAATATACACATATTTTTGTTTGTTAAACTCTAGGGATGGATTCAGGATGCTCTAAAACGGATTTGCCTATAAAAAAGTTCAAAAATTCTTGTTCTGAAAATTTTGGACCCAGTGCGATAGCTTCTTTTCATTGAAAATTCCCTAAAAAGATGATGGTAGTCAGCTCGATACGGGATCTCCAGAATGAGGAGAAATAATGTGGGGGAAAAAAAACCGTAAGACCAGTAGGTACCTACGGTTTCAAAAAACTCCCTAAAAAGATTATGGTAGTCAGCTCGATACGGGATCTCCAGAATGAGGAGAAATAATGTGCCAAAAAAAAAACAAAACAAAAAAAAACAAGTAAGACCAGGTACTTACTTGGCTGTGCTGGGGGAGTTGGCACAGCCCAACCTTTGTATCCGGAGGCTCATTGGGGTTTTGGAAATTGGTCCAGGAGAGAAAATGTTGAGAAAAGGAAGACGACACACCGCGCAGGTATGGTATTAATTTATTGTTGCCGTATTCTTCTGAGTGTGTATAACTTACTCATATTTCTAACTGCAAAAGTATAGAGTTATTGGAAAGTATATCAGCGTACGTTATTGATATTTGTCAAAAGTATAATGAAATGCCATCCAGAATCCAACCTCCCCTTCCTCGAGCTCAAATATTTAATGTCAGACTGTTAAACTAGTTGACGCAGTAGAAAATTATTAAGGAAGGTAATAACGGTTGGTGCCCATAATTATTATTCTCCGGGTTTTAAAGGCTGCAGCGAGAAGGGGAGCTTTGGGTTCATCTCGCCCCTCGCTCCGACTGCTCTCTGCCGGCCTGCTTAGCAATTAATTCCGCTTTCTGATAAAGTCGCCTGATGGATGTTCTTCATTCTGCCCCGGAGCTTTACCACCGTTGTAAATGGCCTTTAGGGCGGTAGCGATGGGAGGCGGGGTGGAGGATGAACTCACACAAAACACGAAAGTTGTCACCATTTTTGCTGCGGTGCCAACACTGGGGCCGGGAAAGGGTGTGAGGTTGTTTTTAAACTGAGATCAATGATCGAAATGAAAACGAGTCTTTGAAGCCCTTGAAAAACTGGCATGAAGTTTTTCAAAGGGGAGTTGCTGTACACAGCTCTGATCATCCATAACCACTTTGCTATGCATAGCATTGACAGCGTGTGCCCGTTTGATGTACCCACTTCGTGTTATTATGAAAACTGACTGTATGGTGGGCCGATTGTGCAGAAGTCGCTTAATGAGGTGAGGAGGAAAGATGATGACTCTTCTGCTGGTTAATTATTAATTATCATAATAAATAAAATACACTGCCAAGGTGATGGCACAGGAGCTTCCTCGTCACAATCAGAGTGACCCATTATAAAATAGAACAGACTCGGAAGCAAAATAACATATCATTACATTACATTACATTACATAACATTACATAACGTGAAATATACATATTACATTACATTACATTACACAACATAACATTACATGAAATATACATATTACATAACATTACGTCCATAATACATTACGTCCATTATACATAATTGCGAAAGTTATGCGTGTTTGAAAAATTTCACGTTAGCGCATGCGCAGGGCGAACCGCTGGCTCTATCATGTTGAAATTTATATGGGACCTCAATGGGCCCTACCCGCTTAATCCTTGAGAATTACATTGAAATTGGGTGAAATCTTTAGTTACTACGGCTGTAACAAGGAAATTGAATCTATTTCACGCCAGCGCATGCGCAGAGCGCATCGATGGTCCGATCATGCTGAAATGCATACTGGAACTCACTAGGCCTTGTCCAAACAACCCTTGAAAATTTGAGCGAAATTGAATCAAAATTGTGAAAGTTATGCGTGTTTGTTGAATTTAACGTTAGCGCATGCGCAGGGCGTACCGCTGGATCAATCATGTTGAAATTTGTATGGGACCTCAAGGGGCCTTATCCGCACCATCCCTCAAAATTTGAGCTGAATCAATTCAAAATCGTGGAAGTTATGGCTGTAACAAGGAAATGCAGACAGACAGACTCACACTCACAGACTCACAGACCCACATACCGACAGACACGGAACCAAATTTGTTCAGTAGGCTTTGAAACGCAAAATGCAAGTGGAAATTTTGATTTCTGAAGACAAAAATTTTTTGGCTCACGAAAGTGAACACAAGGCTTCCGCTGCTTCGCAGACTCGGAAGCAAAATTATTATCAGAAGAGGTTTTTAAGAAAAAACAAAAATGCACCTCATTCAACGAGAGCTATACAGTTTGGGAGAGTTTCCTGTCACATTAAAAATACCTCCAATTACATTATTCTCACGACGCTTTGCTCGACACTGTAAATACTGTGTACAGAAATGGCGAATAAATATATTATTATGATTAAAACCGGGTCTCAAACGTTCACTGTAAACTAAACGTCTGTCAAGTGTGGCACACGAGCTTTCTCGTAAAAATAACACATGATCGCGATGAGAAGACAATAGGTACACTACATACCTACCTAGGTACTGAAAATGACATCCATATTAGAAACGCTGTAAATTATTACAAAACGGTTTATTAGTTACCTGTCCCCTTCTGCGTAGATCATTGTTTTCTGTGGTCAATACCTACACTCGAGCTCCCCCTAGGAAAGCCCTAAATCGAGTACTGCAGCCGGCCGCGGAATTACGGTTCCATAAAAATGCTCGGGATTCAATAATTCCATCATTCATTATTTCGTGAAACATAACGTTGGTTGAAGTTAAGAATTACCTATCAACAAAATCCAAAATAACCATCAGTCTTCAAATGAAATTATATCACGGAACAACAAACTCGATTTCATACAGCCAGGCGTGATTATCATCAGCTGTTCCCTAGCAATGGTATTTGGGCTGGATGTATACCGTTTCATTCACGATCATGTTGACGAAGCTTTCCAGTGCAACTTCAGGGCCTTATTGTGAACGAACGGCTTGACGTACAGTGCTCCAGGCGGTCTCAAAAAATTCTTGAGTTCGAGACCAATTCAAACACGTAAATAAATCGAAATAACGGCTCCCTGGAAATGTCAATCCCCTATTTTTCACCCCTTAGAGATAACTGATTGTAACGCCGAGCTTAGCGGACCAAAAATAGAGCCCAAATGGGACCCACAAACCAAATTTCATTTTCGTTCATGGTAACTAACGGAAGTGCGAAGTACGGCGAGCGGCGTACGGACAACAATTTTTTTATTCCATATTTTCGCATTCTACGTACCTTATTGAAAATAATAAGCCAACAGACCAACGAGTAGTAGATGGCGCCAGCGCAGACGACTCATCGTCAGATTTTGATGAAATTCATCATATTATGGTGCGACCAGAATTCCTAACCGAATAACTCCCGTGAATTGCAACTTAACTGACAGATTTTCTGTGTGCGGCAAATTTGAGCATACGCAGACAAAAGTTAGAGATTTTGATGAATAAACTTCGTATAAAACCATCTACAGTCCAGCGCCCAACTATCTTCCAAATTTCATTTCACCTTCTATCTTGTATGTATGGATGTTGCAGATTTGCGGACACAGACAGAAAGGCATACACGGAACCGAAGTTCAAAAACACCTTAAATCGCTCGAAGAAATTTAAATTTCCTCCATAAATAAATCTGAAGGCTTTCGCTACCACGGTAATATGGAAGCCTACATGTTTCAAATGAATACCAATGACTGATGTAGTCAGGGTCAGTACGCAACTACACTTTTAAAGTTTGTCCGAATAGGACGAACCGGTATGTACGATCTTCCAGTATGAAGGAATGCCTTTTGCGTATGCGCATGGGGATGAGAAAAATGTATGGTAATCGAACGACCCAGCTTGCTTTCATGAGTCATCGCTATATGATGCGGTATAAGCGATGTGAGGACTACAAACTTCATAATATCCACACTGCTAAAATAGGTACTTAGGTACTTGGCAAATTTATACAGATATTTTTACCTCAGACACCGGACCGGGATTGGGGAGCCCCGGCCTGGCAAGCTGGAGATCAAATGGCAGAATCGAATACTGCCATTGAGCTTGTGATGGTCTCGTCGTTCGTACAGGCCTCGAAGAATTCTTCCCACGTCACAACACCGTCTTTGTTCTGATCCAGCCTCTGAAACATATATCAATCCGTATATCTATATATGTACATAATATATTTATTCAGTCCTATGTAGTTATGGTCAGAGGTCACAGAGGTGTAACGGTGTATAGAGATGACAAGAGGAATCTTGAACCAACTCCGCCTACATAAATATATATTAGTACCTATTAATTGAATGACGAGAAAGGTAGGTAGCTATTTTGAGCGTATCCAACCAACTAGTAGACAAGACAAATTTCACCACTATTTCAATAGAAATAATGTTGCCGTAATAACGAGTAATGCAAAAAGAACAGTTCTTATGAAATTTTTCCCTCGCAAGGGAGAAATTAGATATAGTTTTTTAATGTCAAGAAAAAATGAAAGCCACAATTTCACTGAACTCTACAAGTATAATGTTGCATTTACTGCACTTATTATAGAACTCGCCATCAACATATGGTTGCTACAACAGAAGGTAGTAACTGTGTAGTAACCAATGAAAAACGTAGCTATTGACTCTTGTTTCTTTCGAGTGCGATATTCTTTATGGTTGCTACAACAGAAGGTAGTAACTGTGTAGTAACCAATGAAAAACGTTGCATATTTGCGTGTCGGAATTCACAGAATGACCCCCAGCCCTAAAACATTAAACATGTTAAAATTATTTTGGGAGGTTAGTGAAGATGATTAAAAAAAAGTTTCAAATCAGATGACATTATTGACCAGTAACGATGAAGTAAAGCAATTTAAACGCCATTTCAGTCGTGGGCTTTACGTCCGACTGCCCTGCCAGTGTCGCGGACGTGATCAGCTCCAATAACGATGATGATTATTCAAGAATAAGGGTCATGAATATTGAAGAACCGCCCCAATGTTAATAATTATAACCAATCATGCAGTATGGCTATAAGAACGAATACTCAGAGAAATATGCGTGCTATTGTATAAAAAGATGATGATAACGAGAAACCATACCACTTTTCGTAAAATTATATAATTTTTTCGTGACTTAGGAATTTTTGCCGATTTTTGACCCTTATGTCAAATCTGACCCACTCTTTTTTGAGAAAAATATTTTATCATCGAAATCTCCGTCGTGAATCCGTGAGAATCTCACACAACGTCAGGTGAATTGATTTTAGCCCTCAATACCAATGAACTGACCCCCCCCCCCCCCCCCCCATTCAAATCTGACCCTTATTTTGTATGAAAATACTGAAACGGTATTTTTTTTACTCACCCTTCCATTCCACTTTCAGTGGTCCTACATCGACTGTTCGCAATTTTAGTATTTTTTTTTATTTTTGACCCCTAAAAACTCAAAATTTGGCACCCTTGGAATTTTTGAAAATTGCTCATCTTTGAACTCATCCTTTTGTTTGCAATACGAACATTTCGCGGAAATTTGGAATTTTTATTCATGTACCCAAGGTCAGGGCATCGTCTGGAGTGACAAATAAATAAATAAATAAATATAATATATAAATTTTTGTTAAAATCTAGGGATGAATTCGGGATGCTCTGAAACGGATTTGCCTATAAAAAATTACAAAAATTCATGTTCTGAAAATGTTGGACCCACTGCAATAGCTTCATTTTCTTCGAAAGTTCGCTAAAACCGGATATTGTGGACAACGGAAGTGGATTGGCGCAGTCGGCCGTATGTACTATTTCACAAAGCAGACATCCGCAGATATTCCTCGTTTATGGATCTCCAACTTTTAACGAGAGGAGTTGTCCCGAGTAACCAAAAAGCGGGCGCGGTGGAGGAAGTTACAAGCCATTTGAATATGTTAAATCCAGGTTTTTTGAAGGATGCCCTCCTCCCCGTTGCCGTTAGATAAAATAATAAGGATGTTTCAGGGAGACACAGGCTAAAAACGCCGAGGAAAGGGTTAAGAGTTTTTTTTTCTCCCTGGCACAATGGGACTTTAGCAGTGTTTAGACTCGAGGTTTGGAGTAGGAAGCTTTCCCTGAGTGGAAAGTAGCCTCTTTTTTTCCCGTCCTTACTTTACCCTGTTTCTCACAACGGAAAAATGACTTAGGATAAGAAGCTGGAATGAGCCAGGGGAATGAGAGGTGGGGAGGTCTAAGAAACGAGTATCTCGTTTGTCAGGACCCCTGGCGTCGGGTGAATATTTCAGCTTGTGTCAGTTGTTTCCTAGCCAGGAAAAATTCCTTGTTGGGGAACTAAACCTCAACTTTTAATTAGAAAAAGGTGTCGGAGCGTTCCAGTCGTTCGTAATAAGCCATTAATGTCGGTCTTTACATTGCTCGGTCGTTACCCTTCCTTACTAACTTCTGTATTTAATGGTTCGTACCTGTCCAACGAATTTCAAAACCACTTTACACGCGATTCAATAACGACTTCATGAGTCAGCACTACTACTACAATCATTATTATCCTCAACATTTCGGAGTAAAATGAATACTAGGGCTCAACATGAACAGTGAAACAATGACTGTTCAACAGAGTGGGTACTTTTGTTGACCATAACCGCAAAATATAGCGAGCAGGGGTGGCAGCATTATTATGTAGCGTGGTATACTTTTGTAGACTTGTGTAGCATTATTATGTAGACTTTTGTGTACGTTATATTAATTGCTATGCAATTTTAACGCCGGGGGTCATGTGAAAAAAATGTCCTGTCACAATATCCTGTCACAAAAACGCGTCACGCAAAGAGGAATGTGATGAAGATGAGCACAAAGAGGAATGTGATAAAGATGAGCACAAAGAGGAATGTGATAAAGATGAGCACAAAGAGGAACGTGATAAAGATGAGCACAAAGAGGAATGTGATAAAGATGAGCACAAAGAGGAATGTGATAAAGAATTACCAACGTTATCTTTGTTACCTATGAATAACTAGTTACCTACATTTCATGGTAACGGGCGCCGCTTGGCATTTTTTAATGTGTTTCTATGGAAATTGGCCCCGTATTGGCAACGGCTCGTTTGAATTTGGTATCTGCAATTTTATAATTACGTATGGAACGTTTAAACAGAATCGTTTTATTTTTTTGTGTGTTGGTGGTGTGGGGGGGGGGGGGGTAAATTGCATAGCAAATTCTCCTTTGTTATACGAAGTATAAGAACACATCCTTCGGGGGTGAGCGTACCGATGGAAAGCCTTGCGCCACCTCAGAACATAATCCGTAGCTGTAGGTCCTTATGTGAATTTTCAGGAGATCCTGCGAGAGTCTTGAAAGCTTATTCGTGGGACGACGTCAAAGGTCCCGCGAGGTTCAGACACGTCTCTCGCTCCCGGATCAAACATTAAAACCCACCCGATAAAGAAGAAAGAAGGCACCCGGACGTAAGGAATTCAATTCTCTCAATTATGTAGGAAGATTCTCACAAACAGTTGTTGGGTACATAACACACGAGTAATATGAGATAGCATAATCTTAGCGTCTCGGAAGAAGAGTTAAAGAAGAAAGGCCTCAAGATCAATGGTAGTAAAACCTGGAGCATTGTCGCCTCCCGAGAGAAGGTCATGGACCTCTCCACCTTGGGCATACGGTTGGGAGGCAACCAGTGGAACAGGTTCGATTCTTCAAACATGTGGGAGCTGCGCTGAACGAAAACGATAAAGTAGGATGAGCTTAGCGCCCATATTACTGCAGGTAGACAGGTTCGACGCCATGAATCGCACGTTTCTGAGCGAGCATGAGATGACTCTCATGACAACAAAGCTTGCCATATACTTACAGGTCTGTCTGTACGCCCATACTAACCCAAGGCGTCATGGGGAGCTTGAAAGGACTACGAGCGTCTCCAGGCACTAGAAATGAAGTATTTGAGGAAGGTGGCATGGAAGCTGGGTGGGACACAAACATAAGAATGGAACTAGGGGTTCGACAAATGGAGCAAGTGGTCATAGACGCTCAACTAAGGTGGTTTGACCATTTTTCCAGGATGCCGCAAACCCGTCACCCTAGAAACCGGTCCGATGGGGGCGAGCAGAGGAAACTTGCCAGGACAGGGCCTAACAGCGTCACTCATGTCAATCCTCTACATCCTCCAGAGGTAGAAGAGGAAGCGAGTAAGTATAGTAAGGAATATGAGACAGTTAGTTAATATTTATAATATTTTAACAATTTGTATGTTATTCTATTATACCTATTATGTATTTAAAAATATTTTCGAGTATTTGATTAATATAAAATACGCGACTCATGTTTAGAGGCTGTGAGCGCATTGAACATATTTATGGGCAATTCCCATCCCCCTACTCCTACATCCTTATTATACTATGGGTAAATTGAATGTTACAGACCCTAGCATCGACGGTCACTGGCCTCTTGGTAGGCTAAACTGCACGACCATTATGTCTTGAAGTAGGAACGTAGCCCCTGAAATATCGATCAGTTCTCAGTTCTGCAATGGTGGTTTCTGTATCAGTGCTAAAAATAACTATAAATCGCCTAAAATGCTAATAAGCAAAAATTAGCAACAGGTTGGTACTTCGGTAATAAACGAAAATAAGCCGCATGACTGCAACTGTCATTAGAACAGATTACCTACTTTGTTACTCGCAAGCAAGGTTTTATGTTCCTGAAAGATTATATTTATCTTTAACGGTTCCTTCGTGCACCATTACAGAAACCAGGAGAAAAGACTGTCAAGTTCTTATTCAAACGCCAAATCAAGGGAGTTCCTTCAACCATCACCGTTCGAAGATATACAAAAGACTCATTATAATCCCGCAAGAAGATTATTTCCACATTCGTTTCTAAAGTATACGTATTAATCACGGTTTTCCCCTTACCCATGTCCCAGTGGGGTTCTGCCGTTCACAGAAGCAGGTAAATCGTTACGATTATAAAGCTCGTTGACAGGGTGCGTAGCTGCTAATGAGGGTGCGTTTTCAAGAGGAGCATGGATCCACGAGAGGCGGAAACCCTCTGGGCGTATTATGGCTCGAGTAGTTGTGGGAGTTGAAGAACAAGGGTTGATGGCATGAGAAGGAAGTGGATTAATGAAAAGGTTTCTCGTAACTAGTACCTACCAACACCCACGATAACAGTTGAATCGGTGTTGGTTAGTCGTACAGCCACTATTGGGCTTTAAAAAGAAATAACACAAGAAACCGACAAATAGTTTAACTTGAAACCAAACGGTCCTTAATAATGTTTCATGCTCAACATCACTATGGCACAGAGAATAGGCATTTTGGGATAGGCCTTGGGACCGTATTGCCTAGTTGTACTGTAAATGGATTGCTACGGGTGTTCGTTACGTACCAACTATGTCGTTGCAGGGAGCCAAGACCACTATAAACCGAACACCAAGAAGTACAAGTACGTAAACTGAGACTCAAGAGCTGGTTGTAAATGATCACTCCAGTTTCCCATTAGATCCCATGTTCCAAAATAGCGATTGCTTCTTCAGCAGCTCGGGTCCAGGAGTTCTTGATGGAATCCCAGCTGGCTTAGGAAGAACGTCCATTCGACACTGGAGGAACTTTCTTGGGTGATTATAGTCCGAGGGTCTGCGATATAGGTATTTCGTGCAGCTTATCAGTTTCTCGTGGAGATGAAGGCTTCCCATATGCACTGGACATACACGAGACACTCCGCAGAGCAAGAGGTTCCTTTGTGTATTTTAGTTGTTATAAACATTCAAATTAAACAACACCGACCTGATGACGATGATCATGGCTAGGAAGGGCGTCGATTCTCTGTCGAGAAGGCGATTCCACTTCTGGACTGTTCAAAGTGTTAACATAACACTTCTATAACAAGCTGCCGTGGGCACCTTGATACAGAATATAGATAAATCAAGTATAGAAATTGGATCTGTTTGAAGGAAATCCCTGCAGTGAAGTACAGAAAGAATAGTTCACTATGTTATTCAAAGACATCAACTCTTAATCCCCATTTCACGCAGTCAGACAAAAAGGTGATGGGGGGTGTCTATAGACTTTCTTAAATGAAATCCTAACATAATATGCGATCCACGCGAAGTAAGTGCATATACGTTTTCAATTCTTGGCTATGATTGCTTTCGTCTCACCCTGTGTAACCGTATTATTATGTCTACGAGAACATTCAATTCCAGGACTCATCAATACTGCCCCAAATAAGCAGAGCTGTCTTAACTAGAGTGCCGAATTCCATAAGATTTAGTACAATGACTGTTATCCCTGGACCACATATTCACTTGGAGGCTTGTAAGAATTCAATTACGAGTAAGTATCTTTAGAATTCGATGATTCTAAGAAATACACATACTGATCTCTCGAGCAATAATTATACAAGAAAATTATTTTCTCTTGGTTGATAATCTCTGGCCATGAAAAATGTACTTACACGATTTTCTGAGCCGCTTCTATTTATGATAGTTATTTTTTCGAGGAATGCAAATTATTTTAATTTTATAAAAAATCTAATTTTTAATACATTTATAAAATAAATTTATAGAAAGTTTAATTTTAAAAACTAAATTTATAGAAAGTTAATAAATTTAAAGAAACGAAAAACGTTTAATAAATCTATAGAAATAAACTTGGCAGCATAGATTTAATTATGGTGTAAGTGAATTTTATTTTCTCCAGCAAGATGTAAAATACCGCTTCTTGAGTGTAATATATGTCTATGAATAGGACTCTCCTTCCACGCCACAAAGCCTTAGGCTTTAAAGTGGATGTGTAGTCTCCGACCAATGACTTTGATGTTGGTTGTTGTTGTTTTGTTTTTTAGACAAAAATAGGCAACATATTTTTATACGATTTTATACAATTTTTTTCAGACATTATTTTAGACAATTTATTTTAGCCAGTTTATTTTAGACATATTTATAAATTATTTTAGACAAGAAACAAACAATATTTTAGACAACAATAGTTGTCTAATATGTATTTTTGTTAAAAGAATAAAATAAATTTGAATTTGAATTTTTTATTTTTCATTACCTAATTGAAACTTACCACGTAGCTAATGTTCAAAACTAACACAGATCCAAGCCACGCGAAGATAGTACGCGACTCTCGCTCGTCGTATTCACTCCAAATTTGCAGGGTAGTTGAGAACGGATTTGAAATATGCCTTGAAACATGAAGACCCTTGCGATGATTGGTTTCTAAATATAATTATAAAAGTTCCCAATAGCTCGTCTACACGGTTATTTTTCAACTCGGGAATAGGTGGGTACCCTCTGAAAAGGGAAACCCGGTCGTTGCAGGGGCGATGTAGCCCGTCAGAGTCCGCTCCCCGCAACCCTTCGACCAACGGATCGTCGGTCGGGTTACATCGGAAGACCATTAGGAAACTCCGGAGGGGGGCCGACGGGAGATATCTAGTCGGTAAGTCCTCGCGAACTGCAGGGCCGAGAACCCTTGTTCTGTTTATGGGGAGCTGTTTCAGGGTCTGGGCAAATTTCTGGAGTTTGAGTCTGATCAATCAATCACTCGGTAGACATCGGTTCTCAAGCTGGTCTACGAGATAATCAGCCGAAAACGTTTTAAAACTACCTCGCTGTCCATGGGTTAAGCCAACTGAAGCTAAACGGACGATTCGCAAGCAATACCTAGTCTAGTTGACCGAAACTGTACCTAAACTCTACCTAAACGATCATTTTTATAGTGCACATACATCTGCGCATATAATGAAGAAATACAGATTTTTTGGGATTTGCTGAATCAACGAGGGAGATACCCAACTTCCAGGAGGTTATGAGCGAATCACCACCTTCATCTGGAATCTTTTAGGAGAGTTTGCCTAGGAGGTTATGGGCGAACCACCACCTTCATCTAGGATCTTTTTGAGGATTGGATAGAGAGGCAAGGGTAGGAAGAGAGAGAGTAGCCAGCGGCTAGAGGAAGCGTAGAATGAGGAAAAAGAGGCAGGCGCCGGGGTTTTATAGACCCCGGCCGTCTCCCTCCATCCCCTAGTTGATAGGGGATGGTGGGGAATCAGGCTGGGCTTTCATCCCCTGCGTCTTTCGTCCCCACTGCTGCGTTTTTATTTGCGAGATCTTAAAGTTTGCGAATATTATAGTGGTTGTGGGTCTGGGAGGATCCACGACACTAACTTTTGTTTTTTAAAGTTCCGAATTGAAACTGTGGAATCGAAATTGAAATAATAAATAGATTAACGTTTCTTTCAGGATGGTCTAAACTGTTTATTTTATTTTTCAATAAAATTAATCTTTGGAATCGAGCAGAACATTTTTTAACCCCCCTCGCACCCTCCCTCAAAATTTGATGGCTTGCGTTTCATGGTACGCAGAATACGAAAATGGAATTTAAAAAAAAAAATTCTGTCCGTCAGCCGTACTTAGCATTTTTTTTAGTTACCTAACGCGAACCAAAATAGTGACACTTGGGGGTTTTGGGGACCAAAACGACCCTACTAAATCAGTGTTTTACACTAACAGGAATTCAGTGACATATTTTTTTCCCAATAATTTTATCTCTCATCTCTAATCTGTGAAAAACATCGAGTTGTGTGTACAGGTAGTTGGCATCGATTTTTTTCTCCGCAACCAATCAGAAACAGCGAACGGTCGCTGTTTCTTTCGATCCAAGAAGGAAGCAGATTCTCCTGAACCGATCTCATTAGGCTGTAATCAATTTACCACCCTCAGCACGTCCGAGTCATCCCTCAGAGCTGTCTGGATTCGAGCGTTATAGCATACAATAATGAGCTAGGTGGCTTCATCCCGCGGTTTCTATTTTGGTCAGGTTTCATCGCTGCAAGGGCGCAATGGGTCACGTTGCGTCGCTACGATAACAGGTGTGGTGTGCTCTACGGTAGGGTAGGATTGGACGGGAAGGAACATAGTACTAATACCCCGCGGATGTACCACAGCGAGTATTATGCGCTCCTTAGGAGTCTTTTGCCAGCACCCCGCGGATGAACCACAGCGAGTGCTAGATGAAAGAGAGAGGAAGGCACCGCTCGGATGTACCACAGCGGGCGCCAGGAGAAAGTAGATGAATACCCAGCGGATGTACCACAGCGAGTATTCTTAGAGGGAAGCACCCCACGGATGAACCACAGCGAGTGCAAGAGAAGGGTAGGAGAGAGAGAAGTCGCAAGTCAGACAGTCACCGGTCGAATGACGAGCTGGGCCAAAAGGTCTGCTTATATAGGCCCGTTTCCACCCGTCCCCTGTCTACAATTGGCCTTCATGACCGTTGAGGAGCGATGACGGTTGATGGAAGGAACCCTTCTCCCTTGGCGTGATTTGAGGGGAACCACGACAACCAGGTATTTTTATTAAGATTTTTAGTACCTACTCTACTCAACAACGGATCAAAATTTGCACTCCAATCTGTTCAGTCAGCGGTGCTTAGGAGAACCGCTATTGACAACACAAAGCATGCAGTACACATACTCTTACACGAGTATACAAAATCATTGCTTTGGCTCCAGAGTTTCAAATCTGATTTGCAAGCCGCATATACCTATATACAAGTAAGCCTTCGGCTATGAAATGATGTTAAAATGAGATTGATCTGGCCCTAGTACGAAGGAGAGACGCTTGAAAACACTCCCAAAACCCAGAATTCGGTATAGTAGTAGTTCGCCCATTTGGTCGGGATTTTCAAAGAGTACAACAGTAAGTCGACTTGAAATACATGACATTTCGGGTTCAGCCTGTAATTAAATACGAAGTCAGCTCAGCCTGTAATTAAATACAAGGGTACCCCCTAACGTTAACTAGCCGCTCCTAAGTTCAACCTTATTATTTATCCTTCCTCTCTCAAATACGTCATCCCACTAACATCCGTTTGACTCCACCCTGTATCAAATATGTGGGTCATGCTCCGCCTTCTCACAACTTCCAGGCACGGACGCTTTTCTTCTCCCCCATATCAAGTTTGATAGCGGGCAGTTTTTTCACACTTAGCCACACTCAACGGGTTGCCAACGCCCTTTGCTTCTGAAAAATGCACCAACGCTCTCTCCGACCTCACTTGTAGTTATTCCTTACGACCTAATAGATATTTTTACCGCATTATTCAGTAGAAGAAAAATGATATTAAGGGAGATACGATGAACCCAAAAATGCTAAATTCAAACTTCTGAAGTTTTGAAATCTACACTATTATTGTCAAAATTCTTGGAAAATCAAGTGAAGTGCAATATTATTATAGTATCTACAGGTTAGTTAACAAAATAAAATGTCAGTCTAAATTATGTAAAAATTGCAACACAATTTTATCCACCTGATAGCTATACATATCAAATTTGTCTCTAAGTATGTTGGATGTGTGGGTGTTGAATTTTGGGTTCCTCCCTAATATGAATGGGTTCGAATTCGGTTGCGCATAAAATGATCAAATTTGTTGGTGATTAAAAGGTTCTGGGGAAAGGAAGCTCCTAAAAGTCGATGCTATTCCGATCCTGGCCGGTAATCAATACTGATTTACCGCCGAAGTATCGACGCTTCGATAGAACTGCTGGACAAGAAGTACGTATGGTAACAACGCTAATAACGTTACTTAGAGTACACATCGGTAGGTATGTACCTGACGTAAGGTAGGTACATAAAAATGAATAACAGGAGCAAAAATTGCACCTGACGTAGACGGCTGTCTGCAAAGATATTGTAATATCTGTAAGACAACCTCACCTGCTCACTACAGTACAAAATATAATACCAAATTTACTGCTCACTATAATATAAACTACATTCCTGCCGGATGTTATGCTTTCCTCGCATTGAGCATTGCGACACTTCCGTATGCATTCGTTAAACGACTGGATTATACGAGTGAGCGGTGAAACAACAGCTCTGGGATGGATGAGCCAGAAAACCAACATTACCAGTGAACCAGTGAAATGTCTTGCGAACTGAGCGACTTTTTCGCGTCCCCTCGAGAGATGTACAGACTTTCCCAATCTACCTACCCCCGAAGAGACGACTCGAGTTCAACACGACAACCAACTTCAAGATTCCTCTCGGTGCATTACAAATCTTACAACTCCCATGTTCCATCCTTCATGATCGTTATCGCCGTTTCCTTCCATTTGAAGTTTCACGAATTGTCATTGTGCTATGAATCAAGAAAGGTTTCATTATGGTTTCTCATTATTATTTCATATAGGTACATTCAGTATTCGATTTAGAATAATGACTCATGTAAGCTTTGGCACCAACACTGACTATAGACAATTTTCACTCATCATTCCTCAAATTTGGAAAATCTTTTGTCCTAAAATAATTCGACGTGTTTAACTATTTTAGATGTCAGCAATTTTGGAAGCACCAAAACTTTGACAATTATTTTTTGGTTTATTATTTTCAATAATGAACCATTGGAATCGAGCATAAAAAAAAAAAAAAAAAAAAAAAAATCTTACCCCCCCTCAAAATTTGATGGTTTACGTTTCAAGGTACGTAGAATCCGAAAATGTAATAAAAATATTTCTGTCTGTCCGCCGTACACCGTACCCCGTACGAGCCACTTTTCTTAGTTACCATGAATAAAAATTGATGAAATTCGGGTTATAGGTTCCGTTCGGGGTCTAGTTGGTCCTCGAAGCTCGGCGTTACTGTCAGTCTAAGGGGTTCAAAATAGGGGTTGAAATTTTCAGAACGCCGTAGCTCGAAAACTTTCGGTTGAAGGGTACGGTTTTTTTAACGATATTAAATTTGTCTTGAGCTAAACAATTTGTTGAGACCACCCGGAGCACTGTACGTCCAGCCGTTCGTGTGCACCAAAAAGCTTCGTCAACACGATCGTGAATCAAACGGTATAAATCCGGCCGGGATATCATCACTAAGGAGCACCTGATTATAATCAAGGATGGCTGTATGAAGTCGAGTTGGTTGTTGTGCGATATTATTTCATTTGATATAAGTGATGGACTATTGGATTTTGTTGGTAGGTACTTGTGAAACTTGAACAAACTTTGAAGTATTATTGATGGGTAAATTATTACAGAACGGTAAATTATTACACAACGGCAAATTATTACACAACGGTAAATTATTACAGAACGGTAAATTGTTACACAACGGTTCATCTACCAAGAAGGGGCTGAATTTTGTTGGTAGGTACTTGTGAAACTTGAACAAACTTTGAAGGATTATCGATGGGTAAATTATTACACAACGGTAAATTATTACACAGCGGCAAATTATTACACAACGGTAAATTATTAAATAACGGTAAATTATTACACAACGGTTCATCTACCAAGAAGGGGCTGGATTTTGTTGATCGGTACTTTTGCAACTTGACCCACCGTTGAAGTATTATTGATGGGCAAGTTATTACTCAACGGTTCATTACACTTGTCCAGAGGGTAGGTACTGACCACAGAAAACAGTGATCTACGCAGAAGGGGAATCTATTTCACTCCACATCAACAATTTTCCTTAAAAAATTCATCATTTGCGTTTCTTTTCGCCATTTTAGTTACTGTTTGTCATCGAAAGAATTATTTTAGCAACATTCAACTCGTGATTTAGGTAGGTACCTAGTAACGAGCACGGGGTTAGGTACTAACCTACGGAGGGTCTCCGATCTACATAATATGTACAGACTAGTACACATTATATAGACGGGTTATCTATACAGAGAGCTGTGATCTGTAAAAGAAGGGTATTCTGTACAAAATAATAAACCGTTGTGCAGGGATTTGCTGCGTTTTTATTTTAAGAAAAAATATTTTTTAATCGGTCGCTGAACAGAATAGGTAGTTTTTAACAGCCTCGAGTCACAACTTCTAACAAGTTTAGTAATTTCACATACAAATAAACGATTTTTTAAAGCTATTTAAGTGATCTTTACTTAAAAAAAAAAAATCTAATTCGATCGATATTTTTTATTCTAAAACAGCTAATTCATCCTTTCTGCTGTTGTAAACAGTTTGCCAAAATTTGAATTCGTATCTCGTACCCAAGGTCAGACATCTTCAGAAAGAAATGATATCTACCCCTCCCTACCCCCCAACCCACTATAAAACCAGCCCTTCCTAGGAATATGCACATTAGTATGTCGAAAAACCATGAACAATGAGGAAAAATTTCCAAAGCTGTATAAATTTCTCCCTTGAGAGGGAAAAACATTAAATCATGTTTAATGTTTTTCCCTCGCAAGGGAGAAATTAGATATAGTTTTTTAATGTCAAGAAAAAATGAAAGCCACAATTTCACTGAACTCTACAAGTATAATGTTGCATTTACTGTACTTATTATAGAACTCGCCATCAACATATGGTTGCTACAACAGAAGGTAGTAACTGTGTAGTAACCAATGAAAAACGTAGCTATTGACTCTTGTTTCTTTCGAGTGCGATATTCTTTATGGTTGCTACAACAGAAGGTAGTAACTGTGTAGTAACCAATGAAAAACGTTGCATATTTGCGTGTCGGAATTCACAGAATGACCCCCAGCCCTAAAACATTAAACATGTTAAAATAGGAAGGGTTTGTGAGAAAAGGTAGTAACGAGGGATGACCCAGGCCGAAAACGTGAATGTCTCATTGACCTAATTCAGGTGACACGGTTATTGACTCACCTGGAATATCACGTCGATTTTAATGGACAGTGGGTCGTTCTCCTCATCACCGTGGAGGGGGCTGAGGCGGCCGAGGAGGCTGTAGACGGAAGTGATAACGTCGGCGAGCTCGTCTCTGGTGATCTTTCCGTCCTTGTTGATGTCGTAGAGGGTGAAGGTCCATTTGAGCCGTTCTTCGACCGAACCCCTGCACAGCACCGAGAGACCCCGAACCAGGTCCTGGAAAACGTGATTTCATCGTCTGAATTAACCAGAGTTGGTATTTCGTATCCAGGGGTTCCCAACCTTTTTTGGTCGCCCCCCCCCCCCCCCCCAGCCCTGTGCGAGCACCATTGCGCCCCCTCCCTTGTTCTACGTAAATATACTCTCCCCCGCCTCAAAAATGGTAATGAACAAATTCAAACTCAATTTTAAACTGAACTTTTTATTAACAGTAGTTAATTTCAATTTTTAATTTTATAATATTATTCTATTAATTTATTAACTATTAGTTTTGTGGTTAGTGTGACATTTGACTTTGTTTTTCAGTGACTAATTTCTCTATGTTCGGAGTGATTTTCGATAAGGCGGTGGCATCGAAAGTGGCCTAAGATTGTCACTTTCGACATCTAAGCAGTTTCGGGTTTTAGGTTTCAATGTCAGAAAGTGTGAAATCCCGATTCACACAGGTAGGTAGAAGAGAAGAGCATGAGAATTTTCAAAGCAACCATAGAAATATTTGGATAGATAGGATGGTAGGTACTCTATCCAACATTTCTCCAACTCTGCTGCTTCGAATGCCATGTTCACAGTTGAATCGCTCTGCAAATCTACGCTTCTTCTTGAATTTCGACTGGAAATGATTCTACCTTTACAGTAATCATCCAGCCTATCGAAGAGTTCACAAATTAATGGTTTTTTTTACATTCCATGAATAATTCGAGTGGTTTACCGTCCAGAAGTTCATTCAGACGACGGAATTACAAGAAATTGGGTGTGGGGCCCTCCAGTCGTCGCTTCCACAAACGCATCTTCTCTGAAAAACCTGTTATGGAATCTGAAGCAGAGATTATGGTTGACTTTCCTAAATCTTTGTCAAGTTTATAGGCCCCGCTCGCGCCTCCCCTGGAAACCCTTTGCGCCCCCCCCCCCCCCCCAGGTTGGGAATCCCTAGTATAGACAACTAGCCATAGTTAAGACAGGAACCCCACAAATATAATTTCCCCGTCCAAATCGGGAGAATAGAAACCAAGATATACAAAATCATATGGGACCATCAGGAAACCAATCCAAATACTCTCAAAACTCCTGTCACCTTAGATCGCTAAGGTGTGGTGAATACAAGGAATATGGAAGAGACAGATAACCATGGACAAAAATTTGCTCCTTGTCGTCAAAATTCAAAATGCTAGCGGAAATTATAATAAATAATTATAATAAATTATTATAATAAATTATAATATTATAATTTTGACGACATATTTAAAAGGATCTCAAAATTGTCAGACACCAGTTTCGACCTATTATTATGGAAATAAAACCCCAAATTTGGTAGGTTGGGTAGGTAACTAGGTACTAATTTTCAAAAAGCCGAAGAATTCGGTAGCGATTCCCAAAATTAAGGCATCAAAATGGTTATTAAACATAATAAATTAGGGACATGTATTAACTTATCAATTAGGGACATGTATTAACTTATCAATTAGGGACATGTATTCACAACTGGTAAGGC
This sequence comes from Leptopterna dolabrata, assembly GCA_954871275.1. Lineage (NCBI taxonomy): Eukaryota > Metazoa > Arthropoda > Insecta > Hemiptera > Miridae > Leptopterna > Leptopterna dolabrata. Next base: position 16,262,525 of record OX940987.1, on the reverse strand, counting down.
AATAAACGGCATACGCTACCTACTAACAAGTTCGAATTTCACATAATTTACGTTTTCGAATCGCTAAATTGGAAATGTCATGATGATTGTTTCGACATTGTCTCAGTTTCAGATCGCACTCGAACGCATCGGAGTGAAATCTGTAATAGGTTACAACGATAGTGCTGCAAACCAATTACGGTACAGTTAGCAAGTCAAAGCAGGATAATAATTGATAATGGTAAGCGGGAGAATCCGGGATTATAAGAGACGGGTTTGCTCTACTGGTCATGAGGCTAATTCCGCTCGCTCCCATACGCGACCCGGTTCCATTCACCGAACTAATGGAGTGTTACCCTAACCAATCACATAATGTACAACCTTACGAATCGGGAATTATGCAGAAGATATACTTTCAACGAACTGTCAAAGAAAATGACGCTATTGCAGTGGGTCCAAAATTTTCAGAACATGAATTTTAGAAATTTTTTAATAGACAAATCAGTTTAGAGCATCCTGAATTCATCCCTACATGGAGGGTTTTGACCGTTGATCAATAGTTTAGGACAGGTGTTGATCGATTGTTGAGGTGCGGTCGAAATGAAAATTCTTATTTCCAACGTTTCAAAGGTTTATGCCTTTATCATCAGGGAATATGAGTTGAGTTGAATGGTGGTGACTGATCGTGAAACGACTCAGTAGTTTTCAAGTTGATACTTGGGCTACCAGACAGCAACTCAGCTGCAGTTTAAGGGCTAATACCAATTGGTACTAACTGGTATTAATCAATATTAATTCACCGATGGTGATTCACGACGGAGGGACTATTTCGATGATAAAAATATTTTTCTCAAAAAAGAGTGGGTCACATTTGACTTTATAGGGGTCATGAATCTGCAAAAATGGTTAAAAACCACGAAATAATGATACATTTGTAAGAAAAGTTGTATGGTGCTTTGTCATCTTTTTACACAATAGCACGAACTTTTCTTTGAAAATTCGCTCTTATAGCCATGTTGCTAAACTGGAACTTCTCTTATTATTAGAAAAATCGATTTACGCGAAAAATGGTGGGCTATCAGATTTTCAATTGAAATTGTTCGGTAGCTGAAAATGTGTCTTATTGGGGTCGAGACTTCGCTCCCTGGAACAAAATATTTTTCTTTAACGTCGAATTTTTTAAATATATTATATTACTGCTAATGACAAGTGATAACCTAACCCCAAAACCAAGGAATTATAGTGAACTTTTGAAGATACACCACCTGGGGGGCGATATGTAGCACAATAGAGGCCACAGTGCTGTAGGGGGCAATGATGGTGGTGGTGCAGGTGTTGTAGCTATGGACCACCGACTAAATTGTCATTCCGTATGCCTGTACCAAAGTGATATACTATTAATTCTATGTAGCTACATCACTTTGATCAGCACAGTGATTAGAATCGCCGAACTTCACGTTTCTTTTCCGTTGTGATCTCAGTTCTTCATAGAAATCTCGGTCTGTATGCTTGTTTGAACATCACGTACCGAGTTATTAGGCAAGATGAGGGAAACATTTTTGGGGTCCAACTTGAGATCCAACTTGAAATATGTGGCCATCGGAGACGATGGTTTTTCACCCTGAGGCAACTGCCTGTTTTCAAGGTGTTTTTAACAGAAACAGTGAAAAATCAAAATAGCTCAGAAAAACTCAAATCACACTCGTGTTCCTGAAGTAGTGTCTTAAAGCAACAAAAATTAGGCAAATATGTAAAATTCATGAACTTTATGAGTTTTCCATTGTGGAAAATTCCATACCCTCATCAGCTCCCTTAATATTTTTTTTTTACAGGACCATTCATCACTACATAAGCATTAGACTCCCTCTCCATCATCTGACGTAAAAGACTTTTCTTGCGACTTGACTCATGAAAACCAAAAGGGCCCCCCATTAATTAATCTCGAATTTCGAAGTTGTGAGGTCGAGAGGGCGTCGCTCCCTTAACCCAGCATCCGATCCAAGGACCTTCATTAGGTCACATTACGGCACCCTGGAGGTCCCACACGCCCGCGAGCTCGGAATGAATGAATAAATAAGGCGACGGAGGACCGAGAAAAACCGCGTTTACGGATTCAAAGCCGCTTATTGTCGGTGTCGATGCTTTCTTTACTATTGAGCAGAGGAAAATGTGCAAAATACGGGTTGTGGTGTTGTAAATGCTGGCAGGCTAGTAAAATGTATTGCTACAAAAAACCATGTACTATCTTTTGCAAATATGTGCAACAGGTGATTATTTCCAGGTGAAATGCCAAATATATCATTTTACTCTAAGTTTCAAGTTTTTTGTATAGGTCGCGCCAAATGAGTTGAACCTCCACTTGTTGATGAAATTGGCAAAAATACCCAGTCTGATTGATCATCTCGCATACTACGAATTTGAAGTAAAACTGGTTTATCTTGGAGCTTCACAGCTGATTTTTTGCACGAGTGGGAAACATTAACCGCTTTAATTTCAACTCCCTCAACTCTCCGACTGTTTGCACAGGTGATGACTGATGTCGACATGTCGTCACTTTTGACTGATATAACTTTGTTGTCAACGGACCTGACGCTGACAGTCGCTATCGTTTTATGAATCCCGAACCGCTTATCCCATAAAAATCGTTTTGGTATCGTTGGAATCCTTGCAAAAACTCCTCTCTACCAGTGCCACACTTGTTTTGATCTGAGCCAAAAACTGGGGAGCGATTTTAACAGACCACGCATAAATTGGCTTAGGTCTGCTCATTCACGGTCAATGTTTTCAGAACAGGTAGCATTTTGCAACGGTGAGGTTCAGCTTAATTGGCGCGACCTACAAAACTGAGGAATAAATAAAAATGTAAATAAGGGTTTCATTTTTATAAATTTCAAATTATTTAAAAAAGTTTTTTCTGGTAGATAGCCTAATCTATCATTCTACTTTAGGGTTTTGTAAAATTAACAATTTTGAGGGCAAGACTGTGCCTCGACTAATTTCAGACCCCTGAATTTTGTCCAGTAATTTCCAGTGCCCAGCTCAACTAATATAATTATTTAACGTATAATGCATGGAACGACGCCCAGCACAATGCCTCTATACCTACTCTAAGCGATGTCTCAGCTGTGTGAACTTTTGTTCCTTTTTCTGAGGAACCTAAAAAATTTGGCTCACTTTCCTGAAAATATAATTTTTTTTCGCTGTCTTAGGTTGAGAACTGCACTATACAGCCACTTCCTTTAAAAAAAGTTATATAATATTATGTTATATTTGAGGCACACAGCCACAGTAAACGGCTGTTGATGGTGTCTGATTTCAAATCGCATAGGTACTGATGTTATTTCACGTTTCTTGAAACAGAATGTTGAGGAGGAAACGAATTCCACAATGAGAAGAAACAATGGGAAATTCCAGAACAAAAAAAAAAAAGGAAAATTCATTTGTAGTTGCACTTTTTGATATAAATTTGGTCGAAAACGAAAAAACAAAGGTCATTCTTTAGGGCTAGGTTCACTAGTTGCATATAATTTGCAAAGGTTTATTTATTTATAAGTTTCTGTGATTTCATATAATTTGCAACTTGTTTTTAAATGAACCATTTCACACCTATTCTAAAATCCACAATTCTGAAAAGATAATTATTACGTTTGCCAATTATGCCCAAAAGTCTTGAATATTGGATAGAACGAAAGACCCTGAAGTCAAAAACTAGAGTGGGGGTTATTTCTGCGCCTCCTTCTCTACGTAGAATGAATAATGTCGAATTTGAACTTGCCTGAAAGCTTAAAGTACCGCTATTGGCCTGGTCGAGGGTGTGGAACACATACGTGGCGTATTGAGAAGAGTTCGCTGAAACACAATTATTTGAATGTTAGTTCAGTACAATGTTTTATTCAATTGACTTAACGACGAGCTAGATACGAATTTGCGGGCTAATAAAGGATCTTACGAATGAATCGAGAGCAGATTTATAATTTTCTACTCGATTTTTAGGTTGGAAATTGGAAATATTGAATCCAACGATGGTTTTGAGAATAATAATATTATCATGCTACTTACTACCTGATCGTTTCAATTCGGAGGGTTTAACGTTGTATTGTATTTCTAACCTTGAGAGAAGAACACTACAGACGCTTCTGAAAGTGTTCTTCAGCCGAAAAAACCAAAAAACTAGGATTTGGTATAACTTAAATCACTTGAGGCGGAGTAGTGGAAATCCATAGCAAAAAACTACAGGATAAAAATAGAAATAGTCTATTTCCACGTCAAACTAACAAGCTGTAGACCGGTTTCGGTTGTTACACCATCATCAGTACACGATAGAATAGATATGTATTTTTTTAGGATTCGGTAACTGAATGAAGAGGAATAATTCATTCTGAGGGATATATATTGAAGGGGTCTATGCAACATGCAATACGGCCTTTACTAATAAGTTCAAATACACGTCACAACATTACGAGGTTACAAGTTTATTACGATTAATACTATTTTTTATATGATTGATTTGAATACGTTTTCTGAATATATTTGGATTTATTAGTATCTAAGTGAGCATGATTTATAATCATGGAAGTCGTTACGATTGATCCCAGTAGGTTGTTGGATAAGTTTCTGCCTTACTATTTCGATTTTGATTTCTTTACTATTTCCTTACTTACCTACGTCATTGCGCTGACTTCTTCAATCCTAGTTCTAACCCGGCAGAGCCTAGCTGGATGAGACAATAAGGTTACTGTTTTTCTGTTACACTGGGCAATATTTACAACTACCTACAAGTTGGTACGTGAGTATGAGGTCGCCTTGTCATGAGTTAAAAGTGCGCTAGTCAGTACTAACCGTTTCACGTAATGTTGCAGGTACATTAGATATATGGATGCAGTCGCCCTTCTCGTTTATATGCTCAGCTTTCCTTGTCTGTCCTTACCTTACAGTCAATGACGTTGTTCAGGCTTAGAAAGGGAAAATGGAGAAGACATAATATCGGTCATCCGCGTACCGGATATGCACGCAAACGATACTTCTCACACAAACGTCACAGAAGTGGCTGGTACTGCACACCTCCTATCAAAGCTATCCGTCATCTGTTGGTATACCTGGTAGTTTCAGTTCTCCATTTTGACTGGGCCTGGATTGCCTTCCCTATTTTCATTTTGTAACCTCTGCTTTACGTATATTTCTCCGGGCTTTCTGAGTGATTTCGACAGCGTTCTAGTGGACTATCGTAAGATCTACATATTTAGGTATCAATCTTTCTCTAAAAGAATTCACGTACATACTCATGTACTCAATGATTGCACATTTATGCAATTATACATTCTCACTTGACTGACGGTACAAGAAAATCAGTCCGAGATGATGATGATGATGAAAATCACCAGTTACCTTCGGAAAATACCCCGTTATATTGTTGGTACTTATCGCTACTTAGGTGTATTCATATACCTGACTCACTCGTGCCCAATTCCGAATAGGCACTATGTTGAACCGGTTTTGTCATCTCAATGATTTCTATATCTTTCCCTCCACAGACCAGTAATTTAAAGGACCCCGCACTTTTTCAATGTAGAAGTGGTTTCACTAGATCGAGCCAGAATTTGGCACGGGGCTTCCTTTCAGTCTCCTGAACAAAAGTCTCAATGGGCACAAAAAAATCGACCGTCAGGATTTTGAGCTATGGCCAGATTAAGCGCTTCAAGTTCGACTTTTTAAACACCTTCAACTGCTTATATCTCTCTAGGGATGCATTTTAGAGAAAAAAGTGCACGAGTAAAATCGTCTTAAAATCGTCCAAACAACTCGATGCCATACTTGTTTCAACTCAAAAAATGTTTCTTCATTTTTGGCCAAGAAGTCCCCGTGTGCTTATTTATGTATAAGAAAATATAAGAAACGTTAAGAAACAATTTTTGACTTAAAACAAGTATGGCATCGAGTTGTTTGGACGATTTTAAGACGATTTTACTCGTGCACTTTTTTCTCTAAAATGCATCCCTAGAGAGATATAAGCAATTGGAGGTGTTTAAAAAGTCGAACTTGAAGCGCTTAATCTGGCCATAGCTCAAAATCCTGACGGTAGATTTTTTTGTGCCCATTGAGGCTTTTGTTCAGGAGACTGAAAGGAAGCCCCGTGCCAAATTCTGGCTCGATCTAGTGAAAACACTTCTACATTGAAAAAGTGCGGGGTCCTTTAGATTTCGAAGGCTACAACGCTGCTGTGATTTTGAAAACATCCGTATCAGCATCAGGATAGATCCAAAAGCTGAGATTAACTTTCCAGACCATAAAATATTACCTCACGGACATTCTGAACATGTTTTGAAGTACACAGGACGCGGAAGGTAGTGGAAGAGTCGGAAGATTTCCTGTCAGTATTTCCAAGTACAAACCTTATTCTAGCAGCACTTCAAACTTGGGTTATTGAAAACAACAGGCAAAAACAATCCAGGCTCTCACACAGCCAGGCTCCACCGTACACAGGAAAGCGATTCGAAAAGTGACATTAGTGGGTACAAGGTTCATTTTGAGTTCGACCAAACAATCCACTCTCAGAAGCACCTACCTCAGTCCTTCGTCCCAAGAGAGTGAGCCACAGGACTTAGCAAGTCCTTGATCCAGTGTATAGAGGTTTTTAGGTATTGCTTAAGTAGATTAGTCACACTCACAACATCTCAAAACCATTCATGATAGAATATGGCAGTTGAGCACACAGAAACCAAGCGAATTTTGTAAAAATATTGCTTCAAGTTTGGTTACTTTCATGTTTAAATCGGTAATTTTAAGTGTGAACAGCTGTCAGTTCAAATAATTAAAAATTCGATGTACCTCGCCAAAGGCCAGAATTTGTACATTAGCATGAGGGCTACTAAGAGCTACGTCGGACTATTATTAATCCATTTATACTTGATACAATATATTTATGATAAAATGTCAATTCGTTGTTAATCCTTCGTCTTTTAGGAAGATAACGGGTAACGGATGAATTTTAGGCGAATTTTGTTAGTGTGACTGATCGTTTAAGCAGTAGACACCTCTTCAGTAGTGTGGTGAATGCGAGTTCTCGTAATAGGGTGAGGGTTTGTGAATGGAGAGCGACCTCTTCACCTATTTCCAGCACTGTTCTTCAGTATTGTGTCCAGCATTGTATTAAATTTGAGAAGACCATCTTCGGTTCAATAATCACCATAATTATGCTCCCTACGGGAAACAAACATGTTACCTGAAATGATACACATTAAATGAGCTATAGTTCGAATGATTATTTAGTGATGAATTTAAACGTAACAGTCAATGTTGAAGTTGACTATGCAATAATAATGCATATATCATAGTTAGGTATACTTCGAATAAATAGGGATCAATTTAAATACCAGGTGCAATTAATGTTAAAATTAACTTTACAAAAAAAATACATAAGTACCTCTAAAAATCTGAGGCTGAATTTTTTCAAAAATTATAGCGAAAAAGATACAGCAACACGTGTACTTACGTACATCAACAAATACACCACTGTCATATCTTTTTTCACTATCATTTTCAAAAATCGTAGCCTCAATTTTGCACAGGTTATCTATATCTATAACGTCAATTTCAACATTAACTGTACCTAAACTGTATTCCTATTACATTTTAAATTGATCCCTATTCGAACTATAATAACTATTATATATGCATTAGTCATTCAACTAATATGTACTATATTAAGTAGGTATTGTGTTTGTTATCCCATAGGTAACTAATGATGGTTAATAGCCGGAACTATCTTTCCCAAATAAAATACTGAAAACAGCAGAAGAGGTCGTCATTCACCCACAAATCCTCACCATACTTTTTTAGCGGGCATTCCAGGGGAACTGCAGCTCACCTCCTTGAGGAAAGAACTGTGAATAGATGCTTCTGAAGGTGTCTTCTCTGACTAGTCCCGAAGGGCACTCGGCTTTGAATCCTCGGTAGATTCTTTTCAGCTCTTGCTCCGTAAATCGAGTTGCTCTCGTCAGCGACTTGAGTGAGTCTGGGCGGGCTCGAGGTGGGACGGGCTCGCCTTCTTCTGCTTCGGCTTCTGTAACAAAACATAATATATTATATACTAATTAATTCAGGAAAATCAGCAATCCTAGACCAAAATGAGTTTTCATTGTTTCATTTCACATATGAACCACTGTTGTGTTACTCGAAGGTTACAAGAGAGAAAGGATGTGGGTAGGTTTTTTATAGCTTTTGTCTCAAAAACGGATTCAGCTACCTCAAAACCTAACTTACATCCGTAGGCACCTAATTTGAGATTTCAACACAATTTTTGTTGAAAAATTGAAATAGGATACAGTCGAACCTGGATAAGTGGAACTTTGAACTTCAAGGCCCAATATCCTGGGTAAATGACAAATTTTGACCTCTATAAGTGACAATACATTTCTTGACCACAACCTCTATAAGTGACAGTGGCGTTCACCGGACCTCTGTTTATAAGTGACTGGTTACCCTTTCCTTCGGTCCTCTATGAGTGACAATCCCCTGCCTCTCAACCTCTATTAGTGACTTTTTTGTGTGTTTGCTTGTTTGAACAATGCTCAATGATAAATCACGAGAGCTTCCTTTCGTTTAGTTCAGTTAGTAACCTCGTGCGCAATGTCCACTCCTAAGCAAACTCAACGTTTTAGATGTGAACTGCAAACTGAAGCTCATCAAGGCCGTGGGAAAAGCCGGGATGAAATGTGCAGTGAATACGGGGTTTCTCCTTAAGTAGTATACCTACCATGTAATGAAAAAAACCACAGTCATGCAGCATGGCTATAAGAGCGAATTTTCGAAGAAATAACTGATTTTATGTAAAATGTGATGTTTGGGATATCCCATTCAAATATGGGCAATCTTAAACTTATTGGGTAATTATAGGTATTCAAGTATGACGCTATTCGGTTAATTCGGTATGCATCAGGTGTGGTGCTCTCTGACTAAAGATCGATACGTAACAAATTTTTTGTTCCATTTTTTGCCGAGTAACACCTCGGTTTGTAGATTTTCCAACGCTGAACACGATGGTGAAGTCAGAATTGCGATATCCCATTCCGTTATCAGATTAGAGCAGACAAACCAGGAAGAACATCTCAAGAAATAACCACGTTCCTTCATCTTCAAAGTGCTCCAGTTTGAGAACGGAATGAGATATCGCAATTCTGATTTCACCATCGTGTTCAGCGTACAGAAACCTTTAAAATGAGGTGTCACTTGTCAGACTGTTTCATTTTGGGAATTTATGGGTAATTTTCCCCCCTAAAACTCCCCAAAACTATATATATGTATGTGTCATTCCAGACGATAACTCTCAAAAGAATTGAGATAAAAAGTTCAAATTTGCAACAAAAATCTGTCTTGGCAATCGACAGGCTAGGTTCGTAGATGGGCAGAATCGGGTCACTCTAAGGGGGAGTTTTGGGGAGTTTTAGGGGGGGGGGGGAATTACCCATAAATTCCCAAAATGAAACAGTCTGACAAGTGACACCCCATTTTAAAGGTTTTTGTACGCTGAACACGATGGTGAAATCATAATTGCGATATCTCATTCCGTTCTCAAACTGGAGCACTTTGAAGATGAAGGAACGTGGATATTTCTTGAGATAATACAGTTTTACATAAAATCAGTTATTTCTTCGGAAATTCGCTCTTATAGCCATGCTGCATGACTGTGGTTCTTTTTTTTCATATCGTGACGTTTTTCGGCCGGAAGATCCTTGCCAGAAGAAATCGACTCGACTTCTAGTAAGTGAGACTTGCGCCTTCATCTCACTAACACTGAACCTCATTCTGAGAAATGGGCTTTGAACCAAACACAGCTGTTTGTATTACATTCATAACAAATACCCAAACTCAAGTATTTTCACATTAGGTGGGTGTTGAAAAATATTCAACTCCTAAAGGGGGCGGCAGGTTTAAAAAGGTTGAGAACCACTGGTTTAGATGACTGGTTAAAACAATTTTTGGACAAAAACGTTTCAGTTAATCGCCCCCTGATTCAAGAAAAAGCGCGCAGTTTTTCCTTTGCACTGCGGGCATTGGTGATTTCAAGGCAAGTAACGGCTGGTTAGAAGTATTCAAGAAACGAAACGATTTGGCTTTTAAGAGAATTCGCGGAGGAAGCACTGCAGTAAAGTCAATGTAGGATGAATGATCGACCCACATTGATTACCAGTTATTCATTGGACGATATTGACCTACATATTGACGTACTGAACGATTATTGACGCACATAATAAACGGAAAAGAGTGGAATGAGTTGTTTTCTGTTTTTTTTTGTACCACAATTGCCTTGATTCTGGGTGTTCCTCAAAACCCTGGACAAGTGAAGAATAACCATAAAAACTCCGGGTAAGAGAAAAACTGGGTAAGTGAGAAATCTGTATAAGTGTCATCTGAGGGCCTGGTCCACTGCGTTTTGAATTATCAAGGCTCGACTGTAGCTGACAGAGCTATTTGCTAAAAAAAAAAGCATGTGGATTAATGAAGAATACCTATCATAATTATTTCCTGTCTGGGACCGGGATCAGGGCAATTCATAGGTTCTTTCTCTGGAGTGCTCAGGGTTAATAGGTGTGGAGAGGTTGATAAGTAGGTGGTCAGAGTTCAGAAGGAATAAACATGATTGCGAGTGGCTGTTGATTGTTTGATTTCTACACTATTGTGCAGAACGGTGATCTCGAATTCCACACAGTTCTGAAATGTTCCAATCAAGTTCTCAAGAGAACAAACCGCTACGGACGGGCACTCGCCAGAAGCAGAACTAATACAGATGGTAACGTTCACACTTGGGTTAAAATAGATAAAACAACCCTATCAGTCGACGGTAAACATTAGGGAGGATTTGATAGGTTCTCCCCCATCTAAACGATTTCCAGCCGAATGCCTTTTGTTACTTAGTAGCAATACTAAAGACGGCGGTGTATTCGGGGTTGCCCATCCATCATCTTTCTTCTCTCTGATAGCTGACGGTCCGTTGCCACTGCGATGAGCTTAGCTGCTATGCTACCTTTACAGTTTGTTGCAGGTAATCGGATTTACTCGGGTAAATAGTAGCTTAAGAGCTCTGACGTCAAATGTCTAAATGTGTTTGCAGATCTGATGGGACAGGTTTTGATAGTGGAAATAATGGACTCAGTTGGATTTGAAACTAACCTTAAATAACATTAAAAATTTATAATACTGAAATACTGAATGAATTGAACGGTTGCTGAAACGCTGTTACAGTGCATTACTATCGAAATAAAATAATCAACAAAACCATAATAATGATGCTGGTTATTTTAAGGGGGTAGGTTACTTAGAAAATTCGCCCACATAGGCTTTTCCTTAACCTTTTTTCTAATATGTAGAGGGAGGTTAACATAAATTCAGTACCTAATTATTGTTTAGGATAGGAAATAGTAGGCCGTAACCGAGGCAACGGGCATCAATATGATCTGTATTCTCCTTGGTAGAAATAGCTCTCGGTGAATGACTCTAAATAGGGAAAGGAGAAGAAAAACAAAACTTTGTCGTCTTTCCTGCGAAATCGAGCTATGGAAACTTGTTGGTTAACATTTCTCTGGAGGAGAGTTTGTTAGTTGAAGAGGGAATTTATTAGGTTGGAGAAAACATCCAGCTAGAGAGGGTCGTTAGGGTTACATTTTTACGTTCAGCCCTCAAGTCGGCTCAATTTTCGCGATAGGTAGGTATACCTTTGTGGATCAGAAGAACAACCCGAGAATCGCACAGGATATGGCTAAGCCTAAAACATTTCTTTACCCTGCCCAAACCAGGACAAGTGATAGCAATTATTTATTTGATGATACTCTTGGAAAGTAAAATTATTAACCAAATTATTTCGATTTGGAGGATTTATTTCAAATTTTATTTGGATTAGATTTTAACTTTGTTACGCATGCCGTATGTATCTTATGCATTTCGAAAAGAAACCACGCATTTAACCAGAGAAACCTGACATGACTGTTCACAAAAACCGGGACATTTGACTAATCTCGGAAATTATAGTCCACAAAACGCTGCAAATCCCTGCACAACGGTTTATTATTTTGTATAGAATACCCTTCTGTTACAGATCACAGCTCTATGTATAGATAACCCGTCTATATAATATAATATGTACTATTCTATGCATATTATGTAGATCGCAGACCCTCCGTAGGTTAGTACCTAACCCCGTACTCGTTACTAGGTACCTACCTAAATCACGAGTTAAATGTTGCTAAAATAATTCTGCCGATGACAAACAGTACCTAACAAAAAGAAACACACATAATGAAGTTCTGAAAAGAAATTGTTGATGAGGAGTGAAAAAAGTTGCAAAAGTACCTACCAACAAACTCCAGCCCCTTCCACGTAGATGGTATAATGAACCGTTGTGTAATAATTTACCGTTGAGTAATGATTTACCGTAGTAATAATTTACCCATCAATAATACTTCAACGTTTGTTCAAGTTTCACTACCTACCAACAAACTCCAAAAGAGCCATCATTTTTCAAATTAAATAATATCACAGAACAACCAACTCGACTTCATACTCCGCCAATATAATCAGGTGATCCCTAGCAATGATTCTATCTCCGCCAAATTTCCTATTGTGGGCGCGTCTCTGGTTACGAGATTTGGTTTGAATTGTATACAATTTCATTCACACTGGAGTCGAAAATGCCTGTCGGTGCAAACTTCGGGGCCTTACTGTGAACGAACGGCTGGACGTACGATGCTCCGGATGGTCTTAAAAAACTCGCAAGTTCAAGAAATATTTAAAACCGTAAAAATATTTACGTAAAAAAATGGTATAGGCGTTTTGAAAATTTCAACCCCTATTTTGAACCCCTTAGAGATGACTCACAGTAACGTCGAGCTTCGAGGACAAACTAGACGCCGAACGGAACCTATAACCCGAATTTCATCAATTTTTTTTCATGGTAACTAAGAAAAGTGGCCCGTACGGCGTACGGCGTACGGCGGACAGACAGAAATATTTTTATTGCAGTTTTGGATTCTACATACCTTGAAACGTAAACCATCAAATTTTGAGGGGGGGTAAGAATTTTTTTTTCATGCTCGATTCCAATGGTTCATTATTGAAAATAATAAACCAAAAGCGGGACATTACCTGAAAAAACTAATTTGAAATGTAGCTATTTTGCTGTGGTCACGTGTACATTCCCATGGAAAAATGTTTATATTGCACGTAAAGACACCAGAATACTAGATGCTCGGTGTGAATCACTGGAACTCTTCAGCGGTTCCTCTACACTACCACTACAAATAATTTTTCAGCTGGAGTGGTTCGAGGAACCCATTATCCAAGGCTAATGTTGCAGAGCGATAAAATAATTATACCTTTTCTGTGTGATTACCATCGTCTGAGTACGAGCCAGGTTCATATTCGCTGGAAATGGAAACTAACAACCTACCGGTCCTGCCTTAATGGCATCCAGCTGTCCTTGACGAGAGTTCACAAGGAATGATTCATCTTCACCTTGAATCCCATTTGGAGTTAATATCATGGAACACACTTCGAAATACGAACAAATCGTATATGTAGGTACCTATGTAAACTGCTGTAAATGAATAAAAAATATACCTTTTCCCTCCCCTTTGCTATTTCTGATAAATAACCAGTAAAATGCTGGTTTTTCCAGGTATATTTGGATCTGAAGTTATATAGCAATGACAGCTAATTTACTCGTATATGGTTAACAAAATTAAAATAACGAAAGAATGTGAAGAGAAAAAACAAAAACACCATTCAACAATGATGGAACAAAGTGTAGAAATAATGATTCCAAGTAGCTGAATGATTTTCGTTTTGGTCTGATTCTAAATGAATTTGGTATAACTGTTTTAGAGAGGGTAGAATGAGTGTGACAGAAAGCTTGCATCATTCATAAAAGTCAAGAGATACGGAGCTTTTCACTGTGTAATTTAGTAAAGACCCTGCATCAAGACCTGTGCACAAGAACGTTCCACAGAAGGTATTCTTCAATTTTTTTCAAAAATGAGTTAACCGTATCCTACTCAACAAAACTTCGACTGCTTCGTATTAGCGGTTCCTGATTCCCACAACCAATAAGCAATTTTGAAAAACACAAGAGAACAAAATAATATTCAGAAAACTCGAGAAATAACACAGAAATAAACTACCAACAGCTTGAGGAGAGAAAACATCGTTTAAACAGCTAATCGCCCGTTTAAGAACTTACCAAGTACCAAGGACCAAGTAAATCTGTGCGTTCATTTAAACCTAAACAAGGGGTGATAATCACCCACGTGTATGTAACTGGGATCGGTTGGGTAAAACTTCCAAAATAGATATGACATTGATCAGCTGGCAAATATATCAAGAACTTACATAAATATTAGGCGACACCTGTAGTTGTAACGAACATCCTCAAGGCATAAACCCATCATCTACTTTATTCAAAAGACGGACAGGTATGTCTACACAAAGCACATCGTAAGGAGGGTCAGGGAGAAATGAATTTTTCTTCAAAAGCGACAGTGATGGTATCACTGTGATCGTTCACAAGCCTAATCTCGTCTTTCAGCGCAGTGCACCAGTATGGCCAAGGCGGCGCAGTAAATGCCGACAATCAACATCCCGATCCCGCCGAAATACAGCATCATGTCGCGACTGCTCATCCAAACCTGGTCGCATCTGGTTTTGTAAGCGTCGAGCTCCAAACAAACTTGCACGTATCCCAACGTCCTGCAACAGGAAGGCGGAAACTTGCCCACGACGCCTTGCGTGTACGCTCCCATGTGCCCGGTGACTCCGCAGCATCTGTGCTCTTTCTCGATTTCGTCCATTCTATCCCGCGGAATGGAGCCTTTCATCATGTCGATCATTTGCGACTTCAGTGAGGCATAGATGACTCCGACAACCACAAGCGAGACAATGCCGCACACGATCAGGATTACTGCTACAGACACCAAGAGGATCCTGCAAGGACATTTTATGTGGTTAGACAAAATCACCCTTGAAAAACTGCCTTGTCGACTTTAAACGATTTCCACAGCTCGGGTTAGAATTTGACATCAGAATTGGATTGAGCACCTTTTGAAATCCCCATACGCTAACTCTTTGGTGCCTTAATAAGAACAGTTTAGCATCTTTAGGCCTTATTTGGTTTCTAGTAAAACACATCAATTTCTGTCTTGCTGGCGCGGCGTCGCAAACGTCATACAGGATACGGCTTGCCCGTATCGCGAAAGCTATATCTCCACCTACTCCGACTGGAGTAGTGGCTGGGACTCGAACCACCGATCTCACAGTTGAGGAACACATCTCGACCCGTCAAACCGCTCAGCCTCTCCAAGCCCTAGTCATCTTCCGTCACATTGTTTTTCGGGACTCCTCCACTCACTGCACAGTTCTGTCAACCTACAAGAATCTAACGACCATCTTGACACATATCATGTAGAGTAACATAATTATTATACTTTGATAAAGCTTTGAACTTTGATTACTTGTAAATAATCGAGAGGAGCCTGATGTTGAAATTGACACTGATCATTCCAACCAAGCCGACACATAAGATACAGATGCCAAACACCATGATGGCATAAGCCATATTTTTCATCTGTATGGGAGAAAATACAGACATGCGTTTAATAAAAATATTAACTGATTGATTGATTGACAATAATATAAGGCTACAAAACTGGCACTTTCACTCATAACTGAAATCCACCTGTCTCCAAAAATCAAGGTTTCTGCTTAGGGGGACGGTATAAAGAAATGGACACCTATCATTTCCAGTAGTAGTATGGTTTCTCAACCTGGTTATTTAAATCTTCGGAAAGCTCCTTTACTCCGGAGCTCTGAGCTTTATAACCAATAACGAAAACACCGATACCGAGGATGATGACGGCGACGTTCGCGACGTTGAACAGAATTCTGAAGATAACTCTAAACATTTTGGCGCGATCAGACCAAAATTATGAAGAAATAACTCGTATTCGTAAACTTATTTGACGAATGACTGATTTAAAATTTAGAAATTAATCCTCGACTGAATATTTTTGTATCTTAGTTGCTATAGGACTAGCGTAACAATAACAAGTCAAAGGGTTTCTTATTTGCACTGAAAACAGATGCGTTTCCATCTTACGCCCTTGTGAAGGTTATTCGGATATTGAGAACAGAGTAGCAGAAGAAAAAACGCTGCAAATTACTAAACAACAGTTTATTATTTAGCTGTATAGATAGGTACCCCTCCTGCGTAATCACTGCTTTCTGTGGACAATACCTTCCCACAAGAGAGCCCTAAATCGAATGTCATAAATATGCGGTGTAATCAAGAATTCTATAATTAATTATTTGTTGTTATTCATGAAGCATATCGTTTGTTAAGTTACAAAAATGGGTAGGTACCTATAAAAAAAAATCCAAAATAACCACCATCAGCTGAAGTTCGGATGAAATAATATCACGGAACAAATTTAATTCAGCCATGTGTGATTATAATCAGTGTTCCCTAGCAGTGATGCCGGGCTGGACGTATACCGTTTCATTCACGATCATGTTGACGAAGCTTTTCGGTCCTTACTGTGAAAGAACGGCAGGAAGTAGGTACAACACTCCAGGTGGTCTCAAAAAATTCCCAAGTTCGAGATCAATTTAAAAACGTAAAAAGATTCGACGTAACGGCACCCTGGAAATTTCAACTCCTATTTTTTATCACTCTCCGCCAGCTGTAAGCGACGGAACTGCCTGCAAAATCGACACTTTAGAGCTCAGTTCCCTGGCTGCCGTGGATGGATCCACAGTGTTGTCTTCAATCTCTTGAAGAATATGGTGCAACAATAGCTCCTGTAGTGAACTTTTAATTTTTTGGTGATTCTCATGTCGACTGGTTGGATGAAAGAGGTCGTGTTGGGACGTAAAAATTCAATGTGGGTTTTCCTTAATTGAGCAGCTGGGTGTGACGTCGCATTATCGATGAGCAGTAAAATTTATCGTGAGCCCTTCTGCAGTACCGCGTCCATCTCGTCCAACCACGTGGGAAAATCCATCCATGCATTTTCGTCTCACTTAAGCGACCTATTTTATCACTAAAAAGAAGTTAAACAACACAGATAATATACGTTTGATTCGGGGATTCCTGTTTTGCCTCATATAAGCGGCTTTCTCTCTTAACCGGCGACTCATATAAGCGGATTCCACTGTACTTAAATCTAGGGATAAGCGGTAACATAACAGCCAAAATCAATTATGAGTAATTATGGGGCGACCGATGAAGGCCCTGAGAGCTTGTTTAATTTGAAGTCATCGGTACTGATCCTCAGAGCAAACTTATCCAAAGGAAACATCCAGAGATGGGTCATTTCGCGGAAAGTGGCATATTTAAGGTTTGAAATTTTCCGAAATTATTTCAAGGCTCTCAGCTATTTTTTTTCAACTACCCCCTTCCTGACCTACTCAAAAGTTAGCAGCCAAAAATGGCTGACAGTAACGCCAAGTTTCACGGACTAACTAGACCTCGACTCCAAAGGATCATTATTGAAAATAATATATCAAAATGAAAATCCATTTCTGTTACAATCCAGTTCTCATCCAATTCGATCATACAGAGTGTTCCATCTACAATCTGCGTTAAACTGTATGCTGAACGGAATAGAATTACGAGACTCTGCAAGCAATGAGCTGAATAATTCGCTTATTAACTGGCTCATTCAAATTGTTCTTTTCACAGTTGTAGTTATGGACATTTCTGTCCTCTAGGTTCTGTAAATTGAGGCTGACTTTAAAATTAAGTACGCTTTTCATGAAGTCTTCCTTTAATTCATTTCCCTCAATGATTGCGGTGTGAGTTCTTTTCAATTCGGTTTAACCGCATTGATTGAGGATTGGTTTGTAAAGTTGAGAAACGGATTTTAATTTTGAATATTCCGAGACGTTGCGGCGTTATTATCTTTCAATTTGGGATAGAGGGACAGGAGCAAGAGAAGAGGAATAGAGGCCACTCGAGGTTCTTCGATCCCCGTCGAGTGCAATGAGAAGAAATGAGGTCGCCGGATAAATCACCCTCGGGCAACCACGGGAAGTTCATCCCGCTGTCCTAGGGAAGGAATTAAACATCTCCGTTGGAAAATATTATAATGAGAAAAAATTAAAAAGAGAATCCATGCGTTGCACTGGAATGCCATACACTTCAATAATGACCGCCAGAGAACCGCCCTGCGGAGAAAATCACGTGGTGCGCACTTAGCAGAATAACAAGTCCTGGAAGAGCTCAGTTTTTGCTGGATGTACGAATACGAATCTACGATTGGTCTACTCGTGATTGAGCCTTTGTAGTTTAGAGCGCTCGGACAAGTCGGAGGTGAAACGGTACTAGCTGTTTTCCTAGACGTCGTAAAATATTTTGATTGTTTGAAACACTCCTTACTCTTAACGAAATCAGGGAAATTGGGAGTAAAAGGGAAGGAAATTGAATGGCTTATCTCAGCCAGAGAAACCAGCAGGTAACAGTAAATTACAACCTGAGTGACCCCAGTTATTCCGAGTATGCGATTCCGCAAGGAACTGTCTTGGGCCCATACTTGTTTTTAATTTTCGCAAATAGCCACGTCGTTTCAAGTGCAGGCTGATTTCCTTCGCGATGATACGGTTCTGATTTGCTCAGAAAGCACCTACCATGAACTGAAATATAATAGTCAAGTAGCGCTAAATCGAGTCATACATTGGTATTGGTATAGGTGCAACTCATTGACAATCAATGTAAATAAACCCAATTTTATTCTATTCAAGTTGAGACCACCACATATCAAAGCACCTGACATTTCCCGAAAAATCCATGATAAATCATGCGCACAAACTAATGCTGTAAGATACTGAATAAAGCAGAAACTATAAAGTATCTAAGGGTACACATGGATGCTAACACGAAGTGGAAAAGTCACTTGAATATAATCTTGAAGAAAACCAGAAAGCTATTCCACACATTTAGAATGTTCAGAAATGTCCTAAATATCCAGCAATTAAGAAGTGTGTATGTATTTTGCTCTGGTACAGTCTCAACTTATTGTTTTATTGTTTTGTGTTATTGTAAATGCACGGGCAAATGCCCAATTTCCATACAAATTAAATGACACGGCCTGGGGTAAATTGGGGACGCTAGTCATGAAACCCCTCGACACAGCTCATAAGAGCATAATGAGGATAATGAGGCGGATCAGCTACGGAGCACGACCGGCAGAGCTTTTTGGTAGGATGAGGATTCTTCCCTTAAACAGCGTATTCGCTCCGAACGTATTTTTGAACATGCGCGCCTTCCACCTCCGTAAAAATTGCAGCATGGGGCTGCGACCACAGCGGAGGATCGTGGGGATTTTGTATTGCCACAAATGGATACAACAATAGGACTAAAATACTGGCAGTATTAATTATCCCCAAAACTGCTGAACGCCATTGACGACAGGAATGTAAGGGAGCTGGGTGCCAGACAATTCAAGATGTGGGTTAACAGAAATGCAACGAAAGAAAAGCTGGTCAACACTGTAGAGCAGATTATATAAATTATTCACGTATTTTACAGAAGTTCCTGTTTTTTAATTTAATTGTATCTTTAAAAGGGAGAATGAATGTACAAGTACACTTATTTTTGTATGCATAATATACACAGAATGAGTGAGTAAATAAAATAATAAAGTAGTATAATGAATAAGAAGTAAAGGTATAGTAAAATTGTAAAAAAGTTTACAGGTAGATATACCTAATTATAATTTAGTTTAACCATGTTAATAGGGTTCGATTTAAGCCTGTCCACCCCACGGAACAAGCTTGCTTTAAGCGGGGGAAGATCATTTTGTACACTATATTAATATTCCATTGAATTGCAATGATATTATATTTTAAAAAATAAATAAAGTTTCATTTCTCTTACACATGGCAGTAGTAGAAACGATCATAAAACGAAAACCGATTTTTGTTGTTGAGTGGACTAGTTCATTTTTGATACCGATTATGTTGAAGAATACATAAAGAGGAACACGAAAAAGCTCAAATCAGTAGAAAAGGTGCAAGGACACAGAATAGTGACGTACCTAGAGAGAACTTGACGCCAGTCCATGCGGACCTTAGGTAGTTGCATATCCGGCGGCAAAGGGAGCCTTTGTTGCGGTGGCGTTTCTTGAGGATACTTCGTGGCACGTCCTCCTCGATGTCCTCGATGTCCACTACTTTGCCTTCCTCCTCGTCTAGCATCCTCTCCCGCCCATCTTCCTGAACAAACAACGCCACACAAACACCGTCAAACCATGCAAACTTACCTTCAATCACGATGAACACAAAGGCCTTAAACCACAAGTGGTTCAGGGCCTTTGGGAGACAATGTACATTATGGACAGCGAGACACCACAAGAGGCACTCGGAAAATACTGAAAAAAGCCGTACAGTACAGCAATTTACAATAATAATTAAGGACGCGCATTTACAGAAAGAGTCCACACTTTTGATCACAAAATAATGGGCTATTTGCATGTATTTATTTTATTTTTATTTTTTTTTAAAGTAGATTCCATCCTGAGAATTTTGAGACCAGCCGCACGCTCCTACGATAAGTAAGGGTTCTTTTTCTATGATTTTTCGAAGGTTCCAGAGGTTCCCACGTCACAGTGGGAGGGGAGTTCGCCCAGGCGATAGAGGTGAACCTCTGGAAACTTTGAAAAATCATAGAAAAAGAACTATTTACAGTAGGAGCGTGCGGTTGGTCTCAAAATTCTCAAAATGGAATCTACTTTCATTTAAAAAATAATATAAACAGCTTTTGTGAACCATGCAGGTAGCCCGTTGGATTATTCAACTCTGTGCAAATTTCCAGCACCAAATTCCTTCGGCAAGGTCAATGGTTATGAATAATAATAATTTACTGAGCAAATTTGGTTTAGTGTATTCAATATCGTTTGATTTGGGTGGATTTAGTTTCCTGGTGACGTCACGCGGGTATTTCTTATACATGGAGTCCAAAAAAGGAGAATAAAGGAGGCAGTGGATGTCCAGCACCCTGAAAGGTTTGAGGACAAAAAGAGGGCTAATGGCGGATCATGGAAGGGTTGGTGATGTGTGCTCGTTCATAACGACCTGAACCAGCTGCTGTTCAAATTTTGGTGATATTCAAATATGTGAACTGGAAACAGATAAGGAGAGTAGTTTGATACTTCGATGTTCAAAAGAGCAAAGACGCTGTATAATACAGGCAATTTTCGTGGGTTACAAATTCTCCTTTTTTTGGCCGAACTCTGTTCAATAACGGAAACTAACATTACTTATTGGCCAAATAATGAGGTATTTATGTCGGAAACTCTAGACAGAAAAAGAGTGTGAAATTTTAATGTCTGAGTTCCCACTGGAAATGATATATCAGGTAAACCGACGAGTAGCTCAACTCAAATCCGGTTTAGGACGCTAGTGCATCGCTTTAAACGATGTACAGAACCGCAATGAATGGATAGATAGAACCGCAAATTTATAAATAAATTTAAAAACAACACGTCAAATCGAGGGGAGGTTAGGTAAAATTACCCATTGTCCGATACGGTAACGACTAGATTTCGTGTATTTCAAAATTGGGTAGCTTCCGGATACCGTGGTCTTTTTCTTAGGGTCACACTGGTGAATCCGCGATCCCACTAACGCCATATAAGGAAATCAGCATGACGACCTTTGGTTTCAAAAACGTTATTCCATCCGACAACAAATCAGCGGACGGAGATATAGCGTCCCTTTTAACGTTAAATTAACCGTGCGTTCTCCCGGTGTAATTCGCTATTTGTCTCGCCACCCGTGAGGGAGGGCGAATCGACGGATTTCCAACTCGTTGGTTCAGTGTCCATTGAGGTACAGAATACTATTGGACGGAGGGCGCCGAATATGGGGACGAACGCTTGGAAGTTGGAGCTACGAACGGTTCAATGGTTCGAGATAGTAATTACAGTTTTCGAACCATTTCGCTCTTTGTTCTGCTACGCAGGAAGCCACAACACATACTGCATTTTATTTCCTTAATTTCTGAACGATTTCAAAACCTTCCATCCCAAACCCAAGTATTCCCGACCATACCCGTCCTGTTAGATTACCGAAATACTATTCTCAGATTGGATCGAATTCTGAAGGATGCAGCAGCTTGTGAAATTCGTAGGCAATATTCTGTGGCAAAAACAGGTGATGAAGGCAACAATGAGATAGGTCCAGGAATGTGACACTCTCATTTCCTCCGTACGCGACCCCTTGTCACCTGTCAACGGGTGAATTTTCCTTAGTTGGGTTTCATTGAAGAACCTTGAATCTCTCGAGTTGATACAATGCGAAATTTTCGAACCGAAAAACGTCTGCCAATTTGGGTGGGCAGTATAGCTTCCTTACTTATTGTAACGAGAACCAACAGAATCAGTTCGTAAAACTATTGCTAAATACCGATTTTTTTAAATCTCTAGAGCTACCATTGGTCCGATGGTATTGAAATTCATAGGGGACCGTCTAAGGGCCTACATGCACAATCCCTGCAAATTTCACTAAAACTGGTGTAGTAGTCCCGGAGTTTTGCCTGTGAATACAACATTCGAAACCTAACCCCCACATATTGTCCAAGATACAGTACCTTTTCAATGAATTCGATATGGGACCACCTATGCTCCAACCCGCGCCTACCAAATTTCGACTCACTATGACTATTTTTTCGTAATTATGGGCGTTACAAGGAATTCACAAATATTTTGTACGTTTTGCACGCGCATCAAAACGTTACTGTCCGAATTTGATGAAATCGGCAAAGAACCATCAGGGCACCATTCTGCATCTATCCCCTAACTTTCGGCTATTTCCGACGATTTCCGGAGTAGTTATGAGCTTTACAAGGATTGTGACGTTTGCGCAAGCCAGACGAAAGTTACAGTAATTTTTTAATGAATTTGATGATTTGACCGACCATCTTTGGCCAAATCCGCACCAAATTTCAACTCATTACATTATTTTGTATAGTTTTGCCCGGGACAAGGAATTGACCATAGACAGACACGGAACCAAATTATGTTCCTTGATGTCTGCATAAATTTCTTTCGACTCTTGTACGAATACAAAGCTTTCCTACTTTCGGTAGTGGCGAAGCAAAATTGGATTTTCGAGGAAGCGGATGGCGATTTGTTGAATTCTTGTTAAATCGTCTGGGGCTAGCTTCCAAATTATCGTCAACTTCGTCTTGAAATGTGTTACTTCTGATAGCGGTGCACATACGAACGCACTGGAGAACGTCTGAATGCCACTGAATAGTGAAACGTGTGATATAGCTACTGGCACAATGCCACCACCAAAATGGCAAATTAAAATAATGGTCTACACAAAAGATTTACAACACCAATTCACTTGTACGAAAACAATATTATCCGTTGTGGTAGAACTGTTGCTGGCTTATGAACATTTCAGATTTTCTACATAGAATTCGTGTTGGGGATGAACAAATAGTTTTCCATTGGATCGAACATCCGATGCTTGAAGGAGAGCGCCCGTCTCGGGTTCTGTCCATCTTTTTTTTTTTGAAATTTAATTTATTGTTTGAGACCGTTTACAATAAACATACCTCAGTGATAATAGGCAAAACACAGTCATTGTAAAACTTAATTTTAGTGTTCTTTCATGGAAGAAGCACTTGAAAGTCGTAAATTTTAAAATTATAGGTATTGATTGAGTTGAAAAGTCGAGTAAAAAGTTGATGTTGATGTTAAAGGTAATGTTGATGTTGGTGGTCCTGATGTAGTATTCATATCCTTTTTTCAATTTATTTTGTAAATCACTACGCTATGATGTCCATGATGTGTCTAGGTCGCAATAGTCGTCGGACTTCCGGTCTTCTGAAGCCGTCGTTGACAAGTGGGTTGGAATGATCTTGATTCCGTTGCACAAAGTTGTTTAGGTGTTGGGTCAGAATCTGCGTGGGAGTGTCCAGCTCAAAGTCATGATGAATCGTCTCATTCCTGACAAATGGTATGGCGTCTGTATTATTCGGCTTTGGAGTACGGAGTTTTGCTGTTGCTCCAGCCTCTTGAATTGCGAACGCGAACAGGTGCCCCACACATTTATGGCGTAGGTCCATATTGGTCGAATAAGCGTCTTGTAGATTATCATTTTATTATTGAGTGAGACATGGCGACTATGAAGTAGGGATTTCAAGCATGCGACCCGGCTGCGCACTCTACCTACGAGTTCGGAAGCATGTTCGTTAAATGTGAGCCTTTTGTATAAAAAGACTTCTAAGTATTTATGGCCTCTGGCTTTCGGTATAGGTTGGCCTTGGTAGTACTGGGGTGGTTCGACATATTTCAAGTTGTATGTGTATGTCACGACACAAGACTTGAGTGAGTTCACTTTCACCTTCCACTTAGGGCGGGCGCACACGGGCGACTTTTTGTTGCGCAACTGTTTCGTGTTTCCTACGAGGCCTATGCATTTGAACCGAGGCGCGCACACGAAGCGACGCGACAGCAACGCAACTTTTCAGTTGCTCTGGCCGCCGACAGTAGGGAGACGAAACTGTCTCGGTCTCTCGCCCCTCCCATAGTTTTGATCTACGCGCGCACACGGGCGACAGTTTTGTTGCCGTCTAGGATTATATCTAGAATTAATATCTAGTGCCTAGTGCAAAGTGGTACATATTTTCTCTATTGTTGGCAAAATGGCAGTGAGGGATGAAGATATCGACAGTGATTTAGTTAAGTATAAGTGAAGTTGAAAAGAGGCCAGCGTTGTTCGATAAAACTTTAAAGGATTATTCTGACGCCAGTTTGAAAGGCTGATCTTTCAGACATCAGCGGGTGAACCCAATATATTCTTTTCCTTTTATTTTTCCTGCGTCACAAATCACTGCAGTCTGTACTAAATCCATGTTCACTGTAGGTACTACGAAATCAACGAAAATGAATCTGCTGTCAAGGCAACAGTTGCTCATCGTGTGCGCGCTCTCGAAAGCCGAAGCGACTCGAGAGGGACAAAGACAAAAACAGTTGCGCAACAAAAGTCGCCCGTGTGCGCCCGCCCTTAGGGCGGGCGCACACGGGCGACTTTTTGTTGCGCAACTGTTTCGTGTTTCCTACGAGGCCTATGCATTTGAACCAAGGCGCGCACACGAAGCGACGCGACAGCAACGCAACTTTTCAGTTGCTCTGGCCGCCGACAGTAGGGAGACGAAACTGTCTCGGTCTCTCGCCCCTCCCATAGTTTTGATCTACGCGCGCACACGGGCGACAGTTTTGTTGCCGTCTAGGATTATATCTAGAATTAATATCTAGTGCCTAGTGCAAAGTGGTACATATTTTCTCTATTGTTGGCAAAATGGCAGTGAGGGATGAAGATATCGAAAGTGATTTAGTTATAAGTGAAGTTGAAAAGAGGCCAGCGTTGTTCGATAAAACTTTAAAGGATTATTCGGACGCCAGTTTGAAAGGCTGATCTTTCAGACATCAGCGGGTGAACCCAATATATTCTTTTCCTTTTATTTTTCCTGCGTCACAAATCACTGCAGTCTGTACTAAATCCATGTTCACTGTAGGTACTATGAAATCAACGAAAATGAATCTGCTGTCAAGGCAACAGTTGCTCATCGTGTGCGCGCTCTCGAAAGCCGAAGCAACTCGAGAGCGACAAAGACAAAAACAGTTGCGCAACAAAAGTCGCCCGTGTGCGCCCGCCCTTTTAGTGCACCATTGGCCAAGCACCGATAGGAGCTCCTGGAGAAGGCGTGCTGCTTCTATGGAGTCATCGTGACACACTGCATAGACGAGGTCATCAGCATATAATCCGGAGAAATCTTGGTCAGACGGGAGTGGCATGTCGTGGCAGTATAACGAGTCCATCTACTAGATTCTGTCCGAGAAAGGCAACCAGCGGAATCAGATGGCCGTTCCACGTTTCACTCGCGTAGATGAATGCCGTTTTCCTTTCATTCTGTTAGTTCCCAGAGCAGTACCCGGAAACAAACTCGATTCAACAACCCTGATTCCAGCTCGTTATGACGAGGACTTCTGACAAGGTAGGTATTATCCTTGTTTAAATAGGACTCCCCCCCCCCCCTTCCCGCCCAAATGTTGGATCGATGTAGCCTCGTGTCCTGAATAATCTGATACCCCCTCCCCCATACCAACCCTCTGCGTTTGGAAAACTGCGTTTGTTTTATACGAGCTGACGTCAATTGCAGCTTTCACAAAACCCCCAAATCGATTTTTCAGAACCATCTCCCCAAAATGTCTTCAATTTGTACTACGAATTTAAATATTGGAAACAGGAAAGTTTGAACGCTGCAAAAATTTATTATTCAACGGTATATTATAGGTAACCTATGACTACGAATTCTGAAACCGAACATTAGAAGTGACCATAGTGAACAACACAGCTTTACAACATCAACTTTCCAGAAATATGCGACACTGTAACCCCCGGGCCTTCAAAACGTCTGTCTAGATGTGGAACCTCCACCTAATAAATTCGATCCGAATTATTCCGAGTACCTCATTTGCAATAGGAAAATATCGGACGAAGTCCGTCGGAAGGTAGGAAAACCCTTCAAACATCCTCCAAGGGCTCGGGTCGATCGACGAAACCGAAATTACTTCCTAAATTACTTCTGGGAAGCCTTTCCCCTTCCTCTTTGTTCCCAAAGAATGTGTCTTCTTCTGGAATATTAGCTTGGGGAATATTAAAGTTCCGGCCCTCCACCACTCTACACGACCCTAGGGAGCGTATTTTCGCCAAACGCTCAACCTTTAGTTTATTAAGACGTAACAAACACAAGTCCTAATAAACAATGCGGTGAGCTCCTTTGTCTATTGCGGGAAGACGTACAGAGCTGTAAATACATTGTAGGTACAAGCGGTGTCAACTACCAAGGGGTATTATGAAGGCAGAAGACTGTGTTATCGTATACTTACGTCAGAGAGAAATTTTCCAATTTTTAACGAATTTTGACAGAAAATTCGCAAACCTAACGAGCCAAAAATTTTAATGAAATTCTTAATTGTAAAAATTCGTCAACATGTTTTTACAAAAAAAGTTGAAGACCTAAAATTTGGAGTATAAAAATAGCGGGTCGAATTTGAGTTTCGTGTTTTCCACTAATTGGTACAAATATTTCAGTTCGTAAGAACCAACAGTATGGTAAAGGATGGTGACTCTAAACAGAAAAAGTTTATTTCAATAACAAAACTCATTTTTTCGCAACAATTTGATCATTTTTAAAACTTGAGTGGATCATAATATTTTGAATTATAGGAGAATATTCTGATGGTTTATTAATACTGTAAACGCTAATTCAATAACAAAACAGTTTGGAGGGCAATAAATTATTCAAATTAGAATTTTACAATTTTGGATGCGCATGGTTGTCCCTTAGGTTCCTCAAACACCTCAACCTCTACACAGCTACTTATCGTGAAACCATTTACTGACGATCCACCAGCATGACACTGCAAAGGGTGAGTCGGGAGGGTCAAAGGTCACACCTTGACCCAGTAAAGGTTCGTTGGCAGCGGTGGGGAAGGGAGGGTTGAAAAGGACTCTCTGAACCCAAGTAAGACCTAAAACCTGCTTAATTAAGTCGTGGAAAAGGCTCGCGTCCAGATCCCCTCACTCTATTATTCACGCGGAATTTCAATTAAGGGCTTCACAAGACACGTTATCCAATGCTGGACCGTAGAACACGAGATTTATAAGCATGTTCCCTTTTGCCGTTTAAAAAAATTATTTTCACGACCGGAAGTCGGTTTAGATCCAAGAGCTCGGTACACATTGGCAATGTAAGGTAGCTGATTGACAAAATGTTCTCGAAGTATTTTCCTCAAAATCTCATTTTTGAGCAATCTACTACTACAAAGAAACAAAATACGTGCATAGCTCTTGACGGGAGGGTCTGCAATAAAAGCCAATTTCCAGCTTCAGGAGCTCGAAAAATAAACAGTCTTCAGTAGATACCTACTTACGTGATTCGGCGTTGGAAAATACTGCAAAATCATGTACGGTATGTAACGGGTAGAGACAAAGGTACATTTTTGTGAAAGCTATCAAATTTGTGCACAAAATGTAAAATTTCTCCATTAAACACTGCGTAGGATCCATGTTGCCAGCGATTTGCACATGAACACGTGCGCGAAAATGACAATTTTGGATCCCTCGGAAAATAGTCGAGTATGATGTTTATCATACTCATGAAATACACGGTTTATCAAAATTAGGTAAATTTTAAACATAAACTGAGAAAACAATCCCCCCCCCACCACCCGAGAAAACCGAAAACCTCCATACCTACCTACAGTGACAAACACTGTCTATGACAACACAAGCAAAGATTTGTTATGTATAAGTAGCTACTGAAATTTTTTTAAACTTGTATACAACTTCACAGACAATGGATCAAGCTGAAATTTTGCACACACATTTTTTATGCTCCAAGGAATTGCCTTTTGTGCATTTTGTACCCCCCACCACCATTTTGAAAATTTTTAGACAAGTAAGTAGGTACTGAGAAAAAAGTTGACTTAATCAATCAATACAAAAAGATGTGATTCCTCCCTCCCCTCGCAACCTGTTGTAAAATTTAACCGCCAAAAAAATTAAGTAGGTATTGAATAGGTACCAAGTAAGTATTACTGAGTAGTTACTATAGGTACTAATTAGGTAGGACAGAGTATGTACTAAGTAGTAGGTACTGAGTAGGTAGCACTGAGTAGGTACTAAGAAAGTTGTGCTGAGTAGGTACTAAGTAGGTAGTACTGAGTAGGTACATCTAAGTAGGTACTAAGTAGGTAGTACTGAGTAGGTATTAAGTAGGTCGTACTGAGTACGTAGGTGCTAAGAAAATAGTGGGTAGTAAGCAGGCACCGAGTAAGTAGGTATCTACTAGGAAAATTTTAAGATACCTACCTACTGGAAAAAATGTTTACTTCATAAATGCAAAAAGATGTGATATCTCCCCCAAAAATAGCCATGTCGTAAAAATTTGCCCGCTTCGCACCCCACTCTTGGACGTGCACATAGAATCCTGTTCCTTCCCCCTTTGTTAGATAGCAACCTGTTCCTTCCCCCAAAATCTTGAAATTTCACGGTTTGGTGGGAAGGAAGAGGTTTCTATAAACATATCCAACCGATGGGGAAGGAACAGGATTCTATATGCACGTTCAAGAGCAAGAGCAAAGCACCGAGCATGCTATTTTGGCGGGCAAAACGGATATCAATCCTTTTCGCGGCTGAAGAGGTTTTGTTGGCGGGTAAATTTTTACAACAGGATTCGGGGGGGGGGGGGGGTTATCACATCTTTTTGTATTAATGAAGAATAACTAAACCTACCAACAAAACCTGGTATTAAAAAAAAAAAAATTCTACCCTTGAACAACAGACTGAGCGTGTTTGTATGTAATCTTGCATGATTAGCCAATCGACTTCAAGCCACCGGATTACATTCAATATTTAAACGGGGGGGGGGGGGGGGGGGATGAGACGTATTCCAGTTTAAAAAGAAAAAATATATATTGAGGGAAGTAGAAGCTAATGGACCGAGAATTAATCAAAACCACCACCACAAATGGAAAACCGCGGCTCTCCTCGGTCAACCGTATTATTCCTACAAATATATATTTTTTTAATTCTCGTCGTTTGTGAACTTTGCCGATTGATTAATTCTCCCTCCGAAAAACGTTTCCGAACGAAACATTTTTCTCAGTCTTATTTTCCATAAAATGAAGAAATGGAAAATATTTCTTCTCTTTTCCATAAAAGAAATATTTTCCCGACTTTTTGGACACCGTTGGGAAGGAGACACGATGATCGATGCAGTAGAATCATTTCTTGCCGCATTTTATTTTTAGTCACCCTCATTTAAAAAATAACGCTTATTTAAAAAACGGGCTTCGAACTACAATTTTTCCATAAATTCTGAATAACTTTTACAAAAAATGAAAAAAGAAGTAGGTAAATTTTATTAATTGCAATAATAACTCGAAAAAGAAAGAGCTCTTTGAAAAATGAATGGATCAGTCAAATTTTAATGAAAATAAATTATATTCTAAATCATCTCCGATTTAATAATGGAAAACAATACAGACCTATTTGGCAAATGATTTGGCACGTGGCAACAAGCTCAACAAAATTTTTGACAACCTTCTGTCTGGCTGGATGTCGGCTAAGACGGTAATGATTTCAGCCTTTAGTTCTTGAATTGTACTCGGTTTGTTGACGTACACTTGCGACTTTTCGCAATACCCCATAAAAAAACGCAGGGTCACCGCGAGAACGAAAAGCATCCGCTCAAGGCGACTCAGTGGATTTTGGGCCTGTGGAATGATAAGTTCGGGTTTTGCTCGAAAATGAGGAAGGAGCTCCTGTTACCATAAATGAACAACGTTATAGTGATTTACGGTGACCGATCGATTATGGCCGTTCACTGAAGATTTGGGTACTGACCATAATCGGTTTCAGCAGGATGGGGAAACACGTTAACACATGTGCCGACTCAATGGCCCCAATGGACTCAATGGAGGGGGTCATTATGCCAAATATTGATTTTTTAAATCAAAGACGTTGAATGTTATTTAAAAAAAAATTGTTTTCATTAAAACTGGAACTTGAATTGTAAAATTCAAATTAAAATCGATTGAATTTGAAATTAATGATATTTACTAATCATTTTCCGAAAAGCTCGTCTTTTTGGGAACCCAATAGCTGCAACTGCAGACGCAAGTAATATTACAATGTCTTTAGTTATACGTTAAAAACATCAGGTGCGACGCCTCACACTACAAATTTCCTTACATGAATTCAGTAGTTTCTGCATCTGCCGTATGTGTTTTTTTCAGGATAATTCCAATACTTTCTCAACACCCTTTGGGTTGGGTAAGGAAAGTTTTCCATGTACCTTCGTGTGCTGATTCTTAGAACCCAATGGGTTCTTAGAGAGTGCTGATTCTTAGAACCCAATGGGTTCTTAGAGAAATGCTAACTTTGCAGAGTCTAAAAACTAGTCTTTTAGAGTTCTTCCAACAAAGACTTCTTCCGAAATGCAAAGCACTCTCATAATTCATGCAATATTTCCATTGAAAAAAGAAAGGTTTAATCTATGTGTAAAGGCACTAGAATATTACCAATACCTAGTAGATAATAAATATAATTATTCCACTTTCTTTACCAATATAACTTACCCTTCTTAACAGCAAGTCTGGAAGAGATTCTAGGGGTTGCCTACTTGTGATTAAAAACTGGGAATTCCGTGGCAATCAGAATATATAGCTATTGATTATCCGCTATCATCTACAGAATAAAGAACCTCTCACTCCAGTGCCCTGAAAATGCGGTTTCCGATTATGCAGTATAAATTTGGAATTATTCTCCTCCGACCTCATAATCCCATGCACAGCCTCCATAGGCATGTCAGCTAGATATTTACCTACCCCCACTTTGCCCACCTTTCTCTTCAATATATATGCTAATCCGCCTAAAAGCACCTAAGAATAATTTTCCTTGGCGTCCTCCTTGGATTTTCAAAATCCCAAATATGGAATGGTATTGAATATACGTGGAAAATGTTTTATCAGCTGGTTGGAACTCCCAAATTAATGGGTAACCACTGGTGATTCGGGAGATGTGTGGTTTTGGGGTCCTACCTTTGAAGTAGGTATACTGATAATGCGTGGTCTAAACGAATTATATTTTTAATTAACATATTTGTGGATCGTGAGATTTTTTTACCCATTAAAAAATAACTGCTTTATTTTCCCACTGGAACAAAACGTACTTATTTTTAGTATTTTAGTATCCCTTTTATTACACACCCAACTGGAGATCAGATTTTCGCCTACCTTGTAATTAGTTAACCAGCCTGTCCGATCACACTGATATAAACAATATGAACAATCTTGTTCATAACTTTTAATGAGCCAACTAATTCACTCAGTTATTTCTTCGTTGCTTCTCAATACTGTTATCATCTAGGTTGCAGAGCCATCTAGTTGAACCCAACCTTATTCATCACAAGAAATGAAAATGGGAATGAAAAATCTCTAAAATTATAAGACTAGTCTCATTGAAAACACCTCATAGTACTGAAACACTCAATACCCGACAACTCTATTGCTCGCCATTTTATCTATTCTGAAATTAGTCGTCTTAAATCAACAAATTACAGGCTACGGCTACCGCTAGTCAGATGTTGAGCAACTTGGACAAGGACCTCCCCTTCCTTAGGTTCATGAGACCCAGATTAAACACTGGACACCGGTTGATTAAACACTCGGGACTCGAGGATCAAACCCTTTAGCCCGCTGGGTCTGCCAACTTCCTTCGGTTTGCTCTGAGGGTTAAGAGGTCCTTTTACGTCAAAGATGTTTCAAGTTCCCTAATCGTTTACTTGGATTCCTCTCGGGGATCTTCAAACCGGACTGAATTCTTATCTTAAGCTTTTAACAATAAATCCTCAATCCTAATCTTCGGTGTCAACCTTCAATTCAGACTGCACATCTCGTCTCTGGTAGGTAATATTTGCACTCACGTTAATTATAAATTTTTAAACCTTTTATAAATCCTTTTATACAGCTTTTATCATAAGTTTAGCCTGATTACTTGATGAAAACGTAGAAAATAGCACGGGATGGTGATTCATATTCTTCATCGCCCACGGCACCCTATTCTGCAGCCATGGATTGGTTCATCGACATAATGTGTATTATCTAAGTATCTGTATGTAACTTGTGATCTGGATACTCGAAGGGGTAAGAAACGAGTGTTAAACTGAACTACTGATAACCCACAGGTTATCAACGAAATCGCAATTCCAAAGACACGGCAATTCTTTGAGGTGCTACTTAATGGGTTTTTAATTAAATCAGCGTGGGAGGCGAGAATGGGCGGTGACCCATATTAATTCCATTGACCTGTTTATATGCTAATACGCGGAGGGAGTACAGCGGGATGACAGCCTTATTTACGCGCTTTATGGCAAACAGCCAACGGTATTAATATACCTAATTTTCAGGGATCGTGGATTTATTAAATTAAAAACAATCTTAATAGCTATAGCTTGATAGTTTTACCTTGACTTAGGCATAAATTCGGTCGTTTCGGGTGGATAATTAAAAAATATTTTGGCAAACGAGTTGATCACAGACAACACAGAAGCAATGAGATGATACGAAATCAGTAATTCACCTGATTCGCTCCTAAACCTGTATCTCCTAATGTTTTGGGTAAACTATACATTTTTGGTGGATACCTATCAAAATGAAAGGTTGAATTTATTAAATCCAGCTCATTTTATCACGCCTTTCGGCACAAAAAGCCGTTAATGTATGCCTTAGGAAATATATCAGGTCTTGCTACACAGAAGAGGACCTTGTCCATTTCCTTAAACACCTGGATGAGTGAGTATTCTGTTTTATAGTGGTCCGTGACACAGAGCGGTGTTGTTTGGTACACTCGTGATCACAGTAGAATTTTAAACAAGACTTCGTGGTTCGCTTATGTAAGTAAAGTGTCAAGCCGCAAGTGTACTTCATTACTACTCCCCCTCAAAATTCAGATTCAACAACTATTATAGAATAACGGAGACGTGAAGGAGGACGGAGGTAGAAAATCAGCAGGGTGACCCCAAATCATTCGTACATACGTGTACGTAGATACGAGTATTACAGGAAATTTCAAGCTCATCATGAATACTACTTCTACCACATTTTATGGGTCTCTGAATGATTTTCACGCATTTTTAAGTAAAATATTTGGGCTAAAACACAAAATGAGAGCTCAAATCGAACAACACCGACTAGAACGTTATAGGAAATGTTCTCCCTCAAATTATACAAAATTGAACCTCCAAGTTCGAAGCCTCCAAGTTGAGTCTTCAAGTCTTGTTTCAATTTTCAATTCATTACCGAAGTTCATTTATCTTGTATTGCTACTTGAAGCCAATTAGCAAATAGGAAAGGATTATTTTGGGGGGTCTATCGAAGGTTTAGGTATGTGCATTTTTCGGTAGGTACTCCTACTCTAGAATGTATATGGTATATTATATTTATTTTAATTCCATTCAACTCCAAGTCCGTTTTGAACATCAGAATTTTTATCACCATCTTAACGCAAGATATATCACAGAAACACACTGAGAAAAGTTATTGATCACAGCAGAACGTTGAATAGAAGTTCGAATCTGTAAAGTGAAAAAGGATAAGATTTTAATCCCACAGCAAATAAGAAGCTTTGATAGATGAAATATCGTCGGCGCCCCTCCAACCTCCAGTTGTAATTTCTCTCGGCGAGGCGATGCGAGACCATCACACCGCATCGATCAGATATGGGTACGAATATCGGAGATTCTCTCGCACAATATTATATTCCACGTTTAAAGGACCCTGCAGAGAATATTGAGATATTTTGGTCCGATTGAGTCTCCCAATTTGATACTCCCGCGTCTAGTTTTGACGTTTGTTATTTCCTTTCATGGATGTGCGATCCTGTGGCCTTCTTTCCTTCACAAAGGGAAATCCGATAAACGCAACCACAATCATGTTTTTGATGTAGATGTATTACTGTATTTATGTATGACCTACAATTTATTACAATACGGATTAGATTCATAAAACATATTCGTATTCAATGGTAATTGATACAACTATCGTGTATAATATAAATTTAGGTAGGTGTGATGCAAGATACTCCAAATCTTCCATTCCAACGTAAAGTCTGTCGTAGGTACTGATATGATGTGTAAGAGGTCCAAGGCCATAAGCATGAAACTCCAAGTCATTATAAACCGCTATTTGCCGAGAACCTTGAACCTTTTTGACCTTACAAGATGTCAAATGATGAATTCTGAAGGAAAACAAGCTAACGCTTGTTGGCCGTTGAAATCATTGAGCGTAGCAACAGAAAGAGGAAAATGGCGTGGAGTGGTGGAGGTCCTATGCTCCAGAGGGAATGTAAGGAGTAATAATAATAATAATAATAATAATAATAATGAAGCAAGATACCGTCTAAATAAGTGATTTGTTAAACAGAAACCAATTTGTTTTCGTGTATGTCCGTCTGTGTCCGCAAATACTCACAACTATACGAAAGAATGGTCGTAAGTGATTTGGAACGTTTGCTACCGAATGTTTTTTGGCCAGGATCGGTCAACGAATGGGACCGGTCAACGATTAGCCCACTCCAAGTTCGATAGTCTCCGATTACTCGTGTATATAACTGGTTCTATCATGACAAGAACGAGCGTGAGAGAAATTTATAATAATCTTCCGTTGTTAAGAGCGGATGATCATCTTAGCGGGAGCGAGGTTCTCGACAAACTTTTACCATTAGGCGGGATTTCCAGTAAATTGGAGGCGAAAGTTTACTTGTATCCGAAGCCCTCCCTATCGCTAATTGGAGTCTGGTCACAAAGACTTCCATTATCGAAAATTGTGCTTTCAGACGGTTGACGTTTTGCTATGCGATAAAATGTGATCCCGGAGAAATACGGATCACTATTACCAGTAGTAGTGCGCGGGCTCTGAAAATGGCGGGGCACCAGAACAAAAAACCGACAGATTTGTCTACAAAATACCCGAAGGCAACAACACCCTTCCCTTGTTTACTGATGAAGTAATATTCAGCAAAGCTTATCTCTTTTAATCAACGCTCTATCGTCGTACGAAAACAGCGACTATTTCTACTGCAAATTAGCTACCGAACTCATTTGTTACAAAAATATAGTAATCTGAAATACAACAAAACAATGAGCCATCGGCCGGAACCTGCCTAAATGGAGAAGCTATTGACTAAAGCCACGTAGTTATCTCTATGTCTATCAATCAACAAACCACAAGATCAAAAACAGCAAACAGGACAAAACGCACGTAGGTACCACAAATACAAATACGTCATCGGAACCGGATCGAAGAAAAAACGCACAAAATTTAACGCAAAAAATTTAAAACTGACAAGAGACTCAACAGAGAAAGCGAATGTGATTCAGGTGGTGGTGGTAGTGGTTCTCAGCTTGTTCTCACGAGACAACAAAAACAAATCGGAAGATGAAGAAGCATTTCGTATCGAGATGACAAATTGAATCGATTGTGAAAAGGAACGATTTTGGGGTGGAAATCAGATTCTGGGGACAGGGCCCAAAGTGGGCGTGGCAAAAAATATTTTTGCTCGACTGAGCATTCGCGGACGGGCCAGTTTTCTCAGTTGCCATGGGAACACTAGTTCCCAGGACCTATCTGGTTTCGATTTCGATTGCAGCACATCGATTACTGTCACTTTATTCCGATAACATGCTTGGTCTATGGAGCTAACATGAAGGAATCACCATGGATGCTCTACTAGAATACTGAATATCCATAGCCAGAGAAATATAGCGAGTCGCTGTTGAAGTTTGTGGAAAATACTAGGTACAGTGTACGGAGGGAAATTCAAATGCCAACTGAAAAAGGTTGGAGTGGCCAAGTGGCCTTATGGACGCAATATAAGTATTACGTATGTATAACTAGTAAGTTGTACTACACCTATGCCACCCTGTCAGTAGTAGGGTCTAGAAGGTGAAATTGCCCACTCTCCTCCAAATTCTTATAATTCTGTCTTATTAAGCACTCTTGATGCACTGTTGAAAATTTGATCAAACTATTGAAGTTTGCCGAAAAAGTGCTTATAACCAGCGTTGGATTTTCCATTTCATTAATTGAACCATCTGATGTAGGTTTATGTCAAAAATATTATCTAAGAACATAATAAATCAAGACACGAGTAATTAAGAACTTCTACGTTGAATGGTGTGATCACCCTTCAAGGTTCATGTGCGCTCAGTATTATTATACCTACCTACACCCAACCGGTGGATCACCTGGTTTATCGCGTTAAGTGAATCCCATCTCGCTCTGAGGAACGACTCAAATATCACAAAGCAAACTGTTAGTTTGCAGGACCCCCCCAACTCCCGGCGACTCATCGACATGACATCAAACGTTGACGTTTCCAACTTGGAGCAAACTGAGCCTGTTCAAACTTTCAGACATCTGGCGGCAGGTGAGGGCCCGAACTCGTACGGGCAACTACTCGCCTTCGTATCGCTGCTAATAAACCTCATCTCTGGTATTCAAAGCGAAGGGCCAACTGTTCTGGTTATGGAAACTGTCTTCGTTGACTTGTCCATTTGCTTTGGCGTGCTCTGCTCTTTAACTGAGTTTCTCACTCTCAAAGGCGGTTTCAATGTTTCCAAGATTCAATAGTAAACACGAATAACTTTACATTAAAGTTATTATATAGCGGAAAACCTTTCGCACTGATTTTCCAGTAGAATGTTAACATATACCTGGAATCTCTTTATTAAAACAACAAACTAGTACAAGTAAATTATTTGCATCTACTGGTGTTAATGGTGTGCACAGTGAATTTTTGCAAGTTTACAGGAAGATTTTAACGAGTTGACAGAAGAACTGGTATTCTGCGATTTATTATAGATCGTACGATTTCCCTGATCGCCCTCTAAATGTTATCCTCCACGACTTCTTTTTTCCCCGCTGATTCTAACACACAACTAAACTAAACTATCAATGCCGGGTGGTTTTTTCTAGTAATTCAAGATATACTAGAGTTGAAATTTATGCGGCCACCTCAGGTGAAAAAGTAGCACTGGGCAGTGCGTTGCAGAACTGCGTATAATGCGGTCATCTCCAGCTGCCTCAGTTGGAGGGCGAGAATTTCGACCGATATTTCTTTCCTTGGGTTCAGCACAGCTATGCTTCCATATTCAACGGAAGGGCCGACCTCGATAGCTGTTCAGTATTTTCTTTATAGAGCGGCCTTCTTCAAGGATCATCACCGTTCATTTGAGAAAATGTACTTGAAGAGGGTCTTCCACGAGGGTTATGGTTTTAAATTACGAGTACTGACTGAACTGGATTCATAATCCCCGCCTCAGGAATTAAATACTACATCCTCTACCTAATAATATCCTTAAGTCACCCAAACTCCTTAACATGAGCAATGGAACGACCGACCTCGGGATTTTCAAAATCAATTCGTTCATAAATAATCTTGTTTTAATGGCGTATTAGAAATATTCAGAGTTATATCGACACGCACCAAAAATACGCACATCAACCCTATTATTCCGACTGGAACCCAGTTTCAAATCAGCTAGAAAAAGGAGAATCCTTTTATAATAATACAATTCGTGCAAGATTCATCAGTTTATGACTTAATATTGCAATTACGGCATCCCACGCAAATTACTTGACCATAACCCATTAAATGAAAACAGTAAGACCAAATTGTGAGTATGTGGCTCTTTTCTTGACTTAGGTTTTACGGTGTTCTAGGTACGATGAAAACATAGAAAATTTTGATTAGAAATTTATTCAAGAGCTTCTTGACATCACACTGCGCGTTTCCTTGTTGCCATTTACCTCCTATCTGATGCTGATCTGCAACGAGAAACAGAAGTTAGTCAACCAGGGTCATACAATTGGGTTGAATAATCCTAACCGGTACCTATCAAATTTTATCACAACAGGGCGATTCGGATACCTAAATTCACTAGAATATGCGAGGCATCGAGGAACACTCGATATGGAGGGCCATTGTCGAAAATCGGTTTAAACACACGGAGTCGATTCCGAAGGCATTTCAGAGCACTTATGGGATCTGCCTCGGATTAGGCAAACTCTCTCTAAAGCCTGAACCCCGGTCTTCGCACCCCTCGTTCATTGGACCCATTACTGCACAGGTGTGAAAAATCAATGGTACTCCTCTCCTAACTTAGAAATCTATACAGAAACAATACAACTTAATAGTTTGATTTACAATGTGATTTCTTCTAAATTCACTCAGCTTGCGAATGTTACGTTATGAAAATAATCTCAGTCAAAAAATCCAAGAAACTCAAATTTTACCCATTTTTGGTTTTCTAAAGGCTCTTTTTCGAAATCATATTTTTTTAAAGTGTTATTAGGCACATGATTTTTGGCGAAATCAGTAACAACATGATTATAGGAAGAGAGTACAGCTTAATAATCGTCGTAGTATTCATCAGATTTATTGCTCTGTGGCTACAGATCCGGATTAGGTACATACGTAACTACTACAGAGATTTTTCTTTTCGAATTATTCCGAATATTTATGGGATTTGTGTCTGTATGAGATATTCTGATGACGGTTTTACTTTTCTGGAGTACCTATAAATATCCCATACCACGAAATGTTGGGATTCTTCGATTTAGTTTTCTGGTGAACCTCTTATATCCCATACCACGAACTGTTGGGATTCTTGGGTTTAGTTTTCTGGTGAACCTCTTATATCCCATACCCCGAAATGTTGGGATTCTTGGGTTTAGTTTTCTGGTGAACCTCTGTATCCCATACCACGAACTGTCGAGATTCTTGGGTTTAGTTTTCTGGTGAACCTCTATATCCCATACCACGAACTGTCGAGATTCTTGGGTTTAGTTTTCTGGTGAACCTCTATATCCCATACCCCGAAATGTTGGGATTCTTGGGTTTAGTTTTCTGGTGAACCTCTGTATCCCATACCACGAACTGTCGAGATTCTTGGGTTTAGTTTTCTGGTGAACCTCTATATCCCATACCACGAACTGTTGGGATTCTTGGGTTTAGTTTTCTGGTGAACCTATATCCCATACCATGAAAATGTTGGGATTCTTGGGATGGTTTCACTTGGATTCAGCGATGCCGACAATCCCGCATCCTATCCTCGGCCCGCTGTTGCCGGTTGTTTTGCTCGTCTCGTGGCCACCAACCCCCAAGTCGTCAGGGTCTTGATGCACCTTGAAATTGAATAGGTATATGCCATTGGTTTAATTATTTTTGAAGATTATAGTAACGTACCTATTATTATTATTAGCTGGTTTTGGTTCACTGCCTAACACTATAATGTACCTGGATAAAAATTTAATGTTGTACCCCGTCAAACCAGCGAAAGATTCTATAATCGAAATTCTTATGGTCTCAGATTTAAAGTTAGGCTTGTCGCATTCCTAAGTTACTTTCTTTCGAATCGAACCAAATAAGGTAAGGCAAACCTAATAAGTAATAATCTTTAATTAGGCAGTTCTCCTTCTTATCAACAACTCCCTTCCCTGGTTATGCCAGATTCGAAGCTGAAAATCTACCCTGGATGTACCTACTTCCCTATTAAGTTTCATGCAACTCGGAATGTCTAGCTAGTTATTAACGATAACTGCAATGGTTTAACTAAACGACAGCTAACCCGAGCAATGCGGTAAGGCAAAGTAAATGTTTTGCAGGTGTTTGCGAATTGTCAGAGAAAACACTGAGGCGCATTTTATTGTTTGGTTGGGTTAGACAGTGCGGGCTTCGCAGCCTTTTTACCCCGAACTTGCAATTTTTAGTGTCGCCTACTACAGCAGAACCCCTCTTAACAGGCCTCCGATCAACCGGCCCTCGGATTAACCGGCCTATCCCATGGAACAGAGGTTTTTTTTCCCTCCCTTTCTTTTTGAAAATAAATGGGGTGACGTGACGTTAGGTGAGCAGCAAAAAGATTCAACGGCATTGGACGTGCGAAAATAGAGACTTTGCTTAAAAAAAAAAATCGTTGAAATGTAAAGTTCCAGCCATGCAACATGGCTATAAGAGCGAATTTTCAAAGAAATATTAGTGCTATTGTGTAAAAAGATTATATAGCAAGAAACCATACCAATTTTCGTAAAATTGTATGGTTTTTCGTAATTTCAGCAATTTTTACCGATTTTTGAGCCAAGTCAAATTTGAACCATTCTTTTTTTGAGAAAAATATACTCTCTCTTTCTGTCGTTAATCACCACACCACGCAACGTTAGGTGAATTAATATAGATTTTAGCCCTTAATACCAATTGTTTAACCAGAAAAATCCAAATTTGACCCCTATTCTGTAAGAAAAACCACTGAAATGGTCATTTTGTTTTATTATTCCGTGAATAATACACCTATGTACATTCGCTCAGCAAAAAAATTTTATAACACCCCCTCAAAATTTTTTCTTTTCCGTTTCAAGGTGCGTAGATTCCAAAAACGCAATGTCGTTCCGCCGTACGCCGTATAACGTGTACCGGCTTCATTTTCGGTCTCAAAAAGTCCTTCTTTCGCGCACATGCTCCATTTGGGCCCTAGTTGTGTCCCGAAACTTTTCAGCCCGATCGGAATATATCCAGGGGTGTTATGAGTGAAAATGTGTATGGCAAATAGGTACTTTTTGTGTTTTAGTAAAATGTTAGTAAAATGAGTTTTTGAGATATCGTTTTCCATGTTTTTGGGGACGAGAAGACCGAATATGTAGTCGATTTTGACCAAGGAGTGGACAATTGAGGTTCTACCAGAGTCAACCTGGGAAATCGTCTGAAATCACCATCAATTTGTAGAATAACACTAGAAGAAGTGTCAAGACGTGGATCAAGACGATTAAATGGTATCAATGATCAAAGATAATTTGAAAAAAAAAGGAGCGTACCTAATTCAAGTTTTGGGGGCCAAAATTGGTGGAAACCACCAGAAATAGCTATTTCAATTGTTTTACATGAAAGAAACAATAATAAACAGCCAACATTTCTGTAGGTATGTCCAATAGAATAATAAACCCATGTGACAAGGACTTTGCAGCGTTTTTTGTTTTCACTCACCTTCAGTGATTTTACATAAATTATTCGCGATCTTAGCCGTTTTTACAGATTGTTTGCCCCTAAAAACTCTTTGAACCCCTTGGAATTTTTGAAAATTGCTCATTTTCTCCTAAAAAAATGAAAAAAATACTGACATCCCTAACACATTCCCCAAGTCCCCTGTTCTGTCAAACTCACTACTAAGGTCCTCCCGATGATGGACATCGGCCCACAAAGTGACAGCATCTTGTCCTTGATTTCAAAAGCAGCGACTCCGCTCGTATTGGCGCAAATGTTCCCGAGGTCGCCAGCGTGTCGGTTCTCGTCGTCGGGGCTCCCGTGAGACTTGTTTTCAGGGTTGAAATGGGGTCCAGCCGACGTGCACCCTTGTCAAATATTGTCGAGTTTTATAAGATATACGCACTAGTAGAACGAGGGAAAAAAACCCGCTAAATCCTACTCAAGAGGTTTGACAGGATCCTTCGCGAATGACAAAACCTAAACGCACATTATACCGGATAGGGCAGTACATTTCCCCGGCGGTGCCTGCCAATTTACGAGTCAAACGGAACGACTGCGCCATTGTGGGAAAAACTCGACCGAACATCCCGCCGACGGCTTGTCGGCCGCATACAGGGGAAAACGCTTCGCAAAAGCGAAACGTCACAAAAGCTAAATTGGAAGCGCTGCGGGAACTCAAAAGTAAACATCGGAAAGAGATAATTAGAAACTGTGAAAGCGGGAATGCTGGGCGAACCCGAATAGAAATTTTGAATGATCGACCGCAAAGCTTCTCGGTTGGTGAATTAATATACATGGCTGGGATAGTTTGTACACCATTTGCATGCAGAAATGACAGCCAAATACTGTTACTGCTATCCATGTACTAGCATCTGCGATCGACTCTCGATGAATTCCATGTTATATCATTTCTCGTTTTGATTAATGAACCAAGCACTTGCTGTTGAAATATTCAGTTAGTGAGCTCGAAGTATACTGCAACCAAATTACCTACAGTACAAGCAGTTTACAAGCAAGAAGCAAGTAGACTGGACACAAACTGAACATGCTGGTTAACAGCTTCATTAACACTCTTCCTGATAAATTATAGTTTCTCCAACAAGACCTAACCCGTCATCACAGAGCAGTGGCGCAGCCAGGATTGTTGTGTGGGGGGGTTATCGGAAATCGAAAAAGTTCTTCAGCATGGCTATAAGAGCGAATTTTCAAAGAAATATTCCTGCTATCGTGTAAAAAGATGATATAGCGAGAAACCATACCACTTTTCTTAAAATTATATCATTCTCTCCTCTTCGAACTCATCCTTTTGTTTGACAACACAAACGTTTTGGAGAAATTTGGAATTTTTATCGTATACCCATGGACGGATATCATCTGGAGTGGCACATAAATATATATACATAATACATACATTTTTTTTAAATCTAGAGATGAACTGAGGATGCTCTGAAACGGATTTGCCTGTAAAAATATTTCAAAATTCAATTTCTGAAAACGTTACACGTATCAATAGCTTCATTTCCTTTGAAAATTCGTTAATAAGGTTTGAAATTACAAATTAAGATGCATTTCAATTAAATTTAACAAAGCACTACATGTTACAGGTTACCTTAGGTAAGATAAATTGATGAAATAAAAAATTTATTTGGCAACAATGTTCGAGAATTGTCAAGGAATGAAGCTATTGCAATGGGTCCAAAATTTTCAGGAAATAAGTTTTTGAAATTATGTTACAGGCAAATCCGTTGCACGGCATCCTGATGCATCTCGAGATTTTAACGAAAATGTATACGTATACCTAATATACCTATATATTTATTTATGTGTCACTCCAGACGATATCTGACCTTGGGTACGTGATAAAAATTCCAAATTTCGCCGAAATGTTCTTACTGTCAAACAAAGGATGAGCAATTTTCAAAAATTCGAAGGGAGTCAAATTTGAGTTTTTAGGAGTCAAAACTTGGAAAAAACGGCTAAAATTGGTACATATAAAATCACTGAAAGTGGTATGGACGGATTAGTGACTACAGAAAAATATCATTCAGTTGTTTTTCACAAAGAATAGAGGTCTAATTAGGATTTTTGGGGGTCAACAATTGGTATTAAGGGCTAAATCAATATTATTCACCTGAAGTGTGGGATGGTGACGGCGAGGCATTTTTTTTTTCAAAAAGATTTGATCAAATTTTTGGGACAGATCGTTAGTAATCAAATATACGTAATATTATTTAACTGTTTAATCATGTTTGATTTACCGTTTAATCTGTTATTGTTGTATTTGTTTGTTACTTTTGTGATTGTTATCATTCTTAAGATTTAATTTTAATTTGTGATAAAGTTTGTTTTCGAGCCAATGGGGGGGGGGGGGGGGGGTTATGACCCCCACTAACCCCCCCTGGCTACGCCACTGTCACAGAGATTCCGTAATCTTGAGCTAACATTTTTGACCATTCGGCTACAGAGGACGGTAAATAATGGAGGCTCGATGCGATCCAAGAACCTTTGCGCCAGCAATCACAAAGAAACCAACGTATTCAGTAATTTATTGGTACAAATTAACCTAGCTTTGCATATACGTTGTGACATTTTTTTCTGATATAGTAAGTAATATAATAAAATAATTTTACCGTTGGTAGTGTCACCAAACTCGTGAATGTGGAGGCCGTGTAGTCCTGGAGACAATCCTTTGATTTCTCCTTTTATGATCAACTCCGAGTTGGGTTTCTATTCGAATTATATGCTATTAGTTAATATGATAATAGAATCAAAATTGCATGTCAACTAATACTCATTTAAATACTTGTTACTAAGTACCTAATAAATTGTGGGTAAACGGACCGCGTACTTTCGACCATTGACTTCTGCAGATATACTCAAACACGTAATACCGGGGTATTTTAACACTTGTGTGGCTCAAGTGAAATATGTAGTTTGCCATTATATATCACAAGGAAGCCAATAAAGCGATTCAATTCATTAGTGTCACATCAAACTTG
The DNA here is from genome assembly GCA_954871275.1 of Leptopterna dolabrata. NCBI lineage: Eukaryota > Metazoa > Arthropoda > Insecta > Hemiptera > Miridae > Leptopterna > Leptopterna dolabrata. The sequence continues at coordinate 16,217,889 of OX940987.1, read as the reverse complement.
CCGAAATTTCATTTCACACCTCGCACCACCGGAACTATCGAAGTTTTTTCACACCACGGAACCGTTCAGTTGGAGGAATACCTACTTGGATCCACGGGTTTACCAAGAAACATTATACCAACCAATACCAAATTACCAACCAATTTCGAAGAAAATAGGCGATTTTATAGGTAATGTTCATTTACACTCAACATACCATCATTGATTACAATATCTACATTGAGTCGTAAATAAAAACGAGCACGTCAATATTCAATGCTGTGAATAACTCACTTCCTGGACAAAGGTTGCCGCCCCGCTGACGCTTTCTTCACCCGTAATCACACATATAGCGTTGATCGGCATGTTCAATAATTTACGGAAAGTATACTTTTAGAACCTAACACTGGAAATATATATTTTGAATCTTGACAAACGTATGATTTCACTAACTCGTCACGTGTAATATACAAAATCATGTGTTTGAAGTGAATCGATTTCAATTTTCATGTTTAATTTGTTTTGTCGACTTCGTTTTGAAGCATAATAGTATAGGTACTTCTTGAAAATATGAACTAATAAATAACTAACTATAACTGAACTAACACATCAAACCTACGTGGGCCCATAAATGAGTGCACTAATTATTCACAAAAACTAAGGAAGAAACTCCTACGCTGATGATAACTAAGGACCGGGTTCACCAAAGTTTTTAAACAACGCTTACTTACCTACTAAACCGAAAATCTCAGGTTTCAAACAACTTATGTCGGTTTTCACCAAACTCGTTTAAGATATGATCAAAAGAGGCAAAGCGACCATCAAAACTAACCAGCCGATTTTAGGTGGTCATCGTCCTACAACGATTTACCACTTCGCCATCTTGCCAGTTCGACAGTTTTCATGCGAACCATTCTTCTATTATTATTCTTCTTCTTCATCCACAGAAATGATTAGGGGATTGATTAGGGCATTTCAGTTGGTATTGGAGGGCAAAGATGAAGACTTCACAATTCGCCGTCCTCGATGGATGATTGATTGATTGACTGATGAGTTTATTTATCAACTTGCACAAAAATGAGAGAGAGAACATATTATTTTGAGCTCGATGATATCGATTTTGTGACGAGGTACCTACAGTATAATCAAGTCAAAAGCCACATAGCTTTCTCGCTTCTTTGGACTGATGGGAGAGAGAAACAAATTTACCTACCTATCAACAAAAAAGTTCTAGTCGATCATGCAGTTCTTTGGATAATTTTTTTTAACCACTCTTAGCGATTCGAGAACACGGGATTTCGCATTTGCGCGAGCATAGTTGAGCTATAAAATTGAAAATCAGCAATAAAACTAGATAATTCTAATCGCAATGAAATTCATAGAGGACAATAACTACCTGCCCACCAAATTTGAGAGAAATCGGACCAACTGTTAGTGAGAAGTTGTGTAGGCACATAACCTACCTACCTTGGTAGGCTCAGCGGGACACATTATTATTGATAATAATTATGATGCACTGCATAAAAAATATATTTATAACATGAACGACAGATACAGCACCGTCGGTTTTCTTACACTCAATAATGTTGAAATATTTGCAAACAATTTCAACCAAAATCTGTTTTATACTGGCTTCAAACTTCGGTCAGCGTTTTCGTTTTTGTGACTTTGGCTCCATACTGGTTTACGCGATTTCGACATTCAAAAAACTTTCTTTAAAAAATAAACGTAAAACTATCATCAACAATATGAACAACAAACCAAACGCCTACGTCAACAACTACGTTGTTTTGTGTTTTAATCAATCGTAGTTACGCCCAAAGCCTCCATTATGGCGGGCCAGTGCCTCCACGATACCGTTAAATCGACGTTTTATGTAAAACGTTTTCTGAAAACATTATAATCGTTGATTAAACTCGTGAAACCCACTAGCCCAACGCCAAACCAACCAACGCTTCAAATCTCCGATTGAACCTTTATTAGGAACAAATGGTAAAACCGGTCCTAACTTGCCATGCTGACTTCTGCTTCAGCCAACAGGTATGCATTTAGGATGATAGGTCGTGGGCTTATCGAAAAATGGCCCATCACTACGCGATGCAGTATGAAAAAACTCTAAAATCCTACATAATTTGCAGATCAAAGTGTTGTAGAAATATGATTTGGTCCAAAACTGTTTCAGGGCTGGTTTCACCAATAATTCCTAAACATGGTTAAAATATGTTGGTAGATCATTGTTTTATCCGAATCAAAGATTTGAAACGTTGGTTAAGGATACGTCTAATCAACGATCAAAGCGTTTCCATAACAAGTCGATTTACCGTTTAAACGTAGTAATTGACGTACTTAATATTGACATCTTTTGATCACTGATTTATCTTAAACGAGGTTGGTGAAACGCGATGTCGCTGTTCAACAACTGAGATCTCCGATTTAATAACAGAACGTTGATTAAAAACTTGGTTTGAAACTAATCTAACTAGTGGAAAAACAACTTGCCTACTCTTGAGATTTGACGTCATTTATTACCGAAGTAAGTGTTTTATGTAATTTTCTTTCTTCAGGATGATGAAGGGTTCAATGCTCTGAGATGGCGACTGTTTCTCTCTAGGACCCCCATTATGGGAAAAAAGTAGCACCTCATTGGAAAATCAGAGTAGGTACCTATTTCAAGATCGTGCAGAAAGGATTAGTGTCGTGGGTTCCTCCCAGAACCACAACAATTATATCTTAAGTTCTCACAAATAAACAAGTACGAGTGGGGGACAGAAGCCACAGGAGCCGGTGCACAACCTGGAGCCCCACCATCCTCTGCCAGCAAGAGGATGGTAGGAGAAGGCCTCCACGCCTATAAAACCCCGCCTATAAAACCCCGGCTCCTGGGCCTTCAAGCTCATTCTACGCTCTCCTTAAGACGCTGTCTTATCTCTCTCTCTCCTCACCTCATCTCTCTCCTTATACCCAAAAGAACCAGATCATGGTGGAGGTCCGCCCTTAACCAGCCTGGTAAATTCTCCTAAAAGATCGGTGGAGGTCCGCCCTTAACCGCACAATTATCCAAAAAGATCCGGCTCACGGTGGAGGTTCGACCTTCCAGATGCCAGCAAATTCCCCCCTCGGCCGCTCGTGGTGAATTTACGCCATTTTAAATTCATCACAATTAGGAAGGTAATTTTTAAGTATAGTCTGGTAACCTCCTGATATCCAACAACAGCAACAGTTGTGTAAATGATAGTGTGCTTGCTTAGCAGAATTTTATTCCAGTAAGAGAGGGATCGGAACCCGATGAGTTTATCCCTAGCACTCATTGACCCGGATTTCGCAAGATAACTCGCGTCGGATCCAATGGTAATTTTGAGCGATAGGTAACAGCTAAACTAGAGAATGAGGGTATGATAGTGCTGCGTATATTTTCATAGCAGTCTGCCACAGTACAGTCGCCGTGGCGTGACTCCCAGTGTGATCTACTCCCTGCTTAGCATATCAACGTTATCACGCACTCATCTCTTGCCGCTATGCTCAGTCGATATTCCATTTCGCCCCTCCCACATGTGCCTCTCATTTTCACCATCGCGAGGATCGGCCTTTTACAGCGGGATTGCTGCAGGGACCGACCGCACTGTCAGACACGTTTCTAAAATATTATTGTGGAGAAGAAATGGAGAGAAAAACTGAGTGAAAAGGTCGTATGTTACATCTGTGGCCGTACCTACGACAGAACTCATATTCAACTCAACCCACTCGAACTCAATATGTTCGTACTACAGGACTGAACATATTAATTAACTTCAAAGTAATATTAAAAGTTATATTTCATTATTTCATCATTCGTAAGGTTCATTATTCAAATTATTCATAAAGCAATATTTTAGAAGTCGACAGGAAATCTAATTTTCATTAAATTTCTGTTTTGTCGACAGATATTGGTTCCCGTACATTTTTTGGGTTCTCCAAGATGATTTTCAGCTGTTCTAGCAGACAAATTTTGATCCACTCCTATTTACACAGCTCATTTGCTCTTATGCTGTAGTGTATTCAGTTTTATGTATATAATATACTCGTACATCAGTTTTACACTGAGAATGATAGGAGATTTTTGCACTTAGTATAATGTCAAAACGTATATGAAATTACCTCACTATCGATCACTAACAAAAATAAAAACACATCAACTTCTTTACACCGGAATATTACTGTCGTGATTCCCTCTCAGAAACCACTCCTGTAAATATCATACAATTTTACCAAATAAACGCGGAGAACACCGAGCTGGGGTTTTCCCCAACCGCCATCGGCCTCAACCGACTTTAACGGTCGATTGTGGACCGGGGACTGGTGGAAAAGTCCCTATAAATGCGAACCCCTCTCTCTCATTCTCTCTCCCAACACCCCGAAAGATCTCCTGCTGTTGGTGAAAACCGCGGGGAGCACACCCCAAAAAAGATCTCCTCCTGTTGGTGAAAACCGCAGGGAGCACGCCCTCAAAAGATCTCCTGCTGCTGGTGAAAACCGCGGGGAGCACGTATCTAAAAGTTCTCCTGCTGTTGGTGAAAACCGCGGGGAGCACACCTTCCGAAAAGATCTCCTGCTGCTGGTGAAACCCGCGGGGAGCACACCTTCCGAAAAGATCTCCTGCTGTTGGTGAAACCCGCGAGGAGCACACCTTCCAAAAAGATCTCCTGTGTTGGTGAAAACAGCGAGGAGCACACCTTCCGAAAAGATCTCCTGCTGTTGGTGAAACCCGCGAGGAGCACACCTTCCAAAAAGATCTCCTGTGTTGGTGAAAACATTGGGGAGCACACCTTCCGAAAAGATCTCCTGCTGTTGGTGAAACCCGCGAGGAGCACACCTTCCGAAAAGATCTCCTGCTGCTGGTGAAACCCGCGGGGAGCACACCTTCCGAAAAGATCTCCTGCTGTTGGTGAAACCCGCGAGGAGCACACCTTCCAAAAAGATCTCCTGCTGCTGGTGAAACCCGCGGGGAGCACACCTTCCGAAAAGATCTCCTGCTGTTGGTGAAACCCGCGAGGAGCACACCTTCCAAAAAGATCTCCTGCTGCTGGTGAAACCCGCGGGGAGCACACCTTCCGAAAAGATCTCCTGCTGTTGGTGAAACCCGCGGGGAGCACACCTTCCGAAAAGATCTCCTGCTGCTGGTGAAACCCGCGGGGAGCACACCTTCCTAAAAGATCTCCTGCTGTTGGTGAAACCCGCGAGGAGCACACCTTCCAAAAAGATCTCCTGTGTTGGTGAAAACAGCGGGGAGCACACCTTCCGAAAAGATCTCCTGTGTTGGTGAAAACAGCGGGGAGCACACCTTCCGAAAAGATCTCCTGCTGTTGGTGAAACCCGCGAGGAGCACACCTTCCAAAAAGATCTCCTGTGTTGGTGAAAACAGCGGGGAGCACACCTTCCGAAAAGATCTCCTGCTGTTGGTGAAACCCGCGAGGAGCACACCTTCCAAAAAGATCTCCTGTGTTGGTGAAAACATTGGGGAGCACACCTTCCGAAAAGATCTCCTGCTGCTGGTGAAACCCGCGGGGCGCACAACTTCCGGAAAGATCTCCTGCTGTTGGTGAAAACCGCGGGGAGCATACTAATCCTGCTGTAGGTGAAAACCGTGGGGAGTTAGTCCACACAGGCCTCTCACGACAATTACCAATAATTTTTGAATTTTTGGCAAAACGATGAAAAACGAAAATTAACAATAACAACGAGCTTCCCGTTTTGAAAATCGCTCAAGCCGTCTTACAGACAAAGGGGTTCATTTCCGCTCATTTTGAACAGCGCCATGTGACGGTCTTGGGAATTAAATCGTGGAACTGAACTTGAAAGATTTTGGCCCTGAAAATTTACACTCAAGTGTTTACGAGGGTGCTTCAACTGAACCGATGGAGGAAAACAGTATTCGGTAGTGATCAGTTTTCGACTTTCTGTCTTTACGCCGGAATCTAGATACCCTTTTTGTAACATTATGGTAAGCCAATATCCGGTTCCATTCCGTGGTTGAGGAAGAAATCCGTTCCGTGGTGGAGGAAGAACGAGTAAAATATCCCATTAAACGATAAAATAACGGGAAATTGATCACGTCTCAGCTATAAATTGCCAGGGTTGCAAAACGGTTTCTTAAAAGCCCTCAGACGAAGGTTCTTATGGAAGGGCAAAAGCGTTTTGAGAAATCGCTCGGCTCTGTCCCCCCCTCTAGCGGATTTCTGAGATATTTTCTGAATGATTTCCCGACCCGAGATGGCTCCTAGTCGTTTTCCCAGAACAATCGTAGACTATTAGTCAACGTCCGTTGAGCGAGCTCTGGGGGTGAAATGTTAAGTCTGAGTAGAAGTCCTTCTGCGTCGAACAATGGAAATATGGTTGGAGAATAAGGAGATAAATTTAACCAACGTCAACAGCTACTATGATGATCACATCCTCGAATATGAATACAACTGACTTGGCATAAACCTAACTCAAGTGCATAACCCATTATTTTAATAACGAACCTTTTGAATCAAGGAAGAGAAAAAACGGCCAGCCAGGTGGGTGGGCAGTAAAGCTTTTTCGCGTTGCTGTAAGGTTCATACAGATAGGCGGGTTTATCACATATTTGTACTACTGCAGCACCTATGATAGATCCGTAGGTAATTACAGCACTTTCCAACTAATGCCTATCAAACTCAACAGGTGTCTGTCAAATTCGGATAAAATTGTACGAGGTGTCCTCGAAAAGTTAAGTTCTAAATAGGACTTCAAGTTTTGCGCACAGCCTATTCCTCCGATCACTGCCGGTTTTGTAAGGTTCGATCACAGATATTATCTGAGAGAAAAATAAGTACGTTCTCCTTACTATGAGAATAATGTAAGCTGGGAAACATTTAACTATGTCACCTCAATAAAGATTGAAATTAGGACAGAAACATTTAATTGTCCCTAATTGTATGTATCTAACAGTGGTCAGTACCAACAATATACATGTATTGTATTTGCATGAATTAACTGGGTTAATTGGGTCCCAGTAGTAATTAGGTATAAGAATGTTCTTTTCCTTAATCTACCTCAATTACGAGTAATGAAAAGGGATTGCAAAGGGTTCACTTCTATGAGTATTATTCCCGGGCGCAGTCTTCTCTCATTTTCATCATGTAGTAAGTGATGTTCTAACGCCGCGTGGGATCGGATAAGCTATAGGTAGGATCGCACTCCTCTTATGAAGGCTGCCCACTCGGAAATGCAATTCCCAACTTCCAATCAATCCCGGACCGAACGAGGATCACTGGGTGGAACGAACTCGATTTACATTCAGCCCTCGGCAAAACCTGCGTACGATGGCAGGTTTCATATAGTAATCGAATCCCAGTTGTCTGTATACCATAGCAATAGGACTAATAAGAGGTTACAGGTACTCCGGTCGTAATTAATACCAACATCGATCGCCAAATCCGCGCTGAAATCATTCGAAAGCAACTCACAGGCACAAAGTGTTGATATTTGTATCGTTCTATGTGAAAGTTGTATTGAACATTAGAGGTACTACCATCTTTTTTATGCATGTGAAATTCTGGAACTGAGGAACCCGTAGGCCACAGAAAACCCTGCTCTCTTTGGCTTTTTCTTGCAGACAGGTTTTTTGCGTGCAGAGACAGGTTTTTTTTGCAGACAGTGTGGTGCCTGCGGTAAGTCCGAAAAAATTGAGTGAAACTTCACATCAAACGGTCTATTTTAGCTTTATTTTGTAGTTTAAATGTTGAAATAAGTGAGTTTTTTATCTCGAACACGGGGGATTAAGATTCAAGACGGGAGATTTGCAAAGTGCTAGAGGTATTTTCAGTACACCTAATGATTTTTTCTAAGTTTTCACAGAATTGTCATTTTCTTGTTTTGGTTAAGTTTGAGCCCCTTAAAGCATCTTTTTGGGTAAGTTAAAGCACTATTTTTTGTGAGCTATAGCAAATGCTGATGGTCAATATAACGTGAAATAATATAGCTTTCAAAAATAGAAAAACGCGAGTAAATAGAGGAGAAAATCTAGAGTTTGTGTGAAATAGATAACTAGATGACTTACCAGAAATCACCCTTTATACTCAATTAATTCATTAGGTACTAGGTAATTAATGTCTCTAGTTTTGGTCAAACTCTTCTCCGTAGGGAGTAGTTAATGTTTCATGGGCACCAAAAGTTCACATCAAATTTCAAATCTAATACCTAATTTTATTATGGTTACTGAACAAAAACATTGGCGTTGACGAAAAATTGATTGTTGTTCGATTTGTTGAAAAACTCAAAATTTTATGATTTCCTTTTCAAGGTACGTTGAAATCGAAAGTGGAATTAAAAAATCCCTGACCATCCGCCGTCCGTTGTACGCCGTACTTTCCTTAGTTACCATGAACCAAAATTGATGAAATTTGGTTTGCAGGTCCCTTTTGGGGTCTATAGTCTGGCAGATTTTTCTTTGTTTATGGGTGAAAGTGGGCTTCAGCCCTCAACCGTCCCTCCCCTTAACTGTGGGGACCCACGGCCGCCACGTGTAGGGAAAACTCCCTACCGCATTATCGTGAAAAACCAGATCGTCAGTCAGAAAGGCAATGTGAAGTTATTTTTATGTTGTATGGAGATACCTACTGCAAAAACACAAACGGTGGGTACAGCTTCCGTACAAGTACGCAACCACGAGGGACATTTTATGTCTTAGCGCCCCCTCCCGCACCCACACCAAGTACTTCGTACTTAATTGTTTTGGTCAAGATTTCCAACGAATGGTACCTAGTCCGAACAGCCTTCAGTCCCAATTAGTTCGGATTAGCCGGACTCCACTGTATTATGTACGTAAACATTCATTTAAACAATCACGCTCATACCGCAGCTTGTTGGCCACGCAGTCCGCAGTGGTTAACGTAGTAGGGTTAGGTAAATCGAGAGCTATCCAACGAGTGGTGAACGATTTTTGTACGATGATAACTGGCGAAGATAAAGTTCCGTAGCAACGAATCGGTGGAATACGAATGCGCAAATCCCATTTAATCCTGATTGACAGGTGTGCGAGAGCGCAAATGTAATGGGTTGAAAAGCGCAAAGATGAGGGGTCGAAAAGCGCACAAGAGATTCCGTCGGAAGCCTAAACAGCAGTTCATGGACGAGGCAAAATTCATAAATAATCAGGTAAATATTTACATGACCTCTTTTACGTCTTCACAGTCAACCTGGTCTAACGTCTCACGCAGTCAGTAACCGCTGTTTCAGTTTAGTGCCATCTGTTGTGTTTGAGAGAATGTTTCGAGTTCAGTTACCAATAAAGGTGTTCAGTGCATTATATCCGAAGGATTTAAGTATCGGCGTTACAGAGTGATGAATGACGGTCGTGTATCGTGGCGTTGTACGGTCAGAACGTGTAACAGTTCCGTAGTAACCAATGTTTCGTGCAGTCAAATATTCAGCAACGAAAACGAGCATAGTCATGCCGCATTCAGCCCTCGATTGTTGGAAAGACATGTCGTTCGTAATTCGTGCAAAAGGAAGGCTGAGGACAATATTCACGAAAGACCTTCAAAACTGATCAGGAGAGAACTGTCATCTATAGAAAACCACAATCTTCATTCACGAGACATAGCGAGTATAAGAAAGGCTTTGTATTTACAAAAACGGAAATCATTTCCCTCTAATCCTTGTAATCTTCAAGCTGCTTTGAATCAGGCCCTCTCTGTACATGCAATGAATTATGTGCGCATTCGTTCCCCTCTGTGTTTGCGCTTTCGTACACACACACATTCTATGTTTTTGCGCTTTCGGGTAGTAGGATTACTATCATTTGCGCTTTCGTTCGACAGCCCAACGAATCGGTTGTAAGCGAAAATCATCAGAAATATTTTCGAGACGTTGTTTCCATTGCATGTCTCCGTTGCATGTCCCGCGTTTCATTTTCGAGTTTATGTAGCAAAGTAAAGACATAAAATGTCAAAATATGAAATTTCATGGTGCTATCCGATGAGTGGGAACAACCGAAGTAAAGCAATAATTATAGTAGCATGTATATGGGAATGGGGCCTTGTAACTCTCGATGCATACAAAACATCAGGTAATTACGGTATACAGCTCATAGAGGGATTACATCAATCATCATAAAGTCTGCTATACTATCGATCAGCCCTGAGGGGGTGTCGTGAGGTGCGAATTTCCGATGATGGTTTGCTGCTGTTGGACGGTGATGATGTTGTCAAGCAGTAAAGGACAACTGGATTCGGTTATCGATTCCACGCAAATCCCTCATCGAGGAATGAACGGTAATTACGGAAAAGGGCTATTAGTCGGACTCAAGTGGTTTCCATTGATCGGAACGGTGCATGCTGTCACTGCTCGAGCTGAATTATAGTAATGGCTTCAAACAGCGTATGATAAACGTGCCACTTTCCAATTGTACATTTAATTAAGCAGATTCAACTATCCACCCCCTTCAGGCACGTCTTCATAATTAATTTGAACTTCCTTACCAGTCTATTCACGTTTCAAGGGCAACATGCGCAGAACAGAGCTCAAAATAAAACTGAACGTCAATACTTGAAGGTCTTGAAGGAAATTTCACACTGATAACAAATAATTTTTTTTTCCCCACAATAAAAACACCTAAAGCACTTTACGAAGAGTTTTGTTGTCGTGTCTCTCTTATACGTAATTACACAATAATTTAGATCGGTTTCAAATGTTGATTTCTGAAGATTTTGCATTTAAGCTTGCAGATAATTCTGTAATATGCACACACAAAAAACCACACATCAAATCAAACGCTAAAACAAAATTCAAGAACGGGAAAGTAGGTACCAGAAGTTCATGAAAATAAAGTCTATTGGGGTGAACGTGTGATGGTACCTAACTACCTAATCAAAAATATATAAAATGCAATACAACTTTTCATTACCTATTAAAACTAAATCAATCGCGCTGCTCAAGCGAAGCTGGTTACCTGCTTGTTGTAATCCTATCGTAACGTACCCCACTTAAAAGTCGTGGTCATTTATGATAATCGTGAGGGCTACCTACCCCTTTTTCTCTGACCCATCACAGACAAATCGGTTGAAAAAACACCAAGAGGAGCCTGAAAAATAATATAAGTACTATAACGTTTTTCTCAATACGCTAAAAAATTGTTCTCCATTTTCTCCTGTGCATAATGTTTATAACGTAAAACACAATGCCCAATATCTGGACGCTCCATTTTCTTTCTACCTAAGTATACATTACAATTTATTGACAGGATTAGATGCGTTAAAAAAATCTGTGGCACTCAAACGGCTGAACCTATTTCGTTTGGAAATTCCGTCAATGTTACTTCCATTGGCGATAAACTCATTATTCTTGCACATTCTGCCCTTTCCCCCGGAAAAAAATACAAGCCATTTCAAAAACTGCCCACCTTTGTAACACCCTTTACATACTCGAAACGTTAACACGTAGGGACATTTACCAAATTTTGAACGATGATGTAAGATCTCGAACCGTTCAACATTCCCATTCTGTAACATTTTTCTGAATTTTATCGATAATACCTACCTCTACGTGCTTTTCGCGCTCTATGTGCTCATACGCTCTCAGGTGAGAAGATCCGCAATTACAGTAACACATTCAGACAACTTTCCCATACCGAGTCTTGTTCTTACAAAGGGGACTTCAACTTCGTTCTCGACAATTAATATGTACCTAACATCGTTTAGGTGCGTTTTGGATTAAACTTGTAGCATTAAAAGTAAAGACCGTTTTATGGCTGTCTACTAAGTTCTAAGAGTCTTTCTTTTATAAAAGTAAATGGGGAAGTTGGCGAAGCTCAACTTTCTATCGCTTGTTCGATCAAGAGAAAGGGGAATTTGTAGGAATCCAAGTCCGAAGCCATTCCGGAAAAATACTTTGAATGAGAAAATTAGGTAAATTCAATAATTTGATGAGCTTTCTAAAGGGTAAGGTTTATAACACCAGTTACTTATGAATGTTAAACAGGTCTGTGCACTAAAATGTAAGATGTAAGAAGGTAAACTATTTATAGGCAATGAATGCTATGTGTATTACAAAGTAAAAATGGGAGAAACCCTCCCGTATGAGACGATCGAGATGGAAACATACCGGCAAACAATCGCTGCTGAACAAAACTTCTCTCCCGGCTCTCTGCCATCCACTTTTTCCATCGCCCCGCGGACCCCTTTTGTTGATAGGAATGCAGCTCTACATAGAACAAGTTAGCACTTTAAAGGGAAGGGAAACCCTGGCTCCTAGCAGTGAAGTTTTTAGACCACAGACCCATTCTCAACATGAATGAGTAGGTCCCACAAAGAATGTATTTTCTACTACGCTATCACGTAGATTTCTATCTATGTGATTAGGTGTTTTGATCATACATGAAGTAGGTACTGTAGGTACCTACTGTTAGAAGCAGGGGCGGAGCGTATACTTCTTTCAACAGTCGCTGGGCTCCATTCTGAATATAGTGAGCGATTTTCGTGGGTTAAATATTCTCATTTTTTGAGCCAAATTCTGTTCAGTAACGGAAATCAACACTTATTGACCATATACTGAGGTGTTTATGTCGAGAAGAAAACTGTGCAAAAACGACCAAAGTAAAGCAGTGGGACATAATGAAGGAATTCTGGAGAATTTAATGACAGAAGTACCTAATTCACCAATGAATGAGTTACCATTACCATTTCATCCCGACCTAACCTATTTAGAAGGGTTTCAGAGGTTCTCGCAATATTCTGTAGGCACATCATGGTTAAATTCCTTCTGCATGGATGAAATCCGCCGATAATTAGGTACCTACCTAGCTGTCGGGCTCCATAACTCCGAGTTCCACAGCCTAGTCCCATGATAATTATATTTCAATGCAATAATTATGTGCTTGAATATACAGTGGTCTAATTTTGGTCAACATCAGTAACTCTTGACGTTACACACTTCCTTTCACTGGCAGGTTCATGGAACTTAAAAATAAATGAGCGATTTTTTTATTGTCTTACGTTTATGATCCAGCACAATATTTAGAAAATTTTCGTGTATTTCAACATGGATAATTATGCTTCTCTACTGGGGTCAGACCGAAGTTCGCCACACGACAGATCTTGCGTTTCATATTTCCAATGACTCACGATGAGATCTAAATATATAATATGATCCATGGTTCAATGTTTTCCGTGAAATGGAAAATGGGTATGCGCACGTATTTATTTATTGTATTCATTTATTATTTTTAAATGAAAGCAGATTCCATTCTGAGAATTTTGGCACCATCAGCACTGTCCTACGATTAGCAGTTATTTTTCTCTGATTTTTCAAAGGTTCTCCCTGCCCACTGTGACGTAGTAACCTCTGGAAACTTTGAAAAATCGTGGAAAAAGAACTTATAATCGCAGAACAGTGCGGTACGTGTCTACGTTATCAGAATGAAATCTAGTTTCATTAAAAAATAATATAAACCGCTTTTGTGACCCATGCGCATACCCCATTATTATCTCTTTCTTTTGTCAGAGAAAATTATAATTATTAAGGTAAGTTATTATTATAAAAGGTAAGTGATTATTATTCGAAACTAGCTGGCTGACCCTTGCTTCACAGAGATTTCGAAGATAAATGAACGTAAATTTTTTAGAAAATTTGGGGAGGTTTCTCAGGACGGATCAAAAGGCAGGACAACCAAATCAAACATCTTCAATACCCAAACATTTCCTGGGAAAGCAGGACGGATGGCAACCCTTTTTTGGTAGTTCACATGGATATTTCAAAGCGGCCCAGTGGTTGGAAGTATCCTTAGGATTTTATTTCATTTTATAGCCCTATTATACCAGTTCGACATTTTTCAGAGAGCTGGATATCTGAAGACATGAAGCCTAGCCAATGGATGGAAGCGGAAATGGGAACGACCAAGTTTCGAGGGATACAGCTGAATATTTTACAGTGTTACGGAAGCCTCTCGAACACGGCCGACGCGGCGGTTTGATGGTTAACATGTGAAACTGACAAGTTTCGTGGAAAACCGGCGACAGGAGAATATCGATCGCCTCAAACTCACAATGGACAAGGAGCGTAATCCCGCTCGACGCCTCTGGAGCGCATCAAGGGCAGTTATGATGGTACCATATTGAGTCGTCAGGCGGACTTTATGCTTCGGTACTGAGCGGGGTTTTACGACCGCGAACGAGAGGGTCACTATCAGAAACGAAGCCCGAGAACGTGGAGATACCAGTGGGGAAATGCTTTTCTGGTCCGATTGGATCATGCACAGTTAACTCACATAGCCCAAAGGGTATAAAATGGGGCGAGGAGAAGAGTTGGCCAATGTACGATCTTCGGCTCCCACATGGTCAAAATACGATCCTAACAAAGAATAAAACACTGAAAATTATTACACAAAGGTTTTATTACTTACCTGTATAGATGCCCCTTCTGCGTAGATCACTGTTTTCTGTGGTCAATACCGTCGAGCTCCCCCCAGGAAAGCCCTAATCGCGGGATTCAATAATTCAGTCGTTAATATTTGCAGATATTCTTGAAGCATAAGTTAAATAATAAACCGTTGTGTAATAATGTACCTGTATAGGTTCTCCCTACGTAGATAGTACAATAAACTGTTGTGTAATAACCAATTTAACTTCAACGTTTGTTCAAGTTGCAGAAGTACCAACAAAATCCAAAAGATCCATCATTTTTCAAATTAAATAATATCACAGAACAACCAACTCGACTTCGTACAGCCATTCGTGATAATAATCAGGCACTCCCTAGTGATGATATCTGGGCCGGATTTATACCTTTTGATTCACGATCATGTTGACGAAGCTTTTCGGTTCAAACGAACGGCTGGTCGTACAATGCTCCGGGTGGTCTCAAAAATTCTTTAGTTCAAGGTCAATTTAAAAACGTAAAAAACCATACCCTTCTACTGAAAGTTTTCGAGTTACGGCGTTCTGAAAATTTCATCCCCTATTTTTCACCCCTTAGAGATGAATGACAGTAACGCCGAGCTTCAAGGACCAACTAGACCCTAAACGGGACCCACAAACCAAATTTCATTAATATTGGTTCACGGTAACTAAGAAAAGTGCTAAATACGGCGTGGACAGAAAGAAAATATTTTTATTTTCGGATTCTATGTACATACCCTGACATATAAACAACCAAATTATAAGGGGTGGGGGGAGGGGGGGTTAAAATTTTGTTTTTGATGCTCCAGGTTCCAAACGTTCATTATTGAAAATGATAAACCAAAAAGGTAGTTATTGAAAGGTTTTCTATTTTCTCTTATACATGGAAAATATACTGTTATACTGGTTTCGGTGATCAAACCATCGCCAGTAGTAATTGAAGGCAAACTGGAGAGAAGTGGGCTTATAAATAGTTCCAAAAAGTGAAAGGTGGTCTTGGTTGTGAAGATGAAAGAAGAAGGGAGTAAAGTGAAGGGTGTCGATTCTGATTGGCTATAGAAGTGAATGCCTAAAAGTGAAGGGGAGGTAGAATGGGAAGGTGGGAAGGAGAGATCAAGCTGGTACAGAAATGAATGCAATAATGGAGAAAAAATCTGAATCTTTGAATGATGTAATTTGAATGATGTAGTTTTTCTCCATTACTGCTTAAATTTTCGTAACAGCTTGGTTCCTCCCCCTCTCCTTCTTTCCAACCTATTCCTTTCACGTTTTGGCATTCACTTCCACAGCCAATGAGAATCGACCCCCTTCACTTTGTTCCCTTCTTGTTTCATCTTCACAAGTAATCCAAATCGACCGCCTTTCACTTTTTGGGACCTTGTATACCTACCTTTCACCGGTGTTCGGTACCTTTCTCCGATGTGCCTTCAGTTATTGTTTGTTACTGACGATGGTTTGATCATCAAAACCGCTATATCAATGTATTTCTAGTGTATTAGTGGAAATGGACAACCTTTCAATAACTCCGTTTTTATGCTTTGAAATCGGTTTCCACGATTTCATCGCGAGCGATTTAGGACAATCCTAACCACAAACACACAGTGCTTCCGCGATCACCGTTTCCTTTGTTCACACTAATCAAATATAGACATTCATAAATATACACATGTATTTGAATAACTTATTAGATTATTCTTCTTAAAATACTGAAAAGACGATTCAAGTTAGTTTTCTACCAAGAAACCAACGAATAACTATTTGTTTTTTCTTATCTCATCATCTCTAAACCTTCTAATAAACAAATGGCCACTGTATCACAAGGTGATGGCGAGTGAGGGGGTGGGAGGGAAGGTTCAAGGAAATCCATTATAATATTAGAGAGAGCCCCTGATAATCAAAACACGAGAAACCAATTTTCGCTTGGCGTCTAAAAACCCTGTCCACCCAAACCCTCTATCCGCTCTACAATTAATTATTGTGGGAGAAATCCACGTTCATCTTTATGAAAAATGGAACGAAATGTCAAGAATATTAATCATTTAATTTGCAGAAAAATCCCGATCGACGAACGAAAGGATTTTCACAGAAACTTAATAAGTGATTGCATCAGGTCCAAGGGCTCAGTAGGTAAATTATTTTTGGAACAGGTTTTCCAAACGATTCCGCTTTGGGGCATTCTAAATTCATCCCCGAAGTTACAGAACCTTTTACTTCTGAACATATATATTCAAGACTGTTATTTTCATTAACGAACCTTTGGAATTTTCTTCATTCATTATGTTGAATACATAAATGTTCATTATATTGAATACATGAATTCATCATAATAGAGATTGCAACGCTTTTTGATATTATTTCAAGATTTCGTCTGTTCATTCACCTCTAGAAATGAATAATCACTCTAGAATTCGTGCTATCGCCATTCGATAGTAGGTACGACGTATAATGAGGTACTGAAAAAGAAATGTCTCTTTGAAGATCGGAAACAGTCCAGTCATAATCCGTAAACATAAAAGGGCTTCTTTCAAATTATTATACTTTTGTTGGAGAGTTCTGGTCCTTTTCATCAGGTCCTTTGAAAAAGAAAGGAAATAAGGAGAAGAAAAATATGGATAAAGGATAACACTGGGCAACTCTGATGTTGGCAAAGGGCTTTTTGCCTAAGCAGAGTTATTCAACCGGTAACAAAGAGGCTTGGACCAGCTACGCACAGATTCAAATCGGATTTGATAAGTGTGATGGAGGTAACGATAATTTTCTTTAGTGATGTACGTGCGTAACGACGTTTAGAGGTCCTGCTCTAAACGAGGACTTGAGTGCAAAATGTGTGACGAGTCGCAGTAGAAAAAATCTTTATATGAGGGTGGTTGTACAAATGGTGTCGCCTCTTTTGCAGCCGTATTTAATTGTTGATTATAGCTATATATGTATTATACTATTTTTCATGTATTGTAATAAAAAGAATCGTTCTGGGACAAACAATAATAATAAACAAATATTAGATTTCTTCAATTATTATTGTTGTGGTACCCCTCAGCGGCGACACCACTCTCATGTAACCTTATAGATTCAACCAGTAAACGAGTAGAAAGACGAGCTGTGTGACGCTTCGGGGAAAAGACCAGAAGGGCCCCTCCCCCTCCATAGAACTCCCAACGACTCTCACGGGTCGTAACGGCCGTTGATTGGCGAGGGACGAGGGGGAGGCACCTTTATAAACAGCCCCGCTCGCCCAGCTCTTCATTCGACCGACCGCACTCCTACCTATGACCTCTCTCCTGCCCTTTCGCCTCCCTTCGCGTCTGCTGTGGTGGTAACCGCGGGATGCTTCCTCCTATAACACTGGCTGTGTGAAAACTGTGGGGTGTTAGCATCCTCATCCTTTAGCGTCTGCTGTGGTGATAACCACGGATGTCTCTTCCTCTACGCCTTCTGTGGTGATAACCGCAGGGCGTTAGCCTTCCGAAAACACTCCTAAGGGGCACATCCTCCTCTATCCTCCTACCCAAACCTACCCTACCCTTAGGTCAAGGCACTGGTGATCCCTCAACTACCGCTCTCCACAATTATATTTCGGTAGGTAGAGATTTGTTAATAACTGGCAGCAGCTCTTTTCTGCGCTTAGAGCAACAAAAGAGAATAGGGCAATCAACCTGTCCCATCAGGTAGGTTGATTGTTAAACTATCAACTAGCATGAGGTACTCTTCATGCTACTCATAATACCGCTCTCTGGTGAGTGTTCTTCATTAGGATCATTCACTGCAATGTGCGTAATAATATGTTTGGTTTATTAAATAAATAAAAATAAATACATTCAATGATTGGTATTCTCGTGATGGGATTTCTCGTTCGACGTCCTGGCGGTTAACAAATTATTTCTTCCTCATACCATCCTTCGCAGAGGTTACACTCCGCTTCCAAACAAATCATTCTTCCACGCCCGAACGATGAAAAATACAGAGCAGCATCCCCCTAACACTCAATAGCGGAAAGGCCGCGCATCCATCTTTTATGAGTTCTTGGAGTAGATCACCTCATTAAACCCTCACCCCATCCCTCGCCACTCCTGCGCCATCCGCAGCAGCCTCCGGGAGTGATTGATGCCCCAGGACGGGGACCTTGAGTGAAAAGCGACCGATCCGAACCCTCCGTTCTGTCGAAGCTCTGGGGATTACGTAAAGAGCTTGGGAGGGTCGCAGGAGGTTACCGTGTTTTCGGTGTCAGCGCGATTGACGTAAACGGGCTCTGACAATGTGGAATTTACATAGAATCATCCGATAAACCAGTGAAATCCGTGGAGCACGAAAGTGTCAGTACTGTAGGTCCAGTACAATATTTCATTGTCTACATTTCGATGCACAGCTCGGATGTATGCGGATTTAGACATTTCTTTCTTTATTCGGAAATATGCGATTTCCCTTTTAGCGAGCTTTATTTGTAGCGATTTGGGTTTCAGCTTTCCACACTCCAGTGGATCTCTGACGTGAGCCTGCACCTAAACCGGGCGAAGGGAAAAATGCGACAATCCGACTTGAAAACCCCTTCGGATCTCTTATCTATGGCGAGGCCCGTAGCACGTATTCCCTCCCCGTGCTCCCTCTCTCGACCCCTGAAAACAAATTGGAGGGAACTTCCCGGGTCCTGGAGTGATGCCGGTTAAATCCCAGCCATTTACAATGGAAGAGGTTGACGCTTTTACTGCGGTCCTGGTGCGGTCATTGTTAGACAACGTGGCCAGTCTTGGTCTGCGATAGTAAGTACCTACCTACCCAGACCAAAAGGGGTTTGCCGTAGCCAACTTCAACCTGATAGAAATTGAACCACCTATCATATTATTAGTTCCAAAATGTAATGGTGTAGGTAGGGTAGGAAGGTAGTAAACCTTAATAAATTTTCAGAAATCGGTATTTTTAAACAATTAATAACATAACTTGTGTGTTAATAATACAAGATGTAATCTTGTCCATAGCTGTATGGTTAACATAGTACGAGGAAGCGCAGAAAACAAGACAAACACTAACAAAAACGACACAAAAATCATGTAAGAGGATAGAGAAATGCACGTCTTATGATGATCTTGCCCTCAGTTTTTCGGCCACCTTTGGGTTTTCCTCAGCTCAAGCGGCACGAAAACTTTCTCGTTGAGGTAGCTGCAACAGCCCATCTACTCGTAGTAGTAATGTCCATGAATTCGGCCTTGATTTATACCATTTATCCTTATGGTTCTCTTTACAACCGGGAACTTCGCACAAACTTCGGGAATTTTGAAATGTGTGTAGTGTGTCGGGTTATTTTATTTTGTTGCTGTTTCCCGTAGCTCCTGAGAGGAGCACAGGGCCTCAACGGAATGCAGGCCATTTGCCTCTATTTTCAACTAAGGACCTTGCCATGACTCACGTGCTCCTCAGAGTCCCAACATCCTTGTGAGCTCCATCTAGTGCCTGCCGCTCTATTGCTCCTCAGGTTTTCTTGGCGTATGTCTCATCCATTTCCTTTTTAGCAGTTGTGTCGGGGTAGTACTCTCTATTTCGATGTTGGTAAATTCACAGTGTAATGAAAGGACTTGACTTTGACTTTGAAAGGACATTGGACAAAAATTGAGTTTTTGGGCGCAAATCGCTATGCCACCTATAATCCCATAATATCTTTCTTGAAACCGTAAGTTCCACCATCGGCTTCGAAGGGAAATCTTGAAGGTATGCCGCCTTTAAAATAACCATTTCCAATGGAAAAGAACGGTTCCAAAAGAAACTGAAAACGTATGCCACCTCTCAAAATAACCAGCTTCATGGCTAGGTAAAGAACAAGGTTCCCAAAAAACCTATTGTGGACGATTTTAGCGATTTTTGACCCTTGAAAACACAAAATTAACTTTCTTTTTCAAACACTTCGGGTGGAAACGGGCAGAAAAGTATATTATGTAGAACTGCCATTTTCGCAAGATCTGTAGTCATTGCGCTTCCACAAGCCTAGGTGTAACAGAACCCCCACAGAATATCGCCATTTCTAAGTTTATTGTTTGTGTAGGCTGAATCGGCAGCCTTCATAGTATTTTTATTTTATTTTTATTCAACAAAAACTTTATACAACACATATCAAGATGTTTAGAAGGTCTATATAAAATACAAGTTCTAAAGTTATGGTGGTTTATGAGCCTAAGGTCCAGGCTAATTAGGTACCAAAAATACCGCTGAGCCCACGCGGGAAGTCACTATCTTGAGCATGTTGCCAACTAGGTATATAGGTACTGATTCTAGAGAACGGATGATTCGTGAGTGCGATGGGGAGGTGGCAGAGTGACTTGTTATAACAGGTGGCGTTCCACACGACTCGTAAATCTCCTCTCAACAAGGAGTAGATGGCATAGCGACGATGAGCCGAGTTTTTCGAACAGCTCCACGATTGAGCCGAAGGTTGTTTCTTTGTTCGGAAAATATTACAAGGGTACGTTGGAATGGATACCCACCCATTAATGTAGCAAAATTACCTACATTTTCCAGGCGGTTAATAATTGTCACAAACCTAAACACTAATGCAATGTGCTGACCGGATCATACCAAACCACCTGGAGAGTTGCCAAAACTGCGATATCCTTGGAGAAACTCACAGCCTCATCACCAGCCTGATAATAAGGAATCCGTCCGTTTTGGAAATCCGCCCAATCGTGCGGGATTCCTAACGTTTGAACCGATCTCTAATGGGACAGAAGTGTGGGACAGTTTACAGAGCGAGGTCGAAAACGGAGGCAATAAAGCGGGCTCTAATGCCCTGTGAGAGATCCTAAATTGTGATTGGGGTCCGCCCACGCTTTCGGACACCGTTTGGCGCAACAAATTGCCGATAGATACATCCGCTGCGAAAGATATTTGACAGAAACATGTTCTAGTACGAGTGAAGTGCCGCACAATTGCATTGGCTCATCCAGTGACTACCGGATGACTTTAGATCTCTCTCCAATGATTTTTAGACCTCTCTAGGATTGCTCAACACCACTACACCACAGAATACACTAGACTAAATGTTTATTCCATAAATGTACCTTCGTTGTAGTCCTCAAGTAGATATCCGGGTCAGTAGCGGTGCGTGGGCTCTGAAAATGGTGGGCCACCAAACCGGAACACAAATTAACAGCGTTTTCTACAAAATACCTGTAAATGTTTTCCAACAGTGGAGTCTTCTTATGAGAAATGGGTGGATTTTAATCAACCGCAGCTCTTAGCAAGCCAGAATGTAAGCACTGTGTTCACAATAGTTCTGACCAGTACCCGGGATTACCAGAAGCTAAAAGTTCTATAGCTTCATACTGACTAATACTCAGCAAAGGCCTATCTTCCTAAACTTTTAATCATCACTCTATCTATCCTAGTAGGAAAACGTCGAAAATTTCGACTGTAAGTTAGCCACCGAATTCATGTGGTACAAAAATACAGAAGCTAATAAACTAAACAACAACTAAAAACAACGAACTAGACTAAAATACAACGAAGTAATGACCCGCCAGCCAGTACCGATGGAGGATCAGACTAGAGGTTAGGTACTTATCTGTGTATGCTGACATCAATCAATCCACAAGACCACAGACAGGACAACGCAATTAATTATCGCAAATCCAAATCTGTCCCGGGAACTCGAATGGGAACATACAAAATTCGAAACGTAAGCAGAAAATTGAAAACTCGACATAGCAACAGAATGGCGAAAGTCATAAGAATTTTTAGGGGAGGACAGATCGAAGGACAAGCAACTCGTATCGAGATAACAACATGAATTTATTGAAACAATCCAATCGATTGTGAACACAAACGATTTTTTGATGGAAATGTTCGCCCCAGGCCCAAAATGGGCGTGGCTAACCAAATTTTTATTCGACTGAGCTTGCGCGGACGGGCCACTTTTCTCCGTTGCCATGGTGACACCCGGTCCCCAGACCTGCCAGTTTCAGAAGCGTAGGCGATTTCGATTGCAAGACATCGATTAGTGTAGCTATATTCCGATAAAATGCTCGAATTACCATAGCCAGAGAACTCTGTCTTCTTCTTCCCAGTTACTTGTCTTGGCCGCAGCCATGCCACTGAACAAATGGTTGGCATTTTTTTGGAGTTTTTTGTGTTTCTGATTGCCGGGGCAGTGGCCCAAGTGGCCTTATGGACGCAACGCCCCTGATCCGGGTACCGGTGCAACAGGCGATCTACCCGATCCGCGGCTACCTACCCGAACCGTTCCGTGGTGCAGCAGGATATCTACTCTTTCAAACCAATGAAATCATGGAAATCTTACCACGTTACTCGTTAATGGTGGTTTCTTCTAAAGTGAAGAGCGTCGGGATGATTTCTTCAGATGAGAAGAGTGTCAGGGTGATTTCTTCTGATGTGAAGAGTGTCAGGGGAGCGAGTGGTCATTAGTTCACGTCACCAGAAATGTCGATTTCATGTCATTGAAGAAGCATTCAAATAGATTTTCACCACCGTTAACAGTTCTCCACCATTCTTCCATTAAATGTCTGTCCAGTAGTTGAGTGGCACACACGATTCAACTGAGGACATTTTGGCACGTTCAGCTCAGTCATTAAGATCAAAAGGTGAAAGGTGACACCGACAGGAAACGAATCTCATGAAGGTAAACACGAACGGGCGTAGATCGCCTGTTGCACCGCAACCGATCCGGAATTCATGTGGCTCCAGGTTCATCTAACTAGCGCCTTTTCTCAATTAAGTGAAGAAGCTACAAACGTGAAAAGCCATTTCAACGGGATTACGCCGCTGAAAGTCCCTTCTGGCGAAGGGAAGGGGACATATATAAGGCTTCCCATCCAGGTGCACCCCTCTCCGGTCCACGGTAAAGTTTGTGAAACCTGGCGATTACCCGATACAATCACTTCCTCGCCGGCGACCTGAGTGCCCCTAACTGGATTACGCCGAAGTAACGCCACTTGTGGAGGTAATGAACGAAGAGCGATGAGGTCGCTCGCAGAGAAACCTGGCGGATGAAAATTGAAAAATGACACAGTTAAACCGCAAAATGGACAAGCTTTTAATTACTTTTGGTGCTTGAGGTCTGTTGACATTCCTCTACATCTACACCAACAGTTTCTAACGGGTTCTTCGTTGTATTAGTTCTTGGCTATGTTCGGGGACACACCCTTGAATACCCCTGCACTACAGGCCGAAAACGACAAAAGCATGCAGTTATTCTTGATTTTATACGCCCGTTCGCTATTTCGCAAATTTATAAATTTTATGTCCAAAAAAAAAATGATTTTAGCATCACCTGCATTTTTTGAGGCGCTGAGCCGATTCCATCTAGTCCCAGTCCGATTAGACACATCCAACAAATTTACAAAATTGTAATCCGAAATCCAATAAAAATTGCATATTTTTCATGAAGGCATGGGATGTGTCTTTTGCCATGTTTTTTTGGCCGCTGAATCGATTGTGGGTAGTTCCAGTACGTTCAGGCTGCATCAGGGGATCAAAATCACAACTTTTTTGAATTCAAAATAACGAAAAATGATTTTTTGACAGAATTTCTCTGTAAGACGTGCCACTCTGGTTTTAACAAGTGCCCAGTCAGGCTGTAATGACTGCTCTGGCAGGTGACCATTATTTACATTCTCAATTTCCCAAACTATTTCTTTGAAAATTCGCTCCTTAAGTCATGCTGCATGACTGCATTTTTTGTTTGCTGCTAAATTCAACGAGTCTGTTTCATGTTATACAACTTGAAATTTCAAGAGTACACTCGTTTGAATGACAGAATTGTTGTAAAATGTTTGGTGTCACGACGGCGCCAAGCTGTGGCACCGCGGTATCGCAAAACCCAAAAACTGCTCATTTTTTACTCTTACGAATTATAATTTTGAGACTTACCTAATTTACCATTCCACGCAGTCTTTTTTAAAGTAGTTTTTCGTATTTCCTCTGTGTTCACAATGACAGAAGCGCTTCTTGTCCCAATTATTTTTCATCGGTTTGATAAGACTCGGCTTATCCCGCTCCACCCTTATGAAATGTTTATCTTACGTGCAGCGCCCAAGTCGGCGTAAGCAGGTGTGTCGGTCTGCGAAATTCGGTAGCGACAGTTTTTCAAATAGGTTTTTCACTGTGAAAGCCGGTTTTGTCAAGTTGTGGCTGTCAAGGGGTTAATTCTAACCCGCTTTACGACATTATGATGTATGGGGGGGGGGGGGGGGGGGGCTCTGTGTGGAAATAATACGAGTAAAAAAGGGATTTGAAGCCCAACGTATTGGCGTCGGCTTTTTCCGGAGTTGAAGCCTCCGTCTGTGTAGGTGCTCCGTTGCGGTGGAAAACGAAGTACGAGGGGAGGAATGGGCTTAATGGCTTTGGATGGGTCATCAGATCCCGGAGACGGGATACCCTCGGCAACCATTGTGTGGGGCAGGGCGGGCTTGACAATACAGTCGGTTCATTGAATCTCCTTTCTCATCCAAACCGCCACCTACCCCTCATCCAGGAAGGCTTCTAGGATCTATCATTGCCAGGATCTTACGTTCGTAAATGGGCCCACAGGATGTGAATCAATGAAATATTATCATAGAAGTCCTTTTCTGGTCAAAACATTCATTTATTGTATATGGAACTATTTACTGTATTGCACATTTATTTTATGCATTTATTATTATACAGGGTAGGTTCGGAACAGTAAAATGTTTTGGGTGAATCTTCATCAAAAAGAGCCATCATTTTTCAAATGAAAAATATCACAGAACAACCAACTCAACTTCATACAGCCATCCTTATAATCAGGTGCTCCCTAGTGATGATATCCGGGCCGGATTTATACCGTTTGATTCACGATCGTGTTGACGAAGCTTTTTGGTGCACACGAACGGCTGGACGTACAATGTCGGGGTGGTCTCAAAAAATTGTTTAGCTCAAGACAAATTTAATAACGCAAAAAAAGCCATACCCTTCAATCGAAAGTTTTCGAGTTACGGCGTTCTGAAAATTTCAACCCCTATTTTTAACCCCTTAGAGATGGATTGACAGTAAAGCCGAGCTTCGAGGACCAACTAGACCCCAAACGGAACCTATAACCCGAATTTCATCGATTTTTTTTTCATGTTAACTAAGAAAAGTGGTCAGTGCGGCGTACGGCGGACAGACAGAAATGTTTTTATTGCATTTTCGGATTCTGCATACCTTGAAACGTAAACCATCAAATTTTGAGGGATGGTATTGAAAATAATAAACCAAAATGGAGTAGAATGCCGCGAAGTAGAGTGTACTATCTCTATCCGGCACAATAATTATGATTTTTTATTTTTTATTTTAATTCGGACCTTATACCGTTAAATCGCGTTCCCTCAACTTCCGTCTCATTTATTCACATTCTTTTTTCCGCTTTTCGAAAAGGGCGACAGATTTCCTACAGGACTGCAATATTTTCATTTCTTTGCGACATGCTTAAATGTCATTAATAACAGGGCAAATGTGAAATAATACACCAGAAACCTGGAATTATCCGAAAAACTAAGAAAACTGCCTCTTTTTACAAATAATATTAGAGACGGTAAATTTCTTCACTTAATAAGCTTTCTAATGATGTAATTATTTTGAATTATACTTGTGGGGGGGATCAAGCTCCAAAGGTGGAAAAACGTGATCTCGGTCGAGGGAATGGAGTGGAAGACGTGAATCATGTTTGCATTCCTTTTCATCTCCTGGCGATTGAACTCAACAAACATTGATCCGTCCACATTTGTTCAAACAGTTATGAATGATCTATTTGATTTCCCTATTTTACTAACAGTCAACTTTTTGCTATGGCTGAGTTTAGCTCTCGGGAATATGGAGAAATGCATTTCGTGCACAGCGTTTGTAATGGAATTCGCCGTTTAGCCTCGTGAACTCTGTGTGACTGGTACAACGCCCATCAGGGGGTACCGAGTTCGATGCTCCCGTTGGGCTGCCAAAGCGTAGACCTTAATGAAGAAATTTTATTGTGATTTGACAGTATCTAAGATTATTTTTGTAAAAGAGAGGCAAATTTATGAGTTTTTCCGGAAAATTCCAGATTTCACATTTGCCCTGTAATAAATGACATTTAAGCATGTCGCAAAGAAATGAAAATGGTGCTCTCCTACAGGAAATTTATCGCTCTTCGAAAAACGGGTAAAAAATGTGAATAAATAAGGCAGACGATAAGAAAAAGCGATTTAACGGTATAAGATCCGATTTTTTAATTAAAAAAACCCAAGAAAAATCATAACTCTGTACCGGATAGAGATAGCACACCCTACATGGCGGCATCGTAATCCATTTCAATGAGGTTTCATTATTAAAATTAAAAAAAATTCACTCTGATCCAAATCCATCTTGTATTTATTATTATTGGGGGCTTTAATTTTCAAACAAATTTTTTCTTACTGGCCAAAAATGAAACACACTGGATATTTTAGTTTATACATACCAACAATAAATAATACAATAAACAACACCCGATCTGTCACCTAATCTACATGTGTCAACAAAATGATATATGTTGGTGTGTAAACGGTGTACAAGATCCCGGCCTCTACTAACACTGTAAACAATTATTTCTAGTTATGAGGCTCCTATTCACCCAAGGAAGCTCCTGTAGAAAAATCTGTCAAGGTAACTATACTGCTAAACGAATAACTAGCCAGGATCGCCGTTCAGAGCATATTTTTTGATCTGTTTTCTCGAATATTAAATTTCATCATCGTGATCAAATTTCCATGAATTACTCTTATCATCGAAATTCATCAGACTTCGTTGGGTTTAAAGAAGTGTAGTTTTTACGTATATGGTATGGTAGGTAGTCAGCGTTGTTTTAATATCCAGTCACAAATAAAATAAAATAAGAGATACGAATGGGAAATAGGATACAAGTAATCTTCAAGGATACGATACATTTTTACAGATCAGGGCAGTTTTTGACTAAAAAAAACTCGAATTTGACCCACCGTTTTGGGAGAAAACAAAAATGATCTTAGACAACTGAAACAGTCTTTTTACGCCTCGAGTAACCATTATAAATAATGGTTACCACGTTTGATCGTTCTGTACAATTTTGATGATTTTATTAGTCATTTTAGCGATTTTTGCCACACAAAACTTGAAAATTGACCTACCGTTCGTGCATCGTTTTGTTTGCCAATAAAATTTTTGTGAAAGTAGAGACTTTTTAATCTTGTAGCCAAGGTAAGTAGACAGGTATCGATAACATAATCATTTCTATGGTATTGCAAAAAACGTAGAGCAATTTCGATGTAAAACATTGCGAAACTTCCCACGGTTGATTGTGACTTGGAATATCCATTTCCCGCTTGGGTTGTCGGCGCCCTTTGTCATACAGTATCCGCCGCGGACTGGGGAGTCACTTTTGGCACAGCTCCGAAAGCTTTTTCCTACCCCATTATTTTCGCTCGAATTGCACAGAGGACACCGGGTGGATGTGGTTTTGATACCTAGTGACTGTATTTCCACTGGCACTTTGCACTTTTCACAAATGAGTGAACGTAATGGTCAATTTCCCAGAAACACAATGGAGCGATTTTCTAACAGACGTTTACTGTTCGAGAACAGATAAGTTAGCTAAAAGAACAGAGTTGGGGGCAGTAAACTACCTTTTTTTAGTTACCTAGCTAATATCGCAAATAATAGCTAACAATTGTGGAATTATTTACAATTTATTCTGCAAGCGATTTAGTTTTAAAGCATTTGATAATTAATTTCTGCAACTAAATCAACTATTTGATGACCACCGTGGATTTATCGTAGAACCCCGGAGAGGTTAGTCCATGGAGAGCTGAAGTCGGCCCATTTGACGAAGGATTT
Source organism: Leptopterna dolabrata (assembly GCA_954871275.1). Lineage (NCBI taxonomy): Eukaryota > Metazoa > Arthropoda > Insecta > Hemiptera > Miridae > Leptopterna > Leptopterna dolabrata. Next base: position 16,189,699 of record OX940987.1, on the reverse strand, counting down.
TGTGCTGGATGAGATAGAGCGCACGTCCACTACGAGAGGTGTAGGGAGGATGTGCCAGGTTTGGTTATGGGCGCAACCATGCCTGGGATCTTTTTGGAGCGTTTGTCCGGTTTGGTTATGAGCGAATCACCACCATGCCCGAGATCTTTTAGGGTGAATTTGCTTGGTTTGGTTATGAGCGAATCACCACCATGCCCAAGATCTTTTAGGTGAGGAGAGAGACGAGGTAAGGAAGAGAGAGTCAGCGACTAGAGGAGAGTGTAGAATGGCTAGAAAGGGAAGGAGGCGAGTTTTTATAGGCTTGGGAGCCGTCTCCCTCCATCCTCCAGCTTGTGGAGGATGGTGGGGATCCCCAGGCTGGCCCTCGGCTCTCCTGTCTTCCGTCCCCACTTCTAAGTTTATTTGGCGGTATCTTAATTTCACATAGTAAAGTTGTGGTTCTGTTAGGACGCCACGACAGATTTGATTCACTACTAATGGTTTAGTGCATTTTTAGATTTACGACAGATACAGCAACGAATCGGGCAAAAGGGTTAATAGAATGCATTCCAAAATGACGAATTTGGGGGCGAATTTTTAGCGTTTTCACACCACGCTTTTGGTTCTAATGTTATTTATGACTAAAAAAGCAGTATTCAAATTGTTTTAGGTGACTTTTCATCATATCGAACTTACAGTACAGCCCATGGATAAATCAGGAAAGGTGTTGTAACAAGGACATAATATTTGTATGTTCGGGAGTCAGATCGAATTCTGTGTCATGACAGGTGGTTTCCGCGTACAACCACTTCGTCGCTATGTTCGTACAACTTCCTTAGTTTCGATCTCCCAAAACCGTTCACCACTCGTAGGAAAGCTCTCAATAATTCATCTCAGAACTTCACACGGTTGAAACCCCTCTTCCTCTACTCCCTATTTCATTAAAAACACCAAAAACTTGGTATTTTCGTTTACTCTTTATGATTATTATCGAGGTTTATAATGTGGAGGAGAGAAATGACGTTAATTTCATTTCCATTAATCCCGCGGACATTTGAAAAGATGTCTCTCACGGACTGCGGGGTATGACTGAAAACGTCGGGAGCCACCCCATTCAGCTAACTCAAAAATTGAGCAATCTGATCTGCCGAGTCGAAAATCAAGCTCGTTAACTAGCTACCTACTATAAGTCAATAATTGATGTTTCTGATCAGCTGAGCAAAAATTGAGCTTTCACCTGGACTACTACTGGGCTATCCTTACTCCTTCATTGCCATTCAGAACATGGTCCAATATTTTTCTGAAAGTCCTTAATAGGTACGTATTTGTAGGACTTCAGCTCGCACCTTCTGAATATTATATAGGTAGATAATAATACGATAGCTCAGGGTGGTCAAAACGCCTCGTCTTGTTGCTACAGAAAAATCATCCACGGAACATCTCTGGTGGGCAGAACGCTACACTGTCATGGCACTGAAGTAGATATAGTGTGGAGGGCAAACGATGATTAGAAGTGAATTCTCGCACGAGTTCTGAATCCTCGCCAGCATTTACTCTGTTCCGTGAGTTGGACGAAAACATCAAGTGTGCCAGCCTGGTGTGTGATACTGGAGTACTTACCGATGTCCGTTGCCAGGTGGATTTTCAAGTTCCGGGCTGAAACACCGAAACCGCGAAGCCCAGCGCGGGAGGATCTATTTCATTTCTTTTGCCCCATTTATTTGAATTTCGCCACACAGCTTTCAATCTGAGTACTATGTCACGGGGCGGAGCTACCTCCATAGTCAATGGCCCCGATTGGGGAGGCCCCAGGTCAGGTTCTATTTAGAGCCTTGATATTATCTTATTAACGTTCTTTTCTGGAAAGGGGGTTTAAAACCTGATTGACAGGCTGTTTTTTGACCTCTACTTCGCGTCTTTTGGATAAGGTTTTTGCCATATTATACCAATTATTACCTGGTATATTATTACCAAGAACCTTCATCTTTTTTATTTCTGAATTTATGTAAATAATGCTCTTCCTCTTTATCTCAGAATTTTGTTTGATTTGAATGATTCACTCTCTACGACGTAAATTTGCCCTCCTAATTCCTCCGGCAGACGGTTACTGCGTAACCTTGCTATAAAGTTTACTTGTTAAACGACAACAACTTTGTATACATCCTACCAATCATCAATCATCAGAATGGAAATCGATTGCAGGAATCCTCATTGCGGTGCACAATAAAGAGAAAAAAATTTTGTTCGAACGTCATAACGTTCTTTTTGTTGGCAGGATCTATTACGGAATCCTTCATCAATGCGGGAACAACGACGTTATAGATGATTGATAGTTTTATACGCAGACAACCTCTCAAATAAAAAGGTTGCTGTAAAAAAAATTGGTAAAAATTCCAATGAGGGGAAATCGGTCGGGAACACAATGGAAGCCTCTTCGTCTACCTTTAGAGCACGAGGGTTTGTAATTAATTTTTCAGTTCCGCCGTAATGGTTGGGGTACGTCACGAAGGGAAACTGATTGTTTTGAGTGAAACCGTGTATCTCTCTCTATTTCTCAGACCCTCACCTCATCCTCACTCTCATCACACCCTCGCCCTCTCTCACTCCCCTCACTCTTGCAGTCCCAATTTTTGTGGGTCGAAGTGGATTGGGAGCTCGAGCACGTCGGTCGTGACGCTCCCTGCAGATGTGCTCTCGGGCGATGGGATGGCTGTCAGCCACAATATCCTGAGGGCATAGAAAATACCAAAAATTCGTGGCGAATCGTAGTTCTGTCGGAGGTTTCCTATATACAGAGGAGGAGTGAGTCAAACGGACGAGTACCTATATTTCTGTAGGTAAATATTGTGAAAAAACGCTGCAAATTATTACACAACGGTTTATTTTTTTACCTGCATAGATGCCCCTTCTGCGTAGATCACTGTTTTCTGTGGTCAATACCCTCGAGCTCCCCGCAGGAAATCCCTAAATTGATTACTGGAGCCGGCCCCGGAATTTAAAGTTTCATACAAATGCGCGGGATTCAATTATTCAATCATTAATTATATGTATTTATTCATGAATCATGGTAAATAATAAACCTCTACCTATGTAATAATTCACCTGTACAGATGCCCCTTCTACGTGGACAGTACAATAAACTGTTGTGTAATAATTTACCCTTGCGTAATACTTTACCGTTGTGTAATAATTTACCCAATAATACTTCAACGTTTGTTCAAGTTGCAAAAGTAGGTACTTATCAACAAAATCCAAAAGAGCCATCATTTTTCAAATGAAAAATATCACAGAACAACCAACTCAACTTCGTACAGCCATCCATGATTATAATCAGATGCCTAGTGATGATACCTGGGCCGGATTTATACCGTTTTATTCACGATTATGTTGACGAAGCTTTTCAGTGCAAACGAACGGCTGGTCGTACAATGCTCCGGGTGGTCTCAAAAAATTCTTTAGTTCAAAATCAATTTAAAAACGTAAAAACCCTTCTATTTAAAGTTTTCGAGCTACGGCGTTCTGAAAATTTCAACCCCTATTTTTCACCCCTTAGAGAAGACTGACAGTAACGCCGAGCTTCGCTGACAGTAACGCCGAGCTTCGAGGGCCACCTAGACCCCAAACGAGACCGGCAAACCAAATTCCATTAATTGTGGTTCACGGTAACTAAGAAAAGTGCTAATTACGGCGTACGGCGGAGACAGAAATTTTTTTACTGCATTTTCGGATTCTCCATACCTTGAAATGTAAACCATCAAATTTTGAGGGGGTTAAAATTTTTTTTTCATGCTCGATTCCGAAGGTTCATTATTCCAAATAATAAACCAAAAATTAGGTCATCCCTGACGATAAGACATGATTTAGCCATGTTGGTGAGATTGATGAATGAAAATGCTGTTTGATTTTACCTCATTTTGATAAATGGTCATCAAGGCACATTAATATAAGGCGGAACATGGATATGTTTTCCTCCTGGAGGTCAGGCCGAATTTTTGACGGACAGATTTTGTGTCAGGTGCAACTAGGAAATTATAACTCCGTTAGTCATCATCCCACAAAGATCGTAAGCCACGCGTCGCAAAGCTCTCAATTTACCGTAAAACCTCAAGTTGCCAAGACCCCCCCCCCCCCCCCCACCCCCCAACCCAACCCCGTTGCCAAAATCTAGCCTCGAAACTTATCCATGTTTCAATGTTTTTCCGCGAAGTAGATTTTTCTCAATAACCAATCCTACCAACATGAGTGTGTGACAGAGCTCATGTGTGACCGGTTCTCGGTTTTGCACTGATATGACTGAAAGGATCGGACAGGATTCAGGTTGGAGAGGCCCTGATTTCATTTTGAATAACCAGACAATGCGACTGACTACGAACCTAAAACAAGGAAAATCGGTCGTTACGATAAGCAACCTACGTACATTAATTGTTGTCTATTCATCTATGAGCCGCTGGCAAATACTCAGAACGATCCGGAGGACATACATTTTTACGTAGAATTATAAAGAAACATTATAATGTTATGACACATTTTCCCAGTTGGAACTTAAGGTTTTTTCGCACATCAATTTTCAACCACAAGGCAATTGAATGGCGAGCAATGCTCGACTGGACCTTCAGGCTTGCAGCCCTTTGGGGACTGGTCTGGAGATCCAGCGGGACGACACATACACGAATATTTCTGACAGCCTTAAACTTTGTCACAAATGAAAAAATCACTTGTCCTAGTTGACGTAAAAATTACCATAATTTATCGGAGTTGTTAAACTAACAGATTCATTATTCCATATGCGTTTAATGTCATGGAAAAAAATGTCAGTTGAAGAGCGTTAGAGGAGCGTTTCCCATCTAGAGGAAGATATAGTTGTGTACTTTGGATACAAGAGCAATAACAAATAAACCTAGCAAACTATCCAAAGTACCTAGAAGTCACCTACGAACCCTTTATCTTCCTCCCGAGAGAAAGAAAAACCTCCAAGCGAAACTTACCCGGAGCAAGAATAAACGACGGAAATGAAGTTATAAAACATTCCTAGACTGGCGAACGCAACATTCAACCCAAGGAGTCAAAACTCGAAGTGAAGGCACATTATCCCGGTTTCTCCCTTGGGCGGGGAGGGGAAGAAAACACTTATCTGCCTTCCACAGGAGGTGCCTTTTCGCACCTTTTACACTTGAACGATTCAAACTGTATCCCACTCCCATCTCCAGTCCCCTAACGCTTACGAGCCCTTCAATTCCAGGCTGTTTGTATTGTTATAGGAACTGGGGTAGTTCCCATTGGCTGGAAGTAGAATGGCAATCTTGGGAAGTCGGAATTAGTTTCGAGCAAAATGAACGTAACTAAAAGAATGCCAAGGTGTGGCACATCTCTGCTTCGTAAGTAGTACAACAACCACTATTGAAATGCTTGTTCTTTGACGAATGGTTACTGAATGTTTCATCCAAATTGGTCTCTGCTCACCAGTTGTTTCCAGTCGTGAGTGGATGGGGGCGAAAAAATGGGCGTATCAAAAGGATGGAGTTGGTTAAAAAATTTATATCTCTTCTCAAAAAAGTCTGCCAAAACTGAGATTTTTTTGTCATAACAATAAATTCGGGGTTAAATGTAAAACGATATGCCTGAAGTGCAAGGGGCAATCCTGCTGTAATTCAGTAATCGAGGAGCAGGCTCTGTCGACAATCTCCACCTCGTCCGACGGCGGAGGAAGGAGGACTCTCTAAAAAATTTCATAAAATTATTCGGTACCTAATTTTCAATATTCATTATTACTTTTTTTTTTAAGCAAATCTACAGTGAATGACAATGGTTACCGAGATTCAGTGAAATTCTCATAAAGCAAACCTATTTCATATACATTTTCTCCGTTTTCGAGGAAAAACATTGAATCATAGACATATTTTTGGACGCACGAATTGACAGTACCGTACGGCATATCCATATTCAACGTTTTTCCGTGAAAACGGAGAAAATAACGCTTACTTTTTTTTTGTAAACGGAGAAATTTGGGGATTGAAGAAAGGCCGATTCAGCTGATCAGCGAGGGCCCTCATCTCGTTATTTTACTCAACAGTTCTACAGAAGCTCCATTTCGAATTTCATCCTGTTAGGTCAAACAGGAACGAAATTAGCCTCAGGGCTCACTCAGCTGATTAGGGAGGGTCCTCACCTCGTCATTCTTACTCACCAGTCATACAGAGGCTCCACTGCAAATTTCATCATCGTAGGTCAGAACAGGAGTGAAATTAGCCTCAGAGCTCACTCAGCTGATTAGGGAGGTCCTCACCTCGCCATTCTTACTCACCAGTCATACAGAGGCTCCACTGCGAATTTCAGCATCGTGGGTCAAAACAGGAGTGAAATTAGCCTCAGGGCTCACTCAGCTGATTAGGGGAGGTCCTCACCTCGTCATTCTTACTCACCAGTCCTACAGAGGCTCCACAGCGAATTTCATCGTCTTAGGTCAGACAAGAATGAAATTAGCCCCAGGGCTCACTCAGCTGATTAGGGAGGGTCCTCACCTCGCCATTCTTACTCACCAGTCATACAGAGGCTCCACTGCGAATTTCATCATCGTAGGTCAAAACAGGATTGAAATTAGCCTCAGGGCTCACTCAGCTGATTAGGGAGGGTCCTCACCTCTTCATTCTTACTCACCAGCGGCTCCACGGCGAATTTATCATCGTAAGTCAAACAGGAATGAAATTAGTCTCATGGTTAATCTAGTAACTTAGGAAGCCTTCAGTGAACAATTACCTTGCATTCTACGACATCAGGTTTATGGAAACCAGTATTGTTTATCGGTTGTGCATTACACTTCTCGGTGTCGGTCGGAAATTTTAAATTGTCCCCCAGCCCAAAAACGTATCCATGATAATAGTTGAAAGTCCTAAAATCAATACTAAAAATCATCATAAACTGCATATACTACAAATAATTCATCTAACTTGTTACAGGAGGGGCACTCGAGCCAAAAAATGTGTGTGTTGCAATAGCTTCTTTGCTTTGAAATTTCGCTATAACGTTATTCCAACAGTCCATTTATTTATTTTTGTAACATGGATATGGTTTTGGGCTGGTGGACAATCCGAAATTAATTAGGTTCTGTAATTCCAGAACCTAATTAATTTCATACCTGTTTGACCTGTACGAGGATGAAATTCGAAATGTGTACCCTTGTAGGACTGGTGAGTAAGAATGATGAGACCCTCCGAAATCAGTTGAGGGAGCCTTTCTTCAGTCCCAAAACATCTCAGTTCGCCACAACAAAAATTTGAACCACATTTTCTCCGTTTTCACGGAAAAACATTGACTGTGGATATATATAATATATGGTACTGTCAATTCGTGCGTCCAAAAACATGTCCATGATTCAGTGTTTTCCCGTGAAAACGGAGAAAATCTTACTGTAAATTTAAAAGTGAGTTCGTGCTAAACATTTTTGTTCATAATTTTCATTAAAATGAAATGGATAAATGCATTTAATGTAGAAAGTTACGGATGAAAAATCACATAACCCACGACTTTCGGCGGAATTGGGTCATCCTTTTATGAACGGCATAGATAATCGGGGCAGCTACTTAGTAGACTTTTTTCTCCTCTCGTAAACCAACGATATTTCCCGTCTTTCCTTCAGTTATATTGCTCGGCCCCTTAGAAATGCGAGACATATCTCATTCCCGGAGCTTTGATAAGGGTTACGTCCCCCTGAGGGCGACCGCTGGAACTAACAAACTGTGTCCTATGCCTTCTCTATGTAGAATACGTCACAGAGGCGATATACGATCTCGTTAGGTCGGATGATGAAGCGTCTCGGGGACTAGGCGGAATCGCTGGGCGAGGAGGGTTAAAAAAATTGCTGGTTTAAGGGCCGAAACAGACTATCCTCCTAATTGCTAATCCGATCTCGGTGAATAATTTCAGTTATTTATTCGAACTTACAAATACTGTTATTATCGGAGAGGGCGGAGGGGGAAACCAGCAATAACGTACCCTGTGTTCAACCCTTAATAATTATTTATAGCGAACCTCCTCTCGGTTTAAGAGGATTTTCCGGCAAGCTTAGTCTCCCAAGCATAGTGCATCGCTGAGTTATCGATATCTTGAAACGTTTACGTTGCCCGCTTCGACTTGAGGGTAGAAAGTGCGTTCGAAATTAGTAACAAGAATTTTTAGCGAGTTTACGTTGAAAAGAAGCTATTTTAGAAAACATGCATGGTTTTTGAAAAAGTTTATGATTATTTTCCGTTTCAGAGCATTCTGAATCAACCCTTAATTTTAAACATATTTTTATACAGCTACTTACACAACTCACTCCTGGTGTTCTTGTTTAAAAACTTTCAAGATGCCAGTAACGGAACATTCCCAAACAAGCGAATTTTTGAAGTAACTACTTTTGAAGCAAACAACTTGAACTAAAGTGGACCCCCAAATGTTTTTGTTATTCATAATTTATTGTTTATTGCGTAAATGACCGCCTTCCTCCAACTTTATTAATATCACTAAATTTGCTCAAATATTGGGCAACTCTAATGTTAAATCTATAAGGATGGATTCAGAATGCTTTGAAATGGATCTAAATTGAATCTTTGTTGTCGGGGGTTAAATTTTTTTTTTTTTTTTTTCATGCTCGATCCCAACGGTTTATTATAGAAAATAATAAACCAAAACTAAATGTGGAAATCATTCAAGTTGCACATGAGTCACCTGCTGGACTCATAATAATTCGTTCCCATAAGTACGAGTATGAACCAACAAACGTTTCGTATATTCTTGCTTCGTGACTGAGGCAAGTTCGAACAACAATGCTTACAACATGAATTCGCTCACAGTAAAATGAAAAGGAGAATTGACACAATGTGTAAATAACGTAGGGCCTGCTGAAACAACGAGGTGGAATAGTAATTTCTCAGAGATGAAAACGGGCAGTGATGAACTTGCCTCCTCGAGTTTCAGAGGCGTTAAAACCTCCTAAGCTGCTTTATTGTGCGTAGTTTAGCGAAGTGGTCTTTAAACCCAGTTGAAGATAACTTGGCCTTGTTGAAACTATGGAGAGAGGTCCGAGATACGGGTTGGGGTAATAATAGACTCGGATACACTTCGACTCGGATAATCGCTCGAGTTAATGCGTTTGGCTCGTTCGAAACGTTCCGTTATGGTAGCTATTCACTGGTACCGACGCGCCCTTACGGATTCCAATAAGGTATACTTACCGCGGAGTGAGGTTAACCAAAGGAAAATCACCGAAACCTGAATTGCGAACGGCTTTAGCTGCCAGAGAGACCACAAAAGCAAATACACCACCCATTATTCCCATAGAAAGACTGCCCTGCATCCATCAAAATCTATTGGGTTTCCATTATGTTCATTCTCATGTAAACTATACAGAATTATTAGGTAAGTTAGAAGAGTGTAAGGAAAAACAATTTTGAGACCTTGGAAATCTTGTTATTTACACTGACGGAGGGGGTACCGAAATGATCAACATAATAATTACCTATATGGATAAATAAAAAACTTCCTAACGAACAAGAATAAGACAAAAAAGACCAAAAAATTTGTATAATACTAAAAAGTGAACAATAATTTTTATGCTGAAGAAACGCAATTTAATCGAAGTCAATAAAATAATTTTTTTCTTTCTTTTCTTTTTTTTCTTAGCTTTTTAGTGCTATCAATAGAGTAATTTTCGTTCATGGTAACTAAGGAAAGTACAAGTTAGTGTGGCGAACGGCGGACGGACGGCAATTTTTGTATTCAATTTTCGGATTCCCACGTACCTTGAAATGGAAAGGGGGGGGGGGGGGATATATATTCATGCTCGATTCTAAAGGCTCATTATTGAAAATATAAAAAACCAAAACAATATAGAAACAGGTCGAATGGAGAATCTCCTCCTTTTTCTGAAGTCGGCTAAAAAATAGGTACCTACTTTAAATTTAAACGAAATTTAAATGTGAAGTGAGGTGTGAGGTCCTACATGAAATAATAGGATCTTGTTTCTTTGTCCGACTGCTGCAATAAAATGTATACCTAACTGGTTCAGTACTTTAAGATTATAAATATTGTAATTTATTATCTGCAGTTTACTGGTAGTGTCAGTTGTATCTCTGCTGAAGGCCAGCTGCACAGATAATTCTATTTTAATGGCGGTAGCAGTAATACATAAAAAGGCAGTTCAGTTCACAAGAAGCTTTCAACTAGGATGGCTGTTGGAAAAAGCCATTGCGAGTTAATTATTCAGTGGTTTGTAAGTTGAGATGCATTAAATTCATAAACTTGATGCCTAAAACTGACCTTCATCACTCATTTATGTGAAAAACTCAGGATTTTTCCAATTAAAAGGTAGGTAATAACTTAAGGCAGGTAATAATTAAAGGTAGGTGTGGTTATAGAAAATTGAGGCTTGGCCAGGATAGGTGAGGTTGAGATGTGAAGCTTGAGGTATTGGATAGCTAGCGTTTGAAAGGTTACACCTATGGCGAAGCCAGGGAGGTTACCACCACTAGAAACGCTAGAGGTTGTGCCCAGACGGTTCCACCACGTCTGTCATCACCAGACCGGTTCCCACTCTGAGATCTTTTAGGCGAGAGGTTTGTGGAAGAAGGTAAGGATAGAGAGAAGTCATCGACTTGAGGTTTGAGCGTAGAATGGCGAGCTGGGTGAGGACAGCGTCTTATAAGGGAGCCCTTCTACCCTCCCCCAGCCCTCCGACTGTCGTTACGAACCGTTGGGGGATCGATGGAGGGAGATGATTACCTATGCCTCTTGTGTCACGTAGGCCCACCATTCACTTTATTTATTTAGGACAATCTAACTCCGTACATTGAGTGGTATTCTAGAGGGGTACCATGACAGTAGGTATAGTATTTTTGTGTGATAATTATCAAAACAGCATTTTTAATAATAATTTCTGGCAGCTCGTAAATTCCACAGCTTCATATCATAAACTTCATGTTCGAACGAAGTTAATTTTTGAATGTAGAAAACAGATTATTATAATTCCCATCATGGAAGAATGATGCGTAAATCAAGTCAAATTATGGCGGTAAAAAGATCTGATGGAATTTCGTTTCTCTCCTTGGACCTCACCTTACACGTCCTAATTCTCCTTGAAATTTCAAGATCTTATTTTAATAATTGTTTTAGACTGAGTTATCATAGTTTCATGGAAAGGACGTTTGCGCGTATGTACTTGACACAAATGGAATCTTCCCTGATACATAAATTTAAAAAACGCTCTGGTAGTCCCCACCCCTTCACGAAATTACGCTGAAAAGAGGTAATCCACGTAAAAAACTATGTTACACCAGCAGGTTCGCTGCATAATCCCCCATAAAGACGGTCGTAAGTCTGAGTTAGGTTCTCATTTTTCCTAAATTTTCGTGCCACTTTTCACGGTTTTCTCTGCGTCAGTTGGGCTCCTTGCACTAAAGGGAAAAAAGTAATAACGGTTAATAAACGCGGAAGTATTTTTTACCATCGTGAAATATCGAGGGTGTTGTATTAAAAAGTTCTGGGACGGTGGGGGCACTTCGTTATTCTCATACACGCGGTGAGTTCGTTATGGGGAGAAAAGCCTAACTAATAAGGCCCTCTTCATCGTAAAGTTGGTATTAAATGGAAGAGCGTCTGGTAGGGAGGCTTTTGATTATTTTCCACACCCTACACAGATTTCCCTTTGTCCGTGGGCAAAACCGGCCGAGTTAGTACCTGTTTTAAGGGCTTCCAAGTAAAATTAGTTTTGAAGTGCTCCGGCTTTGTTTTTGATTTAACTCTTGTTGTGATCGGCTGCTCCTCCACAACTCAAATTGTGTCTGAACATGCTGTTACTCAGAGTGGGGACCCCCCGACCCCCCTCTGACCTTGTCAAGGGGACTATAAAAGAGCCAGGGTGCCACCAATAAACTAACCATTCTCTCGTAATCGATCGACTCGTCTATCCGACTCCCAATCACTACACTGGTGACCTCCGACGTGAGAGCTCCACCGCCAGCGCCCGCCGTTTGACAGCAACGCAGCCCCGCCTCCGCTTCAACGAGCCCCACCACGCGCGGCCCCCACCGACGCCACAGCGGCGCCCCACTCCGACGCCCGCCTCGACGGCTATCGCAGCGCCTCCCGCTACTCAACCACCACCATCAACTGTGCCCCTACGCACCAACGAATCGTACCGCCACTACACACAGTCCTACGTGCCAGCAACTATGCGCACAGCGACCCACGTGTACGTGCGCGTAGACACGCCAAGGGGTAAACTCGAGCCACCTTACACCGGCCCCCATCAGGTGTTGACAAACGATGGAAAAACGATAACTTACCTCACGGACGATCGACAAACACCATCAGTCTCAATCGACCGATGTAAGCCGGCACCCCCACCTACGCACAACACGGGATCCACCACGACGCCGCAAATCGCCCCCAACCACACAGCGATGGCCACAACATCACCACCACAGCACCCACGGCAACAACCGCTCCCGCGGAACCACGCCCGGAGCCCGAGCCTCGCCCGCCAACGCTACGCGCTCTACGCTACCGCCCCACGACACCGACCACAGCAGCCACCCGGACAGCCCACACGGACCCAACACACGCACCTCCCACGCCCGGCCACAGCCACAGCGACATCAACAAAATTTAATTACAATTGAAAATTACTTAAATTCTGGGGGGAGCAGTGTTGTGATCGGCTGCTCCTCCACAACTCAAATTGTGTCTGAACATGCTGTTACTCAGAGTGGGGACCCCCCGACCCCCCTCTGACCTTGTCAAGGGGACTATAAAAGAGCCAGGGTGCCACCAATAAACTAACCATTCTCTCGTAATCGATCGACTCGTCTATCCGACTCCCAATCACTACAACTCTGTTCAAAACCTTTCGGTTTAGATTAATAAACCGCTCATTGACAGTCCTCATTACTCCGCGTAATACCAGAAACATCGACAAATCATCGTTGTCCCCATCTAAGAGCGAGATTTTACAATTTTTGCGCTATTGCAATGGTGCCAAAATTTTCAGTGGGTGAATTTTTGACAAATTTCAAGAGGTATCTGGAAAAATGTTTGTTTGCACACGCCGACGAAACTCACAGGCGAGCTCTGATGAATGATGAGGCCAATAATTACAGACCAACCCGCTCCTACCCACAAAATGCATGGAATAGTTGTGGTCATTTCAAGAATATTGGGCACGAAACATTATTGCATAAAGCCTGAGAAGAACTCATAAATTGGAAAACTAATCAACAGCTGAGAACATTTGGCGGCTCTTTCAGTGTAAAGTAAATAGCCGTTGCGGAAGTGGCTGTTCTCTCAGGAGGATAACAGTTTGTTCCGATTATTTCAATTACGAGTTGGGACGAAACCGCTGGTATTCGGACTTCAGCCGCTTTACCAGCCCCAACCACCAAGTGAAACAGACTCACCTTTTTTCTTCACGCATGTTCTGTTATAAATGCCACTTTCATACCAAGTTTGACTTGAAAGCGAAATTGGGTAAACAAAAACACCAAAATTTGTTGTATCCAACCTCAATCGCTCGTCTGACGAGTTTTCAAAGAGCCCGCGAGGCAAACTTCAGTGGGGTCCGTGTGCACCCACATTTGACACGGAAAGTCAAAATTGTCCACCAGCTTACCTACTTCGTACTGAAAGTTGACTAACGAAATGAAAAGTGGACCGATAAAATATTTTACCAGTAAAAAGAAAAACCAATAGGGCGGTATTGACTGGAACCAACGATCTTTTTTTTCACTTCCCACTTCTATGTCTTAACGAAAGAAAGTGCGAAGTCCTTCCTAAACTCAATAGATCAAGGTCTCCCCAACCGTATTTATTAATCAGGCATTTGTTGGTGGCTCTCTCGGTTTCCTATTTACCCGAGTTCCCCGCCTCGTAAAATACGTAGATTCCACTTTTCATAATTTCACTCTCCGACGGCTTTTATAGCTTATTTCGTTTTCGAGAGTCCACCCTCGTTCGAACTTTTTTCTCGTCCTGCTTTCCACCGGGGAAACTCACAACTTTTCCATCACTTTCATGGCGCTTTTGCAACGTTGTACGACACCAAAACTTTGGGTAGGCTGAGCAAAGTAACTTGAATTTTTTTTTTTTTAAAGAACGAAAACGAATTTTCACGCAGTAGCGGTGGTTTGACGGTTCATACTGTGAAAATTATGATATGGGGCGAAATTGAGATATTAAGAGCCGAGGGACTTACACATTCTGGGGGTGTATCCTGATAATGTGGGGCATTACTCATCCTTGGCATTCCTGCACGGGCGAGGGCTACACCACATAAATTCCAAGTGTCGCTGCAGGTCTTTGCAACGGACGTAATCTATAACGGATGGACGGATGGGAAAGTACCTTTTCGAATTTGGCAGTCCCCCTCCCCCCCCCCCCCATCATTTTAACACAACTCACAGATTATAGAGAGTTGGCGCAACCATTCATTACATATCTACGTCAGATTAGGTAGGCCCCTGAGAGAGCAAACGCGGATGCTAACCACAATACATCAAAAGTACGTGAGTCTTACTTAGGTAGGTCATTCACAACCAAGCCAAATACGGAGAACACACACTCACATCCATAACACCCACATCAATATACCCCATTCATATCTAGAGAGACACATACAGCAGAGATACACAGTCCATCCAGCCTTTCCATCCCAACTCCCAACTGACGATTTTCCTAAAATCCTATCATAAAGTCGTGCAACTCCATTTCTGTGTTTCATCTTTATTGCAGGAATGCCTTTACAAGGTTTCCAAATTTCACAAAGAAGGTTTTTCCATTATTTACTAACGTCAACAAACGACAAGGTAATCAACGGAGAAGAATATGCCTTAGTCTATGCGCACACTGAGGAAAGATTAAGCACTAACACTTACCCCACACAAATTTTCACTAGGCCCCCATCCATGGTCAAACAATTTGCGCAAATTCGGTGTTTGTGCAAATAATTTGATCGTTAAGTTCGGATTCGGTAAGTTTCTTTAATTATTCTTTTTGTTTCATTTTCGTTTTTGGCCTGTTCCAAGTTCCATGGTGTTTCAATAAATTCAACGTATAGTATGTTGATGGTCGAGTAGAAAGTTATTTTTGATTTTTTTTTTTTTTTTTTTCAGTTTACTGTGGTTTACTTTTTCAGAATATGACGACAAAAGAAGGTGATCGGCGAGAATTTTCGAGGGAGTTTATTGAGTGCTATCGCGGTTTACCCGAACTGTGGAAGGTTAAAAGTGACGAGTAGGTATCCGTGTCTGACATGCTCACAGGATGTTGAAAACGAAACTGATGTTTGCACAACAGGTTGCAACGTGGATGGGCTCACGTTGGTGCAAACAGGCATTTGCACAAACACCGAATTTGCGCAAATTTTTTGACCGTGGATGGGGCCTTACGTTTGATAATTTTTTGATTGCGCAAACTCTACTATCCTGTGCAACACACACGTCATTCAGCAACTATCAAATTATACCAGTAGCCCGAAATTGAGTCCAGAAGGACGAAGTTATTCCGAAATAACTTCGTCCTTCTGGACTCAATTTCGTCCCGTAGTGGGGAGTTGCTAGTTGATCACGTTTTCAAAATTGTAGCGAACGGACGAGTTAAACCGACAATAGTCTGTTAGCGGTGTCCCCGGTCACGTATAGCTTCACCAGAGTCGAACCCATAAACAACCCTCGGCCTTTTTCTACCGTCCCCTTATCCTTTTCTTTGCCATCCTCCTCCTTTTATTTTCCATCCGCATCCTGTCCCACCACTCGACGCTGTTTCTACCCTCCCGATGTCGCCTCAGAGAGCAGTCGGCTTTACGGAATAATAACGTCAGCTTTTTTCGAGGCTCTGAAGGCGGTTTATACGCACGATCCCATCATATCTAGAAGAGATTCAATATTTAACGTTACTCAACATTTATAAGGCCGAAAAAATATTATACTCCACGAACTGTCAATATGTCAATTCATGGCTTTTATTCTGAAGCCGAGAATACATTCCTATAACGTGGTTGATACTTTTGATAGGGCCGTCTGTTCGTCTCAATCAACGACGTACTGTTTTTAGTCAGACAACGCATGAAAAGCTCTGCGAACAACCTACTCCAGAGTTTATCACTAGCTCCTTGATCTTGCACGTCCAACAATATAGGTTAACAAATTAGCACTTGACGATACAAGACTAGCACGATGATTATGACTGCAACTGGTCCGGCAAAGGCGACTGGGTGGGAGCACTCAAACAGCGAACATTAATTCAGGCTGCGAATGAATTAATTCACTGTCACATGACCACCCAGGAGCAAAATTCACACTTAACCGCGTTTTTTTAATTTTAATTTTAATTTTCAAAAGTTTTCCTAGTTCGGATTTAGTAGTCCATGTAGTACTCAAACCTTATTCTGCAAGACCTCTTCTTCACGGCACCATATTTTCGCCGATAAAACGGAGAGAAGCCCTATAACAATTTAACTCCGGGAAAAAGTCAAGTTTGGAAAAAAGTTGATATTTTTAAGTCAAAAATCATATACCACTGGGAAGCTGACTCTGAAGAAGTTTTTTACCCCTATTTTCGAACTTGAGCCCTATTTCTGAGACCACGTTTCTGGCCAGTTATGCCACCACATATCTAATAAATTTAATCATGCTCTTTGGCACCCTACGTTTTGCTGAAGGATCAATTTTCTTAATTACACGAGCTCTAAGTTGTAATGCGCTGAAGTGACGATTTTGGTTTATTATTTTCAATAGTGAACCTTTGGAATCGAGCATGAAAATTTTTTTTAAACCCCCCTCAAAATTTGATGGTTTACGTTTCAAGGTACCTAGAATCCGAAAATGCAATAAGAAAATTGCTGTCTGTCCGCGGTACGCCGTACTTCGCACTTTTCTTAGTTACCATGAGCCAACATTAACGAAATTTGGTTTGTAGGTCCCGTTTGGGGTCTAGTTGGTCCTCGAAGCTCGGCGTTACTGGCAGTCATCAACAATTATGACACAACGGTTTATTATTTGCCTTATGCTTCACGAATAACTACAAATAACGGTAAATAATTACACAACGGTTTACTATACTATTGTGATGATCCAGCGGGAGCAATAAGTACACGAGACTACTTGAGTCGGGTTGTGACTTGATTGACTGTTTATTGGTTAAATACATCGCCTTTTTATACCCCTTATTACAGACCCGGAGGGGGGTAGGGGAACCCCGCTCCGGGAAGCCGCCAAGACGCGGCTTATAAAGTGACGCTATTACATGTTAATAAGGAGCAGCCGATCACTACACTGCTCCCCCCAGAATTGAAGTTAAATACTGCAATTATAAATTCATTTTCGACGGTGAATCGTGTTGAGGCGCCGGTGGAGGTAGAAGAGGCTGCGTGTTGTCTTGGTTTGCTGTTGCGGTGTCATCCTGCATTAGCGGCGGCTGCGGTGCGGGATCCGTGAGCGTGCTCGGAGTTGGGAGCGTGCTCGGATGTAGTTCCGCTGATAATGTCGGGGGCCTCGTCTGGGAGACCTCTGGAAGGGGTGGCTGGCGGGAGTGACTCTGCTGGGCGGCGAGGCAGGAGGTGCCGGAGGAGGTGAAATGGGCCGCACTTGCGGCGTAGCTGCAGCGGTTGGCGGCTCCTCTTGCGTCCTCTTGTTTGTTGCCTGGGTCCCAGTGGTAATGGTGTCGGGGGACACCTGTACCCCGATGCTTTGTAGCTGGGGGTGGCGGCAGCCGTGTGTGCAGCAGTCGGAGCACTTCCCGGCGAAAGGCGGGAGCATCAGTGTGATGGTTTGCTTGTGAGTGGCCGTGGCATGAAGTGGGGCGATTCCCTGTGGTGGCTTCATCTTGTGATTCATCGGATTGATGAATGGCCGAGGTGGTATAGGGGCGGCGTTGGCCCGTGTGATTGCCATAGCTTTTCGTACAGTCGTGGTCGGAGGATGATGGCTCGGAGGTGAAGGCGTCAATGCGAGGTCCCTCAGCAGTTGCTGTTTCGAAGTGAGTTTCGGAGGTGTGTGCGGTGCCATTGTGAGGGAGAATGACCTTCGTGGGTCGCGGTCCGGGTTGGCCCGCGGAAGAATTCGGCTGGCCAATAGGGAGCGAGATTTCTTGACCAATCGGAGTTGAGGGAGGCGGTTGTGTGAACAGGTCCTCTGGAAGTCGTGGAGTCGCCGAAAAAAGTTGCTGTGAGGGCGAGTAGCCGTCGGGGCCAGGCCTGTTGCGGAGGCTGAAGCAGAGTTGTGAGCTGGGAGCTATCTGAGTGTGCATGAGCTGCGATAAGCCGGTCTTTCAACGTCTGGTAGCTTGCGGAGTGTGAGGCGACGCTGTCGGTACAGATGTCCGCTTGGCGAGGCTCGAGCGCGAGGAAGGCACGGGTGAAGCGGGCTTCAGAATTTTTCAAGCCTTCCTGGGCGAAAATTAGTTCGAGCTGTGCGAACCAGACGTGCGGGAAAGCCGGGTCAAAAGGCCGCAGTATGAGAGGTGCTGGTGCTGTTTCGAGTGTCTTCGTAGCTCTGGTCTCCATTTTCTTCTTAGTTGTTCTCTTGGATGTAGATCTGAGGAATGAATGCTCCGTTGATGGTCGCTCTCGTTATATAGGCAGCGGGAAGGGCGAGATGGTCTCTAATTGGTTCGCTGAAGAGACGATAGCTGGTTGGTCGCTTGAGAGAGGACGCTGATTGGTCGTGACGAGTGGTGGGGGGTTCGCTCTCGATCGCAAGAGGACGATGGTTCTTAAAGAATCGGTGTTAGTCCGAAGATGGCCGGGGCAAGGGTACGTTGCTCTGCCGGCGTTGCGGTCGCGAAAGTCCGAGGTGGCTGAAATTGAAAGGCTGAAACAGACAGTGGTCCTGAAAAGGACCTTTGTGAGTCCGTTGAAGGTCAAGGCGAATGTGCGTTTTAAGCCGTCGCTGGAAGCGAGAATGCGGGGCGCTATTCGCAGAGGGCAGGAAGCCGGCGAAGGTGCGTATCGAGCCGTCGCTAGAGGCGAGAAGGCGGGATGTTGTTCGCAGAAGGCAGGAAGCCAGCAAAGGTACGCGTTGAGCAGTCGCTAGAGGCGAGAAGGCGAGACGCTGTTCGCAGAAGCCGGTAGCCGGTGAAGGTTGCGTGTTCGTCGTCGGGGTGACCAGTGTGATGATCCAGCGGGAGCAATAAGTACACGAGACTACTTGAGTCGGGTTGTGACTTGATTGACTGTTTATTGGTTAAATACATCGCCTTTTTATACCCCTTATTACAGACCCGGAGGGGGGTAGGGGAACCCCACTCCGGGAAGCCGCCAAGACGCGGCTTATACCTCAAGTGACGCTATTACATGTTAATAGGGAGCAGCCGATCACTACAACTATACTACGTAGAGGGGGCATCTATGCAGGTAAATTATTATACAACGGTTTATTATTTGCCTTATGCTTCATGAATAACAACAAATAATTAATGACCGAATTATTGAATCCTGCGCATTTTTATGAAACCGTAATTCACGGGTCGGCTCCAGTACTCGATTCAGGGCTTTTCTGGTAGGAGTTCTAGGGTAGGTATTGACCACAGAAAACAGTGATCCACGCAGAAGGGGTATCTATACAGGTAAATAATAAACCTTTGTGCAATAATTTCCAGTGTTTTCAAATGGAAAAATACCACGGAACAACCAACAGCCATCCGTGATTATAATCAGGTGCTCCCTAGTGATGATATCTGGGCTGAATGTATACAATTTTATTCACCCTCCTGTTGACGAAGCCTGTTGCTGCAAAATTCGGGGCCTTACTGTGAACGAACGGCTGGCTCTGGGTGATCTCAAAAATCTCCCAAGTTCAAGAACTATTTAAAATGTTTGAAAAAAATCGAAGTAACGGCGTCCTGGAGATTTCAACCCATTTGTTCACCCCTTAGAGATGACTGGCATTAACGCCGAGCTTCGCGGACCAGCTAGACCCCTATGGGACCTACAAACCAAATTTCATCAATTTTGGTTGTGGTAACTAAGGAAAGTGCGAGGGGGGTAAATTTTGTGTTTCACGCTCGATTCCAAAGGTTCATTATTGAAAATAATAAACCAAAATTTCTGTCTGTCCGCTCCGCTGAACCTGCGACACCCTATATAATAAGATCCTGTGAAACGCAAGGGTTATTTAGAGAGTTTAATACAGGTATGGAGTCCGTTCAGAGGAGTTAACTTGAGTATAAGCATACTAAAAGTTTATGTACAATGTTAAATTATGCTGAACCAGTCGTTAAAGGATTCAACGCCTGAGGCGGAATGAAGAGAAACAGTGACTGATGAGTGTCTCATCCGCCGCCGAGTCCACTAGTCCATCGGCTGTTTTACCCCCCCTCCACTCACCAACCATCGCTGTCAGAGGACCGACTCTGTCTCTTCATCTCTCGTTATTTATGAAAAGTTGTGCCTCGTTTTTTCAACCCAGAAAACGCTTACCCAGCCGCAGCTTGACGCCGACGTGGAAGATGGAACGGGAGCTTCGGACTCCCTGAAGGACGTCTACTTGGTTTTTACGCCTTTCGATCCATTTCAAGTATTCAGCATCAAAAGCGACATTTACAACTTTCTGGCCCTGTTGGATCATTTGAATTTTACTAGTTGTAGAATACGCAACTGAACACCTCCTGAACGAACCTGATATCAGTAAAATATTCATCGCCATGTGGAGCACCAGCAGCAGCTACAAGGCGAAATTACCAGACATTTTGTTCAATGTACGTATATTTCACGAGGCCAATGATGAATAACTGAATGATGAATGTCCAGGCAAGAGGGTTACTTGATTATAATTTTTATGGATCGGACTAAGAAACAATGGAATTTCAATACTAACATAACAACCTACCTACTATAATATTGTTGAACCTGTGGACATTTTACAATCCATCGCTGGAATGGATCCGTGAATGAAGGCTGTTCAATAATGATCCCAAACTATAAATAAATTCAAAAAAATGTTCCATAGTCACAAACATTTTTCGCCGAAAAAATGGTTAAACGATTTTGGGGGTCAAAAGTCGCTAAAATATTGTTATGAAGAACAAGGCACAGAAGAATTACGAAGTCGTATAATAATTATTTCGCGCAAAAAAGGAAATAACCGTTCGCCACACAATTCCGAACTCAACAACCGGGAATTTTGGAATAAACAAAACAACCCAAAGTCTCTTGGCAACTCAACAGTTGTCACAGGTGTCAACAGGCGACCCAACACTACCCCCTTCTTTTTCCTCTTCCCGGCAGGCCTGCAGACGGTCGGCGTGTACTACTAAATCTTTCCCACCCAAGGCCGCTGTAACTTCGGGTTTACTCCTTTCTTCCGCCTGGGGTCGTACAGCCAGACCTTGTCGCCCACTTTGAACCTTGGCATCTCTGCCCTGACGTCATATCTCCTTTTAGCCTCCTCGGCGACCCTCCCCAGCGTTTCCCTTGCCACCAAGTGTACCCTGTCGAGTGTACGCCGGAGTTCGGCCGCGTATTCCGTTCTTGGCAGTGGCTTGGAGTTGGGGGCTACCCCTGTCAACAGATCCGCCGGCACGGTGGGTATGCGCCCCAAATTCATCTCCGCCGGTGAGAACCCAGTGGCTTGATGAGTCGTGACCCGGTACGCAAATAGGGCCCAAGCGAGGTGGTCGTCCCAGTTCCGTTGGCGCTCCTCGATAACTTTCCTTAGCATTTCTTTGAGGGTGCGGTTAAATCGTTCCACGAGTCCGTCACTCTGGGGTCGAAGAGGGGTGGTCCGAGTTTTATGCACGCCCAAGATCTGCAGTACCTCTTGGAATATCGCAGCCTCGAAGGTTCGTCCTTGGTCCGTATGTATTTCTCTCGGGACCCCAAACCGGGCTACCACGTTCTCCATCAGTCCTCTGGCCACCGTAGCTGCTTGTAAATCCGGTACTGGAAACGCTTCTGGCCACTTGGAGAAATAATCCATCACGACGATGACATACCGGTTTCCTCTAGTGGACTTTGGGAACGGACCCATGGCATCCAGTCCGACACGATCCCAGGGCTCCCCTACGACGTACCTCTGTAACGGCGCTTTCCGTTTTCCGCATCTTCCTGCTTCCTGGCAGGGACCACAAGCCAGTCCCCAATTTCTGATGTCCCGGTGCATTCCGACCCAAAAAAACCTTCGTCGCAACTCCGTCAGCATGCGCTTGGCTCCAAAGTGGCCAAGGTCATGGATTGTCTTCAGCACTCGATTCCGACACCCCTCCGGGACTATGATTTGCTCCACGTGGCGTGTGCCAGTTTCGTTCTCCCACTGTCTCACCACGACTCCTTCTCGCACCTGCAAGTTGTCCCACATTGCCCAGAGGGCCTTAACCCTGGAGCCATAGCCTGCGACCGTAGCCCACTCGGGCCGTGTCGGAGCCATCAACCACTGTCGTATCCTCGAAATGTCCGGATCTTTTTCTTGGGCGTGTTTCCAGTCAATGGACGCTTCCAGCTGCACTTGTCGTACTTCCCGCTGCGCTGCCTCTTCTTCACGCTCTTCCTGCCGGGTACAGTACTTACAATCTTGATCGAGACACGGTCTCCTGGACAGCCCATCCGCATTTCCATGTAGGCTACCTTTACGGTACTCCACTTTCAGGTTGAAAGGGGCTAGCGTCTCTAGCCAACGAGCCATTTGTCCATCCAGTTGCCGGAAGTTCTTCAGCCACTGCAGCGACGCGTGATCTGTTCTGACAACCACCGGAAGTCCGCTGTCCAAGCCATAATGCCGGAAGTGTTCCACTGCATCCTTGAGTGCTAGTAGCTCCTTCCGGGTGACACAGTAATTCCGCTCCGGTCGCTGCAGGCACCGACTGTAGTAGGCTATGACCTTCTCTTGTCCTCCTTGCTTTTGTGAGAGTACCGCGCCAATAGCTCGCCCACTGGCGTCAACATCCAGTATGAATGGGACCTCCGCATGAGCATGTCCTAGGATCGGCGCTTGCATGAGGGCTCGCTTCAGGTCGTTGAATGCAGCATTTTCTTCTTCGGTCCACCGGAACCCTTCTCTCGCTGTACCGACCTTATACAATGGCCCCGCTCGGTGGGCAAAATCGGGGACAGAGGGCCGATAATAGGAGCAGAACTGAACAAAACTGCGCACCTCCTGCGGGGACCGTGGTGTAGGCCAGGTTGCAACTCGTTGCGTTTTTGCAGGATCTGTCTGCACCCCTTGCCCCGAAATGACGTACCCGAGGTATGCAATGCTGCGTCGGAATAGATCGCACTTCTTCGCGTTCAACTGGAGGCCGTTTGTCCGGAACAACTGGAACAATTCGCGCAGCCACGCGAGCATGTCTTCGAATGAGGCTGCGTCCACTCGCACGTCATCCAGGTACACCTGTACTCTCCCTTTCCGTATGAGGCTGTGTAACAACCGGTTCATCGCCCGCTGAAAAGTTGCAGGGGCGTTACAAAGACCAAATGGCATCACCAAGAATTGCCAGAGGCCTCGAGGAGTACAAAATGCGGTCTTCTGTCGGTCACTCACCTTTACTGGGATCTGCCAATACCCGCTTTTTAGGTCCAGGGACGAGAACCAGGAGCTTCCCCTCGTGGCTGCAAGAAGATCGTCAATATGTGGCAGAGGGTGAGCATCCTTCTTCGTCACCTCATTCAGCTTCCGGTAGTCGATACAAAATCTTGTGGAACCATCCTTCTTCTTGACAAGGACGATGGGGCTGGCCCACGGGCTACTTGATGGCTCGATGACTCCATCTTTCTCCATCTCCTCGACCAAAGCATCGACCTCAGCTAAACGGTGTGGTGGGATTCTCCGAGGACCCTGCCGGATGGGTACGTCTGGTTCTACCACAATCGCATGCTCCACACCAAAAATTCTGCCGAGCCTACTGTCTTTGGCTGCAAAAACATCGGCAAACTCGCGGAGAAGTCGTGCGACATGTTCCTGTTGGTCTTCTGTCAGACCCTGTCCTGACCGTTCGATGAGCTCTTGCATGTGGACAGTTCCTTCGCGGGTTCTTCCAGTTTCCAAATCGGACAAACCCCCTGTTTCTTCCACTGTCGCTTCTACCAGTTCCACCTCCAGTGCATCGGCTTCTTCCGTTCTCATGGTCACCTGCCCCGTCCCGGCGTCAATCTTGCAGTGAGCTGCGGTCAGGAAATCCATGCCCAATATGCATTCATCCTTGATGTCGGCCACCAACACTGTATGAGTTCGTCTTTTGCCACTCTCCAATGCTATCTGCACTTCCGCTTGTCCTATCACGGGGAACTCTTCTCCCGTCACTGTGCGCAGCACCACTCCCTCCTGTTCCAATAGTCCCTCGTTAACTGGCACCACCCCCCTCCTCACTATCGTCACCATTGCCCCAGTGTCCACAACCATAGCACATGGTCTGCCATCAATAGTCCCTGTGACGACGAGTGAGACTGCCGATCCAACCCGGTAAACAATGAGTTGTTGGGGACAACGAGAACTGCTGCGTGTCACAGGTTGCCCCTTACCTATGACCGCGGCTCGTTTTCCGCACGTCGACGATTGGGGCATTCATATACACTGTGCCCTAGGGCACCACAACGCAGACATCGACATTGGGGGCATTCCCTGACGATATGGCCCTCCTGGTCGCACAGGTAGCACGTGATTGTCCTTCTCCGCTGTCCCAGTCCTCTGCCGGCTGGCTGCCTTGATTCAACAGCACGTATAACTGGCTCTTCGGTGTTCGGTTGACTTGATTCAACAGTACGTATAGCTGGCTGCGTCGTGTTACTCTTCGCCCGCTCCAGGGTAGCCTCTGCCTGCAATGCATAGCCAACGGCTCCAGCTAGCGTTGTCGTAGGGTAGGCCAATACCAATTTTCTCAGTTCCGCGTTTCGTAAGCCGTCATAAAATCGCTGCAGGGCTATTACTTCCACTGCGGCTTGCGCCAGCCCTGGTAACGCCTGTCGGGCTAGTTTCTCCACTTCCGCCGCAAATGCGGCCACTTGCTCGTCGGGTCCCTGTCGTCGACTATGTAGGAGGCTCATGTACAGGTGTTCCCTGCCTCTGGTTCCGAAACGTTGTTCCAGGGCACCCACCATTTGTTCCACCGATGAATCCAACCCCAAATTCGTCACCACGGATAGGGCAGACTCGTGTAAGGCCGCCAGCAGTTCGGCACCTTGCTCCTCCACGTCCCAGTCATTTACGCGGCTAATCCGTTGAAACTTCACCCAAAAATCGGCCCAACAACCAGTCCCATCATACTTACCCGGTCGGAGGGTACTCCGGGACCGCTGCTGTGCGCGTTCTCGCTGTCTTGCCCCATCGGCTTGGTGTAAGCTGTCTTGTCGAAATGCCTCTAGGAGCTCGTATGTGCGGTTGACATCCCGGCGAAGTTCATCTACGTCAGCCCGCAGCCGTTGATCTTCCCCCGCTGGCTCATTCGTCGCCGCATTCTCAACGCCCGAAGTCACTCCCTGTCCTTCCGGGGGATTTTGTGCCTCACTAACGGGCAGCATCCTCCCACTTCTCAAGTGCGTGCCTTCCATCCCACTTCTGACACCAGTGTTATGAAGAACAAGGCACAGAAGAATTACGAAGTCGTATAATAATTATTTCGCGCAAAAAAGGAAATAACCGTTCGCCACACAATTCCGAACTCAACAACCGGGAATTTTGGAATAAACAAAACAACCCAAAGTCTCTTGGCAACTCAACAGTTGTCACAGGTGTCAACAGGCGACCCAACAATATGATGAAAATGGCTAAAAATCACCAACACAGATATGAATTCACCCATATGTGATATAGAGCGGTGGCTTGAGACTGCAAAATTCTGTTTCAAAACAGCCAACTGTTTTCTAAAAACACCTCAAATTATTACACAACGGTTTATTATTTACCTGTAGATGCCCCTTCTGTGTAGATCACGGATTTCTGTGGTCAATACCTAACTTCGTGCTCCCCCCACGGAAGTCCAAAATCGAGTATTGGAGCCGGTCGAGGAATGAAAGTTACATAAACTATTCGGTTAATTCAACTACCTACCATTGATTATTTGTTGTTATTCATGAACACAACGTTTGCTAAAGACACAAAAGTGCCTGTCTACAAAATCCAAAACAACCAACTCGATTTCATTCAGACATGCATGCTTATAAGGATTATAATTATCAGGTGTTCCCTAGCAATGATGTTGGGGCTGGATGTATAACGTTTCATTCACGGTCATGTTGACGAAGCTATTCGATGCAGACGAACGGCTGGACGTACTGGACGTAATTCTCAGGTTCGAGACCAATGTTCATGTTAACTAAAACCTCAAAAACAAATCTCGAAAAACCCTATTTTTACACCCTTTTTCCACCCGTAACACCCGTGGGTGCATTCAAATCGGGCTACAGAGCTTCGGAGCACAACTAGGGCCCAAATGGAGCGTGAGTGCGAAAGAACGACGATTTTAGACCAAAATTTAAGGTAAATTTAAGGCTGACAGTTTGTCTGCTCGTTGGTCAAAATCAACTTCATATTTATTCAGTCTCCTCGCCCTTAAAAAAAAACCTATTTTTACACCCATTTTTCACCCGTAACACCCTGGGGTATATTCCGATTGGGCTGCAAAGTTTCGGGACACATCTACGGCCCAAATGGAGCCTGTGTGCGAAAGAGCGAATTTTTTAGACCGAAAATAAAGTACGTACGAATGGTACGGCAGACGGAAATTGCATTTTTGGAATCCACGCAACTTGAAAGGTACCTAAAAGAAAAAAAAATTTGAGGGGGTGTTATAAAAATGTTGCTGAACGACTACATACCTATAGGTGTTGTATTCATAGAATAATAAATCAAAAACTAGCTCATACGGACATGCAGGAATGGAACTTTCTTATAAATAAAATAGTTGTACCTCCTCCTATATGAGACGATGAGGTAATGCTAGTGTTGGACCACTCTATTCTAGCGTTCTGCTCTCTATAGTTGGGACGGTACATGTGTTTCGGTCATCAATTAAACAATACTGATATCTTTATCATCCTCAGCGGACATTTGAACTTCACATCCGAAAACTGAATTTATCAATAGTCGCCGTTCTTATGAGTTATGTTGAAGTTCAAATAAACTAAACGTGGAAACAAGCTGAAAATAATCCAGCAGAAGGAGTTTAATCCCCAAAGAAAGGGTTAGGCTTCCCATCGCATGCTTCCGAACTATTAGCTCTCCAGGCCCTAAGAGCCGGCCAACTCGGGCTGTCAGTTCTTTTCCCCAACCGCTCGCCAAAGCGGTGGACGGGGGAGGGCACAGCGCCAAATAGCCGCTTCCAATCATAATCAAAAACCTTCTCCTCTGTCGGATCAGATGCCTCTGCCAGTGATACCTCCGGTTCGACAATCACGAAAGGTCAGATCTTGTTTGATATCTTCACCATCGGGTAGCTTGTTTGAATAGGCCACTTCCAGCGGTTTGAAATTGCCAAATTTGATTTCATCTTCGATTTCAGTCTCGTCTGACGGAATATTATGCAAATTTTTAGCTCAAAATGCATCCCATTGGCCTTACGACGGGCTATACATTTGAGAGGCTCGTCAGAGTGCAGCACCATACTTATGAACTACCGAACGGTGATGAGAGGTTTTTCAAGCAGTAGAGCAGCCTAATGTAAAATATGAAGGGCCTGTTCCACGTTCGTTTTCTTCATTTTTTCAAAAGACAATAATGACGCCAATGGTTTATCTTGCTCCCTCATCTTTTTCTATAATATAACATTATCATAACGACATTTGTGGATGCACATGCATGTCAGACAACATGAGCCTTACAATTCACTACCTACTCATATAAGGTTTATATACATCATCAGTCAATCAAAAGTTGGCTAGGGGCCACCCCCTAACCCCAGACCCTTTGACAAGCTCTCGAAGGAAACAGGGTCAACCCGCCTAAACCAGGCGCAGTTATAAAACTCCAGCGACAGCACGGGAGCTTGATTCCAGTATGAATAATGCCGTTGTAATGTGACAATTATTATACAGGTTTTAGGAATAATAAATAAGGACTTTTACATTTCATATATCATCAACAATCGGACGTGTGACTGGGCTTATCCGTGTGGGGGCCTGATATCAAGGTAATTTGGGCCAATTACACAAGATAATGGTACCTAATGGTAATACACTCGAAGGACCACCCCAGCTTATTAAGTACTGGAAACAATTAAATATAAGTATACTCACAATTAGACATTTTCAGCGCAAACACCTAATGATGCCCTTGTGAGATGAAGGAAGAAAAGAAAAACTGAGTTATTGCTATTTCCACTAATACACGAAAAAACGCGAAAAATACACTGTTATACTTACCGGTTTCGTTGATCAAACCATCGTCAGTAACACAAGTACTGACGACGGTTTGGTCACAGAAACCGGTATGACCGTGTATTTTTCGCGTTTTTTCGTGTATTAGTGGAAATGGACTATTTTTCAGTAAACCTGATTTTCTTTGAAATGGGGATCCACGATTTCTTCGCGAGTGATTTAGTTCGTAACGTTTGGGGTAGCTATCTAGCGATCTGGGGATCTTCCGGATGCTAGTGATCATCCATATCCCTGGAATACTTTCTTGATTGCGGAAAGTCCTACCTGAGTGCCTGAACTCAGAAGATGAATCGCCGGTAGGAAGGAGGGAGAGTATCCAGGCAACGGGAAAACTCTGAGAAAATCCATGAACGTACCTATACCAAACTTGGACGAACACGAATTTGTCCATGAACAGAGCAGTTATTTCCCGCTGAATATGATATCCAATACTCTGACTCTGAGGAAATTTTATGGAAAGTAAAGATATTTGAGAAGCGTTGCGCACGAGACCGGAGTATGAAGGGGTGAGAACAAGAACAATTGCCAAGTGTAGCAGCGGTGTTGCCAAAGTGGATCGAGCACAAACAATGAGACAACTGATCCAAGGAAAATGGAGTCGAAAAAATCAATATCAGAGCTACTCGTATAATAAAACATATTCGGGCGTTACAGTACCTAACAAAATGTGTGGCTTATTCGATAAGTCATTCAAACCATGACACCAGTGACAACTAAACTTACCTCCCTACGAATTGCTGCCACACTCTTCTTTCGGAGTACTTAATTAGGAAATTCATAAATTAATAGTATACATTTCTTCTCCAACAGTTGCAACAAAAAAACGCTGCAAATCCCTGCACAACGGTTTATTATTTTGTATAGAATACCCTTCTGTTACAGATCACAGCTCTATGTATAGATAACCCGTCTATATAATATAATATGTACATGTGTATACATGTGTACATGTGTAAATGTGTATATTATGTAGATCGCAGACCCTCCGTAGGTTAGTACCTAACCCCGTACTCGTTACTAGGTACCTACCTAAATCACGAGTTAAATGTTGCTAAAATAATTCTGCCGATGACAAACAGTACCTAACAAAAAGAAACACACATAATGAAGTTCTGAAAAGAAATTGTTGATGAGGAGTGAAAAAAGTTGCAAAAGTAGGTACCTACCAACAAACTCCAGCCCCTTCTACGTAGATTATAATAATGAACCGTTGTGTAATAATTTACCGTTGAGTAATGATTTACCGTAGTAATAATTTACCCATCAATAATACTTCAACGTTTGTTCAAGTTTCACTACCTACCAACAAACTCCAATAGAGCCATCATTTTTCAAATTAAATAATATCACAGAACAACCAACTCGACTTCATACTCCGCCAATACATATAATCAGGTGATCCCTACCAATGATTGGCCGTATTCACAAATTCCTATTGTGGGCGCGTCTCTGGTTACGAGATTTGGTTTGGATTGTATACAATTTCATTCACACTGGAGTCGAAAATGCCTGTCGGTGCAAACTTTGGGGCCTTACTGTGAACGAACGGCTGGACGTATGATGCTCCGGATGGTCTTAAAAAACTCGCAAGTTCAAGAACTATTTAAAACCGTAAAAATATTTACGTAAAAAAATGGTATAGGCGTTTTGAAAATTTCAACCCCTATTTTGAACCCCTTAGAGATCACTCACAGTAACGTCGAGCTTCGAGGACCAACTAGACGCCGAACGGAACCTATAACCCGAATTTCATCAATTTTTTTTCATGGTAACTAAGAAAAGTGGCCCGTACGGCGTACGGCGTACGGCGTACGGCGTACGGCGTACGGCGTACGGCGGACAGACAGAAATATTTTTATTGCAGTTTTGGATTCTACATACCTTGAAACGTAAACCATCAAATTTTGAGGGGGGGTAAGAATTTTTTTTTTCATGCTCGATTCCAATGGTTCATTATTGAAAATAATAAACCAAAACGCAATAAAACCGGCTTTTTAAACGAGCATCGATGAATGTGAACGTCGGCCGAACTCGTTAGCCCGAAGAACACCGTTCAACTATACATTACGTATTTCACTCTCGCGTGAAGAGAGTAAAAGTAAGCTTTGCAAGAAAGTATGGTCGTTTGAAGGTGTTATGTAGGATGAGGGTTATCGCTGAGCCCGACGATAAAGAGGCGAGAACATTTAAGTCTTATGCCCGGAAGACGTTATATTATGCCATATTCGAATCACGTTTCACATATCGTTTTACAAACTTGTTGCTATTTGAAGCATCGTGTGCAACAGGGGTGCATAGGTTGGTTTGAGAATGTTAATTTATTTCATGTGCTTTAGTGAAGCACCAAAAGTAGTGAACGTCTGTTTTAAGGTAAACAGTAACTCTTCGATTAGGTACTACTAGGCTGTAGGCTCGCACCGGAAATATACTTCTGTGATACATTTCAATTTCTTATTAGGTACTGTTGTGATCGGCTGCTCCTCCACAACCAATGTAATGTACATACATGTTGTACCTCAGAGTGGGGACCCCCCGACCCCCCTCTGATCATGTCAGGGGCCTGTAAAGAGCCGAGGGGCCAACAAATACAGAACCATTCTCAAGCTAACTTTCGGCCTCGTCTGTTCATCCTTATTCACTACACTGGTGACCCCGAGTGGTGACACGCAGCCTCCGCCCGCCGTCTGCGACCGCGGTGCGACGACAGCGACGACAGCGCCTAGCAACGACGAACAACGCCGCTCAGCGCCCGCCGACCGTCTGGGACGAGCCCCACCTCCGCAGCACTACGCCCGGCACACGCACCCCACTCCGACGCCCCACAGCGCCGCCCCCACCGACGCCACACAGCGGCGCCCCACTCCAACGCCCGCCTCGACGCCCAACGCAGCGGCCCCCCGCTATTTCGCCCCACCATCCGATTCCTATATAAGGAAACGGACGCCGGCGCCTCGCACACTTCCTGCTGACACTTCCAGACGACACCTCTCCGGGACTGGCGCCTACAACGAGAACACGGACCCGAAACCACCGACACCCGTAGAAACGACTCCACCGACATCAACGCTCCAGCTCCGGCCGTACGACCCCGCATTCCCGCACGTCTGATTCGCCCAACTCGAGATCAAATTGACTCAAGAAGGCCTCACGACGCCGCATGCTAAATTCGCCCGCGCCTTCGAGCCCCGACAAGCGGACCTCTACGACGACCCCAACCGACTTCCGAGCACGAGAATCCGTCAGTCCACGCCCGCCGA
This sequence comes from Leptopterna dolabrata, assembly GCA_954871275.1. Lineage (NCBI taxonomy): Eukaryota > Metazoa > Arthropoda > Insecta > Hemiptera > Miridae > Leptopterna > Leptopterna dolabrata. The sequence continues at coordinate 16,158,142 of OX940987.1, read as the reverse complement.
CTCCGTAGAGCCCTCCCGGCCGACACACCGCAACGCGTAGAACATCAAATCGTCACGAAGGGACCTCCATGCCACGCGAAACTTCGCCGAATATTACCGGACCTCAACGCGAAAGCGTCGGCCCATTTCGGCGAATTACTAGCGGCTGGCACCATCGAACGCCAACAGCTACCAGACGTTGACAACTCGCCTTTTCGCCACGCACGCACCGTCCGACGGCTCCCGGCTCACCGACTTACTCAACCGACTTCCGACGACGAACTACCGTCAGTCCTCGCCCGCCGACTCACTCGAGCACTCCCGGCCGACACACCGACCCCGCTCGTTCGGCAGCTTTTCACACGCGCCCTTCCAGACAGCATTCTGATGGACTGCGCTAAGTGTTCCCGTGAGCTTTTTTCACCCAAGAAAACGGCCGTTTGTTCTCGGTGCAATGCCTCTTATCATCCTGCTTGCACGCGCTTAAAGACGGTTGAATATTTTAAAAAATTAAGAAAGGAACTAAGGGCTAAATGGATTTGTGATAGATGCGTGGATGATGAAAATTCGGCCGGGGACGATGATGAGGATGAGCAGGGAGAAGATGAAACCAATATCGGAAAGGCACTTTCCTCAATTAATTCTAAAATCGACGGTTTGAGTTCTATCCAAGTCAAGGTGGATAAAATTTTGGCAATGCAAGAAGATTTGAATGATCTGATAAAGTCATTTGAATTTCTTAGTTCGCAGTTTGACTCTTTAATCATTGAGTCTAAGCAAATGAAGGAAACTGTTGGCATCTTAGAAAAAGAGAATAATACGTTGAGGACTTCTGTTGGTACTCTGCAGTCAAAAGTTGACTACCTGGAGCAGGAATCCCGGAAAAAAAATATTGAAATCCACGGTGTTCCTTCTACTAAGAATGAGGATGTGGTGCAGATAGTCAAAGAGCTGTCGACTAAATTGGAGTTGAACATTAAAGTCGTAAAGGCCTTTAGAGCTGGTTCGGCTCGAGGTGATCGACCCAAGAAGATTGTAGCTGTGCTTGGGTCAGAAGAGGAAAGACAGGTGGCCGTGGAGGGCTCCCGAAAAAATAGGCAGTTTTCCGCTGAGCAGCTTGTTCCGGAGTGGCCCAACTCTCGTGTTTTCATCACTGAAAACTTGACTGCTTTTAGAGCCGATCTGTTAAGAAGGGCAAAGATGATGGCAATTGAACGTGGAATCAAATATGTTTGGATTAAGAACTTTGCAATCCATACTCGGAAAAATGAAGAAGATCGGGTTGTGAAGGTGATCCGCACTATAGACGATCTCCAAAGTATGTAATAGTATTAGCTTGGTTTATAAATTTGCCAATTCTTTGGGTTTTCATTTTGTTTCATGGATACTGAGATAAGAACTCTTCTAGATAGCTTTAACCAAACATGTACAAAGGTTTGTGAATCGATAGACGAAGTTGAAGTTAATTTAAAACAATGTAATGGCATTAACTTTATTAACCAGAATATAAGAAGTGTAAAGAAAAATTTTGATAGATTTTGTGCTTTTCTAATGTCTTTGAAGGTAAAGGTGCACGTAGTTATTTTGACCGAGACATGGAATGAGAGTCAATTTAATTTTGAGATACCAGGTTATCGAGCGTTTATTAGCTCCTCTCATATTAACATTGCGGAAGGCGTGTCGGTTTATGTACGAAATGATTTAGCGATCAGTGAAATTCGTACAGACATTATTGAAGAATGTAATTCAGTTTCCGTTACGTTTTCATATTGTGGTATGAAAGTAACTATTATTGCAATTTATAAGTCACATGATCGGAATGTACACATTTTTTTGGAAAGTTTAGATAGGTATTTTGGAAATGATAAAAGCTTTATTCATATTTTGAGTGGTGACATAAATATTGATATACTTTCTCGTTCAAGATTGTCTGAGGAATATCTTAATATACTGTCTAAGTATGGAATGGTTAGCTACATAAATAATTATACCAGAGTCGTGAATGGTTCAAAATCATGTCTGGATCATATCGTTGCTAGGGGATGCGTTGTAGGTAAGAGTATAGGAGTGATTTATGACAATGACTTAACGGACCATTTTGTGACTATGGTTAGTCTTAGTGTTAATAATAATGATAATGATATCAATTCTGGTGAAGTAAGAAAACACGAGACATATACAGTCATAAATTACGATAAGTTATTGGAAAGCGTCAAAAAAGAGGATTGGGATTCATTGTTTACGGAAACTGATGTTAATTTGGCTGTTACTAAGTTCCATGAAATTTTGGAAAGACATATTAAATCTTGTACAAGGGAACTGCGGAATAAAAAAGGCAAATTACGGAAAATAAAACCGTGGATTACTGGTGGAGTAGTCACATCTATTCGAAATAGAGATAAGATTAAAGGTGTCTTGAAGCGACAGCCTTTTAATGTTGAATTAAAGTTGTACTTTAACCGATACCGTAACTTACTGAATCTACTGATTAGAAAACTAAGAAATAACTACTTTTGTTCTTTGATTGCAGAATCTGAGGGAAACATTAAATCAATTTGGGATACAATTAAATTGGCTACAAATACTAGGAAGAATGATATAAGAGTTTCTTGTTCAAAAATTAGGTGTGCAGATGGGTCAACTGTGGAAGATATAAATGGCATTACAAATTCTTTCAACGATTTCTTTGTAAATGTAGGGCCTAACGTGCTCAAAGAGATTGACAAGCCACCTAGTTCGCTGATAGAGAGTTTAAGAGATAGGGTCACTAAATTTACATCTGGGGTGTCACTGTTTATGAATCCGGTGAGTCCCACTGAAATTGAAAAGCATATTCTTAAATTGAAGGTCTATAGCAGCTATAATTTTGGCACCATCAGTAACAGGGTCTTGAAACATGTTGGTCCATACATTAGTGAGCCACTAGCCTATGTTTTCAATCTTGTTTTTTCTTCTGGAATATACCCGGATTTATTTAAAAAATCGATTGTTGTCCCGCTTTATAAGTCTGGAGAGAAGGACATAAGGGGTAATTATAGACCAATTTCATTAACGCTGGCCCTATCAAAATTATTAGAAAAATGTATTAAAACTAGGATAGTTGCATTTCTTGATAAATTCAATACTATTTCAAAAAGACAGTTTGGGTTTCAAAAAAACTTAAGTACAGACCATGCATTATTCCAGTTGAATAAGTTGATTACTCATAAATGCAATGAAGGTTTTTACGTATTAGGTATGTTTCTTGATATAAGTAAGGCGTTTGATTGCGTCCAACATGATGTATTATTAAAGAGATTATATGATTATGGAATTAGGGGTTTACCCTTAAAGCTGCTCGAATCATACCTAACGCATCGTACGCAAGTAGTTAGGATTGGAGATACCATGAGTAGTCCTAGGGAAATCGTGTGTGGTGTTCCTCAGGGTACAGTTCTTGGACCAGTGCTTTTCCTTTTATATATTAATGAACTAATGGACATAAAGATTAATGGTCAAATATTTGGATTCGCAGATGATACTGCTATTATTTTTTGGAGTGATTCTTACGATGACCTATTAGCTAAGGCTAGTGCAAATTTTCAAGTAGTGCGGACTTGGTTGAATTTGAATTATTTACGTCTTAACCTAAGTAAGACTTCTGTGTTGAGATTTTCTGGCTCTGAGAGAAGGACTATCTCCAACCAACTCATGAAGTTTCATGACTATAAATGTAGCAACCCCCAGGACTGCACTTGTGACTGGATACCCTTTTCAAAGAACTGTAATTATTTGGGAGTTGTTATCGATGAACATTTGAAATTTAATGAACATATAGGGCTGCTTATTAAAAGATTAAGGAAACTCTTTTATGTGTTCAAAATTTTAAGAGGGTTTGCTAATCTCCGATTGCTTAAGATGGTTTATTTTGGTTTATTTATTTCTTTGGTGAGATACGGCATCTTAGTATGGGGAAGTGCATGTAAGAGTTCCCTTCGTCCTTTGCAAATTGTACAAAATACGATGTTGCGCATTATTTTGAATAAGTCTCCCAGATGTCATACATCTGTACTTTATAGAGATTCGGGTTTTTTGAAAATTAAGGATATATTTATTAAAGAAGCTTGTCTCCATGTCTTTAGGACGGGTATTGATAATAATAATATTTCCCAGATGGATTCGACGCGAACCGCATTTAGGTCTAATATTAGATTGCCCAAAATTAATTTAGAGGTGTTTCGTAGGAATTCTTATGTTGTTGCTTTATATTTCTTTTACAGCAATCAAATTGTTGTTCGTCAATTTTGTAGTTTTGAAGTCTTCAAAAAACATATTCATGACAAAGTTAGAGAAGCGGCTATTATTTGAATGTGTTTCATCTTTTCCTTTTGCATAATACAATCCAATAATGTTTCTTAATTATTTAATCTAATAGTCAGTACAACTCCACAGAGGGACACAAGTTCTTTGAACTTAGGCCTCTGTGGGCACAATTGTATATATATAGTTAATCGTATGTATTTTTTTGTTATTGTGGATTTATTGTGCCAATAAAATGTCTTGAGTCTTGAGTCTTGAGTCATTCGCCTTCACATAGCGGCGCGCGACGAACCCGACGTCACGAAACTCGCTGCTCTCGCCGATCGCCTCAAACCCTTCGCTCCCCCTCCTCGAGTGGCTACCGTCACCGAAGAGGTTCGTGTGATTCGAACAGACGACAACAGCGACCGCCGAGGCAGCCACGACCGACCACACGCAGCGCGACGAACGGCTCGTGTTTCTACCGCCGCACATGGGACCCCCGAGCACAAAAACGCCGCACCCCATGCACCTGGCGCCCACAAAAACAGCCGCCGCGGCCGTACCCACGCACTCAACCAACGGCTCTTCATACGTCGCAAACGTACCGCCCCCAACGACACCGACCCGGACAGCCACAGCGGACCACCGCAACCACCGCAACCAGCACACGCACCTCCCACGCCCGACAACCGCCACCGCAACAGAACAAAATTTAACTAAATGCGTTACTTAAATTCTGGGGGGAGCAGTGTTGTGATCGGCTGCTCCTCCACAACCAATGTAATGTACATACATGTTGTACCTCAGAGTGGGGACCCCCCTCTGATCATTTCAGGGGCCTATAAAGAGCCGAGGGGCCAACAAATACAGAACCATTCTCAAGCTAACTTTCGGCCTCGTCTGTTCATCCTTATTCACTAGAGGTACCTTCACAATCTGGGAAGAATCGGACCAAAAATCCCCAAAATGGAGGGTTTAAAAGAGGCTACTTGAAAATATACTAAATTTTGGACAGATTGCGGTAGCTTATTTTCTCCAAAAACCCGCTAAAGAGTTCGTGAGGGGGTGAGGGGGGAATGTTCCAATTTTGATTTGTAAATAGGTAGTAGGGCGCTTGAAATATGTCGACTGTATGAACCTTTCTGTGTGAAAACATGGAAACCAAATAAGGAGCCTAATACAACAGCTTAATATTTGATTGAAACCGTGAACAAAAATAACATTTTCTGCGCATTATTAGACCTATAAGCTGTTCAATTTTCGAATTCTTGAATAGACCACCAACTGTACAAAAGGACTTGAATGGCAGGAGCGAAGTTGCTTGGAAACTTGAACTGACGCTTTCCACAGAGTTCACCTTTGGCCAAAACCAAAGTTCTCGAACTCTTCTCTTGCCTCATTACAGGACGGGAACCCTTTTAATTATGCGGGAAACGGGAGGTGGCAACTATGAGGGCGCTCAGGAAATTTATGTCCACCCCGGCCCCTTCGTATCAGTATTAGGCACCGCCATCAGTCTTGGGCGAGCTTGTGATCTTAGGCCTGTGTCAGTTCTGACGTAAGTAATGGAGTGGATCGTTACGTGAGAGACTTTATCATGATGGTTTCGGGGAATTTCTGTGGAGCAAAATTCTACGCTGCGATATCATGTTATATAATTTACTTTTCGGAGTTGTCTAGGGATGGCGAGGAATTCAATTCCTTATCCACCCAAGCAAGAAAGACAAGCTTCACGATACAAAATGGTCTCAATAACGTATCTCCAGTGGTCTCATTTTGTTTTCTTCCAAAGAACGAATTAAATTTCGTCTATAAACGTTCAAATTTAAATTTTATGTTATTTGTATCTTAACACCATGTCAATGTAACACTGTTTGTCGTATCAACCCACATTATGAAGAAAAAAATAAAATAAATAAATAATAATAATAATAATGTCACGGTCTGGAGTCGAACCTGGGCTCCGAAAGCAAAAGGTACGTATTCTAGTTCAAGCCTTGGATAGCTCAGCTACAGGGAGCGGGCCTGAACGTGAAAAAATATATTGCCTGATGCAGGGCTCATTCTGTTTTTTCTCCCGTTTATTCACTATAAAAATACACTAAAAAACTGTAAATAATTAGGTACACAACGGTTTATTATTTACCCGTATAGATGCCCTTCTGCGTAGACCACTTTTTCTGTGGTCAATACCTACCCTCGAACTCCTACCAGAAAAGCCCTAAATCGAGTACTGGAGCCGAGCCGGGAATTACGGTTTCATAAAAACGCGCAGGATTCAATAATTTGGTCATTAATTATTTGTTGTTATTCATGAAGCGTAACGTTTGTTCAAAGTACGAAAGCACCTATCAACAAAATCCAAAACAGCTATCATTCTTCAAATGGAATAACATCACAGAACAACCAACTCGACTTCATAACAGCCGCCACCCGTGATTATGAACAGGTGCTCCCTAGCAATGATATCTGGGCCGGATTTATACGATCATGTTGACGAAGGTTTTCGGTGCAAACGAACGACTGGTCGCACAATGCTCCGGGTGGTCTCAAAAAATTCTTTACTACGAGAGCAATTTAAAAACTTGAAAAAACCATACCCTTCTACTGAATGTTTCCGAGCTACGGCGTTCTGAATATGTCATCTCCTATTTTTCACTCGATGACTGAAAGTAACGCCGAGCTTCGCGGACCAATTAAACCTTGAAGGGGACCTACAAACCAAATTTAATTCATGTTCAAATTTAATTTTGATTCATGGAAACTAAGGAAAGTGTGAAGTACGGCGAACGAACAGAAATGTTGTTTTATTCCATTTTTGGATTCTACATACCTTGAAACAAAAACCATCAAATTCTGAAGTGGGGTTTTAAAAATATTTTTATTTTTATTTTTTTCCCCCATTCCTCGATTTCAAAGGTTCATTATTGAAAATAATAAACCAAAATCAAAGCAGCAGACCTTGAAAGGCGAATTTGGCCTCATCCGACGTAAAATTCAGTGCAAACTAATTTTATTTATGTTGAGGTTCAGTCAAATGGTTATATCCAAAACATCAAACAGTATCTAGGGTTTGGCCCATAATGAAGGCCAGGGCTAGGGTTTGAATGAAGGGTTTTCATGGGGGCACGTATAAACCTTCAAATATTTATCTTCAAGGGCGCCAAAACGTGGACTGCGGTCGGGATACAAGTACAGCTATAGGATGCTAAAAGTACACACATCCTGTTCACACATATGTACGCCCGATTTCGAAGATACCAGCCGATGTTGAAGAGCCGAGACGAGAAATCCTCTGATATATCACTGTTTCCTTGTCACAACTCCAGCGCTCGGCGCTTAATTCGCTTTTTGTGTTCTCTTCCTTTCGGAACCGAATTTATTTTTGTCAACTTGACGTTCGCTTTGAAAAACCGCTTTCATTCAAACAAGCCGCTCGGAGCCCTCATTTGGAAACCACGACAAACGTTGTTCATACTTGCTCTTATGTACCTGCCTACCCGCCTATTCTGCGTTCTGTGGTACCAACCTTTCTCACACTGTAGCATTATAAAATTTAGGAGTTTCACTACTCAGATGAGACATAGTGAAAACCATGCGATGTTCATTGTTTATCATCTAAACAAAAACCGAAATCACCGAAATCATGTCCTCGAGAGTCATCTACTTGGTGCTTGGGAGTTTATTTAGACCCTAAACTTACTAATCTGGAAATTCCATGTAAAATACATGGTAAAATAAGGACGAGGATTAGACAACCGAAACACCTGCACCACTCCTGAACTTTAAAAGGCTGCTGTATCTTAGACCATTTCGATATAGAATCATTTATGTAAAATCAGGGGTTCAGCCGCACAAGCTTATATCAGAAAAATAGAGGTTACCCAGAACCGAGTACAACGCCTTTTAACAGGTGCAGAGCGGTTCGTCTGGAATAAGTATCACACTTCACCAAGATCTAGGTACACCCATGGTGATCAAAGAACGGAACGTATGAAAATGAACAGGGTCATGAGGTCATGTCAGACCACAACAATCGTTTAATAGCCACTATCCGCTCCCGCCACCAAGTAACCGAAGATAAACTGTTCTTTTAAAGTTATAATGCGTTGTACTTTACGACTGGATTTTCGTTCGGGTACTATATTATTTTTATTACCTAAACTGAAATATCCTACTGAAAAATAAAGTTATCATCTGTAAAAATTTAGAAAAAATCAATTTATTTGAGGTAGAGCTTCCAATCTTAAACTTGAAAAATGGAGGCTTTTGACGTCAAATTTTACCGGCCTTTCAAGTAACCATACCAACTTGGGGATAACTACGTAATCTCGGAGGTTTCAAATTTGAATCTTTCTACCCAGGGCCCTCAGTCAAAGAGGGCGAATCCAGAAAAATTGTCATTCTCGTGTCCACGAAATGAGACGATTCATGACAGAACTGTGACCTAGGTAGTTATTACTGAATAACAAATAGGTCACAGTTTAATAAATAGGTAATAGGTTTCAATAAGAATAGATAATAAATTTTATCGCTTCGTCTCGGAAAATTATAAATCGTAGAGTTTGCAGCATTTTTCTAGAAGGAATCTGCACGTTCCGCGTAAATGTTAAAGAAATAAATTTATTTGAGGTAAAGCTTCCAATCGTACACGTGAAAAATGGAGGCATTTGACGTCAAATTTTACCGGCCTTTAAAGCAACCATACCAACTTGGAGATAACTACGTAATCTCAAAGGTTTCAAATTTGAATCTTTATTGACCCAGGACCCTCAGTCGAAGAGGGCGAACCAGAAAAATTGTCATTCTCGTGTCCACGAAATGAGACAATTCATTTCAGAACTGTGACCTAGGTAGTGACAGTCACAGTTTCACAGTAGTCACAGTTTAATAAATAATAGATTTCAATAAGAATAAAAATAATAAATTTTATCGCTTCGTCTCGGAAAATTATAAATCGTAGAGTTTGCAGCATTTTTCTAGGAGGAATCTGCACGTTCCGTGTATTGGTCTCGCAAACATTACCACTACTATGGGGGCTGGTTTATTTTGGTCGGTCTCGGACCGGAAGATATCGGGTGCAGAAGGCTCGCGTGAAATGGACTTCCTGGGACCCTCCTCATTGATACAGTTCCTTTATTGATAGAGATCGAAGATGTAGCCTACGAGGGTCGGCACTGAATTGAGTTGGGAAAGTTATGAGATCTTCACTGAGCCAGAGCCCAACAACCCTCGCAGTTCGCGTGAATTATTACAGAGTTTTCAAGGAAAACACAGTTTACACATGCGTAGACGAAACTTGGACATGCGTAGTTGGAGTATGGTGAATTTAATATGGAAACATATGAGGAACAACCGTCATCTACCCTAAATATTTCTGCTGATTACGCCCTTCCTTTGTATGTTCATGGGTGTGTAAAGCACTGGGGTACAGAACAGTGATCTAGTTAGTATCTATACCGATAACGTGTATACAGGTACTATAACCATTCTGGAAGAATGAGCAGCATTTTTCCAACTTGAAATCTGCACTTTCTGTGGTCCCAGCTCTACATCACCACGCGAATCCCACCACTACAACCGACCTCTCACTGAGGAAAACCGTTTTTCCGCTTTATTTACTCTCCCGGGGCCCGTAAAAGTTATCCCAGAAAACGGTCTGAGGGCGGGTTGGTCGGTCTCGGACCGGGTGATGGCGGGTGCAGAAGGCTCGAGTCGTATAGAGACGATGGAAACGCTGGGAAATGGACTTGCCGGGACCCTCCGAGGGTAACTTACTCACTTCCGAAGTCGGAGGGAAGCGCTTCCCTTCAAATGGTTGTCATGTTCGCTCCACTTACTCTAATGAAACGGCGGGCTCGGGAGGGAGAAATTGTGGTGGAAAACTCCCGCTATTTAACGCGGAGAAGGTTTTTTCATCCATCTTGATTTCCTTGAATAACCTAAAAATGTCTTATCAAATGTTGGAGTGGTTTGCAGAGCGCTCCGGCGGCGCTCGCCGTTGTTACACACCGCAGCGTGATTCACAAAAGAAGGCGAATTTCGCGGAGGCAAGAGTTTCAAGTGATGAGTAATAATTTGACCTGTTGACAGTGTGGCTGTTCTCGAGCTATTTTTTCTTCCGGGGGAGACGGGGTCGCTTGGCGTAAGCCTAATCGATATCCCTTCTTAACGGGTGATAATCTCGCTGGTCTAGGATGGGGACTCTCGGGGGTCCACCACCACTGACGCTCTGTCACATGGCAGCAGAGAGTGGTTTGGTAGTATGCGCTGAGTAGTTCACCACACTCCATCCACTTTTTGTGGTTTTCCAGAAGGATAAGCCCCAAGGCTTCCAGAAGGAAACCTTTAAAAACATCCTGCACCCTTGATGATACATTAATCTATTGGCTTCCCCACCCCCCTTCGAGTGTCAGTATAATTAAAACATACTGAGCTCATTTGAAGGCGATTGATGCCGTGTACCAATTTACAAGCCCCAATAGTTGTTCCATCCTAACGATGGAGGTTGATCACCTAGAGGCTGCCCAGATGAACACAATTCACTGGACAACAACCTCTGACAATATAATCCGCCAATACTCGTATGTAGGAGCGTTGTTCTCCACCAGTAAAATATTATTGAGGTGGGGATTACGATGGAGGTTAGTCACCTTGAAGTTGTTCAGATGTCGTTTCCTGAACCAGAACTTCATACTACTTTTCATCCCTCCCTTTTCCCTCTCACACTTCTGCCACCCAGAAGTATGTCATGTGGGGAGGAGTGTGAGAGTGTGGCTGTCCTCGAGCTATTTTTCCTCCTGTGGAGACGGGGTCGTTTGGCGAAGCCTAATCGATATCCCTTCTTAACCGGTGAGCATCTCTCGCTGGTATAGGAGGGGTGTTCAAGTAATCATCGTTTCGTATGGATGAGTGGTAGTATCTTTATTTTCTTTTAATGACCTAAATGCGGGCCAAGTTTCCCTATAAAACATAGTATTCAGTAGTAGCTAAAATAGTGATTTTGCGGGGAGAAAAGAGAGCTGCTCCACATACTTGTAGGAAATGTCACGCTCATACGGACTATGTAACCAACGTTACTGTACCTACACACGTCGGGAGTCCCGAATTTGAACATACGAACGGTATCAGTGTCATGGATGTCAACTCACACTCCCCAATTGTGTATTACACTATATCCCTATAGGTACCTAAGGTACCTACAGGAGGTTTTCTCTGCATCCTAGGTGGCAGAGAAAATCCTAGACAACCTCGACAGTCCACATTCATCCATTGGCACCCATCATTCCGGTTCTTATAAATGAAAAGTCAAATACAATCGAATTCTCGGTCCAGTGATATCATTTCGAGCTCTCAAGGTATGTAACCACGATTTTTGATAACACTGCAAAGTTTCACCGAATTGGTCGGAAACTTCGACGTCATTCACGTTCTCAGCAGCAAGTTCTCGCTGACAGGAAAAGTCCAGGTGATTGGAAACAGGATTGCTGTTTCCATCACATTCTTCAGAACTCGAATCACACGTTTCCAATGTAAAGGCTTCATTTGCATTATTATTTCCAGCAGCTTCGTCTTCAGATACATCAGAGTAAAAAGAAACCTCTGTCCTACAATCGCCGTCGTCATCGTTTGAATCCGTTCCATCAAGAAACCCTCTTAGTTCTTCATCTGAGAAGATTTTCTTGTTTTGACGGCTGCGGATTCATACAATAAAACCGAAATAAAAGAACTGAACTAACGCATGATATAGAAAGAAGGAAAGAAAACCGGCAAAAACTGACCTAACCTTCACTGCACTGGTGTTATCTCAGAACTTCACTCTGGGGCCCGAACAACGGACACTGCCAGCTGGTAGACATTCGCAATGAAGCCATTTCAAAGCAGAAATAGTGCAAAACAGCTGAAATCCTTACTTTTAACACCTACATCTACACATAACCGTCTACAAGTTACATCTACCTACGTAACAGGTGGGTAGATGACAGACGCAGAATTCTTGATATTTCAGACGTAGAATTCGTGATAGACGCAGTCTAGGAGAGGAACAGGGTGACTCGAATTCGTGTCAGACGCAGTGAACGCGGTAAAATAGCTTTTATTAGTGCCGGAGAAACTAGTAAAAAGCCTCGAAAGTTTTCGTTCTTTCTTACCCACTGCTACCAACCAAACTGACTTTCGTGTAGAAAGGCAGTAAATTCTGCGTCAGTTAAGACCGAATCAAGCTCTACAGCGACATAAACAGATTTTCAGCTTTTTTAAACGTTTGTGGCTCCTAAAACGCGGTAGCCTTGAGAAAACTTTGTAGTGTTATCAAAAATCGTGGTTACATACCTTGAGAGCTCGAAATGATATCACTGGACCGAAAATTCGATTGTATTTGACTTTTCATTTATAAGAACCGGAATGGTGGGTGCCAATGGATGAATGAGGACTGTCGAGGGTGTATAGGATTTTCTCTGCCACCTAGGAGGCAGAGAAAACCTCCTGTAGGTACCTTAGGTACCTATAGGGATATAGTGTATATTCAATATGAGCGTGATATTTATTTTTAGCATGCAGCGGAGATTTTCACTGAGGAATCCTGTGTTCGAATCCGGACTGCGGCAAATATTATTATCTACTATGAAATATTATGAGCTTTTCTCGTTATAGGGAGCATGAGGGAAAATTACATAAGGGACTGGAAAAACTACAAGATTACCCGCTGGGTGCCGATAAGGGTTTTCTCTTCGTAGCAATTTCCAGCACTATCCCAGGAGGGGTTTCCGTCGGTGCACGAAGTCCGAGCTTTGATTCACCACGGCATAACAACTTGGGAGGGCTTGATCAAACAAAATCTCCGACTTTTTCAATATTTTACTTGAACGCGCCAAAGCCTTTCGTGCCGATCAAATGTTTGCTTTTCATTCCCTCCCCGTCGAGGCCTCCCGACTTGACTCCGGGGATTTTCTCAGGCGTTTTCATCCGTCACGATGGAAACTTTTAGAGTTGAACTATACGGGAAGAAATGACGGAGTCGTAATCAGTTAGAAATCATCGTTTTTAGAATTTTAATTCAAGTAAAGAAAGGTGGAATTGGTTGGACATTTGTTTTGGTCCACCTTCACTCCAGAGATTCCACATCAATACTGAGAGACCCGTAGATTCAATACATCAATAAATACATCAGTTATAGATTAACTGCACCTACTTATATTATTGTAGGTACGTATCCATTATTTCACATTTTAGTCTCGGACGGTTTTATTCTTGTACGTATATGGGTTCTACGTACATACACAATGAACTTAGAGTATGGTTAACAGAAAATGGCGTCGTCCTGCTCAGGAGGATCGGAATTTGATCCTGTCATTTCTCTCATAGCTCCCACAACGCCCCAGGTTGGTATGAGGGGCGTTGGCCACCGGCTCACCCCACGAAATTCCACAATTTAGTTTTTGGGTACTGAGCTTCAGTCAAATGAAGTCCATAACATTATTTTGACTAAATTATGCTCGGTCCGTAAATAATTTTTGCCCTAAATATCAAAGTCAGTATCTTAATGAGTGTACAGTAGTACGTTTTACGTAAAACGGAAGTACTTTTCTAATGCACCCACAGAGAACACCCGGTATTCAACAAACAGAAACAGTATGACTACGAATAGTTGGGTATTGATAAACCGTACCTACTTATTTTCCCACCCAAAGCAGAGTAGAAAAAAGAAAACAGACCACTTCGTAAAATTATTATGTTGCATAAGTAAAACATGATTCAAGTCTATTCAATAATAATAATAATAATAATAATATTTAATCCTGGTGCAGAGACTGTAACGGCGCTAAGGTGTATCCCTCCTTCAAGACCGATCGGTGTTGCGGGTTTCGCATAACCAACACAGCTACAGAAAGGACGGTTTCAGAACGAGGGATATGGAGAAACTGACCAATAAAAATTACAACTGAATACATATAAGTAGGTACCCAGATGTTACATTCCTAGATTTGAATGCGCCTAAAGCAGTTCTGGCTGAAATCTGACATCAACAGAATCGTAAATGCTTACTGCCTAATTGTAGTAAAATACGATTAGGGAATAAATTTGACCGTATTTGGATAAGGTGAATCGAAAGAACACATATAACGAAGCCCCATTTGAAGATCATCAGAATTGTGGGAATCAGATCGGTCGCTCATATTTTCATGATGCATAACTGGCATTTTTTCAAAACCAAAATCGCCCAAAATCAGATTCAAAAATTACCAAGTAATAAGGTGGTAATTTTAAATATTGAATAATGTTGAACAAATGGATTTTGAGGGGAAATGTTTGGATAAAATGATGGAAAATGCTTTAAAAAATGTTTAGTTTTGTGTTTTACCTATATTTTGTATTCTTGTTTTAATTGGTTCTTGTTTTAATTGGTTCTTAGGTAAGTGCTGCCCCGCCAAACTATTTCAGTTTTGTTTGCACAGCTATGTGGTTCGTGTGTGTATTTTATGGACAGAAATATGTCTATTGCACAATAAAAGTTACTATTATTATTATTATTATTATTATTAAATGCTCGATATACGTACATACCTACGTCACTTCAAAAATTCGCTCATATGGTCATGTGTATCCTTGGAATTTAAACGAATTTTCGAAGAATAAACATTGCACAGGGTCAAACAATTTTATTAGGCAGGTACATGAATTCAGGAGTAGGTATTATGTGGTGTTGTGAGCCAAAAAAACCATGAAAAACCGTCAAGATCGATTCAAATTTACCGAAAACGAATTGTCTAAAACTGCGGACAGTGTAATGAGTTGAAGAGTAGCTTGTTTCCTAGAAAATTTTCTCAAATCGTCACGCTGGATACAGGAATTTAAAACAGTGCGTCCAGACCACTTATAGCTCCCACTGAAAACATCCAACGCTCGCTCGTAACTCCCAGACGTCCTTCAATGCAAATCCAGTCGTAATCCAAATACCCATCTCCCCCAGCCCTTCATTTTGTACAGTCAAAGTGGTTTCGTATGGGACACTAAACATTAGGGTTGACGTGTCTCTTAACGGCGTTTTGAGGGCGCGCCGTAAAAGCCTACGCTCGCCAGATTCAGGGCCCGAGCCGACAGGGAGGATCTTTGTATTCGACGCGAGACGTTCATTATGCCCCCGTATAAAACTGTGGGTACCTATGCACGTATGCTCCACATCTTCTTGGACGGAATCGTCATTCTGTCTGCATCTTGATTTCACGTTCCTCTACCAAGTCACACAGTCCTTTCAGTTAAATCATGGTCCGAAAGGACAGAATTTCTATCTCTGTCCTGGCAAGTACGTTATGTCGAAAATTCTCTCATATGGTCACGCTGCATGACAAGAACTTTTGGTTTATTATTCTGTGAATAATACACCTATGTATTCGCTCAGCAAAAAATTTTTATAACACCCCCTCAAAATTTTTTCTTTTCCGTCAAGGTGCGTAGATTCCAAAAATGCAATGTCCGTCCGCCGTACGCCGTCCGCCGTACACCGTCCACCGTACGCCGTATCACGTGTACCGGCCTCATTTTCGGTCTAAAAAATTCGTTCTTTCGCACACATGCTCCATTTGGGCCCTAGTTGTGTCCCGAAACTTTTCAGCCCGATCGGAATATACCCAGGGGTGTTATGAGTGAAAATGTGTATAAAAATAGGTACTTTTTGTGTTTTAGTAACATGTTTGTAAAATGAGCTTTTGAGGTACCTTTTTCCAGGTTTTTGTGGACGAGAAGACCGAATATGAACTCGATTTTGACCAAGGAGTGGAAAATTGAGGTTGTAGCAGATGTTCAGCTCCCCAAATTGATTTTTTATGAGTCAAAAACCTGGGAAATCGTCTGAAACCACCATCAATTTGTATAATAACACTAGAAAAAGTGTCAACACGTGGATCAAGACGATTAAATGGCACTACCAATGATCAAAGATGATTTAAAGAAAAAAAAGGAGCGTACTTAATTCAAGTTTTGGGGGCCGAAATTGGTGGAAACCACTAGAAATGACTATTTCAATTATTTCAAATGAAAGCAACAATAAATGAACATTTCATGAATGAGCATTTCTGTAGGTTTGTCCAGTAGAATAATAAACCTATATGACAAGGACTTTGCAGCGTTTTTGCACTCTAGGCACCCCCCTCTACCATCTGCTCACCCCACTATACCCAATATACTACAAGTATGTCATCCCGAAAAGTCTACGTAAATGTAATGCGTTACTAACCCCTGGATGTGAAGTCGTAAATCGTGGATTCTTTATGAAATTGAAATCAATACTGAATAATTCGTCGTTGCAATGTAACCAAGCTGAACTTTGAACCTGTCCACCGGATCTGAGGACAGCTCTGGATAAGGTTCGTCCCAAAACATTTTCCTCGAGTTTAAGAGAAAGAACTCGAAGTTGAACGGATAAAGGGTTTATCTTAGCGGTTTGACCGTCTACTTCAGGATTCCAAACTTTTCTTTCTGCTCCTAAGTGGTTCCTTCAACGTTTTACTTCTACATACGAATAAGCTGAATTTCGAAGTCAAGAACCTACTGATTATCCTTACTGGCATCCCGCACTACTGAAATAGGTCCGAAACCTCTTGTACCGACAAGAAGTGCTGAAAAAGTTTTAGATTCGGCATTCTGAATCAAACCCCGGAATTGAAGAAGTTCTCGTAAGTTGTAATATGGTATATACGCACCTGAACATACGGGTAGAATGTAATCAGACCGAGAAACCAGAATAATACTCGTATATCTGACCTTGGCCGCCAGAGAAAATTCCATATTTCGCCTAATTACTAACAAAAACATGAGTTCAATGGGAAATGTTAGAATAGAAAACGGGTCTAATTTGAGTTTTTACGGGTCAAAAATAGCTCAATTAGAAAAATGTCTAATCATCGCCAACTCAATAATAAATAGGTAATGAACTATTAAATAATAAACAAAAAGGGAATAGAGACAGCAATGTGATCCACTTTTGGTTTAATATTTTCAATAATGAACCATTAGAATCGAGCATGAAAAATTTTTTAACCCCCCCTCAAAACTTGATGGTTTACATTTCAAGGTACGCAGAATCCGAAAATGCAATAAAAAATTTCTGTCTGTCCGCCGTACGCCGTACTTCGCACTTTTCTTAGACCGAAATTAATGAACTTTGGTTTGTAGGTCCCGTTTGGTGTCTAGTTGGTCCGCGAACCTCAGCGTTTACTGTCAATCGTCTGTAAGGCGTGAAAAATAGGGGTTGAAATTTTTAGAACACCGTAGCTCGAAAACTTTCAATGGAAGGGTATGGTATTTTTTAACGTTTTTAAATTGATCTTTAACTAAAGAATTTGTTGAGGCAACCCGGGGCATTGTACGACCAGCCGTTCGTTTGCACCGAAAAGCTTCGTTAACATGATCGTGAATCAAACGGTATAAATCCGGCCCAAATATCATTGCTAGGAAGCACCTGATTATAATCACGGATGGCTGTAGGAATTCGAGTTGGTTGTTCTGTGATATTATTCCATTGTAAAAACGCTGGCTCTTTTGGATTTTGATAGGTACTTTTGGAACTTGAACAAACGTTGAAGTATTATTGGGTAAATTATTACACAACGGTAATTTATTACGCAACGGTAAATTATTACACAACGGTTTATTATACAATCTACGCAGAAGGGGCATCTATGCAGGTAAATTATTACGCAACGGTTTATTATTTACCTTATGCTTCATGAATAACTACAAATAATTAATGATTGAATTATTGAATCCCGCCCATTTGTATGAAACTTTAATTCCCAGGCCAGTACTCCATTTAGGGCTTTCCTGGAAGGAGCTCGAGGGTACTGTCCACAGAAAACAGTGATCTACGGTGAAGGGGCATCTATACAGGTAAATAATAAACCGTTGCGTAATAATTTGCAGCGTTTTTGTTTTCGAAACTTGTAGACGCACATCCTTTTTGGCTGATAATACCAACATTAAAGCCTCCATAACACCTATGGTGACTTCATCTCCATTTTTACCGTTTTGGAAAAATTTTTGGATAGCGTATTTTTATCGAAAATTCGCTGTAATAGGCCGTCAACAAAACCCGACGCAATTCAAATTTTTATTAGTTCCATATCAAACTTTCAATTAAAAAGAATCCGACTGTTCAATCATCAATTTTGTACACACATTCGTTGTGCTCCAAGGAAGTTCCTTTTGTGCATTTTGTACCCCTCCCCCCCCCCCCCTCTACCAGGCAAAAAGTCTCGCCAAACGGTGTTGAAGGAACAGGTTTCTATAAACATATCCGACAGAGAGGAAGGAACAGGGTTCTATAATATATGCACATCCAAGAGCGAGATGCGAAGCACTGCGCATGCAATTGTGGCGGGCAAAATGGCTATCAATCTTTTTGCGGCTGAGGAGGTTGTTTTGGCGGGTAAATTCTTACAACAGCGGTTTTTTTTTTGGGATAGTAAATACATAAAGTCCTACTTCAGCCGAAGAAACTAATACCACAGCTCTGACTCGATTCATCGAAATAAGGGCCCTGAAACTAAAATGAAAAACCAAGCATCCCTTTCGAAAAATCTCTCGATAATGATGTCGCATTGAAAGCACATTAGTTCCAATTAACTCCGTCAGTATCAAACCCCCCTTCCGTTCCATCTCGCGGACAATCTCTTCCGCCCCTCGGATTCGCTTGTTTCCGGTGGAACTTCACTGGGGTACCCCATTAAAACGAGGTCTCCCGAGTTTCTATTCATCGAGGTTGAGGCATCCGAGAAACAAAATTGTGCCCGGGCTCCATTACCCTCTTTCGGTCTCCCGATATTGATTGACGTGCCGATTGATAGACGATGTCTACGTTATCGACCTTGTCGATTGTCACGTTGCGCGGGCTTGGGCCGATTTATCAAATTCCCAAGTTAAACATGCGGAAAGATACAGTCGAATCCATTTTTCGAATCCAAGCTTATGTGGGCACGTCGTGACTATACCCATTTTCCCACGCTAAGCGGTTGCCCCCTTAAACCGAAACGGGAAGACAGTATTTTAAAAAACGCTGCAAATCCCTGCACAACGGTTTATTATTTTGTACAGAATACCCTCCTGTTACAGATCACAGGTCACCGTATAGATAACCCTTCTATATAACATAATTATGTACTATTCTACACATATTATGTAGATCGCGGACCCTCCGTAGGTTAGTACCTAACCCCGTACTCGTTAATAGGTACCTACCTAAACCGTTGTGTAATAATTTACCTGTATAGTTTCCCCTTCTACGGAGATAGAATAATGAACCTTTGTGTAATAATTTGCCCATCAATAATACTTCAACGGTTGTTCAAGTTGCAAAAGTACCTATCACCAAAATCCAGCCCCTTCTTGGTAGATGAGCCGTTGTGTAATAATTTACCGTTGTGTAATAATTTACCGTTGTGTAATAATTTGCCGTTGTGTAATAATTTGCCATTGTGTAATAATTTACCCATCAATAATGCTTCAACGGTTGTTCAAGTTGCAAAAGTACCTATCAACAAAATCCAGCCCCTTCTGGGTAGATGAGCCGTTGTGTAATAATTTACCTTTGTGTAATAATTTACCGTTGTGTAATAATTTACCGTTGTGTAATAATTTGCCGGTGTGTAATAATTTGCCTTTGTGTAATAATTTACCCATCAATAATAGGTACTTCAACGGTTGTTCAAGTTTCAGAACTACCTACCAACAAAATCCAATAGTCCATCACTTGTCAAATGAAATAATATCGCAGAACAACCAACTCGACTTCATACAGCCATCCTTGATTATAATCAGGTGCTCCGTAGTTATGATATCCGGGCCGGATTTATACCGTTTGATTCACGATCGTGAGAAGCTTTTTGGTGCTCACGAACGGCTGGACGTAGGTACGATGCTCCGGGTGGTCTCAAAAAATTGTTTAGCTCAAGACAAATTTAATAACGTAAAAAAAACCATACCCTTCAATCGAAAGTTTTCGAGATACGGCGTTCTGAAAATTTCAACCCCTATTTTGAACCCCTTAGAGATGACTGACAGTAACGCCGAGCTGCGAGGACCAACTAGACCCCGAACGGAACCTATAACCCGAATTCATCAATTTTGTTTCATGGTAACTAAGAAAAGTGGCCAGTAGGGCTTACGGCGGACAGACTGAAATTTTTTCATTGCAGTTTTGAATTATATATACCTTGAAACGTAAACCATCAAATGTTGAGGACGGGGGGGGGGGGGGGGGGTTAGACTTTTTTTTTTCATGCCTGATTCCAATGGTTCATTGTTGAAAATAATAAACCAAAAATCGGAAAACATGAAATAGCGTCATGTATTTTCCCCAGACAGCATAATTTATTCAATTATAAATAATTCGGGTCAAGAAAACAAGAAAACATTACTTAGTGAAATAACACGTGATGAAGCGTTGTCTTATCAATGCGCGTTTGACCGACGAAGTCAGCGCAAGATTCGAGCTGATCAGATGGACTGCTTTCGTTACCCATTTGCATGAAAAACATCCGCAATATTTCGTTACATTTTTGTGCCTCTCTTGCTGTTAATGGTGGATCAGTGGCCTGATCGGCGTCCTCTTCTTCCTCAGTTGGGTCAAATGACAGAGAAACAATCATATTTGACCTCCGAAATGCCCACATAAACCGACCTACTGCCTCCATTACCCGGGGTTTTCAACATTCGTTTACATACATCGGGATCGGGAACCGAGCGTTTGCCCACAATAGGCGGATGCCCACTCTATGCGGTGGCCCCATTAAGCGTATTCGCCTGTATAACCAATTAAGTACGTTCAGAAAAAACAACTTCAGTCACGAGCGAATTTTAGAAACGAACCAATTGAACCTACCCTACATTTAAATAGTACATAAATCTTTTATAAGTAACTTACGTAAATTACCATCGACTTTTCCATGACGAAACTAAGCAATGTATCTTACATTTAAATAGTACATAAATCTGCACCAAGTAAATTTAAATTTACTTAAATTAAATTACTTAAGTTTACTTAAATTACCAAATTAAATTAAAATTTACTTTTACTTAAATTTACCAAATTAAATTAAAATTTACTTTACTTAAATTACTTAAGTTTACTTAAATTACCAAATTAATTTACAATTTACTTAAATTACCAAAGTCCCGTTTGGTGTCTAGTTGGTCTTCGATGCTCGGTGTTACTGTCAGTCATCTCTAAGGGGTGAAAAATAGGGGTTGACATTTTCAGAACGCCGTAGCTCGAAAACTTTCATTAGAAGGGTATGGTTTTTTTAAACGTTTTTAAATAGATCTTGAACTAAAGCATTTTTTGAGACCACCCGGAGCGTGTACGACCAGCCGTTTGTTAGCACCGAAAAGCTTCGTCAACATGATCGTGAATCAAACGGTAAAAATCCGGCCCAAATAACCATTGCTAGGGAGCACTTATCATAATCGCGGAACTTATCATATCGTATGAAGTCTAGTTGGTTGTTCTGGGATATTATTTCATCTGAAAAATGATGGAACTTTTGGATTTTGTTGATAGGTACTTTTGCAACTTGAACAAACGTTGAAGTATTATCGGGTAAATTATTAAAAATTATTACACAACGGTTTATTTTGCTATCTACGTAGAAGGGGCACCTATACAGGTAAATTATTACACAACGGTTTATTATTTGCCCTATGCTTCATGAATAACTACAAAGAATAATTAATGGTTGAATGATTGAATCCCGCGCATTTGTGTGAAACTTTAATTCCGGGGCCGGCTCCAGTACTCGATTTAGGGCTTTCCTGGGGGGCGCTCGAGGGTACTGACCACAGGAAACAGTGAACTACGCAGAAAGGGCATCTATCTATATAGGTAAATAATAAACCTTTGTGCAGCGTATTTGCAGCGTTTTTTCATAGTTACCATGAAAGAAGATTAATGAAATTTGACCAAACATTTGTGGTGACGTGCAGGTGTTTTTGGAGAATTTTACAATTTGGAAGGGGTTTTAGGCGATTTTTGACCAACAGAACTATCAACACTAGAGCCTTGCTGAATATCATCTCATGTATATACAAACCAAACAATTCAAGTTACCCGTAGCGATCGTGTGTTTTCCCTCATATTATTGCTCTTAAGATAAGACGGTTATAAGTAGGTAGTGAGAAGACGGAAACGAGAGCTTCGCTTTCTCCGACATGCACTTCGAGCTGCTGAGCTCAGCTATGGGCAATAGGACGCGAAATGGGGTCAAACGAACGAGTTATCATCCCTGCCACGCCCAACTTGAGGGGGTCAGCCTGGTCACGGCCGCGCCTTTATCATGTCTCTACTGCTCTGTCCAACCACTACATAAGCCCTTACCCGCCAAGATAGGTCCCTCCCTATAGGTTATGCATAAACGATCAAGTCTAAGCTACAGCTCCGGGCTCTTGATCGTCTTTGTATCTTTATGAATATTCATCGAGGTGGCAGTAGCACTTTACTGGATATAATAAACGAACGGCAGTCATCGAGATTCCGAATGCTAATAATTTTATAATTTACCGCTACCCTGGATGTGCTCACACAATCACCCGGAAAACAGTTTAATAGCACACATCATCCTCGTCCGCCATGGCCATATCAAAGACCCGATCGTTATGAAATCCGTAGGGGATCATCTGGAAGCTACACACCAGCTTCCCACAGAATTTGAACAAAACCGAGCCGATGCTTCGTGAAAAATTGAGCACATCGGGTTTTCGCGTTTACGCATGCGCAGTGGCCATATCAGATCCAAAGGATCTGAAATTCACAGAGAGCCATCTAGGGCCCAACTCGCATGTTCCCTGAAACGTTCAACTATTTCGAATTCGAACTGAGGAAGTTATGGTTATGGCAAGGAATTGCCATACGGAGGAAGGCAGAACCAAATTTTTTCAGAAGCTCCAAAACGTGAAACGTGAATGGAATTTTGAGTTTGATGATTAAAATAATACACCTCTCTCAAAAGTGAAAACAAGGCTTCTGCTACCTTGATAGACTCGGAAGCAATATTGTAAATAATCTTAAATAACGGGTTCCGGTGAATGAAAAGTGACTCCAGCGGAAGTAGAACCTGCAACCTTTTGCTATGTATCTCAGTACTAGCCACAACTTCATAATAATTGTCGTTTTTGTGTTAAAATACACTCATCAGGTGATGAATTAATTGCTGTATGAGAAGGACGAAGGACAAGCCAGCTCTCTCCCATGCTGCTGAACATAGTTTTTTCTTAGGGTCAAAGAAGCTAAAGTCTCACCCGAGAAAATTCCAGTCATATTACATAAAATTTAATTCAAAAACCAATAAAAGGAAGATCGTGTCAGTTTCTAAGAACTCTCTGTTTTGAACGCTCCAGGTGTTGATTCTACAAACTTCCGTCCCGGGGAGGAAGGCCGAAGGCTACGATCGGCTCTTTTCGTGCTCACTCGGCTACCGTCGGCACTTTCAACTCTCGACCGACAAGGAAAGGTTTTTAGAGATCTACGGATTTTTACTACAAACTCGCCACGTTCTAATGATGTGGCTACTAACAAATGGACGTGAGAGGTTGGCAATGGCTGTTGGCCATGGAAGAGATTCAAGTTTGAGATGAACCATGGAGCCGACTTCAGTTGTTTAGATTTGATTGAAAATGGGAAAGACATGTTTGACTCAATTATGCATAACTGATAATACAAAAAAAAATCATAAAGAAAATATGAAACGCTCATTCTACTCAGTTTATTGTAAATTCTTTCTAAATTCAGTGTTGCTGAATCTACAAATGTTTCGAGGTCAAAAATTTTCAACGTCAAAAATAAATCGATGCTTTTATTATTCACGCACATTAGTTTACCAGTAAACCCATGTATTACATGCACACCAAATTATTGATCAAATACCGCGATGATACTGGTTTAACTTAATTATCAATCAGAAAGGATGAGTAAATTATGTTTTTGCAAACAATGTTTCATGGTAATCACCTATTCAGAATGTTCACGCCTTTTCCTAATTTTCCTGGTATTAACTACAACACGAAATATTGTTGTATTATATCAATAACTGTCTCTGAGTTTAATGAAATCTTCTGAATTATTACAGTTACCGAGTGATTTTACTAATACACCATAAAACGAATGAAAAACCAAAATCAAATTTATCCGGAAAAATATCAACAGATTTAACCAAAATATAGAAGAAACCGAATATGCCGTAGATGCCTCTAAAAATCCGTAGATCTGGCAACACCGGTGCACAGTCCTGAAGAGTTAAGTCCGCCGACCGTTGTCGACTGTGCACGAACGAAGGCGATCGTAGCCTTCAGCCTTCCTCCCCGAGCTAGAAATATTCGACAACACTTCTCCAGGCGTCAGCCAGGCTCTCCCCGAATATACTGGGCTCGAGCACATCGCTTTTCTTTACCACTAGTAGGTCCTAAGAAAGGTAAAAAAATCGGACGAGGAATGTGGCAATATTTCTCTGTACTTTGTGTTTTCTCTGTATTTTGTGTTACTTACGATCCATCCATGGCTGAGGTAAATGGCACACTGCCGTTTGTTCTTCCAAAACTAATACTCTTTTATTTGCAGGCGAACCCAATCCAACTTCCCATCTAAACGATTCCATTCCCTTTGGAACGCCCCGTGGAAGACACACCTAGATACGTACCGAATAGGCACGTAAAGTTTATTGCCCAAGAAAACTTCCATTTCGCGAATTACCTACTCCTTATTTTCCTCGTAACATTTCAAATGAGCTCTCACAAGACTTTACGAATACCAAGGTTTTTCTTTTCTTCTATTTCACCATGCGCTGCTTTGGTACTTTCTAGTCCTTCCAATTTCCCGTTGAGTTTCCGATACGAGTTGCTACACCCATAAAATTGACGGTTGCAACCCAATCTATCTGCAAAGTGGGGCGATGAAAAGCTCGTTTACAGTCAAACAATGAAATTCATGTGGTCCGCCATTTTGAAACTGACCGAGCATTTAGTTTGAATTTGGCGTGTGACTCCACAATCCTCACCACCACAATGAATTTATTATTTAATTAGGTATTAATATTATATTATGCATTTGTCGTAAATAATAAATATTTTGCAAGAAGCAAAAGCGCGGAAATCAGAATGATAGTATACCCTCCATAAAGTCGTATGCTATAAAATACTATAAACTATAATAATAAATTGACACCAAAATATGTAACACTGACGCAGACAGTTTTAGTGGACGACATCGCAATTGAAACTGAGCAATGTAACACGGAACACTTGCCGTTTAAATAGCTGTTGCGCACTGTAACCTCACTCTTTCGTAATTTATCAACTATTACTGGTTAGCCCAACTGGGTTGTGGTTCTTTAGTTGAATACTAATAGCAGTTATAAATTACTTACCGGCTGCCTCGTTAAAATTTTTGGTGTCATCACACAAACTTCAAAACGACCCACCCCCCCCCCCCCCCCAACAACACAAGAAAATGCCCATGTTAAAAAAAATAAAAAAATAAATAACCTATCAACGAATGTAAATAATGTAATATGTACATTCTATAACGATTGTAATATGTATTTTATCCAGCGTGGAATGCAAATTAATTCCGACAAACAAGAACCATTTGGCGAGAGATTTCCTCTCCGGCAGGTTTATAAAGTTCGAGCTCGTTTTGAATTTCAAATTCCGGAAAACCGTTACTGCAACGTCGACTCAGTGAGAATCATGGGATTTTTGTGTGGGTTCAATTATTAACTTTTACACCCGCGATTGACCAGTTTTGGAGATGAATATTCGAATGTTGAGCGGCGAACTTCGAATGGTTGGAAGGCACTCGCGATCGGTGGGATGCCCGAAAAAATATATTTCTAATTTCAATTAATTCATTGTATTTCCTCTTTTTTATGAAGATGGAGTCAGGCACTCTATCATGTTGTATCAGGTACTCAATATTTTCTACACTATATAGGTGGGCCTAGATATTATAATAGAACAGGTAGAGTATATAGAAATGCTAAAAACGAAAGGCCTAGATAGAGTAGGTATATTAAAAAAATAAAAACGAAATATAGATTGATCATCAGTTCCGTAGATCAAACCAGTCAGTACCAATCAATACCTAACTAATCGTTGCAAATTTCACAACATATATCCGTATTCAAATCATGCACGCAGATCCTGCGTCATTTTGGGAATCGTTATCTTGTGTGAGCTTTGGGTTAGGTGCTTAATATTCAGAGAATTTAGACATGGTAGTACCATTAGCTACCATACTCACATGATAATGATATTGTAATTATATACTAATTGTTGCAAATTTCACAACATCTGTCCACATTCAAGACATGCACGCAGATCCAGCGTAATTTTGGGAATCGTTATCTAGGGTGAGCTTTGGGTTAGGTACATAATATTCAGAGAATTTTGACATGGTAGTGCCATTAGCTACACTCATATGATAATGACGTTATAATTATATATTACTGTCGTTAAATCTCACGATAATTCCGAAATAATATCGATTTTTTTTCACGGATAACACGATTTTCCCGATATATTTCCATGTTTTTACTTCTTCGAAAATTTTAAAAGCATAATTCCAAAAAGCGATGAGATTCGAATAAGGTCTCTGCCGTGTCAGACCGGTTTCTTCGCACTACACAAGAAAAGGTTTAAGTAATGCGATAGTGTGGCCCCTATATCAAACCTCCGGGGGTCCATTGTTGACAGAAAAGTAGCCGTTTCCATCCGTCCAATAGGCGCACATCGATCAAGCGATGGGACTCCGCTGTAAGCTAAAAACGACTCCGAATAGGAGACGAAGACCCTAAATCAGCTTTATTCCATTTCGTAGGAGTGGGGAGGAAAACACCGGCTTTCCTTCCCCTTGAGGGATAGACAGGAAAAAAAAACTGAGAGCGGGAGGGCAAAAAATATGACCGATTTACATAAGTGCTCCCCACTCCCTCGAGTGGGAGTTGCCGGTGGCGGATAAAAAACGGACGATCCGCAAGGCTTAAAACATGGAAAACCCACACATAACATGATAACCCTCGCTGGGAATACGTCTTTCCGAACAAGCCGTATCAGGTAATGCCTCTGGAAACAACTGTGGAACAACTTGGGGCCAATCAGACGACTCCGAGCCTCCCCCCCGAGTTTAATCAACGGTATTGGTGTTTGCGAGTGACAAAAAAAAAAAAAAAAAAAAGTCCCCCTACACCTGTTGTAGAGTCGAAACGAATGTTTACAGGTGTCCCATGTGGATCAATGGTCAGTGATTGTTACGGAACAATGAGTTTTCAAATTTAATGAGGGGAACAACGTTGACTGAATTATCGAGTTGAGGCAACAAACGATTGTTTTCTATAATTTAACGAATTGTTAGCCAATTCTTAACTAACTCGTATCATTTAAAACGATATTCAAATTCGTTATTTCTCACCCAAGAAAATGTGTAGAAATAGTTTTCTTACGAATTTGTTGACAACTTTGAGACACAGCCGGATTATTACCTATTATTATTTATTATATTGTTATAAAAACATGCTTTATTATGAACTATTTACATGAATAACTTCACAATATAATAATCCACTATTTTAAACCAAGTCATCACATTTATTGTTAAATGTTACCTAATTATTATTTACAGTCAACAAAACTATAATATACAATGAACACAGTATAAACGTATAACTATAGATATTCATTATTATATTCTCGTGTCACCCCGAAATATTACAATAAATTAATGAAAATTAAATGATAAATAAATAAAACTTCGCTCCAGCATGCTATACGACAATGGACCAAAGGTCCTTCTGTCGGAGAGTGCCCGAGACAGGCTGGCTATCAATTGCTATTTTACGGGATGAAACATTCGAATTTATAATATTTTATTTTTAATTTTTAATTTATAATTTTTACTCTGAGTGAAATCACCAGTTGAACTCCTTTATTAATTCGGCTCTATAACGCCATGCCACCCGACAAAAACTCGCCAGCAGCCCCATACCATCGCCATTCAGCAGCTGCACCACACGATCCCTACTGAGCACCCAAGCACCCAGACAGGCGCTCCTGAACTCTCCTAACACGGGACAGACCCCAAGAAAATGATAAACATCTTCCAATGCCTTCATATTGCACAGAGAACAATCCTCCCTTCTATCTGTGTCCGGGAGAAATGGGCGGTGATTAAGTCCCAAAAGAGAGCCTCGCAGCTTCACCAACCACCGGCGCACATGCAGGGTCCCTAGATTCTCATTCTTCATATCGATTGAGAGCACAGTCAGATCCAGCGCGCTGTATAATGAGCAGAGCCCTTCAAATGCCATATTGCCATGGCCCCGTACAAAAATGCCATATTCTGCCAATTTTTTTGTAAAATGCCATATTCGGCCGATTTTTGGGAAAATTCCATGTTTGTGCCATGTTTTGCCTTTTTTTCGCGAAACTCCTTCAAAAAAATTTAAAAAAAAAATTTGAAGTGAAAATTTCTGAATGACATGAGGTTTCTCGAACCCTGAGGCCATTAGTGTAGAGGGATTACTAAAGCCTCTAACCCTTTTGGAATGGGGTGCTTCCACGGGTCGCCACTCTGAAGGAAGGCTGGGAACCTGCTGATGTCCTCTCTAGATGAAATACGCTCCGGTAACATCAGCTAATGTGGAGAGGACTTTCTCAAAAATGAAATACCTTCTGAGTGATCGACGGCTGGAATTTTCAATGGAAAGCGTTGCAGCACACCTGATGTTGTTATTTAATAATAATAATAATAATAATAATAATAATAATAATAATAATAATAATACTAATAATAATAATAATAATAATAATACTACTACTAGTACTAATAATAATAATAATAATAATACTACTACTAGTACTAATAATAATAATAATAATAATAATAATAATAATAATAATAATAATTAATTATTTGTATAAAGCGTTGTAAATAAAATAAATTATGTAGCATAAATAACTTGTATGTTGTGATATTATCGTCTCAGAATAGAATAGGTGGTCGGAGAGGGTTGAAAAATAAGTGCCATATTGAGAGAAATAAGTGCCATATTTGGGCCAAAATAAGTGCCATATTGCCATATTTTATAGAGCCCTATTTCACAAAAATAAGTGCCATATTGTGAAGGGCTCTGATAATGAGTTACTTGATGCCAGCGCTCGAGCCATAATCTCCTCACGATGTAGCGCCCTCCATGCATCCAACAAGCCCTCCAACTGTGAATCAAACAGCCGAAGGTTTCCAGTTTCAAAACTCAATTCACATCCAACACGATCCGCAAGCCTTTTCAGTTCCCCAGCCCAGTAGATGTTTTTACTTATAGTTTCCATAAGAACTATTCTTGGGTAGCGCGATTCTGGCATTCCTAACACCTTCCTGATATAGCCACAGTGAAGTGAGAGGGTGGTGCAATAAATCGGATCCACGTTTGCCTCAACATTATACCATGTAATTTGCAGTATTCAGCGGGAGACCATACAGCATTTTAACGAACTGGAGTTGAACCCGCTCCACAACTCCATAGTATTTATAACCCCACACCTGAGCCGCGTACGTAAGCACTGTGCGGACGGCAGCCACAAAAACTTTGTACTTTGCATGCACAGGGATTTTAGATTCACAGCCGGATTATTACCTATTAATAGAAGTTTTTCCTGTTTTCTTTCGAATTCGGGGTAGTAAGAATCAGAGCTTTAACTTGTATTTTCACTTTTTACAGGTTTCGGGAAAAATTCCAGTTAGATATTGAAAGAAAACTTTTTTGACAACCACGAAACCAGTATTGCCATTAATATAACGTGAAGGCAATATTACCGAACGAACGCATATACAAACTGACCTTAGGCTCAGGTAAGAAACAGAGGAACATTGCATTCATAATTTTACCTGTGAGTCTATCTGTATTATGCAAAATGTGTAAATAAACGATTTATTTTTTAAAAAAAGTTTTCTCGTTATACACCCGAAGTTATTGGGAAACATAACCCAAGGACCCGCTTGAGGAAGTTCGCTATCTAGAAATTTTCTAATAACTGAGAATAATATCGGAGGGGGTTCGGGGGGGGGGGGGGGGGGGGGGAAGGGGGTCAAAGAGGAGAGGGGGGTTAATTTAAAAAAAAAATTTTTAACCTTGCGCAATCAACCAACTTAAATCATACATGGTTAATTCACCTATTAATTAAGCGGGTTATTAACCTATTAACCTTAGTTTCATATTGAAAAATTAGGTAATTCGAAAAAAATTCAAATTCAAATTAAAGTCCAATTCATTATACCAATATTGACAATTGAAAAAATTGATTGATTGATTGCTCGATTGATTGAATAAATTGGTTGATTGATTGAATCGAGCGCGTCCCTGGTGACGAGAGTGTATACAATTTCATTCACCCTGGTGTGGAAAATGCCTGTCGGTGAAAACTTCGGGGCCTTACTGTGAACGAACGGCTGGACGTACGGTGCTGCGGGTGGTCTTAAACCACTCCCAAGTTCGAGAACTATTTAAAACCGTAAAAAAATTCACGTAAAACAAAGGTATAGGCTTTCTGAAAATTTCAGCCCCTATTTTGAACCCCTTAGAGATGCCTGACAGTAACGCCGAGTTTCGAGGACCAACTATACCCCAAACGGAACCTATAACCCGAATTTCATCAATTTGTATTCATGGTAACTAAGCAAAGTGGCCCGTACGGCGTACGGCGGACAGACAGAAATATTTTTATTGCAGTTTTGGATTCTGCATACCTTGAAACGTAAACCATCAAATTTTGAGGGGGGGTAAGAATTTTTTTTTTCATGCTCGATTCCAATGGTTCATTATTGAAAATAATAAACCAAAATAAAAAATCTCGAAGTTGCAGTGTGATTTCACACGGTGGGACGACAATAGCGGACCCAGCCAATTACGTGGTGGAAAGTGGACCCATTGTCAAGAGTTCCTGAGTGTGTTGTGTCCGTGTGTCACTTCGCCTGTGTGGCTTTGTAGTGGTAGACAGCAGAGCAGTAGTGGCTGAAAGTTTCTTTTGAAAACTTCGAGGTCTAGCGCAGGTCCATCAGTCACTCAGAAAGGTTTACCGCCGCCCTATACTTACTTGCCTTTCACAATTCCTCCACCGCAATTCGGCGCCCTGTCGCTTCACTTCTCGTTTCGAACACGGCACATCTACGATATGATCTACGATCCGTTCCTAATCGATCAGCGGTGCGGTAATTAAAACCAATATAGAGTTTTTTCGGGGGTGCACTCATGTCTTCACTAGCGACACCTCGTGGGCGAAGGAGGTACCAACTCGATGGCATAACTTCACAGGAAGATATGAAAAATTGTATAGCAAATTATGAGGGGTCAACCAGTTTCAACAAACCCAAAGAATTGTCCCCAAGGTTTAAACCCAACTACGGCGCACAGTAAGGCCATGATGGAAAACGTAACACCTTACCATGATTATATGAAATTTCGCTCCGATTCTGAACAACTATATTTCAAATCAATCAAATTAAAATGTTTATTTGTATTGAGCTTATACAAGATTGTTACAGTGTACCGTGCCTGTTCATACCGGGTTCGGATCACTGCCAAAATAATGAAAAGAAATAATATACGCTTCAGTGTAATAAAATTTAAGTAAAGGGACATTTATTGAACAGTGTTAGTAATGATGATGATATGTTGAGATTCCGTTGCAGATACTTTGTGTGTGATAGGCCATCCCAGTTGATGGGTTCAATAATTTATAGCTCATCCTCGCGAAGGAGCGGAAGAGATCTAAGTGCAAATTGGTATAATGCATTGGTTTTCTTCTTGTCCTTCCGTGTGTCGACTGGAAGGCTGTCTCTCTGAAGGGTGTACCAAGCCGACAGCGAGCCAGTTAATACGGTCTGTATCACCGTTGTGTAATAATTTACCGTGGTGTAATAATTTACCGTTGTGTAATAATTTATCGTTGTGTAACAATTTGCCGTTGCATAATAATTTACCATTGTGTAATAATTTACCCATCAATAATACTTCAACGTTTGTTAAAGTTTCACAAGTACCTACCAACAAAATCCAATAGTCCATCACTTATCAAATGAAATAATATCGCAGAACAACCAACTCGACTTCATACAGCCATCCTTGGTTATAATCAGGTGCTCCCTAGCGATGATACCGTTTGATTCACGATCGTGTTGACGAAGCATTTTGGTGCACACGAACGGCTGGACGTGCAATGCTCGGGGTGGTCTCAAAAAATTGTTTACCTCAAGACAAATTTAATAACGTAAAAAAATATCCATCCATAAAAAGTTTTCGAGCTACGGCGTTCTGAAAATTTCAACCCCTATTTTGAACCCCTTAGAGATGACTGACAGTAACGTCGAGCTTCGAGGACCAACTGATTTTGTTTTAAAGGTTGCATAGAACGGCGCTTCATCAGCTCTTGGTTGGTTGGTACATCATCAGAATCGCCAGAGAAGCCAATCCATTAGAAGGCTGATAAATGGGAATCCAAATTTAAACATCATTGATCTCATTTAATGGGTTTCCATTATCGCCAGTAATTAAACTTTGGTTATCAGTTTGCCAGAAGTTACGGGTTCTAAGGGGGGTTGAAACTTTTTGCGTAATTGCCGCCGGGTCCTTTGACCCTTGGGATTGAATCCAAGAATTATGATCACATAATGCCTCCCCCTCCCTACCATTAATTTATTGTATTGTTCCACAGCGGATTTCGATTGGCTTGGAAATTCGACATTTCAAGTGGTCAGACCTGAGTGGGGAACGACCGAACAAAACAGATATCTGACTGGTCCGATTTGAATGAATTTTTCATAACATAACAGTTCGTGCCATAACAGTTAGACAGTTCGATTTCGGATGAAGCACGACGCAAAATACATTTCAGAATAGTCAATAATCAACCTATGATACAAATTTACCTGATTTTTAATTTATTTCTAGAGTCTCATCAATATTTCTAGAGAAGATTCCATCAGCAATATGGTAATATTATACAGGGGCGCAGGAACTGTGCCTTGAGGTAAAAAGAACTGTCATGAGCAAACGCGCATGGATCAATCCTATACTCACCAATTTTGGTTTATTATTTTCAATAATGAACCTTTGGAATCGAGCATGAAAAAAAACCCTCAAAATTTGATGGTTTACGTTTCAAGGTAAGTAGAATCCGAAAATGCTATGAAAAACGCTGCAAATTATTACACAACGGTTTATCATTTACCTGTATAGATGCCCCTTCTACGTAGATCACTGTTTTCTGTGGTCACTACCCTCGGAGCTCCCCCCAAGAAAGCCCTCAATCGAGTACTGGAGCCGGCCCCGGAATTAAAGTTTCATAGAGATGCGCGGGATCCAATAATTCAATCATTAATTATTTGAAGTTATTCATGAAGCATAAGGAAAATAATAAACCGTTGTGTAATAATTTACCTGCATAGATGCCCCTTCTACTAGATAGTATAATAAACCGTTGTGTAATAATTTGCCCATCAATAATACTTCAACGATTGTTCAAGTTGCAATAGTACCTATCAACAAAATCCAGCCTTTCTGCTTAGATGGTTAGCGTTGTGTAATAATTTACCGTTCTGTAATAATTGCCATTGTCTAATTATTTACCCATCAATAATACTTCACCGTTCGTTCAAGTTGCAAAAGTACCTATCAACAAAATCCAAAACACGGCGTTACTGTCAGTCATCTCTCAGGGGTAAAAAATATGGGTCGATATTTTCAGAACGCTGTAGCTCGAAAACTTTCAATAGAAGGGTATGGTTTTTTTTACGCGTTTAAAATTGATCTTGAACTAAATAATTTTTTGAGACCACCCGGAGCATTGCACGACCAGCCGTTCGTTTGCACTGAAATCTTCGTCAACATGATCGTGAATCAAACGGTATAAATCCGTCCCAGATATCATCGCTAGGGAGCACCTGATTATAACCAAGGATGGCTGTATCAAGTCGAGTTGGTTATTCTGTGATATAATTTCATTAGAAAAATTATGGATCTTTTGGATTTTGTTGAGAGGTACTTTAGCAACTTGAACAAACGTTGAAGTATTATTGGGTAAATTATTACACAACGGTAAACTATTACACAAATCTACGCAGAAGGGGCACCTATACAGGTAAATTATTACACAACGGTATACTTTTTACCTTATGCTTCATGAATAACTACAAATAATTAATGAATCATTGAATCCCGCGCATTTGTATGAAACTTTAATTCCCGGGCCAGCTCCAGTAGGTACTCCATTTAGGGCTTTCCTGGGGGGAGCTCGAGGGTATTGACCACTGAAAACTGTGATCTACGCAAAAGTAGCTTTTGTCGATCTAATGAAATCAGAGTAGAAATTCATTCAAATTGGTGGGTAGCTATTGTTATCCACCATTAGTTGGGGTTTGTCGAACAAACCGCTACGACACATTTACAGATGGATGCTGTTTATCACGTTACCCCGTCTCATGACCGTTAGTATCAGTATTCTATGACCCCATCTTAGGTTAGTTATCTCGTCCATGATTTTGTCACTCGTCTCGTCAGTTCAGTACGATTCGAGTAGCGTAGGATCTAGGATGTAGTTACACCATGATTTTCGAGTTACAGAAATAGTCCAGTTCGAGTCAACCAACCCATCTGAATTATCTTAGTAGGTAGTAGTAGGCTTTTGCGTTCAATAAACGGATAATCTAAGCACTCTTGAGATCGTGGATCATCAAAACTGACTATTCTCCTTCAATCTGAGTCAGAAATGTTGAAATTTGTGGTCTTTCTATGTCAGGTAGGTATATAATATGTATATAAAGTTATGGCGCTCGGCTATTGGAAATCTAGCCCTAGGTATTGAACAATAAATTACAGTTTTTTGTTCGACACTGTTGAAGTTTTAAAAAATTATCAAACCATGTCTCAATATACCTACTTGAACTATGTGATTGCCTTGATTTTTCATGTTGATAGTCGATGTGAGTAAGTTGTTATCTTGTTATCAATTATTCGTATAATTATTATGAACAGTATTATTCATATTATGTGCAAATATATTATTAACGATTATTATTTAGTCTGATTAATGGTTCTCCCACGGCTTGAATGTTACATTGAGATGGTAGGTATAGTTCATTCTATGTTGACGGTTTATGGGTTTTTATAAATATTAAATATGTACTGAACATTTCAACATTAATTGTATTACGAACAGCAAGGTAACTATAAACTAACCATAGGATATGACAAGATGAGATTAAATCATTGAGTAGTAACGATAACGAGGCACAACAGATTGAGAGAAGAAGGGACAATAAATGAAAATGAAGGAAAGATAAAATGAAGGGTAAAGAAAAATGGAAATTACACTGCAGACGAGTGTGAAGATCAGAAGCAAAGAAACATGAACACGTAGCCCTAGGTATAACGAAGAGCTAGGTGACTGTAAACTACCCACAGCCCACAGGATATAACAAGGTAAGATTAAATAATTGGTAGTAACGATAACAAAGCACAACAGATCGATTAAAGAAGGGACAATAAATGAAAAGGAAGGAAAGACGAAATGAAGGGTAAAGAAACATGGATCAGAAGCAAAGAAACATGGACACGTAGCCCTTGGTATAACGAAGAGCTAGGTGACTAGGTATAACGACAAGGGGACAATAAATGAAAAGGAAGGAAAGATAAAATGAAGGGTAAACAAACATGGGTCAGAAGCAAAGAAACATGGACACGTAGCCCTAGGTATAACGAAGAGCTAGGTTACTGTAAACTACCCACAGCCCACAGGATATAACAAGGTAAGATTAAATCATTGGTAGTAAGGATAACAAAGCACAAAAGATCGAGAAAAGAAGGGACAATAAATGAAAAGGAAGAAAACATAAAATGAAGGGTGAAGAAAAAGGAAAATTACACTGCAGACGAGTATGAAGATCAGAAGCAAAGAAACGCGGACACGTAGCCAATGACGGCTTGATCATACAAAGAACAAGAGAAAGAAGGAGAAGAACCCGGGCCGCTTGTACTCCCACCGCCGTCTTTCTGACTTTCAGTGCCTTTTCTATGTAATTTCAGTACTCTTAACACACAGCCTACCCGCCAAACTTCAGAGAAACAGAAAAGAGTATCAGATCCTAAGCTAACCTACGGCCCAGTAGCATGATTAGTTAATCCTTGGGTAGAATTATTTTTGTTTGCTCTTCCATTCCCAGTTTCCAGCTTGTCTTCTTTTCTCTGGTATCTACCCTTTCACTGAATCTCACACACACACACGAACGATGAACTCATACATAGAATACCACACATACACTAGAAGCAATGAGCTGAAATATAAATCTCCAGTTGAGCCCTATCTTCCCACGGAACTAACAACAACTAACGTTATTGACTTTTCTTGCGGGGACTGAGACACTCCTTCACCCGCCTCTTCCAGCAAGGGCGTCTACGAAGGGGAACCCCTGAGGAACATAAGAGATAAAAACAATATCGAGGGTGAGGCCGGAGACCCGGAACGTGTCCCAAGAGAGTTGTTCCGAAATAACAGAACGGATACACAGTTCTAAAGGGTTAAGAAGAGTTTTCTCTCGTTCGACAGGGCGGATTCGACGACGGGGAAACGTCAATTAACGTCGCGGAACGCCTTCTCTTTCCCAAACTGGTCCGACGTAACTTCTGATTTTGAACAAGTACATTTGATACACCGCAACTCTAGTGCCTCACTCACATCTATCTTTTCCAGCCGTCCGTTCACAGTTATGGGTTCCCTCCCACTGACGCGTAATCGACATTAAACGCGTAAAACGCAAAGGCCGTAATGGCACGCGTAAAGCGCGTAATCGTTGAGACATAGCCCGTACTCAGCCACCACCTGCGCAGAACCACACGCGCAGATCCATAAAATAAACATCTGGCGTAAATATCTGGATTTTTTTATACCTTGGAAAATCTGGTTCAAAAGTCGTCGCGCGTAAAGAGAGCAAAACTGATGAGCCAATCAAATTCAATTACGTGTTAGGCTCCTTTCAAACGGGGAGCCGCACGGCTCTCGCTCGCGAACAGGCGGACGGCGCGTGAGACTGAAATGCATTGAGTGCAATGGAGCTTTCACATGAGGAGCGAGAGATCTTCGAGAGCTTTTAAGGGCTCGCGAGCCGCGAGTGATCATGGCTCTGCACTTCGAGCCACGCGCCTACGGCTCTTCCACGAAATGCAAAGGAGGGGTGCCGGTATTCACACGAAGAGCGAAAACGGCTCTCGCTCCTCAGTTTATTGCTACCTGTTGTGGCGAATTTAGATTTGAATATACCTCAACGTTACACCCAGCCTCAGTTCAGGCTTAATGCAATTCCGCATGTTTGTATCTTCGAGTTGAATACGACGCTTCACCTTGCTGAGAAGCTCATCAAATGAAGTCACCGACATCCGGAAATAGTTAAACAATTTGTTGCCATCCTGCCGAAGTTGCTGGTAAAGCATGGCGAAAACTCCTGCTTCATCCCACTGTTGGTTTATCGGATGTACCCAACACCGTCTGGTACTTCGGCGTTTTTGGCGTCGAAGACGGTGGCGACGATGAAGCATGTAAACGGACAAAGCACGCATGCGATCCATACTGGGCGGAACTAGCGGCTGAGCGCTCGAGAGCCAAAAAAGCTCTCAAATGAGGCCCGTGTGAAAGGTGGGAGTCAAGAGCGAAAAAAGCTCTTGACTGCGAGCCACGAGCCGTGCGGCTCCCCGTGTGAAAGAAGGCTCAGAGTTTTGCGCGTTTTACACCAATTACGCATGATTCTGAACCCCGCTTAATGCTCCGAAGTTTGCACCGAAAAGCTCTGTCTACATGATCGTAAATGAAACGGTATACATCGAGCCCAAAAAATCACTGCTAGAGAACATCTGATTATAATCATGCATGGCAGTATGAAATAGAGTTGGTTGTTCCGTGATAATTTCATCTGAAGAATGATGATTATTTTAGATATTGTTGATAGGTAGTTTTACAACCTGAACAAACGTTATAACAACGAATAATATTAATTACCGAATTCTTGAATCCACCGCATAATTATGACACTAGTTATGACACTACTCAATTTATTGCTTTCCTGGGGGTAGCATGAAGGTAGTAGGTATTGACCACAGAAAACAGTGACCTGAACAGAATGGGCATCTATACGGGTAAATAATAAACCGTGGTTTTTTATATTTTTATTTTTATATTCCATTTTCGAATTCTACGTACCTTGAAACTGAAACCATAAAATTTTGAGGGGGGCTTAACTTTGTTTTTCATTCTCGATTCCAAAGGTTACTTACCCAAACCGAAAATAATTTTAAAAAACCAAAAAAAAACCATCTTACTGAAACAGAGGAGAGGACTCGACGAAGCCAGCCGTCCGTATAAGGAATAGTTATAAATCAACGCTTTTCTTGTATCGACCCAGGACCAATCTCGATCCATGTTACCTCTTCCATGGTATTTCAAAACCTCAGCGAAAACCACTGGAGTTGCCTACACCTACCCTAACGAAGAAAGTTACATTAATTATGCAAAGAGTTCCCCCTCTGCCTACCCTCTTTTCAATTTGCATCCGCAGTTCCCCTGTTCTGAGAACTATCCTTGAAGCCCTTGATAAATTACCTTTGCTTTTACCTACTTCTAGCATCGACAATTTGACTGAGATTCAAATGAACGTAATAGTTTTAATTTCCGTTACAAGTTCAAGTATGAAAAAAGAAAAAAAATTCTATTCATGCAGCATGGCTATAAGTGCGAATTTTCAAAGAAATATTCGTACTATTGTGTAAAAAGATGATATAGCGAGAAGCCATACCACTTTTCGTAAAATAATATTATTTTTTTCGTGATTTTAGCCATTTTAACCGATTTTTGATTCTTATGAAGTCAAATCTGAACCATCATTTTTTTTTTTTTTAGAAAAATATTTTTATAATCGAAAGTCCCTCTTCGTGATCCCACACAACTCAGGTGAATCAATACTGATTTTAGCACAATACCAATTTTTTATCCCCAAAAATCCAAATTTGACCTCTATTCTGCATGAAAAACCTGAAATAGTATTTTTCTGTCTTTACTCATCCTTCCATAACACATTCAGTGACTTTATACCAACTAATCGCGATTTCAGCCATTTTTACCGATTTTTTACCTCCAAAAATAAATTTGATCCCCTTGGAGTTTTTGAAAATTACTCATCTTGGAACTCATCCTTTTGTTTGGCAGTATGAACGTTAAGCGAAATTTGGAATTTTTTTCATGTACCCAAGGACAGATATCGTCTGGAGTGACACATATAAATATATATGTATATATATGCATATAAAGTTTTGTTAGAATCTAGGGATGAGTTCAAGATGCTCTGAAACGGATCTGCATGTAAAAAAAATTTCAAAAATTTATGTTTTGAAAATTGTGGAGCCATTGCATTAGCTTCGTTGTCTTTGAAAATTCGCTGAAATATTCAAGTGTCATGTTTATTAAATCTGGTACCTATGACTTCTTCTTCGGTACTTTCATTTGGTTCAAGAAGAACTTTGTGCTCAAAGCTCAAAAACCTTGGTTCAAGATAGGAGGTTTTAATGTTGTGCGTACAAATAAACGTGGTATGGTAATAAATTAATGGCTGCCAGAAATTCGTGATTAATGATCGAAGGTGGGTACTGGGTCAAACACGAGAGTGATTATGCGTGAAACGTGAGATGAACTGTATGCATCAGGCATTGAGAATAATGAGGAGATTTAGAAAAGTAGTAGGCTCAAGCTGATGGAGTTATGGGAATCGAACGAAAGTTTAGGAAAAGCCTCGACTCACGTGTTGTTAATGATTCAGCTATAATAGATCGGTACGGATTACGGCTACATTATAGAATCCGATGGACTTTGAAGATGATATTAAATGACATCTCTACCAAGGGTTTCGCCTGACCTGGTGAGTCTATTTTGCTTACGTCAAGTGGTATGATTATCTCGTTATCTGCCTCTCAGCTTGAAAGCCGTCGCCATACCTTCAAAATTGGAGAAATTAGTGCTCCAAATTCAAAACTGTTAAAACTCCTCATTTTGGTTGAATGGCCGCTAGCCTTGGATATTGAGTCACAAACATTTTCTCAAATAAGTGGGTTGTTGAACCTGAGTCAGTCAAAAATAGCTATAAACTCACCAAAAGTATGTTATTAAAACAGTGGAAAATGTTCGATAACGTAATAAATGGTGATAAAGAGGGTGTTCGACAAATTCGCTAAAACAGTCATCCTCCAAGACTGGAACTTTTGTTGAGGTGATCAAATCCAAGCTACAGATTGCTGTTTTCCTCCAGTGACTGGACATCGTCTACGGGCAATACCTTGTTTGGTATTTACGAAAACTACCAATTATCGAATCAGGGCAGGGAGATAAATTAAGATCGGAGACGTGGGAAGAGCTTATTTCTGGAAATCTTCAGGAATCCTCTTCCGCCAAACAATTTCGAAGTAAAAATAAACAGGGAGAACCGTAATGACCGAGAGGAGTTCTTCAAATGTTTAGTCGACTTTTGTTGCTATTGATCGTATGTTTATCGATATTTTATGGGTAATTGATTGCAGAACTGTGTTTTTGTTTATGTATCCCAAAGATGCTGTGGCATGTTTGTGCTCATTGTTTAGTCCCCCTAAAAGTAAAGTTACACGGGCTCCCGGGGATAGAGTTCTTACGAATCAGACAACAATTTCAAACGTTACGCAGTATGTGAACAGGGTTTCTGGACTAATTGATGGCTGCTAGGAGGCACCACCTTCCTCGACAGAGATTGATGAGTCGAATCCGTCGGAAACCAAAATTCGATTTTGGGAATATGCAAAAGACTGTCCAATTATATTAAGAGTATTACCGCTCGGTAATTAGTGATGTGGCGCTCCTTGCAGTCGAGCATGTTAGGAAAGCTACATTTCATGAGTAACGTGCTTAGGTAGAGGGAGTTAACAACAAGGGCCTCCCTGATTTCCATGTGTTAAACATCGAACGGTCCTAGCTATCAACAATTATTGGAAAGCGCCGGAACGAATCCGTTGCCCTCGTCCAAAACTCCAGATTGGATTTCAACGCTGGCCGAGGCGCGTGTTGTCCCATGAATAATGTAGAGGGCTCCACCGACGAAACCTCCATTTATCTATGCGAGAAAAAGAATTGAGTAAACAACGAAATAGAAACCCGCGAGTGAACTTTCCGCGCGTTTTAGTTCAATGATGGATGAGCAGGATGAGTGAAGGAAAGCCCAGAGCGCGTCTCTTTATTTTATTTATTTTACTTCTGTCTTCCACTCGCGTAAAATTGCGTTTTATATCGCAACTAGAAATATCTCGTAGAGAAAAGAAAAAATTAATATGCCAGTCATTTGAACCATTTTTGCTTTATTATTTCCAATAATAAAACGTTTAGAAGCGAGCATTAAAGAGAAAAAAAGAAGAAGAAAAAAATAATTGTTGATGGTTTTCTTTCATCGTACGTATAATCCGAAAATGGAATTAAAAAATGTCTGCCCGTCCGCCTGTAAGCCGTACTTCGCTTTTTCCTTAGTTAAGTATCATGAACCAAAAATAATGATTTGGTTTGTAGGTCCCATTTGGGGTGTAGTTGGTCCTCGAAGCTCGGCGTTACTGTCAGTCATCTCTAAGGATTGGATTTTGTTGGTAGGTACTTCCGTAACTTGAACAAGCGTTATCCTTGATGAATAACAACAAATAATTATTAATGAGAGAATTCTATCATTAATAGGTAATTATTTGTTGTTGAACCAACCTTATGAATCTGCAATTCCCCGGCCGGCTGCAATACCCGATACAGGGCTCTACGGGGGGGGGGGGGGGGGGGGGTTAGGTATTGACCACAGAAAACAGTGATCTACGCAGAAGGGGCAGGTACAGGTAAATAATAAACCGTTGTGTAATAAGTTGCAGCATTTTCACTCTTGCGGTAATGGAGGAAACTTCTAACTAAATATTAAGTAGTACTAGGTGTAACTATATTACTATATTAGTACATTCCACATAAATAAGTTCAACTACTTACATAGATACCTACCATCTTTACCTATAATGATTTTCACTATTATTATGAGTAGTGAAAATCAAGAGATACGTGTAGGGTACCCACATCCTTTGTAACATAACCCTAGGGATTTTTGCTCAGACGGCTTGGTTTTTTGTAGAATTCACCCGAAGTGACTTTCATCATTTATAGTCAGCCTCACATCGTCTAGTCATTGGTTACAATTCGAAGTGAAATTACATCCAATGTACAGTATACTATGAATACCAACTAACTAGTAGCTACCAGCCTGTTGTTTTAGGGTTGAGCTTCAGCAGCCCTCTGGGCAACAACCCGCAAGGACAGCGTTAGGCTGGGTACTGTAACTCGACCCACCGTTCAACAAACATGATTCCGCGCAACGCCACGAGTCTATTCTGAAAACGACATTTTCCTGCTTACAGCCGAATCACGATTTCATCGGAAAAACAACGCATCAACACGATTCTCGACTAACTAACAGCGTAAATAGCCGCAATGAGTTCAGAATAAGCTAAATCCGTCTCGATCTGAAATAGTAATTTAATGTTGTGGGTCTCAGAGTTCGAGAGAGCGAAGTCGAGAGACCCACGAAATCAGCAGATTTGACTCAAATACCGCAGCATGAAATTTTGGCTCATTATGACCATTTCGTCATCGCGTGTTCGCTGTATGCGTTTTATAGGAAATCTTATTGCGCATCACACTCGTACTAAAATTACTGCCAGAAAATTATGCAATTTGAACAGGACCAAGTGTGGGCCATACCGATATGCCATATCCTCCTACAAACAAAGGAGGCTAAAACTTATATTTAGTCTCCTTGAAAGCTTGTAGAAGTTGTAGGTAGTAATGAACGAGAGGGGTTGTTTAGACCCCGTGATAAGCTCCACTCGATCCTCGGAGTCCGTAGAAAGCTAATTACACCGATTAAACGGGACGAAGTCAAAAATCCCTCCCACAGACGTCAGACGTATATGGCTTTATGAAACTGAGTGTGCCGTTTTCCGTGATATTATTTAATTTTGTTGATAGGTAACAGGGGATAGGAGCAGTGGGAAAACGCATATTTATGTAATTATAATTTATTGCAGAACATTAGAGAGCATATAAATCGAGTCTGATGGCATTTTTGTCGTGTTTGTTCATGTGGGTGTGTGGGTGGGTAGGTATCTACCCCAAAAAACGACCTAATAATTCAAGGTCTTAATATGAATTCATTGATCTAATATGAATTCATTCATCTACGCAGAAGGATGTACAGAGAAATAATGAACCGTTGCGAAATAATTCGCAGCTTTTTTTAGTTTATTATTTTCAATAATGAACCTTTGGAATTGAGCATGAAGAAACAATTTTAATCCCCCCCCCCCCCCCCAAATTTGTACGGTTTCTGTTTCAAGGTACGTGGAATCCGAAAATGGAATACAAAATTTCCTTCCGTCCGCCGTACGAAAGCCGTAGCTCGAACATTTCCATTAGAAGAGACCACCCAACCAAGATGATGATGAACCATGATGTTGATTTCCATTGGGAGAGGGATTAGATGATATTTGTCTTGGCATCCTTCCAGAACCACAACTTTACTATGTGAAATTAAGATCTTGCCAAATAAACTTAGAAGTGGGGACGGAAGACGCAGGAGAGCCGAGGGCCAGCCTCGGGATCCCCACCATCCTCCACTAGCTGGAGGATGGTGGGAGACGGCTCCCAAGCCTATAAAAACTCGCCTCCTTCGCCTTTTTAACCATTCTACGTTCTCCTCTAGTCACTGACTACTCTCTCTTCTCCTTACCTCATCTCTCTCCTTACCTAAAAGATCTTGGGCATGGTGGTGGTCCGCCTATAACCAAACCAGGCAAC
Organism: Leptopterna dolabrata; assembly: GCA_954871275.1. Classification (NCBI taxonomy): domain Eukaryota; kingdom Metazoa; phylum Arthropoda; class Insecta; order Hemiptera; family Miridae; genus Leptopterna; species Leptopterna dolabrata. The sequence goes on along the minus strand of OX940987.1, from coordinate 16,113,925 downwards.
GAACCCGAAAAGATTCCGGGCATGGTGGTGAATCGCTCATAACCAAACCGGACAAAACGCTCCAAAAAGATCCTGGGCATGGTGGTGGTCCGCCCATAACCAAACCGGACACATCCCCCCTCGACGCCGCTCGTAGTGGATGTGCAAATTTACATTCACTACAATATTGTTTAACCTTTTTCAATTGACCTCGAACTAAAGAATTTTTGAGACCATCCGGAGCATTGAACGACCAGCTGAACAGCTTCGTTTGCACCGAAAAGCTTAGTCAACATGATCGTGAATAAAACTGTATAAATCCGGCCCAGAGATCGTTGCAAGGGAACAACTTAGCTATCCGTAATTCCTTGTAATAATTAATTGCTAATAATAATAATTATATATGTCATTGCTAAGGAAGACCTGACTTTAATCATCCAAGGCTGTATGAAATCGAGTTGGTTGTTCTGTGATATTATTTCATTTGAAGGATGATGGCTGTTTTGGATTTTGTTGATAGGTACCTACTTATTTGTAACTTCATCAAAAGTTATGCTTCAAAGTAACAAAAAATAATTTATTAATGAATCCACCGCATATTTATGAAAATTTAATATTTCCCGGCTGGCTCCAGTACTCGATTTACGACTTTCCTGGGGGGGGGGGGGGGGGGGGGACGATGAATGGTATTCACCACAGAAAACAGTGATCTACGCAGAAGGGGAATCTATACTGGTAAATAATAAACCGCTGTGTAATAATTTGCAGCATTTTTTATATCTGAGATCACTGGTCGACTTTCCTCATCTGAAACTGTTGCAGGTACACTACGATAAAGCAGTCCGTACTGCAGCATGCCATACTTGTGTGGGGTAGCTGCGTTACATCGAGAATGAAAAAACTTGATATCCCTACTCCAAAAAGGTTTGCCGAAAGAGATGTCAGGAAAGAATTGCAGATTCCCTTCCTCGGAATTGCACGACGATGTAAAGGTTTTTACGATTAATCAACTGTCTGCTGCTTTATTTCTGTAAGCAACCTTCCCTGGTTGTTGTTGATACTACTCTCTTCTACCATAAGGCCGTCCACACCGGGTTTGGCGCTTAATACGCGACCGCATATTACCTTTTTACAATAAGCCCACTTATGTTCTTCAAATGCTGCACAGACACCTGCACACTGATGAAATACCCCACACCATTCTCTTGGTCCCAACTTAAAAAGCAAATTTTATCCTGGATTTTGAGGGAGTGGAGCTCATCTATTGTCGAATATTTTAGCTGTGTTTATTATAATCTTTTTCGCATAGTATAATTTTTTTGTGAAACTTTTATTTTTTTGTATGAATTAAATTTTATCTTGGACGAGATCTGTTCACTAGCGTCAACTTAGTTAACATAATACACATTTAAGCAGGCTAGCGGCTCACGCTGAACAACACAGACATTGCCTACAGTTGAGCATTACTAGGTATTTTATGTTTGATAAATGGAACCCAGTTTATATTAATTTTATATTTCTTGAAGTTTTTTTTCTCCCTAAATCGAGTTAATGATTTGATTTGATTCTCCCCCTTCGGATAGCCATTGAATTCGCCTCCTCTCCTGAACAGCTTGCTTCCTAGGAATCCCATTTTTCTCTGTGACGAACCCTGGCATGAGTAAAACAAATCATCAGAACAAAAAATCATAATCGTCCAACCGACTCAGCTGATACATTTATAACTATAAAATTGAATAGCCTTCCCTCCGTACTACATACGCACAGAACTCATACAAATACAACAGCCTTCAAGTATTTAACAATTTGCCGAGATTTCTACGAGAGATATTATTACACGAAGTACACAAGCACTGTAAAACAACAATAACTGGAATTCTCAGTCTTAAACTAATTAGGTATTTATCATAATTTTGAACCATTATATCTTAGTAAGCTTAATTTGTATTGAAATTAGTGATGACATTGTTCCTAATTTATGTATATTAATAATAGAATAATATTAATAATCTTTTTGGATGAAATTTAATGAATGTAGGTACCTTGTATTTTTGAATGTACCCCCACTAACACCAACTATACTCCAGATAGAAAAATAGGTAGTACCGATGTTCAGCTTACCGGAACCGAGCATAATTATTATGCTCACACGGAAGATTAATTTCCTTGTACTTTTACTTTTAGAGCGGGGTTCACCATCTACAGTTAAAGAGCGAGTTAGCGTTAACTTGGAGTTACAGAAAAAAATGAATGCGTTTTGCATGCCAATTTTTCGTAACTTCAAGTTAATGTAACTCGCACCTTAAATCTAGGTGGTGAAACCCACCTGAATAACAGGTTACCTTATTTAGATAACGCCCTGATAATAGATTACCTTGTAATAATAGATTACCTTATTTAAGTGAGGTGGGGCCAAAAACCATCCCCTCTGTAACGAAGTTTCATTTACTTTTTTTTAAGGAAATATATATTCATTCATTCATTCATTCATTCAACATGTCGCTGGGATCCTGTACACATACTGCTAGCTGTACAAAGACGTATGGCGAACTCCAGGGGAAAACTTACAGGTATGGGCGTAACACACTGGCTGGAGGCAAACTTATGCATCTTAAAGAAAACCACCGTACGACGTATGTACGGTGTATACGTATATAAGTAAAAACTGAGAATTTTTGTTAGAAAACAATGAAAAGAAGATTCAGAATACTCCGTTCGAAGCTCGTTCATTCCAATCGTGCTTGTAATGTTTCATCATTGTTCAGCCGCGACGCTCCCATTTCCACGCTACATTACGATGAGAATATTCCATGAATTTAAATAAATTCATTGGAATTCATAGGATTTCCCCAATTAAACGGCCCTCCGTTAACCCTCTTTGAGGGGGGGGGGGGGGGGCAGCGTCGACGCAGTTTGCAATGAATGGGAGTTGATCGCGATAAAAAATCAATTTTCTCCCGCGAATCCGCCCGAAGGGCGGAAGCACGTTTTTCCGTTGACGTCATAATTACGGAGATTCGGCGATTTCAATTAACATCGTCGCGATTAGGGTGCGTATTCCTCACTCGGAGTTAAACGACAAGAAATTCAATATGGGAGAACATTTTTTTAAATGTTAAATAATAGAAACAACGTTTTCTACACACACATACACACAAAATCAAAGGAGGAAGAATTCATAACGATAAACCAAAATTGGTTTTATGTTTAAGGCCAAAAGTTTTGAAAACTCACCAGTACCTAACTTATTATTCAGCAAATTATGTACTAACTAATATTTGTGCGCGAAAATGCATCAAATATAAGTTGTTTCCTTTAATTAGGAAAAATACTTAATATTTTAATGAATTCTGTAATGTAGACTAAAATTTGGAAGGTGGTTTTGATGAAATAGAAACAATTATTCGGACCACACGATCGTTTCGGGGGTCAATAAAATGTTCAAACTTTGATTTGTATAGGTGATATCCATAGAAATTTTAGCAAATTTTCAAGGACAATGTAGATATTGGCTCGTTCTAAAATTTCTGAGATCCTCTCTGAACCGGAAACCCCTCCAAAAGCCGTTTCATGCATCGGAGATCTAAAGTATAGATTTTAATTTTTTCGTATATATATGTATAAATGTATGTATGTATGTATGTATGTATGTATTTATGTCATTCCGCACGATGACATTTCCATGGTAAAAAATTTGTTCTTGCGCAAAAAAACCCGTCTCCGCAAGACTAATGATGAGTTCCCAGCCCGATCGCACTGTGCGCAGCGGTCCTAATTCACAAATTTTGGTCCGAAAAAACAAACAAAAAGGATTTCAGCAACATAAGCATGTGGGGCTGTTGTCAATCACGTTTGTTTGGGGCGCTGAATGAAATGAAACTGGTCCCAGTCAGATTAGAACATTGCTAGGCGGGAACATTGTTCCTATTTTGGAAATAAATTTATTATTATTATTATAGTTATTATTAGACGCACGTAGCGCACCAGATTTACAAAACTGGAGTCCGAAATCCATCAAAATATCAAATTTTTTTATGTAGGCATATGAGGTGTCGTTTACCACGTTTTTTGGTCGCTGAATCGATCGCGAGTAGTTTCAGCACGTCCGGACTGCATCGAGTGATCAAAATCACAATTTTTTGGTCCAACATTTTTTTTGACATAATTTTTCTGCATGACGTGCCACGGTCTCAACGAGTGCCGAGTCAAGCAGTCATGAGCGCTCTGGCCATTAATGTAAATTCTCAATTTCCCAAACGGTTTCTTTGAAAATTCGCTGCTTAAGCCATGCTGCATGACAGGAATTTTGACAGTTTTGTAGGTTAAAACGTAGTTCAAGTCGGTACGTTACTTCAAACATCCTCTCATAAACAGTGATGCTGCATGGCGATTAAGGAAATCAGTTTGACTCGTCATATTCCAGTAGAAAAATAAATACTTTACTAGGTAAGAAAAAATGACAAATTATATGGCGAACATAACTATTAATTATTAAGAAACATGATAGCAAGGGGGGATAAACAAAATATAATTATGATTGCGATTAGGGTGATATCATTTAATGTTGTTCAAATAATAGTATAAACTAGCTATTAACCGATTGTTTCGATTGCTTGGTGAAACAAATTGAAAGATAACAAGCAAGCTATATTTTTATTGCCGATTCGGTAGCTGGTAAATAGACGCAACGGTGCAGGCAAACCAGCCTGTTGACATCGAGAAGTTTTCTCACGGAGGACCATTAAATTTCTCACTTTAATTATTACCAAGCTAAACGGAAGTATGATTTGGCAAAAAAGAGGAAAGTTTCCGATGGATCAGCGGATGCTTCGGATTTCGTCAACATCGCATTTCCAGTCAGATAAAATAAAATATCAGATTAAAGGATTTGAATAAAACAGAAATATACATTTATTGAGGGAGTCGATTTCGGGGGATTTTTCATATGCTTCGAAGAAAAGTATTCTGGCAACTCGACCATTGTGAAACAGAAGATCACAGCAATAGCGGAGGAAGGAAGACAATTCCACCTCTACCTACTAATAATGAAGTGCGCACAAAATATTTTGATAGGTAATTTGAGTAATCAAATAAGCCCCAATTCCTGCAGCATTACCGAGTTAGCGAATTTTCGAAATAGTAGGTACAATCAGTTGTGGCCAGTCGTGGAGTGGAGGGGGTATAGTTTTTCTTTTTCAGCCTATCTCCAGCTCTACTATCCCAAATGAGGCCAAATAAATGTGCCCCACCTCTGTCTATTCAAACTATCGAATTTTTGCAGATTTTCACGCTCCAGAACTCAAACTTGAACCCCTTTATCAGGGAAAAATATTTTTGGCTATTAAAATAGTATTTTTATATATCAAGAAACCAATTCTATGGAACATTCGGTGATCCATTTTGTTTTTTATTCGAAAACGCCAATTTGCCCCCTTTTTTTAATTAATGATATTTGTGGTTACTGAAATAGTATTTTCTATATCAATCCACCATTATGAATTTAGGTAATTACCTATATCAACTTTTGGCAATTTGTTTTTTTAAACCGATTTTTGACCCCCAAAAACTCGAATCTGACTCCCAATTCTGCGAAGAATAATTTCGATTATTGATATAGTCTTCTACTTCTTCTAGACCATTTTACACCACCTTTTGTTGAATTTATATCTAACTGTGTTGATTTGAGCCAATTTCTCCGCTTTCTGACCCCCAAAACTCATATTTGACACTCCCCTTTTTATTGAAGAAAAAAAATGTATGGTTATCGAACACTATTTTTCAGGTAATTTACCGTTCTATACCACTATTACTAAACTTATATAAACTTTCAGCAATTTTATCAGTCCCTCCCCTTTTTGTGTAAGATATTATTCGTTGCTGAAATAGTCTCCTCCTGTTTCAAGCCACCACTTTCAACTTATGACCCCCAAAACTCAACTTTGATCCTTCTTTTTACCTATTGAAAAATGTTTGGTTATTGAAATAGTATTTTTCAGTCTCAATTCACCAGTCTACACACGTTCGCTGAATTTATACACCTACATTTCTAGCGATTGTAGCAGTTTTTAAAAACTGATTTATAGCAATTTTTGACCCCTAAAAGTCAAAACGGTGGTCACCTTTCAGAGTAAGATATTATTTATGGTTATTGAAACAGTGTTCTATTTCAAGTCACCATTTCCACCCTTTTTGACCCCCAAAACAATCAAATTTGACTCATTTTTTAATTAAAAAATTTCTGACTACTCTGAAATACTCGTAGTCTTTTACGTCTTAATCTCCCAGCATATAACACGTTTGGAAATTTTATATCAATTTGAGATGATGTTCAACAATTCTTACAGATTTTTCCCAATTTTTATCTATTGTTGACCCACACAGACTCAATTTGACCCACTTCTTCACGATCGGAAATGTATCATGTTCATGTGGTCAAATACATATTATGAAGAAAATGCAGCGAGGGAGTCAAATTTTGGACCCACTGCAACATCTTATTGCATAGAAAATTCTATAAAAATGCAATGTACAAAGGACAATGGTTCCCAATGGACAAAGCACAATGGCCGAGCGTTTCGACCCCATGAAATCTCCGCTTTAATATTGCGATACAAAAATTGCTCATCGATGAAACGAACTTCGACGGCAAGTTTCACAACGTTTCACGTTTAGGGTTTCACGGATTTCACATGCAGACATCAAGGGCCGAGTACCTTGGTGTGAACGCAAGCTCTTCTGTCTCTGCAGCCCCCGTCTCCGCCCCCTCTGTACTTCAACGCAGGAGCTCCCAGCGAACTTCACTGGCGAAAACCACAACCGACGATTTGAAATCAACTGATTTAAATAATAAAGAAAAACAGTTTTTCTCTGTAAAAAATGTGGTTAATTGATTTAAAAAAAAAAGAAAAAAGAATTTTGTTATGAACTAAAGAATAAATAACAACAAATTGATTGTGAGGAATAGGGGCGTTTTTGGTGTACGGTCGGCTAGCAAAAAAAGTTTGTTTAATAATAATTGAGATGAAAATGTTAAATTATACAACCTTTTTTTTCTCTTTAATGTTCTTTACAAAATCGAAATTCAACGATTTTATTTCTACCGATGTCTCACGACGGGAGACGTCGCCCGTCCGCACTCGATGGGCCGCGGAGCGAGACTGAAGACCACGGGGATGCGTTGTCATGGCGACGGGATCCCCCCCCCCCCCCCCCAAATCACTCTTCCCCGTGGACCAGAAGCCCTTCACTCCCTTCGTATCAGCCCCCTTTCACTCCCCCTTTCACTCCCCCCTTCACCGACTCCAAACCCTTCAATTTCCCCCTATCCACCCACCCCCCTCCAACCAACACCACTGCCGGATCAGTCACTCCCATCTTTATGGGAGTCATCGGGCTTAATTACTACCACCCATCAATGTGCCAGGGGTCCCGAAAATATTTCGCAATAACCCCCCAATAAATTCGATATGCCATTTCCCCCACCCCTCCGCACGAAAATTAATTAATTTATTTTTTCAATTTTTTTTTCTTCAGATCTTGGTGAGTTATTTACGGTCGACCCTCAAAAGAAGACGCTATAGGGATTCATAAATCACATAACTTGTTGATTTATGGAGATCAGTGATTTTATGCGAATTTCCGTTGAAAATACGCTATGGCCACCAAATGTATAGAGCAATTAAGAAATAATTTAAAGAGGAGCGAATTTCCAACAACAATGATTGTGCCCCTTTTTTTAAAGGTACAATGCTATTAAAAAAAAGCTATTTAAATTTGATATAAATGGCCTTTTGTACCACAGGTGGTACCTATACAATTATGTAGAAACTTGGGGATATCCAAAAGCTTGGGGTTGGGTTAAAGGTAAAAAGTTGTTAAAAACCTTTTAATATTTTTTTATATAAGTTCACTAGAAGCGGCATAAAATTGTATAGAAATGTCGGCAACGTGTTTGGAAAGGCAAACAGAAATGAGTTTAAAAATTAGAAAACAGAAGGATGAGTTTTAAAATGAACTATTTTGGGGAACAATAATTAAGTAAATTTTTTTTTTCAAGGTAAAAACGGCTAAAGTATCTGTTAAAATTTGATATAAATTCACTATATTTATGTGGTATGCAATTATCAAGAAATGTCGGCAAAACTTTTTGAATGGCAGACTTCTAATCATCCAGTGAACTTTGAAGAGTGGAGGCATATCAAAAAGTTCCAGTCATGCAGCATGGCTATACGAGCGAATTTTTTAAGAAATCGAGCTATTATGTAAAAAGATGACCTAGAGAGAAACCATACCACTTTTCGTAAAACTACATGATTTGTTGTGAGGTTAGCCATTTTTACTGATTTTTGACCGTTATAAAGTCAAATTTGACTCACTCTTTTTTGAGAAAAAGATTTTTATGATACCTTCCTGTCGTGATCACCATCCGAAACACCGTCAGGTGAATTAATATTGATTTTAGCTCTTAATATAAATTTCTGACCCCCAAAAATCCATATTTGATCCCTATTCTGTGCCAAAAACAAATGAAATGGAATTTTTCCGTCTTTTACTCACTGTTCCAAACCGCATTCAGTTATTTTATATAAACTCTTCGCGACTTTAGACGTTTTAACCGATTTTTGACCTCTAAAAACACAAATTTGACCCCCTTAGAATTCTTTTAAATTTCTCACCAGTTCGGCAATACGAACATTTTGGCGAAATTTTTAATTTTTATCATGTACCCAAGGAGAGGGGGGAGGGGGGATCGTCTGGAGTGACACATAAACATATATATATTATATTATAAATACATAGGTAAATTTTTTTTAATTCTAGGGATGAATGAAAAATTTCCAAAAACTCATGTTCTGAAAATGTTGGACCCACTGCAATAGCTTCATTTTCTTTGAAAATTTGCTAAATTTTTCTATACATAATATATAAAGAAGTGCATTTATTTGAATATGATAAAGAATACATAAATAATAAACTGAAATGAACTCATTCATAGACGAAAATAATTAAATTGCCCCCAGTTTTCATTATCTTATTTACTTGACGCATTTTGATTGGATCTATGCTATCCAAAATCCAGTGAAGTCACCGACCTCCGCGCCTTTACTCTCACCTACGTCTGGCTGGGGCAGTCTCATTAATGGTTTACTACACTTGGCTATTTGAGTTGCCTCTTTGAGCCCGCACGGCCCTAGACTGGATGATCCATGATTCGAATAATCCCACCATCAAACCTCCTTTGACGGTATCAGCAACTCAAGCAATTCAATCATAGAACTCCCATGCGATCTCATTTCCTACGTTTCAACCTGCTATTGCGGGGAGAAAAAAAAACCTTTTGAACGCCCTATTTTCAAAGGGACTTACCCGATAAGAGGAAGAATAATCTACTTAGTACTCCATCCACTTACGTCTGTATCAATGTGAAAACTATCTTTTCCATCACACTCAATGCACTCACTTTCATCCTTATGGTTCATAACGTTCGGCCAGGACGGCGTTTCTCGTAAAATTGAGGGCCGTAAACGCTAAAATTATCCAGTAGTTTGTAGAACGGACATTTTATTGGGTTTCTCTGGGAGCGGTCTGACGTTTGCACGGGTTTTTAGACAGTTACGGTGCGGTGGCCGCTTACAACTTCGTACATCAACGCAAATAAGATGTACCTACATGCACTTCATACTAATCCTATTTCTCAAGGGCTCACTGTCACGAACAATAGTCATTTCCTCTGTAAACTGTAAGCCCTATATTCCTATATTCACGACGAAAGTGCGGCATTTCATTACATACGTACAAAAAAGGAACATGAAAATGGGCGAAAAATCCACTTGACTAAACAGTTCCAATTCCAGTTAAAATTCCAATAAAGAGCAAGTTTGTTGAATTTTAGCAGTTTAGGACTAAAAACTAGAATTTTACCCACTTTATGGTTTATTATTATTACAACAACGAACCTTTGAAATTGAGCATGTAAAGAAAAATTTACCCCCTCCCACCGCCGTCAAGATTTGATGGTTTCCGTTTCAAGATAAGTAGAATCCTAGAATGGAGTAGAAACGCAGCATATTATTACACAACGGTTTATTATTTACCATTTACCTTCTTCGTAGATCGCTGTTTTCTTTGGTCCATACCTACCCTCGAGCTCCCCCCAGGAAAGCACTAAACCGAGTAGTGGATCCGGCCCGGGAATTACAGTTTCATACAAATGCGTGGGATTCAATTTTATTTTGTACTTTGTTAAAGTTACAAAATTACCTATCAACAAAATCCAAAAGAACCTCAATTCTTCATATGAAATAATATCACAGAACGACCAACTCGACTTCATACAGCCATGCGTAATTATGATCAGGTGGCTCCTCAGCAATGATTGGCTGGGCCAGATTTATACCGTTTTATTCACGATCATGTTGACGAAGCTTTGCGGTGCAAACGAACGGCGAATTTTGTTTCATGGTAACTAAGAAAAGTGCGGCGTGCAGTGGACGGACAAAAATGTTTGGTTTATTATTTTCAATAATAAACCTTTGAAATCGAGCATGAAAAAAAAAAAAAAAAAAAAAACACAACCCTCCCCTCCCTCAAAATTTGACGGTTTCCGTTTCAAGGTATGTAGAATCCAAAAATAGAATAAACAAATTTCTGTCCGTACGCTGCACGCCGTACTTCGCACTTTTCTTAGTTACCATGAACCAAAATTGATGAAATTTGGTTTGTAGGTCCCGTGTGGGGTCTAGTTGGTCCTCGAAGCTCGGCGTTACTGTCAGTCATCTCTAAGGTGTAAAAAATAGGGGTGGAAACTTTCAGAACGCCGTAGCTCGAAAACTTTCAGTTGAAGGGAATGGTATTTTTAAGGTTTTTAAATTGATCTTGAACTAAACCATTTTTTGAGACCACCCGGAGTATTTTACAAGCAGCAGTTTGACTGCACCCAAAAGCTTCGTCAACATGAAATGAAAGTATAAATCCGGCCCAGATCATCGCTAGGGAACACATGATTATAATCACGGATGGCTGTATGACGTCGAGTTGGTTGTTCTGTGATATTATTTCATTTGAAGAAATTTGAAGTTATTCATTTGGAATTATTTCATTTGAAGAACTCTTTTGGATTTTGTTGATTGGTACTTTCCTCAGTTTTCGCGTTTTGCGCACAGTTTCCACTTAGTTATATCTATAGGCGCTGTTGTACCCAGGTGGTGGTTTGTTATGAAATTCCAATTAGAATTCGAATTTGCAATGAAAAACAGGAGAAACAACTTTTAAAAAAAATTGTTCTGCGCACGTTTTCTCTCTCGCACGTGCGCATAAATGGGAGTTTTGAATGATACGCGGAAAACTATGGTGGCCATTTGAAATTGTTTCTCACAAACCCCTCAATTCGGGATTTATTCGAGTGTGCCTTCAATATTGGTTACCCTGGTAATATTCGTAATAGTCAATTCATCAATTACAGCCACGACAACTACGATCATTCGATCGGCGAACGATCATTCAATGTGTTTCTTTATGCGGTTAGTTAGAGAAGCACTCTGTCAAAATCGTTGGAAATCACCAAACGATAATTGCCCAACCAAAACCTCGAAAAACACTAAAGCAAAACTTTTAGGTGTCGTGCAATATGAAACGTCAAGTCAGTAAATTTCTTTTTACAACCGACACCCCCAATTGCATTAAAAAACAAAAAACAATACTCAAGATGATTGGGATGATCTAATTCAACAGGTCAATTTTGAATTTTACAACCGTAGGTAATGAGTAACGAATTTCTGATTTGATACTTTTTTTTCTATCAGTGGAATTTTGTTACACTAATCATTCGGCTCGGATAAGTTTGGGTTCTATAATAGATTTTTTCTGGATTACCATACTTATTATTCTTAATTGGGCAATTCTCCATTTAAAGTTTCCTTCATTAGTTTACTAAAATTATTTTCTAAAATGTGAGTAATATTCCATATTTTGTGGGTCAATAATCGTAGAAAATCTTCAAAAAGAGTCTGAATGCCGGTTTCATCATTACTTCCTAACCACGGTTAAAATAGACCATTGCTTTATCAAATCGAAGATTAGAAGCGTTAGTTAAGGACAAGCGGGTTTCACGAGTGTAATCAAAGATTATAAGAGAGTTCATGCGTTCATGCTATAAGACGCGTTCATACTATAAGCTAGATACGCTAGTTCATGCGTTCTCTGTTTTCATAAAACGTCGATTTAACTTTTAAATGTTGATTTCACCGTATCATGGAGGCACTGTTGATGATTAAGATTAATAACGCAGTTGGTGACGTGCATTTTGAGGTTAATTACCTACTTGTGCGTTTTTGGTTTATTATTTTCAAAAATGAACCATTGGAATCGAGCATGAAAAAAAAAATTCTAACCCCCCTCAAAATTTGATGGTTTACGTTTCAAGGTATGTAGAATCCGAAAATGCAATAAAAATATTTCTGTCTGTCCGCCATACGCCGTACGCCGTACTGACCACTTCTCTTAGTTACCACGAATCAAAATTGATAAAATTCGGGTTATAGGTTCCGTTCGGGGTCTAGTTGGTCCTCGAAGCTCGACGTTACTGTCAGTCATCTCTAAGGTGTTCAAAATAAGGGTTGAAATTTTCAGAACGCCAATACCTTGTTTTTACGTGAATCTTTTTACGGTTTTAAATAGTTCTTGAACTGAGTTTTTTAAGACCACCCGGAGCATCGTACGTCCAGCCGTTCGTTCACAGTAAGGACCCGAAGTTAGGAGGCATTTTCGACACCAGGGTGAATGAAATTGTATGCATTTAGCCCAAATCTCGTCACCAGGGACGCGCTAATAATCTGAAATTGGTCCGAGATAAAATAATTGCTAGGGACCACCTGATTATATTGACGGAGTATGAAGTCGAGTTGGTTGTTCTGTGATATTATTTCATTTGAAAAATGATTGCTCTTTTGGAGTTAGTTGGTAGGTACTTGTGAAACTTGAACAAACGTTGAAGTATTATTGATGGGTAAATTATGATTACACAATGGTAAGTCATTACTCAACGGTAAATTATTACACAACGGTTCAAGCTGGAGGCTGGAGTTTGTTGGTAGGTACGTTTGCAACTTTTTTCACTCCTCATCAACAATTTCTCTTCAGAACTTCATTATGTGCGTATCTTTTTGTTAGGTAGGTACTGTTTGTCATCGGCAGAATTATTTTAGCAACATTTAACTCGTGATTTAGGTAGGTTTAGAATTTTTTTTTTTTCATGCTCGATTCCAAACGTTCATTATTAAAAGTGATTGTAGTGATGTAGGAAGCAACAGACGAGGCCGGAAGATTGATTGAGAATGGTTGTATATTTAGTGGCCCCTGGCTCTTTTATATTCCCCTGACATGATCAGAGGGGGGTCGGGGGGTCCCCACTCTGAGGTACTTCATGTTGGCACAATACATGAGTTGTGGAGGAGCAGCCGATCACAACAGTGATAAACCAAAAATCTCGTATTAAAATCACGATATTCATTTATTTAGATAGCCTGACATGTATACACTGCTTGCCTGGTGATGGGGGGTCCTTCTGAAACTTCTGAAACTGTACTCGAGTTTCAAAACCGGTTTGATGGACTCATAGAGGGTATTCGGAGGTGTCCTGAGGCTCAGCTGACTGAGAGGTCAGTTTGGATAAATTTAATAAAGGCCATCTCAGAGGCATGCCCAAGGATTGCTGAAGATGCCCTGCTCGATGGGTCACCATTAAAGGTACGGGAGGTTTACGATGTACGATATGATCTCGGTAAACAACAGGAGAGCAAGCCGGTGGTGCAGCCTTGTTAGGCATAGGTACAAATAAGTGTAACTATAAGCGAAAGACAAATTGGAAATATGCATGGACGGACCTTAGAGGTCTCATTATTCGATGATAAATTTCCTCAATTACGCTGATAGTGATGCAACTGTTAACGATGTTTTAACAATGAGACGGTGTTTCTTTACTAATTTGATGGATTTGGTGGTGGAAACGAATTTCATGTCCTAATGATGGCAAGGATGCTGATTTGGTCAGTAAGAAAACCGGAGACATATATTTACTGCAATACTGAACAACGAACGTTTGGTTTACTCAAAGGAGTTTACTCAAAGGTATGCAACTGAGTTGGTGGAAAATCTCTCCTCCATTAGAAATCTGGTAGCAAATGGATAACAGCGAAGTCTGACAATAAAGATCTAGAAATTATTGATTCTAAAACTGGAGAAACGCTAAAACCTGGCTCATTTGATAAGCGTTTTGATGGATGTCCATTTCCCAAGTTAAAGGTGAGCCCTGAGGTAAAACGGATGGTACTTGATGTTGTGAAGGTTTTTAATTTAAAACGCTGCAAACCCCTGCACAAAAATTTATTATTTTGTACAGAATACCCTTCTTTTACAGATTACAGCTCTCTGTATAGATAACCCCTCTATATAATATGTACTAGCCTATAGATATTATTATGTAGATCGCAGACCCTCCGTAGGTTAGTACCTGACCCCGTACTCGTTACTAGGTACCTACCTAAATCACGAGTTAAATGTTGCTAAAATAATTCTTTCGATGACAAACAGTAACTAAAATGGCGAAAAGAAAAGCAAATAATGAATTTTTGAAGGAAAATTGTTGTTGTGGAATGAAATAGATGCGCGTTCTGCGTAGATCACTGTTTTCTGTGGTCAGTACCTACCCTCTGGTCAAGTATAATGAACCGTTGTGTAATAACTTGCCCATGAATAATCTTCAACGGTTGGTCAAGTTGCAAAAGTACCGATCAACAAAATCCAGCCCCTTCTTGGTACATGAACCGTTTTGTAAAAATTTACCGTTGTGTAATAATTTACCCATCAATAATACTTCAAAGTTTGTTCAAGTTTCACAGGTACCTACCAACAAAATCCAGCCCCTTCTTGGTAGATGAACCGTTGTGTAATAATTTACCGTTGTGTAATAATTTATCGTTTTGTAATAATTTACCGTTATGTAATAATTTACCGTAGTGTAATAATTTGCCGTTGTGTAATAATTTACCGTTGTGTAATAATTTACCCATCAATAATACTTCAAAGTTTGTTCAAGTTTCACAATACCTACCAACAAAATCCAATAGTCCATCAGTTATCAAATGAAATAATATCGCACAACAACCAACTCAACTTCATACAGCCATCCTTGATTATAATCAGGTGCTCCTTAGTGGTGATATCCTGGCCGGATTTATACCCTTTGATTCACGATCGTGTTGACGAAGCTTTTTGGTGCACACGAACGGCTGGACGAACAGTGCTCCGGGTGGTCTCAAAAAATTGTTTAGCTCAAGACAAATTTAATAACGTAAAAAAAACCATACCCTTCTATCGAAAGTTTTCGAGCTACGGCGTTCTGAAAATTTCAACCCCTATTTTGAACCCCTTAGAGATGACTGACAGTAACGCCGAGCTTCGAGGACCAACTAGACCCCGAATTTCATCAATTTTGTTTCATGGTAACTAAGAAAAGTGGCCAGTACGGCGTACGGCGGACAGACAGAATTTTTTTTATTGCAGTTTTGGATTCTACGTACCTTGAAACGTAAACCATCAAATGTTGGGGGGGGGGGGTTAGAATTTTTTTTCCTGCTCGATTCCAATGGTTCATTATTGAAAATAATAAACCAAAATTTTGAGGGGTTGTTATACAAATTTGTTGATGAGCGAATACAGATGTGTATTATTCACAGAATAATAAACCAAAAGAGGCATGAACTTCAATTGTTTTGCTTAAAAATAACAATGCGACGTTCATTCATTAATGAGACGTTTGAGGAGGTGCCACTTTATCCCCTAGGTGGTGGGTCCGGTCTTCGTTCTTTCAAATGACAGCAGAAAACCACGTTGATCGTTATGGTGATATTGAATTTTCGAAACATGGCTATTATACAACATGGCATTATACCTATACAATTATGTTAGCAGCAATGTCACCGATACGTGTCGAGTTTTCGCAATGAATTTCCAACAACGCGATGCGGCTGGATCATCCAATCATTTCTTCAGCATAATAATTGATTCTCACATCCACAAGGGCGAAATAATAATCTAATAGTGTTTCGAAATCGTGCAATACCGGATCGGCATTTCGGACAGAGGAAACGGGGAATCGAACGCGGCGAGAAAGAGCTCAGCACTAAAATTCGGTGTCAGTTGACTTGGATATGAATTAAGAGAAGGACGCGACTAATTTCTGTTCACTCGATCCGCAATCACGATGGCGTCAACGTTCAGTTTCCTGTTGGTGGCCGCTCTCCTCGGTGTGTTCGTCGTTTCCTGGACGGACGCCTACAGCTTCTTCCCGGGTTATCCAGGACCTGTGAGTATACTCGGCCAAGGTGTAAAAGAAATCTGGTTTCAACGTCAAAGAAAACTACGTTTGGTTTTCTTCAGGGTTGATCATTCGAGTACCTACTGATTTTCTTCCACGCCAAATAATAATTATGTTCGGTAAATATACTTATACAACTTGGCCAGGGTGATAACCGAGAAGCAATCAGTAGTAGGTATGAGATTATACAACAATTTCTTCGGAGTTGAAAAAAGTGACAGGTAACAAATAAGTGGCCTGTTATTTCAACATAGAAGATCGAACCACAAGAACATCTGTACATGTACCTGATTATTTTTACTCTTGTGATTAGGAACATTTTACCAATCCGTAGAACCTCCCTATCCTATAGAACCAATCCGTAGTCAGCCTTTATCTCATGAAAACCATTTCCTCGTGATTCTCGTTTCTAGAAGGAAGGTAAATATGAACTTCTTTCACGACGGGTAATTATTTTCAGTATGGATAACCTAGATCCGTAGTCTAGATCTCTGATTTTGTACATCATTATAGGTAGTATATAAAAAACTACGAGTATACAAAAATTAATGAAAGTCTGCATGTTTTCATGGGGGAGGGGGGGGGGGGCACCTCCACACTACAGAACACGGCTTCTTGGGCAATATTTGTATAGAGTTGAAGTTTAATTTATTTTATTTTTTGAAATTCATGTAAATACTCACTGAGTCTTTGGAAAAACGATAATTTAGTACTATTTTGGCTGATATGTACCTCTCGATACTTCGTGTTCATTACCAAGAAAAACCTTCGCGTCTCTTCTAATAAAGGAATTGCGCGAAACCTCGATGGAAATTTAGAGCCATTTTCCAACAACCCTAGATATTTCGGTACAAAAACTCGTTGAAACCTCATCTACGTTAAATATTTCATCAACGTTCAATACCTCGTCTACGTTCAATACCTTTCTTTCGTACAGTAATGGGCATTTCAAAGCAACTAAGTACGGAACAGTGAAGGATCAAAAAGTGATCTCTAGAGAAAATAACGAACCTTTGTGGAAGAATTTCCAGCTTTTTTGCTTCTGATTTGAAATAAGTGAGTCCTTCATTGAAACTAGAGATATAAATTTATTCAAATAAAAAAGGGCACCATCGAGTACTGGTGAGTTCATAATACTATAGTGGGTCCGCTGAACAGTAGCCTCACGTATATTCAGTAAAACTGATACAACGTGCACCTATCCCAAATAGGATGTTTTTGAATTTTGCGGTGCCACTACCGGCAGCGACTCGCAAAATAGTACCAAAACCTGTACAGCAATTTCTGACAGTTCTATGAGTATACCCTGAAAATTTTAAATACCGTAGGACCAATTATTACCTGTGTTTCAACGGCTCTTGCGGCGTCATTCTCGGCACCGCGGCGCCTCTTTCTGAAGTCGACGAGGCACCAAAAACTACATGGAATTTGGAAGGCCCGAAGAGTCTAACCTCAAAATTTCAAGCGAAAAGACCCAAAACTGCGGCTTGCAGCACAGTACAAGCACACTGTATACCCACCCAAATGTCGCTCGAGTCTAAGTAAGAAGCCTCAGTGGCGATTGGCGAATTTTCACAACATTCGAACGAATGAGACAATGGAACAGTACCTTCTCTATGAGGACGATGAACGGGAAGAGCATGAATCTGATGCGGAGTTCAAACTACAACACTTCCAACATTGCAATTCGGCGGTTACTCACCTATAACAAAATAAAGTAAAAATGAGGTCAATAATGAAAATCTCTGAGATTCGATACATTTGTACCACAACATCTGAGATAGGGATGCCTAGCAATGTGTCATAAATACCGAGCCATGGCGGAGCATTTTTGTTTCGCTCGCATCTCCAACAATCAGAAAAAGTTCCGGACATTATAGACTCACTTTCGGTTTATTATTTTCAATGATAACTTTAGAATCGAGCAAGAAAATACAAATTTTAACCCCCCCCCCCCCCTCCTCAATATTTGCTTCCGTTTCAAGGTATGTAGAATCCGAAAACTGAATAAAACATTTCTGTCCGTCCGCCGTACGCCGTACTACGCACTTTCCTTAGTTACCACGAACCAAAATTAGGTACTGAAATTTGGTTTGTCGGTCCCATTTGGGGTCTAGATGATCCGAGAAGCTCGGCGTTACTGTCGTCATCTAAGGGGTGGAAAATAGGGTCTGCAATTTTCAGAACGCCGTAGCTCGACAACTTTCAATAGAAGGTTATGGTTTTTTCAAGGGTTTAAATTGAACTCGAAACATAATTTTTTGAAACCACCCGGAGCATATTTCGTCCAGCCGTTCGTTTTCATCGCAAGGCTTCGTCAACATGATCGTGAATCAAACTGTATAAATCTGGCCCAGATTACCATTGCTAGGGAACACCTGACTACAATCACGGATGGCTGTATGAAATCGAGTTGGTTGTTCTGTGATAATGTTTTCCTTTGAAGAATGATGGCTCTTTCGGGTTTTGTTGATAGGTACCTACCTACTTTTGTAACTTGTACAAACGTTATGCTTCATGAATAACAACAAATAATTAATCATGGCATTATTCAATCCCGCTCATTTTTATGAAACTAATACCCGGGCCGGCTCCAGTACTCCGTTTAGGGCTTCTCTGGTGGGGGGGGGGGGGGGGCACGAGTGTAGGTACTGACCACAGAAAACAGTGACCTACGCAGAAGGGGCATCTATTTTAATTTGAACAAACGTTATGGTTCATGATGATGAACAGTGATGACCATGATGATGATGGTTATGGTGATGGTTAATTATTAATGATAGAATCCTTGATTGCACCGCATATTTATGAAATTGCCCTGCTGGCTCAAGTACTCGATTTGGGGCTCCTCTTGTAGGAAGCACGAGGGTAGGTACTGACCACAGAACACAGCGATCTACACAGATGAGGCATCTATACATGTAAACAACAAACCACCGTGTCATAATTTGCAGCGTTTTTGTACTTGAAAAACACCGGTCTTTGAACAACTTTTTAATTTTGAGCACACTGCAATAATAGAGTTTTTTCTTCAAGAATTCACTAAATACCCCCTCAGTTGATCCTTTCCTCTACTCACCATGGTTGTCATATAATTCGAGTAGCTTTGGCTTTAACACATTGCCAAATGCTCCACAGAGTCGCTGCGATCGTCGGTGTTGGTAGTAGATCCCGGTGAAGTGCTGGTGTTATGCTTTGTCCAGGCCCTCTTGAGAGGTACACTGGCATGATTGATTTATTGACTACCTATTATTGATGAGCTAATTATAAATTTTTAATGTCCCCAGAATCCGTATGATGTGATTCCAAGGAGACGGTTCCCAGTTATTTCTCAGGGGGGCTTCAGGATTCCAATCTTGTCGGATATTTTCGGTAAGAACATTTCGTAATTATAAATATATAAATTGCTAAACGAAATGGCTGCACAGAGCGACGTGGGAGGAATACCATGGGAAGGGTTCGTCCCGAACGATTCACTCGAGGCTTTCCATTGCCTCACAGCCCGAGGGCTGGAAAGAGGGGCGTTGGGACCATAAAATAGAAACAACAAGTAGTTCTTACATTCAATTTCCAATCCAATTTCTTCGTTGTTTCACAGACATCCTCACTGGTATTTTCCGCATGCTTTTTGGCTACCACCCCCACGTACCGGCCTACCCGTACCGCCACTGACATAGCCTGACAAGCCCATCACTGAATCGGAGAAGAATTGATGGAGAACCTTCGAAGGACTTTGCCAACTCATAATAAATTTGCTGATATTTTGCACAGATGGTGTACGATACGATTCATTTACTGAAAATCAGAAAAAGTAAAATCTGTGTTGAAGTAAGCTGGCACATTTAAAATGCACATCCATCTCCACCGAAACCTCGATAACAAAATATTTGGGTTGTTCTGAAAAATGTATTAATAATCGAATTTTTTGCGCGTGAGGGGAAATTTTTAGGCAGACTCCTGTGAGAAACAGGGATTCCTTAGGGACTAGAGCTATTGTTTTCTTACTTTAGCTGGAGGAGAAATGTTGCTTTGTTGTATTATTTATAGGGACATTCATGGTTTTCTCGACTATGTTAAATATTCTACATCAAAAACATCATAAACTGTGGGAATCAAGAGGCCCCTGTGTTAAACTCTGCTATGCTAACTTAAACAACAACAAGGTACTTCACTTGCAGGTTATGCTGTTTGTTTGAGCAGAAAGCTAGGCATTTATCTACTTCTGTGTTGTGGCCTGTGTTCTATGTTGAACTGCGGGAAGAAAAAATTACCAAAGAAAAGCCTCAGGTAGATAAAATGCGAAATAATGAGACACAAGAAAGACTCTTGGCATCATGGAATCAACTGTTCAGTGTTCGCCATTTTGTTTGATAACATCGATAAAAGACTTCAACATGGTTTCGATTCGACGATCAACGTACTACCCCAGACTCTGTTATCGTTAACATAATTATCGTATCGTAGAGAAGAATAGATTTTTTCCACGGATTTTCTCGACGTACCTAGAATTTATTTAACTCGTTTCGGCGTCAAATATCTCTGAACATGAATTTGGGCGTTTCAAAACGCAATTTCTGCGCGCCAGAAATTCTGCTCGTAATATAGCTAAATAAGTGCTGAAATTAAAAAGAGCTAAATCGGAACGATATTGCATAGGTATAATACGCCACATGGTGACACTCTTTAGCTGTTTACATCTATTCTAGCGTCTAAACGGAGATAATATGGTGAATTTGTGTAGTCTGAGATATGTAAGGCCAATTATAGAAATAATAAGAGATGTCACTGAAACTAGCAAAATTATGTTTTTGTTAACAAAATAGGTTTTTGTGCTCACTACAAAAAAAATACTGCAATGATATCCCTGTGGGTATACCTATATAAATCTTTGAGGCCCAATCAAACCAGGTAACGATAGGAGTCAAATGGCGTTTAGTGATTTAATACGTAGGATTTAAAGACGTATTGAATTATAGTATCGGGTTTCTTTTGGTCCAACATTATTTGGACCCATTTTAGTATACTGGTTGCTCACCTTGAGTCGCCATGGTAGCTTCTTTAGTATTGAATGTCTTACTCAGCGCACTATTCGGATCATGCGTCTCCCA
Source organism: Leptopterna dolabrata (assembly GCA_954871275.1). Taxonomy (NCBI): domain Eukaryota; kingdom Metazoa; phylum Arthropoda; class Insecta; order Hemiptera; family Miridae; genus Leptopterna; species Leptopterna dolabrata. Next base: position 16,092,466 of record OX940987.1, on the reverse strand, counting down.
GTTTATCGTTGGACAGATTCCAAATCATAACACGGTCTATCAACGTGGGTATCAAAGGTACCCGAGCCAAAATTACCAAAATAATCCGTTTGAACGCTACCCCGCACCACACAACAACCCGAACGGGTACTTGCCGAAGATGCCCGTGCCGAATCCCGGGCCACCAGAGAATGCCGCGGACAACCAAGAGCCCGAAAAGTACAGGCGGTACTACCAAGCGAAGCCACTTAGTCACATGACGAATAACAACTTCACTGTATCTCAATATCCGGAGGTCCGAGAGAACGGGTTAATTTCATTGGTGACTGGTAAGGGTCATTGATCAATCTTTCACAACCACTCCGTTAATCTTTAGGTATTAGCACAACAGTAGGTATTAGCACAACATGCGTAACTAATTATTGGGAACCTGTGGCTCCAGCAAATGGGCAATTATCATGAATTCTATTTGAATTTTTTTCTCAAAGGTTTATGATGTGAGATGCACGATCATACGAATGAATCGGGAAAATATGCCTCCTTCATATTTTGAAAGACTTTCAAACTTTAAGATTTCAAAAAAGAGGCGGGGAAAGCCCTGATGTTGCCTGTGACGTTATACGGATATGGGTTCTGATAGGCTGACCAGCTGCTGCAGGTGGGAGATGGCCAGTCGACGCGTTATAGCCGCGTGACGTAAGCAAGCGGCTTTTTTGAATCGCCTCTTTCTTTTACGTGTTTTTTCTTCATCCATAAAGCAAATTTTCCCTCAACTTCTCAACTTTTTCAACAGCGTAAAGGAAGATTATCATAAAATCAGCACCGAAAGTGTTCTTTGTGGATACATGATAATTGCCCACTGGGTGAAATCGATAATGAATGGGTGTCCGGAAGAAGGGCACTATGTCACGACTTTTTCTAAAACCGGTTTTTCGTGAAATAACGGCCCATGTCATGTGGTGTAAGCGTTTCCATTGTTTTTAGTAGTAAATAAGGCAGCTAGAGGCCAGGATAATCGCATATACGCGGATAAATCACAGCTGTTCGGGTGGAAGAAGGGTCTTTGTTGTCTGTTCATTATCTTAACAGTTTCCGAGGGTTTTTAATTTTTCCAAGAAGGGCCTATGTCAGTCCAGCTGACTTTTATTAGCAGGTAATAAATATTAGCAACGTCCTAGTTTTTCGGCGCTCCTGCAAAATTAAGAAATCATGATATATGCCCTTCTTCTGGACGCCCATTCTGTTACGAATGAATAGACCATCGGGATTTTGAAATTAACACACTGAACTTACAGAAAGAGTTAAAGAAGAGTAGAAGAGTTATAGAAAAATAGTGTAGACAGCGAAAATGCAATAGTTGTCTGCAAACCAGGAGCACTCAAGACTCTCTGGTTATGGTTTTTGATTATATTAACGTAATTAAATAACAATTCGTATTGAATAACACATGTTTTTTCATAACGTGCATCTCACAATGATTCTAAAAGAGAACTGGTTCTCCTTTTCCAGATTTTTTCATTCAAATCGTGAGTACACTATCTGGGATCCTCGAGCCCGTGAAATCCCTGTTTTATCCAGTACTTTCTCTAGTTTTTTGATCAGTACCGCTTTCAGTGAATTAAAGGAATATAAATGTAATTATTACCAGACCTCCCTCGCTGGTGAATGCTCGATATTGAAATACTGTGGGATCAACCGTTCGCGGCTAAATGAGTCCCTTCTCGTAGTTCTCAGCCCCAGTCCTAAAAGGCGAATATTATAACACCCCTTACAACAATAAACGTATGCCAAGAACAAAATGTTATTTATTTCACCAACCCACCTGGATGATTGAGCTGTGAACATTCGGGTTTGAAATACTGCCGGATCAGCATCCGCTGCAGTAGGGTACATACACAATTCAGAGTTATTATGTAGGTCCTTCAGTGTTTTCCTTAATCGTCGAAGAAATTAGGATATTTTCAAGCAGGTAACTGATTACCATAAGATCTGAACGGACGGCCTGATTTGAATGGCATTTTGGGAATCTGTGCGGGGTATCATAAATCCCAAGGTGAACTGTGTGATTGTTTCGTCGTTAGAAACTACAAGCAACAAATCAATTCCATAATAGGACCTGCCTGCTTCAATATAATAATTAATCAATTTGATAAAAAAGGTAGGTAGGTAAGGACCAAGCTCCAAAAGGGTGACGGCATTATCCATCTATAGGACGAGAAATGTGAATAATGTTAAGGAAGAAGGTGAGTATTGTTGAACAAAGATTAAAAGAGAAAAAAGAGAAAAATTACCCACAAGAATACTTTGATGGTTTGTGTTCATGAGCTGTCTGATTAGCGTGGTGATTACAGAGATTACAGCACAAGGAAATTTTTGGGAAGGTTATTATAGAGTTTTGGGGGTTGGGCTCTAAAAGTTCGAGAGCTCGTTGAACTGGGTTCAGAAACCGCTGTATTCCAAAAAGTCCGAGAGCTCCTTTCGGTTGGAACATACCTACTCCTGCTGAATTTCCGAAACATGGTCCATTATAATCCATTATAATTTAGGTTTATTATTTTCAATAATGAACCTCTGGAATCGAGCATGAACAAAATTTTGTAACCCCGCTCAAAATAATGGTTTCCGTTTCAAGGTAAGTAGAATCCGAAAACGGAATAAAAAAATTTCTGTCAGTCCACCGTACTTCGTTTTTTCTTGGTTACCACGGACGAAAATTAATGAAATTTGGTTTTTATGCCCCAGTTGGGGTGTAGCTGGTCCACGAAGTGTCATGTCTAAGGGGTGAAAAATATGTGTTGACGTTTCCAGAGCGCCATTATCTCAATTTTTTGGGGGTTTTAAATTGATTTCGAACTTGGGAATTTTTTGAGACCACCCGGAACATTGTACGTTCAGCCGTTCGTTCACAGCTAGCCCCTCAAGTTTGCCCTGGACACCTTCGCCAACATGATCGTGAATGAAACGGTATATATCCAGCCCAGAAATCATTGCTAGGGAACACCTGATTATAATCACGCATGGCTGTATGCAATATCGAGTTGGTTGTACTATGTTGTACAGCGGGTACTGTAGGTTATACAGTTGTTCCGTGATATTATTTTATTTGAATATTGTTCGTTACCTACTTTACATTTTGTTTATAGGAACTTTAACTTGAACAAAGGTTACGCTTCAAGAATAACAACAAATAACATTAATAATAGAAATGGTGAATCCACCGCATATTTATAGAACTGTTTCCTGGGAAGTAAGGAGGTAGTGGTATTGACCACAGACAACAGTGTTGTACGCAGAAGGGGCATCCTGGTAAATAATAAAGCGTTGTGTAATAATTTGCAGCGTTTCGTGTCAAGTTTCGGCAATGAATTTCTCACGGCGAGGCGAATCACCCATTCATTTTTTCCCGCGAAACAAAGTCTTCGTATGCCCTTGAGTTAATAGTATTTTATTATCAAATTTACCGGGGTTTTGGAATACCCAGATCGGCGAGCTGGAGAATGACGGCGGCTCAGATTGAACGCGTTTAAATGAACGAGTTCAATTAAATTCGGTATCGGCTGACTTCGCCTCGCTTAGAATATGAATTAAGAGAGGAACGTCGCTAATTTTTGTGCAGTAGATCCGCAAGCACGATGGCGTCAGCGTTCAGTGTCCTGTTGATGGTCGTACTCCTGGGCGTTTTCGTCGCTACGTGGGCAGAGGCCTACGGCTACAACCCGAATTATCCGGGATCGGTACGCTGAAGTTATGTTAAAATAGACTACGAAATAATAGCGATACGAAATAATTCTTTAACGCTTAAATAATGACGTCTGGCAATCTTGAAAATCATTCAATGGTTGAATACAGGTTTTCTTTTAAGGTAGAAATACAGTCCCAGAAATGTCCCTCCCCCTTGTTTTCCTTAGGACGGGTTTTCTCAAGTTCAAAGAGAATATAGCACCTAATTTATTTATGTAGAAACCGAATCTGAATTAATATTGGTCTCAGGAATCGAAAAATCCCTACTTTTTTGGGTGCAAACTCCCAAGTAGGCAAATTAGCCCTCCTTTTTTTTACATAGCCCTCAAGGCGAAAAATTTAGTTTTTAAACGAAATTTAGTTCATGTGTTTCAAATTTATTGTCAAAAGATTTAGTAAAGTAAATAACAGTGACGAAGAAAAAATTGTGCTACGAGAGGATTTGAACCCGAGAACTTCACTTAGTGCGTCATGGTTTTCTAGTGCTAATGAATTTGATTGAAGTATATTACGCCCAGACCCTCTAAATATTGATTGAGGTCGATGGCTATCCATTATTGATTATCTAACCATACATTTTCCATGTCTGCAGTATTCGTATGACGTGATTCAACCAACGAGATGCCTCCGGATCCCAATAATCTCGGATATTATCGGTAAGAAAATGTTGTTTTAATATTGATACTGATTGATTGATACCGACCGTAAAACATGAAGTAATTCCAAGGAACATTGTGGGACGAATTAAAATTTAAGAAGTAAGTAAACGGTCGTTCCTATCGAAATTCGACTAAAACCAGCAATGCCCAAATCAGGAAATTTCTCGCTGATGTCATCAAGCTCCCATGTTCCAATACATAAAATAATTATTGTAAGCTAATATAATTCGCCACTTCCAGACACAGTTTAAATTTAGAAAATAAAATAAAAATCCAAACATCTAGCATGGCCAAGTAAGCGAATTTCGAAGTAACGTATTTACCTAGGTACCACTAGATACCTACTTTTTGACCTACAATGTAGTAGGTACATTATCGAATGATTTTCATGGCTTTCAAGCATAAAAATCCAAATCTTATAAATATTCTGCTCTTTACCCGAAATACAAATGTTACGTATTTAAATAACTGCTTCCGTATCATGACCACCCTTCCCCATTCTGTAGTTATTATGACAAACTCAATTTTTGATCAGTTTCTTGCAACAAAGTATCTTTGGCTAATAAAATGATGAGTTTTTATCGACAGACACATCTGTTTGTATTATACAGGTAGGTGCAGTTTTATGATAGTTCAGCTATTTGACCTATCTAGAACAGGTTTTTGCGTGGACTGACTAAACCCACATCACTGGCCCATCCCAATGATCCCATCCCAATGGCTTCCCAGACGCTTATTTTCCTCAAAAATTCACTTGAATATACTAGTTCTTAGATTACATTTTTAATCATGAATTTATTCGTTGCTTCACAGACTTTTTCAATGACATCTGGCACACAATTTTTGGCTACCCTTCAGCCCCCAACTCTTATATCGGCTGATCCAAGATCAGTATAACCTGGAGCTCCGTCAGAGACTCTAAGAAGGTTCTTGATGGTCTCTGAACATGAACCACCGGAAGACTTTTTCAACTCGTAAATAACCTGGTGTATGGCTCTGTGTACCTACAAAATGATTAATTTGTTCAGAGAAGAGTAAAGTTCGTGTTCGATGATGTAACATATATTTTTAATACCCATAAATCCTCACTGAAACCTTTTACTACCTCTTGTCTATGATTTTGTTTAAGATACAAGTTTGTTGTTCAGGCCAAACGAATCATTCAAATTAGGTTAAAATTTGGGAATATGACGAGGGTCCTACTTAGATTCAGCGACACCCAGAATTTCAAAAATGACTGGATGGAAGGTCCGTGGGGCCGACATGACGCGTTACAGGATGGAAGCGGTGGAAAGATGCGTATTTATGTAACTGCAATTACCAAACGTTAGAGGGCTTCCCAAAAGTTCGAATTTGGTGCACCAGCAGGTGACACCCACCTCGAAAACTGGAAATAATAAGGTTCCAGGGCGTCCTAAACCTCTAAACCTCTATGGCTCCAACTACAAAACGGTTCATTATTTACCTGTATTCTGCGTAGATCACTGTTTTCTGCTGTCAATATCCTTGAGCTCCCTCCAGGAAAGCTCTAAATGGACTACTGGAGCCGGCCTGGGAATTGAAGTTTCATACAAATGCGCGGGATTCAATAATTCAATCACTAATTATTTGTAGTTATTCATGAAGCATAAGGTAAATAATAAACCGTTGTGCAATAATTTACCTGTATAGATGCCCCTTCTGCGTAGATAGTATAATAAACAGTTGTGTAATAATTTACCATTGTGTAATAATTTACCCAATAATAGGTACTTAAACGTTTGTTCAAGTTGCAAAAGTACCTATCAACAGAATCCAAAAGAGCCACCATGTTTAAAATTGAATAATATCACAGAACAACCAACTCGATTTCACACGGCCATCCGTGACTAATCAGGTACTCCCTAGCAATGATATCTGGGCCGGATTTATACAGTTTGATTCACGATCATGTTGACGCAGCTTTTCGTTGCAAACGAACGGCTGGTCGTACAATGCTCCGGATGGTCTTAAAAAATTCTTCAGTTCAAGATCAATTTAAAAACGTAAAAAAAACACGCCCTTTTATTAAAAGTTTTTGAGCTACGGCGTTCTGAAAATTTCAACCCCTATTTTTCACCCCTTAGAGATGACTGACAGTAACACCGAGCTTCGCGGACCAACTAGACCCGAAACGGGACGTACAAACCAAATTTCATTAATTTCGTTTCATGGTAATTAAGAAAAGTGCGAATTACGGCGTACGGAGGATATATAGAAATTTGTTTATTGCAATTTCGGATTCTACGTACCTTGAAACGTAAGCCATCAAATTTTGAGGGGGGTTAGTTTTTTTTTTTCATGCTCGATTCCAAAGGTTCATTATTGAAAATAATAAACCAAAAAATCCAGAATATGCCCCTACAACAATTTTCTTGTAATTTTCTGTTATAACATAAAAAGAAATTCTGAAATTCCGACGATTTATTTGGCATATATTTCATAGTCCATCACCTGTCAGCTGTAGGAACATACACCGTGTCAGCTATTGGAGCGTTCGCAATTCGAGGATGTCAGCTTCTGGCACAAAAAAGTAATCTCGAAATTCGCAAATAATATTTTACTTTGGGCATAGGTTTCTTACATTTTAAAATCTAGTTAGCAACCTGGAAAGTTTTTCTATAACATGAAAGCAAGAACATTTCCATTCCCATAAATTTAAAATTTTTAACCTCGAAATTCCGATCAAAACAATTTAAGATATACCTACCTAAGCTACTGTTGCGTTCACCCTACAGGAAAATGTTAAACCGTCGTGTAATATCTTGCAATGTTTATAATTTGAATTGAAACTGTCAATTATTCTTTCCGTCTTTTCGTACTTAGATTGAAAAGAGTCGGACCCCACAGTTGGAATTATAAACTTTTCGACGGTTTATGCAGTGGACGGTGGTAGTGGGAGTCGTTTCTCTCATCCCTCCCATAAGAAACCATCCGGGTGCGTCACTCGATACCTACCCATCAACGTTTGATATGGAACGAAAACTAGGCTGCTGTACTATCGCGAACGAGTATAGGTATTACTGGAACGACTCAGTGATGACACAATATCAATCAATATGAATTGGCAACATGAAGAGAACAAACGGACAACCAACATAAACGAAGCGGGAATTTTGATTGTTCTGCTTAATTGAGACTACCTTACTTATTATTTAGTCTCATGTAAGCCAAACAATTCTTAGGAGGTATTAATATAGCCTCTAAATGGGGAACGATATTTTATGATCCTCAGTTGGTAGCAGAAAGTCATGTTTATTGCTAAAGAGGTAAGTAATAAAATGTTTTAACAATTACTCAACTAGGTGCCTATACAAAAGCCATGATGGCTGTTGTTGAAAGGTAAGTAATAAATGTTTTAACATGTAGTAAATCAGGTACCTACCTATACAATAATTATGACTGTACTGTGAACTTTTTACAACGAATATCTTACACCACGACGCGATTATTTCTTCTACAACATAATTTACTGTCAAACCCTCGCGGAAAAAATTTTGATCTAATTGGGGTTTCAAAATCGTTCAATTCCCGATCGACGAGCCGGAAAATGACACGGTAAACAGAACGCGGTAAGGTGAGGTTTACCTACTAAAATTCAGTGTTTGGCATCATTCGCTTGGATAGGAGTTAAGAGAGGAAGCGGGGTAATTTTCTTTCAGTCTATTCAAAATCACGATGGCATCAGCGTCCGGTTTTCTGCTGATGGTCGTCCTGGGTGTCTTCGCCGTTTCCCGAGCAGACCCCTATGACTACATTCCCGGACGGGTGGCGTGAGTCCCTAAGATACAGCTATAATAGGAATACTGTTTAACGTGAAAATAGACAGTTTCCGGTCAGTTAAAAAAAAAAAAAAGTATGGGTTTTCAATAGGGCAGTCAATTCAATACAGTTTTCTTCTATGCCATATCTATGTATATATGTATTCTATTTTATATGGTAAAAGTAACAGTACTAATACAAGCAAGTAACAGTATAATAAACAGTTTACGTCAACTAACCATTTTCCGGTCCATCAAAAACAAAAAAGTAGTTTGGTTAAATGGGAGTTTCAGTAGGTACTGATAAATTTCACTACTTTCTCTTCTTCAAGCAGCCACTAAATTTCATAGGCCTTTTTTTTAAACTCAAATAATTGACTATTGAATCAAATTACTAACTTCCTTCCATTATTGTTGTTGACCGAACCAAATTATTTATTCAGAATTTCCAGCAAACGCCCACCCAAAAAACTCAATTTTTCATTCATTTCTTGCGCGAAAATAATTGTCATTATTGAAATACCGAAAATAATTTTCATTCTTTCCTGTTTTGAGTCGCCAACCTTGGGTGGTAGCATGAGTGTCCCCAAGTGAGGTGAAAGTTGATCATTACAAAAATGTACTGGCGTCCCGAACTACGAGCGCAGGTTACGAAATGTACGAGCGTCCCCGACTGGGGGATCACTTTGGGAAACTCATGCGAAACGAGGTAGTATACCTGAATACCTCTGCATGACAATAATAATTATTATATCGCAGATTTGTCTCTTTTCCCTATTTGATTTGGCCGTTATTCTACTATGAGCACCAGCACCGACAGACGATAACTGTTGTAATAGGCGCAAGAGGTCTCTGAAAATAACGACTGTATAACGACGACATAGAAGTACGAAAGTGGGTAGGTTTGAAAAGTACCTGCCCAGTTCGTAGAATATCCTTTGACCTTCACTTTGCCTTTCCCAGTTTTATAAACGCTGCTCATTTTCTCTGAGAACTCGCTGAAAATATCCCCTCAAATAACTAATCCTTTCAAATGAATAGAATGTAGTTCGTACTAATGCATCAGTTTATGCAATGGAGATAGGAAAGAAATATTCTGCATCGCAGAAAGGCCTCACAATGGCTCCTAATTTCCCCACGTTTAATCCGAATCAGAACGTAAAGGTAGGAAGGTATTTTACTACAGTTACGCATTTTTAGATAGGAAGTGAGAATCCGTTATTTAATGATCTCATAATACTTGCACTATGTCCGCAGGTGGCGACCGAGAGGAAACTTCAGGATCCCAATAATCTCGGATATCATCGGTACGAAAATATTATTTTAATGGAGTACATAAAAACCGTGAAAGAAGAACAATTTGGGACTAATTTACATGACAAGTTTTTGACCCCCCCCCCCCCCCCTCCAAACTCGAATTTGGGTCACTTTTCCAAAGAAAATTCATTTTGACAACTGAAACTACCGCTTTTCTGTTTTTAACACTTTTGCAATAAAATTTTCAGCGATTTTTTACTCCCAAAATCACAAACTACGTTTTTTTGTTTTTTTTTAGAAAAAATATTATTGACCACATACCTAAACAGGCATTTTTTCTGTCGCTCGTTACCGTTTTAGTTTGTGATTTTAGATCGATTTACGATTTTTGTCCTTATATTTTTGACTTGTGATCTAGCATTTCTTCGTTATTCCATACAGACTTTTTCGTTGGCCTTTGGAATAAGATGTTTGGCACTCCCTCCATGGTCGTACCAGGCATCCCAACATCAGTCGCACCGGGCTTCCCCTTATCAGTCGAACCAAGGTACCCCTCCGTATTCTTACCGGCGCAACGAAAGAACAGAAATTGAGCGAATGAAAAACTTGCCTCAAGAACCACGTGTAAGATGTACGAAATATTTCATTCAACGAAAATAAAGAACAGTAAATTTTTCGAAATTCACTAATTCAATATACCACTGCATCCTCAGCGAAACTCAATCTAAAATTTGGTTCGATTAGGCAGTTGCAGCAAAATTTTAGTTTCTGCAAGTGCGTATGTTGTGTAATAATTTATGAAATTCAGAACGCAGTCGGCTGATTTCTATAGTGAGTCGGGATCTGCCAGGTGCCAGAGCTATTGCTTCCGCATTACAGCTGCAGGTAGGGAAATAAAGAACAGTAAGCAAAAAACACTCTCCGCGTTTCACATTCGGTACAATTTATATTTATTTATTTATTCACAAAAAATACAGTTTTTTAAATAGAAGTATACGCATAAAACTGTACTTTTGTGAATAAATAAATAAACATAAATTGTATCGAATGTCATTTCGACGAGTTCTATTGTAATGAATTGACTTTTTCCACCACTGTTCATCACCACATCGTTTCTTTTACTGTTAACAAATTGTGCTTACGTCTAGATTCCCAGTTATTTACGATTTGGCCTATCGGTCACAGTGACCCATCCATGCCTTTTCTCTCTCAGTTTTTCATAAAGTACAAGGTAGCCGAAAACGTGCGTTGTGATCATTCTAACATTTTTCTTTAGCGTATTTTACTGTTGGTTTCTTTAAAAAAATTTGAAAATTATATTATAATAAGTAATGTCTGTAATGATGCAATGTTAATTTGATTATTTTCCAGAAATTTTCTTGCTTCATTTTTAAATACCTATTGCATGTGTTTTAGCAGTTCTAACTACGTAGGATAGTTCCTCAAATAGTGATAGCACCAGCCAGGGCAACTGAAACATACCAGTGGTTTCATAGATATAGATCATCATATCATATTATATGCTTTTCTTGGGGTAATTACATCAGATCTGTATGCGTTAGTTGAATTCATTTACAGAGTTTCACACTGTGCGAAACAGATGAATAACATTAGAAGTTGTTGAGCCTGAGGTAATATGCCTTGTCAATTAGGGAAAAGATACGATTTGTCACCGAAACTAACAAAATATGATACTGCTATATTGATAACATCACACTAGCCTCTAAAAAGGACTTTATGTGCTCACTAACCTAAAATTATTACAATGGTATCTCTGTTGAGTAGTAGAGGATATAAAACTTAGACTCTCATTTCAAAGTAAGATAAGCTCAAATAGCGTTGGTACAATATAACGTACGAAAATATGACGTACATTATTGAATTACAGTATCGGATTTCATCTAGTCCAACATGAATTGGACCAATTTTAGTACTGGTTGCTCACCTTGAGTCGCCATGGTGGTAGCTTCTTTAGTATTGAGTGTCGCGCTCAGCACGCTATTCGGATCATGCGTTGCCCAATTCATCGCTGGACGGATTCAAAATCCTTACATGTTTTATCAAAATGGGTATCAAGGGTACCCGAGCCAAAATTACCGAAACAATCCGATTCAAAGTTACCCCGCACCACTTTACCGCAGCCCGTACGGGTTCCTGCCTGAGATGCCCTTACCGAATATTTATCCTGGGCCACAGGAGAATGCCGCGGACAACAAACAGCCCGGAGAATACAGGCAGTACTACCAAGCAAAGCCGAGTAGTCATAAGAATAATCATGTCATGACTGTGATGACTCTGCATCCTGAAGAGGCCCGAGGGCATGGTTTAATGTCACTGGTGACTGGTAAGGATCATTTCTCAATCTCTCACCACTGTATCGTACCTACCTAGCATGAATGTCCCACCTTGAGTGTTGATGCAATTATGGATCCCGAAGTTCATGGGCATCAAGAATGTGCAAAACTGTTGTGAGTTTTGGTGACGGTACGCGTGTCACCAGCTCGCCGGGTGACATTCCAATGCACACATAACCTTTCCAAAACACAGCACAAATAAGCGATACGCATGTTCGAAAAATAAAGCAAAACGTATACCAGACCAATTTATCATTTTAGAGAATATGGATAGATCAGTGCTGAGGTCTCCTCTTGACTACTCGGTAACTTCTATCCATATTAATTGCCAGTTTATAGATATCGAATTTTCTAGAACTATAACCTGAATTACCTAATTGTACCTACATACGGAAATGAGGGAAAAAATACATTCTTCTATAGAGCGCAGTATTGGCAGGATTTAATACTTACGCGTAGAATCGTATTTCTTTTTCCGCTTGCCATCGCGGGTAGCTTACACCGAAACATCAGAAGATTAGGCTAGGGAGACCGCTGTTTACTCGCATGGGAATCAAAAACATGAGCTAACTCACAAATGTTGAACTCAAACTGTGATCTCGAGATATGTTCATATTCACATGGAACCATTCAATCATACAGGTAGATAGTTCAAATGCGGTAGGTAGGTTTCAATCAACTGACAGCGTCACAAGTTGGATAGGAAATAAATTAGCCACAGCGCTCACTCTTAAAAGCTACTTTCTTATCCAGTGTTTGCTGAAATTTGAGTCTACATAGGTAGTGTTCGGTAACTACACTGTATGTAATAACCGTTAATAATTTATAACTGAAATTGTAATTCTGGTTTCAAAGTAAGTTTTCAATAGTTGAAAAATTTCGTCATGATTATGACCAATATTTTTCTCTGTACGTAGGATGTTGAGAGATTGAGTGGAAGAAATGGCGCAGGGGTAGTTTTCTTTCAGATCTTATTTACATGATTATTGAAATATTTACAGTGTTTGTTTTCCTTCTTTTCCAGCTCCTTTCAAGCAAGTCATCGATTTAATGTGTCGATTCCTTAGGCTCTTGTTATCCCCAATAACCTATTCAATTGGCCAGCGATGATCACACTAAAAAATATATATATTAAATTTAAAAAATTAAAATAAACGACGACACCAACATGCGATTTACTACCAGACAACCATCGGTGGCTCAATGTGAACAATCGACTTGAAATGTTGATGGATCTGCGGTCGCTGTTGAAATGGTACGAACACTTGCCGTTTAAATATATCGATGGCTCCCAAATGCCACATTTGATAAACAGAGAAATTAAAACCTGAAACACAGCTACTAATCTACATTGGTGTTTACTTCCAATAAATATATAGGTACTTTTTCTGCCTACCCAGATATCCAAATTGAGGTAAAAGCTGAAATAACTACGAGGTAAATGTTATAAGTTGTTATAAATGACACCAACCGTAAAGTAGGATGAGAAATTTTCCATAAATAACATAAGATTTAAGACGCGATCCCAAAAATGGCAGTGACTAATATGCACGTTGTCCACAATCTCCCTTGAGGTAAAATTCTCCCTTGAGGTGCAATAAGCGGGACATCCTGCAATAAAATTCTCCCTTGAGGTGAAATGTACCTACAAAATCATGATTCGTGAGAGGTGAAGCGGGACATCCTGCAATAAAATTCTTATGAAACATGGGGAATCGTCGAGGGTAGGTAAAATGTACAACGCATGGATCAGCCACCTAGCTGTAAATAGACTGCTTTTGAGTAAAACCATAATTTCATTATGGATATCTCATTTGATAACTAATATTAATTTCACGCCCTAATATAAATAATATGATAAAAATGATACATGATTATTTGTGGAATAAACAAAAAATAAACCTTTCGCTTACCAACAATTTATTCAGTACAAAGCTTTTCACTCAACTTCTGAGCATCATCAGGTAGTACTCACGGTTTATGTGATGATGCTCAGAAGTTGAGTGAAAAGCTTTGTACTGAATAAATTGGTGGTAAGCGAAAGGTTTATTTTTTGTTTATTCCACATTGCAAGATGGCTTACCACATAAGGTGCATAAAGAAATTCGATGAATACATGATTATATAGTTAGTGTTCATTCCAATTAACCAATAAACGTTCGTTGTATACCAAGACCTGGCTCAGGCTGCAGTATAGCGAACGAGTAAATTTTACGAACAAATCAGCGTTATTGATAATCATTTTTCAATCGAATCATGTTGAGCTCTGATAAAGGAACGTAGTCCCGGTTGAACGAGGTCGCGATCCGTCAGGCACCTCATCCCACCGCTTGAGGGCGTTAGTAACTCGGAACAATATTTCACTGTTTTCGCGCTTCTAAACCACTTCCCGCCCGACTGTTCCCGGCCTGAATATTTCATCCGAAAGCCTTTCAACAGAACCGCGGACAACATCATTTATCGGGCAGTGGAACGGGCTGAAATGGAGGGTATGGGCTGAAATGAAGTTAAGTAGGCTGCAAGTTGTTACTCAACAGCTGAGTATTTGTTGCTGTACCACTGAGGAAATACGTGTATCATCCATTGGAAAATTCCATCACATTACGATGTTTGTCAACAAATTCGGCAAGTTTGAAGAGCTTTCCAACTACTAAGTCCGTTACCATCAATGAAGAGCGACGATTCGAGACACATAGGCGGAGGAGCAGTTATCCTACGCACAAGCGCAGTCCTTCTCCTCCAAGGCTTATACGTAAACACATTATGCATACAAAAATTCACAAATGGTGCATTTCTCTGTACATGGCGTACGCATGGCGATAATTGATAAACAATCGGGGTCTCAGGATCTGCTATCCCATTGGCGATGAATTTCATTCACCACAAAACAGTATGAGACAATTTTATGTACGAGTATGAAAAAAGTTGAGCTGAAAAATGGGACGCCTCGGTCTAGAACCTGCAACCTGCCTTTTGGATGCTATCCTAACCAACTGAGCCATAGAACCAGCTCCAAAACCATAAGCTCGCAAATTTCCCAGTAGCATAGAAAAACCTTAGAGCTCCGAGAAACCTTAGGAATCAGCTTAAGTTCTGTCCCGCCTACGACTACATACCTGCATAATCGTACATCTCCCGGTGAGACTAGAACTAGTTTCTTTATTGCTTCATTTCTCATTCCTCCTTCGTTTTCTCCATCATTCTTCCAGAGAAAACCATATAGATTTACTGCCTATTCGTACGCCTATTTCATTAGTCACATTATCCTTGGATTACACAGTGTACAGCTACATCAACAATCCTTCAAGACAAAAAGAATACTCTGGAAGGAAAGACTCTTTCCAGGAGATATGTAAACAAGTAAACCACGATGTGGGGGATAATACTATAATAAAAGATACTTACTTTTACGACTTCTGGCATGTAATACTCGTACTCTGCCAGTGATCAACAGCGATTTGAAACTGACAATAGCTATGCAGTGTATGAACCTGCAATAATTATGCACCTACAAAGAAAAACGGAGTTATCGAAAAAATAGTCTATTTCCACTAATACACGAAAAACGCAAAAAAACACTTGTTATACCGGTTTCGGTGATCAAACCATCGTCAGTAACACACAATAACTCATTATTATTGTGTGTTACTGACGATGGTTTGATCACCGAAACCGGTATAACAGTGTTTTTTGCGTTTTTCTTGTATTAGTGGAAATAGACTATTTTTTCGATAACTCCGTTTTTCTTTGAAATGGTTTTCCACGATTTCGTCGCGAGTGATTTAGTTCGTATGCACCTACCCTCACTGTTGTCATAAGCAATGCATTCAAGTCCATTTTAGCAGATTTCAGGTTTTAGCCTTATTATCTTGAAAAATTAAAAACTGGACCCAACATGCTATGGCTAAGGGCATCGCGGTATGATAAAAATTAGTACTTATACCAACAATCCATTTAGGTACCTATCCACTTGATACCTAAGGCCGTGTATCAGAGCTACTGAAATACCGTTGATTGAACCGTCAGCCCATTCCGATATCTATCCTCCGCAAATGAGACGTATTACCTTATCAGCAACCGGTTCAAGTTTACAGAGGAGACGAGAACACGGGCGAGTAAACACAAACATCGGGCTTAGAGAAACGATTAATAACATTGCGGTTGAGGGGGGGGGGGGGGGGGGCTGGAGGGATCAAGCGGGTTGATTGAAAACTTGTAAGAACACCATTACCCAAGTTCAGGGACTTTAATGGTAAAACGCCTGCGTCAGCTTCGATGCAGCAATAAATTTAACAACCGAAAGTTTCGATGAATTACCCCTCTGGTTGGAGAGATTAGGGCAATCCGATACTGCTAAGGGAAATGGATTTCTGGAATTTTCAAAATAAACTAGCTCAAGGGTATACAGATGAGTAGGTACTGCTTCGTGGAACACGAAATCAAGGTTTGATTGAGCCAGGATATTCTAGACTTATGGAATACCCAGCGATTCAACATAAATTAAATCCGAAACCCAAGAATTGAAGCACAAATAAAGGTTCGCGCATTCCAGTAACCGAAGTGCTGAAGGACTATATCTGTTTTTGTGCCTCAGCAATAAAAAAAGAGTTGAAAACTCTTTGTTCTATCAACCATAATTATGATAGAGTCACCGGTTCAATTTAAAAATAATGCTATAAGAATTCATTGTTTTCGTCGTACCTAAGAGGGCAGACATTCAAGAACCAATAATTATCTACTTTTACGTCATTCAACAACTGGGTAGGTGTTGTTATTCAACGGTGAGTGAGGGTAGGGAAGGGAAATAGTGAAGGCCGTGGCTGTTAGGCCACCAGACGCAATGGAAGTCATAAAATCCCATAGGCCATAGCATGGCGGTTCGTTGCTAGAGAAGTCGTACAGCGACACATCCTGATCAACATGGGATCGCCTTGGGTTACTACAGCTTGGGGGGATTCGTGGAGAGATCCAGGAAATATAAAGTAGAAAATATCCAACACTGCATTGTAAGAATAAAAATAATATTGCGTTTGCTACCGCCATTGTCCAAATCGATTTCATAGGAATTCTTGAGTTATTACTAAAGAAAAATAATACGTTGGTAAAATCCAAAGAAAACTCTGCTATATTGCGTCCGTTTTACATTTTCCGCTGTTGTGAGAAATCTGATTCAAGAGCTTCTTGTTCTTGCAATTCAGGTCCACCTGCATAGTTTTCTCGGTTTACAGAAATTTTATTTAGTTATAATTCTTCAACGAAATTTATCATTTCCAGGAAACCCTTTGGGGAAAATGATTTTATTACACGATTACAACAACCACGAGTTGAAATTTGATATACCGTCGGCTTACAAGTGAAATTCACTAAGTCAAATATTATAGTTTTGAGAAAATCAAATTTGAAAAATTCAGTTTTTGGTGAGACCCGTTTTGCTAGGAACAAATTGGATTAGAGGGTTGAAATTTGGTGTGCAGCTGCTTCGTGATGTCTACTTACTTCCACGTGATCCCCAAGTGGTTAGCGCATTCACAACTAACTTAAAAATGTACTTTTCGTACGAAGGGACCTGACTTAGTGAATTTCACCTGACTATAGTGACTTAATGATTTTCACTTGTCGAAAAACTTCTGAGATGTGATGACTTAGGGATTCTTCTATCTATTTCTCCCTGAATTTTGATCGCATTAATGAGGGGGGTGAAGGATTTTAATAAGTATTTTTTTAAGGATTTTAAAAGTAATTTATTGTTTAAAATCTGAGTTTCGACTGCAATACAATTATTATTTGAAACTTTGTGGAAAAAAGGAACTTTAAAATTCAAAATAATGCTCTCAATTCAGTTCAAAACTTCACTTCTCACAAAATTATTATTCTTCGTCAGAAGCGTCTGACAGTGCAGGTTCAGCAGCCCGGTCAACTATGGCGTTACTTGTCTGTAAACCATAGAACCACTGCTGCAAATTCTGCAGTATGACACCCTTACGGCAGAGAGTTGTTAGGTCTTTCTTTTTTGCCACTGAAATCGGGAGCTGATTCCGGTACAGTGGAGCTAAATATGTTTTAGTCATCCTCAAAGTGGAGGCCCGGCTTTTTCTGGCTGATGCCATTCTCAACGGAATCTTCCTGAATTCATCTTGATAACCGTACTTATATCCAATGGATTCTGGCTCATCCCTTCTGTACTGAAACACTTTTACTTTCAGCCAGTTAACCTTTTGACCCGCATCGTCCACGTTCTTGTTGAACACTGTTGTCTGAACAAGGTGTTTTAAGTTTAACATGTCCTGAAAGCAGAGCTCTTTAGTGTGGTATCCATCCTTACTTTTTCGTGCAATTCGAAAAATGTTTTCCCATTCATGAACACTAAAGACATCCACATTTTTCTTTGCTGTTTCGACTGCAGAATGCATTGAGTCGACCTCCATGTAAGAATGGCCGCTCTCCATAAACTTCTGTTCGATGATTTCTAAGCTGGGGTGATTGCGTACAGCGTACAACAACAGTGCCGATATTTGAATGTTACGGTTTTGACCCCCGCAAGTGTCCGAGAAGATAGTGAGGCGTTCTACTGTGTGAGGAACGTGGTCCATTATGAACTGCAGCAAACAGGACCCGATCTCACAACTCCCTCTTTTGCCATTTACTTCAGTCCAGAAAAAACAGTATCCGTTGTTCGGGGGTGCTGCCTCATACACAGTAAAGTTGTACACATTTATTTTTCTGAGGTAATACAGCAAACTTACACCAGAACTGGGGATCTGAAGCACGCTTTGAAGATCACAAGTTATCGACATGAAGCTTTTGTCATGAGTGGCTTTTTTTGTCCAAATCCTTTTCCTTCATGGCTGCATCTTTTCTGACACAGTGTTCTTTATATTCATTTATATCTCTTTATATTTATTTCATTAATAACTGTCTCGAGTGGAGGTAACTGATGCTGTGGGTAGGTGAATCGCGAAAATCCTTTCTGCCTAGTCGTATTTTTATCCCGGATCCACACGAAATGATCAGAAATATGAATCCATTCAAGTGACTTAGTGAATTTCACATCAACGGCAATAATTTATTGCCTTTGGAGAAATTCACTAAGTCTCGATAATCATCACGGTAAGGACTTAGTGAATTTCTCCTGACTAATTTTTTTAACATTCTGACTTAGTGAAAAACTATTTCGCATTTTCCGTGAGAACGGTTCCTAGGATCTCAAAATTGACGTCACCAATCGATCGGGCGTTGAAAAATACATAGGAGTAGCAAATAAACCGAAAATTGAAAAAATTGACTTAGTGAATTTCTCTTGTAAGCCGACGATACTATACCTAGTCCTAAAATCTTCTAACTGTGAACAGATTGAAGATTAACACACTACGCGCCTCAAACGCACAGCATTATTAAGTTGGTCATGGGTTGATAGGAAAATGTGTATTTGGATGACTGGTTTTTAATGTTATAAGGTACCTTACTTGGGCTAGCCCCACGTTCACGTTCACTTTTTGAAGCCCGATTCAGGTAGATAAGGATAGATATTATATGTATAATACCGATAGAAATAATCCGCAAAACCATGGAAGTAGGTACCTAGCAGTTGTAGAGGATTCAACAGAACAAAAAAAAAACATTCTTTGCAACTGAAAAACTTGATTTTCAACAAAATTCGGAATGGTTTTGCAAATCCTACTGATATAGCTAAGTACTGTGTCATTTTTAGTACACACTCAACATCTTTGTTTGACTGAATCGCACCACGTTACTCGTTGATGCCTAAAACCCAAAGATTTTCTCATAGTTACCATGCATATCTACTGCAGTTTACCATTCAAATGCGCGGTGTTACTGGTGGCGACTCTTTATAATGATTAAATAGAGTATGCATGCAATTTGTGATCTCGTCAGATCCACTTGATACCTATATCGAAAAGTGGAAAAATTTATTTATTGAACGCTGATCCTATCTGCCATACAATACGAACAGAAAAAACGCTGCAAATCCCTCCACAACGGTTTCTTATTTTGCAAAGAATACCCTTCTGGTACAGATCACAGCTCTCTGTATAGATAACCCGTCTATATAATATTATATTTATGTACTACTCTATACATATTATGTGAATCGCAGACCCTCCGTAGGTTAGTACCTAACCCCGTACTCGTTACTAGGTACCTACCTAAATCACGAGTTAAATGTTGCTAATATAATAAAGCCGATGACAAACAGTAACTAAAACGGCAAAAAGAAACGCAAATAATGAATTTCTAAAGGAAAATTGTTGATGTGGAGTGAAACAGATGCCCCTTCTGCGTAGATCACTGTTTTCTGTGGTCAATACCTATAATGAACCGTTGTGTCATAATTTACCCTTATGTAATAATTTACCGTTGTGGAATAATTTGCCGTTGTGTAATAATTTACCACTGTGTAATAATTTATACCCATCAGTAATACTTGAACGTTCGTTCAAGTTTCACAAGTACCTACCAACAAAATCCAATAGTCCATCACTTATCAAATGAAATAATATCGCAGAACAACCAACTCGACTTCATACAGCCATCCTTGATTATAATCAGGTGCTCCATAGTGATGATTATCTGGGCCGGATTTATACCGTTTGATTCACGATCGTGTTGAAGCTTTTTGGTGCACACGAACGGTTGGACGTACAATGCTCCGGGTGGTCTCAAAAAATTGTTTAGCTCAAGACAAATTTATTAACGTAAAAAAAACCATACCCTTCCATCGAAAGTTTTCGAGCGGCGTTCTGAAAATTTCAACCCCTATTTTGAACCCCTTAGAGATGACTGACAGTAATGCCGAGCTTCGAGGACCAACTAGACCCCGAACGGAACCTACAACCCGAATTTCATCAATTTTGTTTCATGGCAACTAAGAAAAGTGGCCAGTACGGCGTACGGCGGACAGACAGAAATATTTTTAATGCATTTTCGGATTCTACGTACCTACCTTGAAACGTAAACCATCAAATTTTGAGGGGGGTAACAATTTTTGTTTTTTTTATGCTCGATTCCAATGGTTCATTATTGAAAATAATAAACCAAAAATACACTGCCAAGGTGATGGCACAGGAGCTTCCTCGTCACAATCAGAGTGACCCATTATAAAATAGAACAGACTCGGAAGCAAAATAACATTACATTACATTACATTACATTACATTACATTACATTACATAACGTTAAATATACATATTACATAACATTACATTACATAACATAACATTACATAACATTACATGAAATATACATATTATACATAACATGACTTCCATAATACATTACGTCCATTATACATAACTAGCCTGACCGCTCGCTTCGCTCGCTATCCGAGATTCGCTGTACGCAGTATCGTGGAACCAACAAACGACGGAAAAATCCCATACCCTACCGGGTATTTGTGCCCAATTTTATCAAAATCCGTCAAGCCATTCAGGAGTTGACCATGGTCGACCATATTTCCGCTATGGTCAGGGAATTAAAAATGCGCCTACGTTCAACTTGGGAGGCTACCGGATATTGGTGCCAAATTTGGTCGATATCCGTTGAGCAATTCGGGATTCGACCATGGAGGGGCCCATGGATGCGCTATGGTCGACCGCGGGGGTAGTCCGAAGGGTCGATCGTAGATAGAATTTCACGTAGATTACGAATACGCGATAAAAAATAGGGGTTACCATTTCAATTAACGAAGTTGACCATGGTCGACCATAGTTCCGCTATGGTCAGGGAATTAAAAATGCGACGTTGCACAACTTGGGAGCCTACTGGATATTCGTGCCAAATTTGGTCGATATCCGTTGAGCAATTCGGGATTCGACCATAGAGGGGCCCATGGATGCGCTATGGTCGACCGCGGGGGTAGTCCGAAGGGTCGATCGTAGATAGAATTTCACGTAGATTACGAATACGCGATAAAAAATAGGGGTTACCATTTCAATTAACGAAGTTGACCATGGTCGACCATAGTTCCGCTATGGTCAGGCAATTAAAAATGCGACGTTGCGCAACTTGGGAGCCTACTGGATATTCGTGCCAAATTTGGTCGATATCCATCAAGCCATTCAGGAGTTGACCATGGTCGACCATAGTTCCGCTATGGTCAGGGAATTGAAAATGCGACGTTGCACAACTTGGGAGCCTACTGGATATTCGTGCCAAATTTGGTCGATATCCGTCGAGCCGTTTGGCCGTGCATAGAAGGACAGACAGACAGACAGAGCGCATGCGCAGGGCGAACCGCTGGCTCTATCATGTTGAAATTTATATGGGACCTCAATGGGCCCTACCCGCTTAATCCGTGAGAATTACATTTAAATTGGGTGAAATCTTTAGTTACTACGGCTGTAACAAGGAAATTGAATCTATTTCACGCCAGCGCATGCGCAGAGCGCACCGAGGGTCCGATCATGCTGAAATTCATACTGGAACTCACTAGGCCTTGTCCAAACAACCCTTGAAAATTTGAGCGAAATTGAATCAAAATTGTGAAAGTTATGCGTGTTTGTTGAATTTAACGTTAGCGCATGCGCAGGGCGTACCGCTGGATCAATCATGTTGAAATTTGTATGGGACCTCAAGGGGCCTTATCCGCACCATCCCTCAAAATTTGAGCTGAATCAATTCAAAATCGTGGAAGTTATGGCTGTAACAAGGAAATGCGGACAGACTCACAGACTCACAGATTCACAGACTCACAGACTCACAGACTCACAGACTCACAGACCGACAGACACGGAACCAAATTTGTTCAGTAGGCTTTGAAACGCAAAATGCAAGTGGAAATTTTGATTTCTGA
Source organism: Leptopterna dolabrata (assembly GCA_954871275.1). Classification (NCBI taxonomy): domain Eukaryota; kingdom Metazoa; phylum Arthropoda; class Insecta; order Hemiptera; family Miridae; genus Leptopterna; species Leptopterna dolabrata. The sequence continues at coordinate 16,069,887 of OX940987.1, read as the reverse complement.
AGACAAAAATTTTTTGGCTCACGAAAGTGAACACAAGGCTTCCGCTGCTTCGCAGACTCGGAAGCAATAGGTATCTGTAAACTGCACGTTCTCGATAACTGAACACTGAAATAGGAACGGGGCGCTATTAAATGCGTATAAATTGAGACGGGTAGGTAAATCAATAAAATTTCGCATTGTTTTCCGAAATTTTTATAGGTGGAAATTATGAAATTTGATTCAACAATAACGGGAGGAGATTTAATCTCTCGCTCTCTGCCGATCCAATTAGCCTTGTCCGCGTTGGCGTCAGGAAAATTCAATGAACAGACAGTTTGTTAGCGGAGGGAGACAGAACTATCGACCTCCACACGATGTGGGGGGGAGCTCTAGAGTAGGTATCATACAGAAGGTATGCTAAAAGAAACATAGTATTGTTGTTATTGGTTACAGTAGACTACAATAATATTTTTCCAACAAGTGTTCAAACTGGCAGGAAGTTTAGAGAAAGGAAAGAAGAACATGAAATCAGCAAATTGATGTTGAGTGTCTACGCTACATGCAGATACATCGGTACATGGATATGTATTATTTTTCCCCATGTAAAAAATGTTTTTCCCATGTCCAATCTAATGTCCAATGTAAAAAAAAAACACGTTCAAAAATGAAATAGGTCACTTTATTTCCTCCAATTTTGGTTTATTATTTTCAATAATGAACCATTGGAATCGAGCATGAAAAAAAAATTCTAACCCCCCTCAAAATTTGATGGTTTACGTTTCAAGGTATGTAGAATCCGAAAATGCAATACAAAATATTTCTGTCTGCCCGCCGATTAAATTTGTCTTGAGCTAAACAATTTTTTGAGACCACCCGGAGCATTGTACGTCCAGCCGTTCGTGTGCATCAAAAAGCTTCATCAACACGATCGTGAATCAAACGGTATAAATCCGGCCGGGATATCATCACTAGGGAGCACCAGATTATAATCAAGGAGGGCTTTCATTCATTTGATAAGTGATGGATTATTGGATTTTTTTGGTAGGTACTTGTGCAACATGAACAAACTGTGAAGTATTATTGATGGGTAAATTATTACACAACGGTTCATCTACCAAGAAGGGGCTGGATTTTGTTGATCGGTACTTTTGCAACTTGACCAACCATTGATGTATTATTGATGGGCAAGTCATTACACAACGGTTCATTATACTTGACCAGAGGGTAGGTACTGAACACAAAAAACAGTGATCTACGCAGAAGGGGCATCTGTTTCACTCCACATCAACAATTTTCCTTCAGAACTTCATTATTTACGTTTCTTTTTGCCATTTTAGTTACTGTTTGTCATCGACAGAATTATTTTAGCAACATTTAACTCGTGATTTAGGTAAGGTACCTAGAGTAACGTGTACGGGGTTAGGTAGTAACCTACGGAGGGTCTGCGATCTACATAATATGTATAGACATGTACATATTATATAGACGGGTTATCTATAGAGAGAGCTGTGATCTGTAACAGAAGGGTACAAAATAATAAACCGTTGTGCAGGGATTTGCAGCGTTTTTCCAACAGAAATCCATGACCTACTGTTTAAATCTTGGCTTAAAACTCGATGAATTTCAAATAAATTAATATATCTGCTTATTAATCAAGAGCTTTCCAGCGAACGGAGAACGATTTTCGTGCGATGAAAACTAACGAAGTTACTGACACATAGCAACGGGTTGGTTGTAAGTGAATACCCTAGTAAAATGTCAAATAGCGTTAAGTTTTTTGCTCTTAAAAATGCGTCACGTAAAATTTGACTGACCCCCAGCGGTAAGACATATCCATGTCAAAATCAACAGCATAGCAACGCGATGCAGACGGTAGAAAGTATAAATTCCTATTGGAGGCGCGTAAATAGGTCTTTCAGCAGGTGTTAGGATTTTAGGCCAGGAAATCTAAATTAGAGTTTTGTTAGGAATTACCATATTTTTACCCAAAAGATTCCAATTGACTTGAACGGATTAATAATCGACCATTTTTCAATTTCGTAGCTGGGAAAAGAATAGGTAAAAACCTACGAATCTGGTCTCTATTCATTAACGGACATCATAGTGTGTAGTATAACCTCTGCAATGTTTCGCTGCCCTAGTCACACACGTCCAGCTCCCGTTGACGAGGTTTCCCTTTGTGCCTTGAGAATACTGTCAACCTTGTTAATTGTTCAAGTAAGTGCTTTTCCCGTGGAGCCGCCGCTGAACGCATTTCTAGCTTGGTTTCCATGAATAAATCATTTTCAATTCCTTAGCGACAGCGTTCCCCTTTGAAGTTGGGCTTCGCCCAGTCTTTAACGGGTCCCTTCGGTTTCACGCGCTCTAGGAAAAGCAGAGGATTTTAATTCGAATCGTATCAAACTAGTGCCTGGTCCACAGCTCTGCCGTCTAAAACCAAATATCAGTAGGCTCTTACTTAAACTCACACGGAATTTCAATGCGTGTCTGTTATTCCCTTGAACAAGTCGTGGCATCCTGTATTCCTACCATACTCCGAAAGTTTTGGAGCGGCGTCCGACGAGCACTATGTCAACTAAAGGATTGAAAATCATTCTTGTGACAGGAAGACAGTGGGAATACCGACGATCCGAAGTATTAGTATTCGATAACCGTATAAGGTATCAATAGTACGGCATAGGAATCTATTTAAATAAAGGTTTACTGGAGGAGTAAGCCATCCTTTTTCTAATTATACACGTTTAAATTAATAATACCTGTCGTGGTATCCTCCTTGAACCACCTCCTGTGAAAATAAGATGTCACCAAATAAACATAGAAGTGGGGACGGAAGACGCAGGAGAACCGAGGAACCCAGTGGGGATCCCCACCATCCTCCACTAGCTGGAGGATGGAGGGAGATAGCCCTAAGGGCTATAAATACTCGCATCCTTCGCCTTTCCAACCATTCTACACTCTCCTCTAGTCGAAGACTACTCTCTCTCTCCTCACTCCTCATCTCTCTCCTCAACCTAAAAGATCCTGGGCATGGTGGTCGTCTAGCACGATAACCAAACCAGGCAACGCCTCCTAAAAGATCTTGGGCATGGTAGCTCTGTTCTATAACCCAACCAAGCACCTATCCAAAAAGATCCTGGGCATGGTGGTAGCTCTGCACTATAACCAAACCAGGCAACGCTCCCGAAAAGATCCTGGGCATGGTGGTAGTTCTGTACTATAACCAAACCAGGCAAACATCCCAAAAGATCCCGGGCATGTAGGTAGCTCTGCACTATAACCAAACCGGGCACAACCTACCCTAAACGCCTCTCGTAGTGGATGCGCGTCACCTACGCATTCACTACAATACCTATTGGCAGCGAGATAATTGACACAAGCGCTCCCGGCTGGCGACCGAGGAACTAACTAGATACTTACTCCGTCTATTATCTTGAACCCTATCGATGAACAGTGTTATTTTTATAAAATAGTAAGAGATGTAGGCCACGACAAACAAAATTGCCGTTGCGTTCCAAATTGTAAAAATTACCAAAGAAAAGGTGGAATGGCATTTCATTGCTTCTCAGCAAACCCACAGCTTCCTGGGAAACGGAAAATTGCTTTCAAAATTGGAAAGCGGCCTTCGGATTTCCAAGTAGACTGCCAGGAACATTTTGTATCACTCCAGGTAAGATTACCTGCATTATTTATTATTAAAGGTCTCTATATTATTGAATTATTAAAATGAAGTTGTTGAAGGTACTTCTCGCTGCCACTATCCAGGTGTATGTTTGTGACGCGTAATGAGGCATGGAGAAAATGTTTCCTACCTAATCTATTAATATACTACAATCCACTTTACGAACATCATTTTTCGTGAAAAATATATATTGCGCCTCAAGGATGGAAAACTGGATGTCCAATATACAGGGCATAAAACTTGAAAAGAGTTCAAACTATCAAACCTATTGGCAATCCAATAAATTAATGATAACGCGTTTTTAGAGTAATCACTATGGCATGAAATTCGGAGCAGAGATCGATTGGATCCTCGCTCCCCCGATTATAGTAAATTGATGTGGCAAAAACTCCTTCCAGGATGTTCTCGCTGCGTTCCAATGTAGCTTGGATCAGGTCCAAACCGTTTCCCGCGGGATGCGGGGGTGTGGGGTTTCTGGACGACATTATACATGGATCACTCCATCTGTGGCTTCACGGCTCCATTTACCGAGAAGTGTTTGGTACATGGGAAATGTGAGGTCTCCGCATCGATAAAACTACAAATGAACCCTGACTAACTATCAAACTCCGTAATTGTGGGGCAGCTATGATCAGCTAAGTGGTTTGGTTCGGGAAGCCCCGCACCAAACCACATGATTAATGACACATTTAAACTAATTACGTTTTATTTTGTGGTTTATCCATTACACTCCCTATAAAAAACCAGTAGAATAGTCAACATATTAAGGTTTCGCGATAGGCGCAACTTATCTAAAATATATACAGTGGTCCTAAACATCAAACTCAGTAGAGAATACTCAAAAAAAAGAACTGCCAACCTGAGAAGTCAATTATTCAGCTCCATGGGAGTTTTTTTTTAATAACAACTATTAACTACCAGCACGAAAACACGTACTAAATACGAGTACAACGAGCTCTAGAGTGGTATAGGCATGGGAGAGAAGCCACGGAAAATTCGCTTGATTCGGAGTTTCACAAATTTCTCATAGATACGAACCTGTTTCGTATGTCTCTATGCGTCTATGTCTTATTTATGTTTATTGAAAAATGGTGAAACTTGGGTTCCACTAATACTCAGCGCAATAATAATTATTAGTCTGACGATGAATCTCATCGCTACCCAGGAACCCGTCGTGAAATTTTCAATACGCTTCTAACAAAGCATCACCCCAGCCACACCATTCTCAAGAATGGACAGGACAACATTTCACGATCTTATTACTAATCACAAGGGACGGCAAGAAACAAGAGGGCAACCACCTATCAACCACGCGATTATTCTGAAGATAAAATCACGATCGTCGAGTATATCCTGAAAGGCGTGTTCCGCAAATATCGTTTTAGTACGGTTGAAACCGTCGTGAAAACTTCTTTCCGATAGCACCCACCTTATTCCGGCTTGCGGGTCGAAAGTAGTACCGTAGCAGCCAAAATCACCAACTCGGACGCTATCGTTAGGGACGGCCAGGAATACCATCAAAGAGAAGGTCTGGAGGATCCAGCGATAGCGCCTATAACCTGGCCCGGAACTCGGTGATCCACCCTCATGAAAATCCGTTCAGCCGTTTCGCCCTGATTCCGACACACACACACACACACACGCACGCACACACACAAAATTTCGGATTTTATAACAGGATTTGAGAACATGTTCTATGACTTTATATTATAGTATGGCTTTACATTGAAGCGGGAGATGCCCTTGCCTGTACTTACCTAGATTTTCAAACGGTACAGGGGTCCAAAACGCAAATCGAGACAATAATTATTGTGTGTCAACAGAAAATTATATTCTCCCTCTCGGAGGGTTTCCTTTTGTGTATAATTAATTTAATTGATCTATAAAACAGTAAGTGTTTGCGTATGATTACCTACAATCGTCTAAACCGCTTGACCGATTTTAACGAGGTGTGTCAGCGAGATCAGAAGGTTACTGAGACCGACATAGGCTATGGTAAAATCGCTGAAACATCCTCTACCGACGAGAACGGGGCTTTCCTTAGCGATCTGATTGTTTGGTTTCTATGAATCACCAAGTAACGTGAATTGGAGACAACGAATAACGTGAACGCCAGACACATTGACGAATACTACTGCCCGCGTGAAGCCGGCTATAAACGCTAATTTTCTATACTTACGCTCCCATTCGATACCCCCCCCCCCCCCCCCCCCAGACATAGAAATGCTACTATGGACACTGTGGTTCGATATTTATGAAAATTATCAGTCCGCCTCGTGAAATAAACCAAGGTAAGTATATTCTGAAATTGCGTGCGAATCCGAATTCTTCGTGGGGAAATCAGTATCGACAACTGGACCATATTTCCAACAGAGGGCAAAAGGATGTGAGGGGGGGGGGGGGGGTACAGGTACAGTGAAAAGTATTAACGGACTTGGCAGTTTTCCATTGGCCCGTGTTAAGGGGTCATATCTGCAACCTACCAGGTGCACCCCTCGACCCAACCCAACTTTCACCTTTTATTTATTTTTATTTTTTTCCCGCGAGTTTGAACGATCAATTATTGAAAACGGCTTCAGCCCTTGAGCCTTCTGGGAAGTCTTTGCTGTAGAAAGCCTCATTTTTTTTTAAAGACTGGCTGGCTGGCCCGTGCGTTGCCCAGGACCGATATGGGTGAGGGAAAGGCTTCATACTAATTTGGGATACCAACTCTTCAAGTTGATCTTTCTCAGTCATCAATAACATCAGAAATAATCCCGTTTTAGCGAGTTTCCCACACAAAAAATGACCCTATTACAACGGGTCCAAAACTTTCATAACATGATGTTTGAAATTTTTCTAGGAAAATTTTTTATATTATTTATTATTACAATATTATTATATGAAGTTTTTATAGGCAAATCCGTTTTAGAGTATCCTCAATAATCCCTAGATGCTAACCTAATTCTTATAAATATAATATTCACAGAGTACACGTAGTAAATTCCGAACATCAACTCAATATATTTTTGGGAAAATTTTTAAGTCATGAGAGTGGAATTTTGTCGTCATGCGAAGAATAATAACTATGTGGAAGCATCAAATCGTACTTCCATTACTTCCCCTCGATTAGATCTTCTGTATCCATGAAGTTGCAATGGCCAATTCAACCTCACAACATGTAAACCGTTTATGTTTGTTGGTATCTAGCGGTTTTGTAAACATATCCGCTGGCATGTCGGCTGTCGGCAGGTACTTGAAATGAACGACTCTTTCTTCGACACAGTTCCGGTTGAAATGATGTCGAATGTCGATGTGTTTGGTGCGTGAGTGGTAGGCAGCTTTGATTGTCATTGAAGATGACAGTTGTTGGGTTCTCGATTCCCATCGCGCTCAAAAACTGCCGTAGGAAAATTGCTTCCTTCGTAGCTTCTCCAAGTGCCAAGTACTCCGCTTCTACGCTTGACAAGGCAACTCTGCGTTGCTTCCGAGCTTCCCATGTGTCACTTCAGACGATATACGTGTCCTTGGGTTCATGATTAAAATTCCAAATTTCACCAAAACGTTCGCATTTTCAAACAAAAGGATGAATTCTAAGACGAGCAATTTCTAAGGTGAGCCATTCTCAAAAATTCTAAGGGGGGTTCAAATCTGAGTTTTTAGGGGTCAAAAGTCGATGAAAACGGCTAAAATTGCGAACAATTCATATGCAATCATTGAAAGTGGTATGGTAGGGTGAGTAAAGATGGAAAAATACCATTTCAGTTGTTTTTCATACAGAATAGCGGTCAAATTTGGATTTCTTGTGGTCAAAAATTGGTATTAAGGGCTAAAATCAACATTAATTGACCTGACAATGTGTGGAATGGTGATTTACGACGGAGGGACTATTTCGATTATGAAAATCGTTTTATCAAAAAGTAGTGGGTCAACTTTGACTTTATAAGGGTAAAAAAATCGGTAAAATGGCTAAAATCACGAACAAATTATACAATTTTTCGAAAAGTTGTATGGTTTCTGGCTATTTCTTTTTTTTTCACGATAGCACGAATATTTCTTTGAAAATTCGCCCTTATAGCTATGCTGCACGACAGGAACTTTTAGTTGTTTACCAGCTTCAGGTGCCAGGATAAAAACCACCTTCAGGTACCTCAACACAACACAAAGTACAACAAAAAGGTACAACTAAAAGTTCCAGTCATGCAGCATGGATATAAGAACGAACCACCTTAGATTTGCGTAAGAGGTGTACAATGTAGTTTTCAATCAAGAGCAGGGAGATGGGGGACTTGGCACTCAAAGGAGAGTCACCTCAGACATTATCTTTGTCGCCGAACGAGGCAACAGGATAAACCACGGCATACTATCAAATAGATGATCCAATCTAACATTTTGAGTTTTGGAGAGGGTTAACTACAAGGCAAATGCAGTAAAGAATCCAGCACGATTCTTTACAATCAAATTAAAATTGCCTACCCCTCAAGGGCTCTTAAAAGTGAAGGTTCATAAGGTCCGAAGTTGCAGCAAGGAGAATGAGTGGTTGTAAGAGATGTTATTATAGGGCGTAGGTGGGGAGGAGTTCAAGTGTGCTCAAGCACCTCTCGCCTCGTCCCAGATAAGCGCCTCAGGGCAACTTGCTCATTTTACACCTAGGTATCCTAAAAGATTGTAAAAATCTATATAATATTATGTTCAAAGGCAGGTTTATAGGAACAGGAATAAAAAGTAGGTGCGTATTATCACAGTTGTCACTAATTGGTTATCATTTTCGTCATCAACGATAATTGTTGAATCGTAAAATTAAGAGTTCACGAATTTTTTTTTTTTTTAGATGGGAAATTTAGTTTCTTTTGGCAGCCCTGTTTTATGCGACTGAGGGATCCAGTAGTTGAAAGCGATTGCTATCGTGATCCCTCGTGGTCAACATTTCATTAAATTACCTTATTTTCGATTCGTATCAAATTGTGAATTGCCGCGGCGTTGCCGTTGAGAGATCGGGCGCGAGGTAACCACCCCCGTCGTCAACCTGCCCTTAATCGGACTAGTACCTACTTCCAAGTGTAATGATTTGGATGCGCATCCTCATCGCAGAACGTCGAAATATCAGGTGAGCTGCCACCTCTTTTCCATTTTGAAATCGTGTAGAGAATACATTCTCGAACCCTTAACGTTTATAGTGAACTCTTCGTTCAGAGAAAATAGTTTCCCAGAAGCTTATAAGCAAGCGATTTTTATCACCCTCTTTAAAAAAGGAGATCCTTGCGACCCAAATAATTATCGTCCGATTTCTTTACTCTCCGTGATTGCCAAGGTGATAGAAAAAATTGCTTAAGTGTTTCTGGTCGACTACCTCGAGGAAAAAGGATTACTTAGTGTCTTGATATCCTCCCAGAACATCACCTTGTATTTCATATTAAGATCACACAAATAAACCAGACGAATGAAGCGGCATACCTGACCGGCTGCAGGCAAAACCCTACTCTCCCCCCCCCCCCCCCATCCCTTAAACAACCGCCAAGGGACTGGGGAGAGTGGAAAGGGCCATATAAAAACCCGCCGTTCTCGCCCGTTTCTTCATTCTACGCTCACACCCAAAGTCGATGACCTCTCTCTCTCTCCTCTCACATCTCCTTACCTCAATAACTTGAAAGATCCCAGACTGGTGGAACCGGTAAGGTGATAACCTACCACGAGTGGCGACCACTGGGTAAATACCTCTAGCGCCCGTAGTGGTGGAAACCTCCCTGGCTTTGCTACAGGTGTTAACCTTTTAGACGCTAGATCCATCACCTTCTCCTCCATCACTCTCGCTCTCTCATACCTCACCACTAACTCTCTCATCATCATCAAACCACCACACTTAGCACTAGGCAATTCGGATTTAGGAAGGGGAAGAGTACGGACGACGCCTGCAAACAACTACAAACTCCACAGATAATCAAATCCCTTGACGCGGGATAAAAAGTTATTGGAATTTATATGGACCTGATTAAGGCATTTGATACTGTCTCGCACGTGAAGCTGGTTCAGGCCATCAAAGTTCAGTTTCCGGCATAAATAAAGGATTGTCAAGTGGTCGGTCAGCTACCTTGAAAACAGGAAGCAGTTTGTAGGTGCAACAATTAGCGACAGGCAAGACTGTTCTTTTGGGATTCCTCAGGGAACTTGTTTGGGGCCGGTGTACTTTATAATCTTCATTAACCGGCTATTGGAGAGAGACTTTGGGTGAGTAAACATATCCTTTGCCGACGACACTTCATTGGTAGTGACTGGAGAGAACTGGGAGGCAGCTAAGGAAAGAGCGGAGAGAAGCCTGTCTGGCGTCTTGGACTGCCTCTCAGAGCTGGGAATGAAACTGAACTCCGACAAAACGCACTTCATTGCATTCGCCCTTCCTCCTAACAACCGTATCCCTGCCTTGAGCGCAATAAGAGGCCACACAGTCGGCTGCTCGGCGGCAGAGTCTTGCGGATGTTCTGGTATTTCGCAAGTCGCTAAGATAAGGTACTAAGGGGTAGAAATCGACCAACGTTTAAGGTGGGACTCCCATATTAGTAATGTGGTTGTAAGATTAAGACGCTTGTTGTAAGTATATTTGTAGGGATATAAGAAACTTTCTACCGTTGGAATCCAACGAATGTTTTATTTCGCTATGGTCCAATCTGTTCTGATGTACAGGGTCACGGGATGGGGTGGTTGTAACAAAGAGCTCATTGAATCACAAATTTCGATTCAAAAGCGGCTGATTAAGGTTTTATTGAAAAGAAATATAAGACACCTCACAGCTTCATTTTCCAGGAGCTCTTAGTACCGACAGTGCAAGAGATCACTGAAAGGGCCCACAATCGTTAAAATTTTTAGGGACGAAAAATTAGGGAAATTAGACATGTTCAGCAGATATGTTGTACAAAAAGAATTAGCGCGCAAGGTTTTGCGAATCCCCCTTTCGACTAACTACACTGGGGCAGAAATGCTATGATTATAGGGGCGCACTCCTGTTTAACGGGCTCCCAAAAGAGGTTAGGGAAACGGAAGGGCTGTCTTCATTCAAGAACCACCTCAAGAAACTTCTTTCGGTTCGCACCTAGGACAGTTCCTACAGAAGCTTATTTTAAATGTGTTTTTCTTTTTCTCTTCACGTGTTATGTATTATAATGTCATCATTAATTGATTTACTGATATAGTATTAGCGTATTATAGTACACTTCCATTGTAAATTATCATTATTTCGGTAAAAAACTTGTTTTGTCCAGGTCAATAACTCCTCCCCTCAGCACCAGTTATGCTTAAAGAGGGGAGTAGCATTGTATTTATTGTTTTGTACGTTTCATTTTAATTTCAAAATAAATTTAAAAATAAACGAATAAAACTCTCCAAACTGTTTCCGATAAATTGTGAACCACATCACTGTTGGCAATTTGAATTTTGTTTTTGGATATTTTGTTGTTCCTTTTTTTCGATATGAAATACAGTCCACTGGCTGTTTCGTGCTAAAACAGCTATACAATAATAAACTATGTTTTTCTTTTTTTCATGTCAATCATGGTGTATACATGTAGTTTTATGGATTACGTAAACTGGAGGTTAGGTAAGGGTAAGAGGCAAAAACCTTGGATCTGAAACATATCAAAATTATTAGGGCATCCTGTGTCATTCATCAAATAGTTTCATCGCCCAACTTCGTGGCTATGGTTGGATAATCACAGTTAGCATTCATCCAGGTTAAACTTTACCGCAAACAGTTTAAATAGAGTTGAGCGTGACGCGAAGTGGGGAAAGTTTGCTTGTTGTTGCTCACCAGGTGTGTGCTGTTGACATCGAAGGTCTTCTCCACTCCGTCAAGTGAAAATGGAACAGACGGAGTACAGGACATCTTAATCCCAGAACTTGAAATTTACGGCTAAGTGGAATCTAATGGAGTGTTTGAGGGAGATTAGTGGGGGGTACACAATGGATGGTGGGAACACCTACCCAAGTATTTTTTAAATATTTTTTGTAACTGAAAGTATTCAATAAAATGAGACGGTATACATATTTCTCATTTGATAGAGACATAAGTAGTTAATTTTTAATTAAATGCGGAAGTTTTGAAGACGTTATTGCCACCTTTCTATGGATGCGGCTTGTTTTATATAAACCAGGACGTTGAGGTGAGCTGTGAAACCGATACTGCTGTCAAAGAAGTTGCTGAAGCACATAGGAAGACTTAACGGCAATAACTCCATTGCCGCACTGCAATAATTTAGGAAAATAACAAATATGCTTTCCGCGAACCGATTCGGTTTTTCTTCAACGAACGATACAAAAAGTAAATTTGGAAAAAATAAGCAATTCCAGAACCATGGGTATTCCCCATTTGAACCATTGTACTAGGTTTCAACACAGCCAATCAATTCGAAATCTCGCATTCCGGAAATAATGAGAGTTGGAGTTCAACACAGAACAAAATGTATATAATGGAAGAAATTAACTGATTTTCGTTTTTCCTGCGCCTAATTTGAAGTAGACACTGAAATATAGGTAGAGAAGTCGTTCATGCGAAGCTGCAAGCTTCGAACATTTACGATTCGCCCATATCCTGTGCAAAGTACGAGTCATAAAGACATCTCTTCAAACAAGCGGCGATAGTGTTATGACCTGAAGCTTCGAACTAGCAGTCGAATTGCAGGTGGTTCAAGCGGGATTAAGGGGTGTGGTGACCTAACCTATTAGCTGATTGCTAGTTCACCACCAACCCACCGCCTGCTAATAATTCATGTTCGATTACAATATCTCTCATACACTTTTGAGACTAGAATATTCAAATCACTCCCTCAATGAGTACAAATCAACGAAATAACTGGAATAATTTACGAAACGTCAGGGCTTTCAACGTTATTCTTTACATTTGTGGGCCCTTGAAAACTGAAACCAAACGCTCGTTAGCTAGCATGGAAATCAGTCAAGAATAAATTATTAGGGCCTCCATTCGAACCAAATTTCAGAAAAACATCTCAGGCAGAAGATGTAAAACTCAACTTTTAATAATCTAAGTTTTGCACTTCTTAACTTTTTCTGTTTCCAATATCCCCCCACCCACCAATAAGATGCCTTATTGACGGAGGGAGCGGGTTAGAGATACTTTGTTAAATTTCCTTCTGTATCTATCCAGGAGGTTAAATTTGTTTTTTATAGGTACAAGTATGTAGGATCACTGGAAGGTATATGATCACAGTGTTTTATTAGAGATTTAACTGCCCCAAACGTTCATTAAGTGTGGCGACTTCCCTTTAAATCATCCCATTCGGGTTTATTATTTTCAACAATGAACCTTTGGAATCGAGCTTGGAAAAAAAATCCCCCCACCGTCACCCTCAAAATTTGATTGTTTCTGTTTCTAGGTAAGTAAATAGAATCCAAAAATTGAATTTAAAAATTAATGAAATTTGGGTCCCATTTGGGTTTTAGCTGGTCCGCGAAGCTCTGGCGTTACTGGGTCGCCTCTAAGGAGTGAAAAATAGGGGTTGCAATTTCAAGGACGCCGCTTCGTAAATTATCTCGAACTTGTGGTTTTTTTTGTACACCAAAAAAAATCCAGCCGTTCGTTCACAGGGAGGCCCGAAGTTTGGCTTCGTTAACATGAGTGTGAATGAAACGGTATACATGCAGCCCAGAAGATATAATTACTAGGAAACAGCTGATTATAATCACGCACGGCTGTATTAAATCGAGTTGGTTGTTCCGGAATATTATTTCATTTGAAGAGCGATGGGTACTATGGGGTTTGTTAATAGCTACATTTGTAACTTGAACAAAATAACATGAGCAACAAGAAATAATTACTATAATTGAATTCTTGGCCTAGACCGCATGTTTTTTTATGAAACTGAAATTTCCTGGCCGGTTCCACCATTCGTTTTAGGGATTTCGTGAGGGAAGCACGAGGGTAGGTATTGACCACACCAAACCGTGATCTACGCTGAAGGGGTATCTATAAAGGTAAATAATAAACCTTTGTGTAATAATTTGCAGCGTTTTTTTTTTACCGACTGATTCGAGGAACCAACTGAAACTGAACTCAGGCAGCAGATGCTCGAATTCGAGCAATGATTCAAGACAAATTACAACTCTTCTTGGGTTTCGGGAGGAAATCTCCTTCAGGTTGAAACTTTCGAGTGGAGAGGGCTGTTTGAGTTGAATGAGGCGAATGGAGCCACCCCAAGCTACTAATTAGGTTCACGAAGAAAAACTGATACAGCTTCCCGGGTTTAAGTAGAAAAGTGGGTGCAGTCCGCTTGGAGAGTTTGCTTTGATTGTTCTACGTTACTGCGAGTGGTGTTGACCTAAGAGTGGTAGGCAGCTGTTGAGGGCAGTTTGAAACTGAGTATGTAGATTACATTGAGTTACCTACACTACGGATCTGACTCAAACTAGACGACTACGCCCAAAATTACACAACTACACTGTGATGAGAGACAAAACGTTGTGTGCGTTAACTTCCGGACCCTTATTCAAATTCAGGAGATTTAAAAATAATGCGCACTGTGATCAATCAGCGCAATTGTGATCGGATTGTGTCAATCACCTATCGGACATATCAAAAATCCCGATTTCCATTCGCATTCTGGATCTAGAGCACTTTTTTTTCCCTCACCCCATGCGCGTGAATATTGAACAAAAACGCGGCAAAATTACACAACGGTTTATTATTTACAAATAATTAATTATAGAATATTCTTGAATCCACCGTACATTTATTTATGAAACTGTAATTGCCCATTCGGCTCCAGTACTCGATTTAGGGCTTTCCTGGGAGAGCGCGAGTGTAGGTAGTGATCACAGAAAACAGTGACCTACGCAGAAGGGTCATGTATACAGGTAAATAATAAACCGCTGTGTGATAATTTGGAGCGTTTTTTTTCGAATTCTACGAACGTTGAGTAATTTGATGGAAAGCATCACATTTTGAGAGGGGGGGAGGGGGGATTAACAACTTCATGCTCGATTCCAAAGGTTCATTATTGGAAATAATAAACCAAAACAGGCATTTCATACTGGGGCATCACGTCTCACTGTCCCGCTGGCGTGATCGGCTGTCCTTCCAGGCGAATCATACTGAACCGATCTTGATAGATTTCTTAGTAACTCCAGTTTGTAGTTGGCAAGTATACGGAATGTGAATGACCCGATTATCAAATATAATTATTATTCTGCAAGAGGTGTTACTGGAGAGCTCTCTCGGGGGTCTGAGTGGAGACCTACCTTGTAAATGTTGGGGTTCCGGCTCGGCCATTGAGCGAGTAACATCTGAGTTTATTGTGTCCGCATCATTTTATATTCAGCCTAGGATTAACTCACTGTTTTTGACTGGTTTTTGGCGGAGTAGCTGTGCCAACTCTAGTGTACACCTCGCAACATTCGGATTTGTGTTCGGTGCCGCAGTTTGTCGACAATTGTCAAATTAACTTTGACGTTTGAGCCGGTTTTTTGATACTGTTCCCGACCACGTGAAGACCGGCGAGCAGTCGATCGACGAGATTGCGTCCCCACTCCCACCTCCTGTTTGAGCCCTCTCCCAACTGCTGGCAGGAGACGGAGGTGAGTCTCGCGGCCTTATCTGTCATATTTTTGTTATAGGTACGAAGCTAGTTGTCTCCTAGCCGGGGAGCGAGCGAGTTGAGACTGGAGGCCAATCTTTGTGTGGATTGAACTGTCGCTACATCGCAAATATCTCCCCAGGAAATATATTCATCCAAGAGCAATAAAAATGTCGCACGAAAATGCCAGTATGAATGAAATAAGGGACTTTATGGCATCAATACAACAACAAATAACCGTTAATAATTCGGAATCGAAAGCATTACTAGAGAGAATGGACTCGCTAACTAAAACAGTAAATACTGCGCTTTCTAATATGAATTCACTTTCGTGTGAGGTGAAAGAAATCAAGGAGGAAAACGAAGCTCTGAGGAATGAACTAAGGCGACTGGATCGAAAAGATAGAAAGAATAACTTGATTATGTTCAATGTCAAGGAGGAGGAGGGGGAGGATGTCGATGTCGTGGTTGAGCAAATTTTCAAGAAGGTGGACACTGACTTTGATGCAGGACTCACCCATTCAATATTCCGTATAGGGAAGTCGAAGGGAGTCAGGCCAATTCTCATCGAGTGCACCTCTAGGCGCTATAAGTTCAATTTACTAGAAAAAAAGGCGCAACTGAGGGCTATTGGCATTGGTCTTGGACATGATCGGTCTCCGGCAGATAGAGAGGAGCTGAAAAAAACATTCCAGCAAAGAGCAGGACCACAAGGGAGGGAGCAAACAACGAGAAAGAGGGGTAGAGAAAACAATCATCAGGGAAGCCCTCAGAACTCCGATAAGAGGCGCATGCAGCTGAAGGGTGACTACAGGGATAAGTTAGCCCAATTCCGATACAAGAAGCCAGACGATGCTGAACAATATGACAGAGATGACATCACCCACCATCACACGGAATAGCAATTAGCTACTGGGGCCCGGCAACTTTATCAGCAGTTCTGTTCGAATCAGGTGGGCGCACCCTTGCAGCGGCTGGAAGAGGAGCTGGGATCTCAAGAACATCTAACATCTGGTCTTACCAATTATAAATCTGTTGTGCATAAAAATTCTAATTTTGGCAAAATTATGTTTTGGAATTGTAAAGGCTTCAAAAATTTTCTACTCTCTGATATTAAGTATGACAATAATTATACTCTTATAGGTCTAACTGAGACATGGCTGGAATCGGATATTGTGGATAAATATATATTGCAAACCTATCAGGTATTTTCTTCTATGGCTATCCGGGAATACTCGAGAGGCCGGGCGAGTGGAGGTGTGTTGGTACTGGTTAGGAGGGGTGTTAAGGTTGTTGAGGTGGTCGACAGTTGCGAATGGTGGATTTTCTTAAAGATCAAACTGGAAGGGATTAGTGTAATAGTTGGAACACTATACTTACGTAAACAGTCTGGGTCAGAGGCGGAAATCTTAGCATACCTTGAGCTGCTGGCGAGCACCCTAGACGGTATTGAGATGAACCACAAGGAGTGCCCGATATTAATTGCAGGGGACTTCAACAGTCGTGTGGGGCTCTTGAACCAGATCCCTGAGGAGGTGACCGAGGAGACGAATCTGTGCGCGACCCGACGGTCATTGGATGATACTACGGACAAATGGGGCGTGGAACTGACCAACTTCATGGAAATGAGAGCCTTAATACTGCTGAATGGGCGGACCACCAGCGATGAGCAGGGTGCTCACACGTTTGTCTCGGGATCTGGGTGCAGCACGATCGACTTGGCCTTCTGCGATCTGGATTCCATACGATTGGTTGAGGATTTTACTGTACTCGATATTGATGGATCTGATCACTTTCCCACTGAGGTGAGATTGAGGCTGCGGACCGGTCGGGTGGGGGAGGGAGGTTCCGGCAGAGGTTCTCGTAGAATTGAACGATATCACTTCGACGCTTCAAAAAGGAAGGAGTATAGAGAGGCTATGGATTACTCCGAGGTTGATATTGAGAGAGACCTCGAGTTGGGGGTTGAGGCGGCCTATCATGGCTTTATCTCGAGGCTTAGGCTGGTTGGTTCCTCTTTGCACATGCTCAGGGTGGTGTGTGTTTCTGACTCGCCAAAATGGGAAGAACGAAAAAACAGGCCTCTTTGGTTCGATGAAGAATGCAAGTTAGCGAAGCGAAATGTAAGAAGAGTACTTAGAAGATGTAGAAGAAAGAATTTCGAATATACAATAAGAATCGAGTATTTAGAGGTCCGCAAAAACTATAAAAACCTGCTGGTACAGAAGAAGAAAGTGTTTTCTCTATCGATTGTCGTCAGGCTGGCAAACGTTAAAAACACACAAGAGTTCTGGCGTACGATCAACTCGTTTAGGCATACACTCTCCTTGACATGTAGGGTGGCAGACAACGCCTGGTACGAGTTCTTCAGCACCGTGTATCCGGCCTTCGTTCCTGCTGAGATGTGTCTCGACTTGGGGGTTATAGTGCCAGGGCTGGATGACCAAATAACGCTGAATGAAGTTAAAACTGCAATAAAAAACACTAAGCTGGGAAAGTCGCCTGGAGAGGATGGATTTGGATATGAATTCTTCAAGAATTTACCAGAAGGTGCTGTAGAATTCCTAAAGCAGCTATTTAATACTGTGTTAGCGTCCGGTGAGGTCCCTCAGGACTGGTCCACGATTTTGGCGGTGCCAATACACAAGAAGGGCGACCTAAGCAACCCGTACAATTACAGGATTATTGCGCTTCTCTCCAGCGCCTTGAAGATTTTCACTGGCATCTTGGCGGAGCGACTGTCGGGTTGGGCCGATGCTCACAATTTGATCCCTGAGTCTCAAGCGGGGTTTCGTCGGGGACGCTGCTGCATGGATAACTTGTTTGTCTTGAGTGCAGCGGCACAGCTGGCACTGATGCGAAGTAAGTGTTTGTTCATCATACAGGTCGACCTCTGTCGGGCATTTGACAGTTTGCCGCATGCCCGACTCTGGCATAAATTAAGCCAGCTAGGCTGCAGCCCACGAATTATAGCTGTCTTAAATTGCCTCTACTCTCGAGCGACCATAAGAGTCCGCTCATCTGGGCCACAGAGTGGGGTGAGGGTGACGGAGGGAGTTCTGCAGGGCGAAACAGCTTCGCCAGGGCTGTTCAATCTGTATGTGGCGGATATGTCGCGGTTTATGCGGGACAAGGGAGGTTTTGGAGTACGGGTCGGGGCTAACTTGGAAATAATGACACTGGAATACGCAGATGATCAGATCCTTCTGTGCGACAGCATAAACGACGTGAAGAACAAGCTAAAGCTATTGGAAAGTTATTGTGACCTGAATGGACTGACAGTTAATGTGGACAAAACTAAAATACTGTGTTTTCACCAAGGCAGCTTGCCGAGAAGACTCCTGAAACCCTGCTATAAGGAGAAACCCGTGGAGAGAACTAACAAGATCAAGTATCTGGGCGTTGATTTCTCTGCTTCTGGGTTGTTTTATGGAGCAGCACAGTCAGCAGTGGAGAAGGGTAAATTGGCTGCGGGTGCGTGCCTGGGGGCCTTGTCCCGATCTGGATGTGAAACTCTGGAGTCCCAAATCAGAGTTTTTGATGCGATGGTGGGGGGGAGTCTCCTGTACGCGGCACCAGTCTGGGCACTACGGTACCTCGAGATGGTTGAGGTAGTCCACGTGGGGTTTTTCAAACGTCTATTGAGGCTTGGGAGGTCGACGCCGAACTGCTATGTAAGGGCGGAGGTTGGAAGATTGCCTCTGGCGCTGAGGATCGTGCGGGAGACTCTATCCTGGCTTTGCAGAATTGCAGCCATGTCGGAAGAGAGATATCCTAAAGCTTGCCTGAATGTCATGACTGAAAGACATGGCACCCCGGGAAACATCACAAAGTATAACTGGTGGTCCCAGCTACTGATCATTGTGGAGAGGTGTGGTGGCTTTCTCCAATGGCCTCCACAGTCCATGACTGCGCTTCGGGCCCAGTGCAGTGAGATCCTCGAGCTCATGGAGTTCCAGCTTTGGGAGGAAGATCGCTCAAGCCTCTGTTCGGGAAGATACAACTCGTATTACAAGAATCTGGTCCTGCTGGGAGGAGCCCAACCATACCTTTCGCTTCAGGGAGTTCCTTTTCTGTTCAAGCAGGTGATTGCACAAATGCGCATGGCGGGTGAATACTGTTTCTCCATTAGGATCGCCAGATATAACTATAAATTTCGCCCAAAGGAGCTCTGTACGGTGTGCAACCTTAATGAGCCAGAGGATCTGTTCCACGTTTTGGCACGCTGCCCAATTTATGGAGCGTCAAGAGCCCACTTCCTGCCGGAAATGGTGGGGACGTCTCTGGAGCTGTTTTGGGGGTGCCTGTCGTGGGAGATCTCTCCTGATCGAATGAAGAGGATATTTTGTTTCATGAAACAGATTTGCAGATTAAGGGCATTTTGCTTATTAGAATGATTTTTATTTTATTGTATCTTTTGTTTTTTTGATCACCTTGCTTTGTTATGTCTCGCATGGTCATGTTATGCACTTTCCACCAACTTCTCTGTTTGCGCATGCTCCACTTAATTCATTTTAGAGTTACTAGTCAATGATGATGCTTATTTATTTTGTGATACGTACTGTGATATTTAAAGTTGCCTGTAATAGCTCAAGTCTCATCCCATCCTATAACGTAGCAATTACTCGTATGTTAGTTTTTAATAATTTGTTAAAAATCAACAGGTACCTATAAACTTAATGAGCTGGATACCCTATGTATTGGATTTAAAAAATCATGTACATTATATAAAATAAAAAAAAAATAAAATAAAATAATACCTTGTAAATGTTCATGTCCACAAAATCCTCCACTTTTCATCTACCACAAGAATGAAGGTAGGGAAATTGAATGTCAACCATGCAGAGCTCTCGAAATACCCATAATCTGTTTCACAAACCCACTAATTTCAACTTTTCATTAGCATGATTAACTTGGTTTAGGAGGTCATCATTAAATTCACAGCTTCGTTAGCGTACTTCCAAGGGAGTCACGCCAAGTTGGTCTGTTTTATACCCCGTTTGAGAAAAATGATTATCGCTCACCTGGCACTCTAGGCTTAATAACGTTTATTGAATGAAAAGCACGTTTCGTGACGGAGGAGGAAACTCTACCCTAATTGCTACCCTATATGTTTACAAGGTGTCACGTTTTCTGGAGATTCACTTTCCAAGATAACATGCAATTGGAATCACACGACAGTTGGGGTATTGTATTCCCTAAGGACCATCTTGGACTGAATTTATCGGCTTCCTAGAAGATTAATACTAAACTTGCAGCAGATTACGGTGTAGAAATATACCTAGAGGGTAGAAATACACCTATGCAGAAATATACCCTAAGGACCATCTTGGACTGAATTTATCGCCTTCCTAGATAATTAATACCAAACTTGCAGCAGATTGCGGTGTGGAAATATACCTAGAGGGCTTAAAATATCTCCAACAAATCAAAATCAATACAAATCGCAAAAATCTATGCCCCTCTATTGAAGGGTTTCAAGTTATGGCCCTTTGAAAATGTCAACCGCCAAATCAGAAGTCTATACTTAAGCAAAATCGATATAACCGTTAATCGCAAAACCCGTTCACCTCCAAACTGCAAGGTATAAGCCTTCGATTTTGTTTTTAATCTGTTGTTATTTGCCAGCT
The DNA here is from genome assembly GCA_954871275.1 of Leptopterna dolabrata. Lineage (NCBI taxonomy): Eukaryota > Metazoa > Arthropoda > Insecta > Hemiptera > Miridae > Leptopterna > Leptopterna dolabrata. Next base: position 16,049,044 of record OX940987.1, on the reverse strand, counting down.
AACGAACGCAGTACATTAGAGTCTTGCAAATGCAATTCCCTTTAAAGGAAAAATCTTTACACGGCTTTTATTTCAATAATATAACTAACTTATCGTGAAAAGTGAACCAACAAATTTTCAAGGGAGGGATTTTAGGGCTTTCCTGGGAGGGAGCTCGAGGGTAGGTATTCACCACAGAAAACAGCGATCTACGCACGAGGGGCACCTATAAAGATAAGAAAGTAACAAACCGTTGTGTAATAATTTGTATAGCGTTTTTTTTCTCGGTTGATTCGAAAAAGTTTATTATTGAAAGCAATAAACCAAAAAGCGCAGGGGCGTCTTAGTTATGATTAACCCCTTGAAAAACGAGCTGACTCCCCCAGAAAATCTGAAGAAGTTCACAACCGTTCAAGAGGGGGTTTGAAGTGTTTAGACGGTATGAGAGAAGGGGGTTGAAAAATCGTCGGAATCTCCCTCTCGAATTCTGCGGCGGCCTAAAGTGGCTGATTCCGCTTGCTATGGCGGAGTAGAGCCGCAAAAGCGATTTTCAATCTGCTGTTAGGAGGCACAGGCTCCACCACTTGTTCTGCGAGAGCTCAAGTATCCCGTTCCTTCACATAATTCCGTAAAAGCATAATCGAGTTTCAAGAAGGAGTTCAGCTTCTCCTGTGCAGACACGAAGCGATATTCCGATATATGTATTTACTTTCATTCGATATTTCCTACATTTTTACATGATCAAGATAAATAATAGGTAATACAAAACAAACTATTAAAGAACCATGAAACAAGATCAGATTCCATGCTACTACAGTATAAAGAAGAAAAAATAGGTAGCTACCGAAAAATGGCGTCTAAATGTTTTCGAACCGTTTCCCTTCCAACTTTCATCACACTTCCAGAGTTGAAGTTTTTGTAGTCGACACGATCATTACGGTCGTTATAAGTTGTCGAAGAAGAAAAGAACCAAACTATTCCGGCAAGCTGTGTTCTCGCGCGATTTCTTTTCTTTTCCCGGTTCGCGAACAGAGCGCTCAGGGCTTGCACTAATCTACCTTGGAAATTCAAAGGGAAACCGGCCGCTTGGTAGTAAGTAAATCATTAAACCACCTGTAAGTGAATTGTCAGTAGTTGGAAACACGAATTTTATCTTCTTGGAGTGCAACGCACGCACTTCTTTCCCACTTGATTCTGAAATTTGTAAGATTTTCGTCCTTCTTGTCGATATCTACCACAGAACATGGAACATTCTAAGTTCTGTGATACCTACCAAAAAAGCAAAAAACGAGCAATAAGCATCAGAGGGAAGGGGTTGTCATAGAAAGGTCCTTTTCTCTTGAGGCCTAATAATACGAAAGCATTTTGCACGATTGCATTTCGTTCGTGTGATTGCGCCTCAAGAGGGCATAATTTATTTGAGACTACGCCAAGATAATTTAGAATCATCCTTTTTCTTCCTCTCTTTCCTTTCTTTGCGACAATTTTTTTTTCTTTAGCCGTTGAAGCGGTTTTCAGAATTTCATTAAGGATCTCATTAGCGCTCATTCGTTGGTTTTTAATTTACTTTTAAAGTAAAACATTGGTATTTTATTCTGTTCCGTGAAAAGTCTATGACGAAACTACAGCAGGATTTAGATAAATACAATTAACTACCTATTCTGAAATTTGAAGTCACAATGTGGATGAAGTCAATAAGGTCGGGTGCCCGTGGGAATATTTGAAAAATGAGCGACATTCACGTAAAAATATATTACAAACAAAAATATGGGAAGATGGTAATTTGACAAGTAATCAATTTGAATAACAAAAACGTATGAGGGGGTTGAGGTTTCTTTGCTGGTTCAAGTACGAATTCTACTTCAAAACTTTGCTCATATTTTCACAATGTATGACCGGAACCAGTTAGGTACTTTCAACGACCTCACCATTGGCACTGACCACATTGGTTTTTGACGTTGTTGGTTGTACATTTTTAAGCACTGTTTTCACCGCAGATGACGTTTCTGAAACAGTTGAGTGCGTATTTACAGGAGATAAAAACCTAGGAAAATACAGACTTTGAATTAGAGAAAAAAAACCTAGACAAATACAGACTTACAATTAGAGAAGAAAAAAAACATGTTTTTCCTATACATAATAAATCTGGTAACCAGACAAAATATTTCCTAACAAAAGCACTATATTCGTAAAATATCCCTCATCAATATCACTTTATACCTAACCATAATCAATTCATCCAAGGGCATCCTTCCTCAAAATTTTGGTAAATAAAGCCTACGCCTGGAATCATCCCTTCAGATCAATATGAGTTGAGAATCCTATCAGAGATCTACGCCTCATTAACTGGTAACGCGATGCTTGCCTCCCGCTCAACCAACACTTTAGGGTTTAACGCCCGATGTGTACACAGAGCCGAGGAAGTCAATATATCAGATACTCCTTCACTGTAACTATCAATCCATCAATTCCGGTTGTAACTGAACGTCGCAGTCTGAAGACCGCCTGTTGTCTTGTTCTGGGGACAGCTAAGCCGAGCTCTAAACAAACAGGTACTAAGTTTAGGTAGTATTTTTAGTGGACTGAAAAATTATGGAGAGCTCAGCAAGCACGTGGTGCAAAGTGCTTTATCAAACGGGTGTTTATGAACTAGGATGTGCTCAAATATGGCTTCTTGTTTAAGTTATGGTCTCAGTACTGCAGGTTGCCAGTATTACTGGAGGTTGGTAGATGAAACATCCCACACACACTACTTAAAAATTTTGACGCACCCCATTACAAGTAAAAATTGTATGAAGTGGGAGTTTGATAAAATGAAGGAAGTAAGGGAAATGACAGGTTTTAAACGTATTTGATGAAATAATATTAGTTTCGGGTTGTTGCGCTTGCGTATTTGCTGGGAGACGGACACGTTAGTATTCTGGGTTGTACGTGTAGGAGAGGTGAAACGTGCTATTGCAGAAGGATGTTTTGGATGTTGAAGTGAATGCACGTGAGCCCGACATTGTTATCTGTTATCCACCGTTTTCCAAATATCGTCCCGAGTTGCTTTTTTTTAAATTCACAGTGAAAAATGAACCGAAGAAGCAGCGATTCATTGCGAGAAGTTATTGACGAGTCGCACGAGTTTGCTCTATACCCCGTCTGAGTTTCTTCCGACTGGGCTTAGCAATTCTAATGAAACTCAATTCATAGTTTATTTACCCGTCTCGCACACTAACGCCTCGCCACTTCAAACCGTAAATTCGAAGGGCCACCCAGGACCTCTCTCGAGTTTTGAGAGAATCCTAGGAATGATGCAATATGAAACACACTCGTATCCAAGAAGCTACTTCTTTACTCTACTTTACATATTTACATACTACAAGTAAGTTGATTTATTATGGTGAAACCTTCTAGCAACATAAACTTAGCTAAGTTCCGTAGAGGGAAACCAACTTCACGACGTGATTCAGGGGTCTCTGTGAAGGGATTCAGAGGTAAAATTTGTAGTGCAGTCATCAACATACTTATAGCATATGGATGCGATCTCCAGAAAAACATCGAGTGATGCATCATTTCTCCATGGAATTTCCCGTATAATCGAAATTCGCAATAATACAAGGGGTTGTCATTTTCTGAATAAAACAAAGATACGGCTTCTACACGATAAATTGGGGTTAAATCATTCAAATTTTTTTTCACGAAGCCAACCATTATTAATAGAAACCAATCATTAAATCCATTAGGTGCATTAAATTTTGACAACCTGTGCATAAATTCTAGCTGCTGAATAAGGTCTTCTGTGGCGTTAGGCTGCGTGAGACAGAATTTATACGAGGCTCGCTCTCGAGGTGTAAATATAATTAGCAGTGAAGCCCTGATGATAATGGATGGACGATAATTCGGCTTGACGACGGGAAGCTCCAAGCTTCGGTAACACTTGCAAACACTTGCAATCAGCAAACCCTTCTGGGTCAGTCTAATCACTCGACGGCAGATGGCTTGTGGGTAATTACAATTTGGTCTCGATTGCCTCCTCGTCTCGGGCTCGACGAATGGTGGAAATTCGCTGTGGCTGGGCGCTGGACAATGCGTTAGGGCTGTTTCTGGTATTATTTTATTACTTACTACGACCAAGATACAAAATTATGCTAAGTACGTGGACAGTAAGCTGAGAGCTTCCTCTCATCGTAACTTCCATTCTACTATAGCTACTTGTTGGTGAGCCCTCATCTTACTTCATGTACATCCTACGAAACCACACAACCAACAATAATATTACCTCATTCGACGAAGAGTTTCACCAAAATAAAAAGTTTCGCTGAGGAGATCGCCACACAATACTTCCATGTTCTTATAATAATATGGATACAATTTTGGCGGCAGGGGCCACCCATTTCGGCCTGACAGGCCGATCATGAAAACATACTATACTAAGCATGGAAACCTAATAGGTATAATCGCGTAGAATCCTCGCATTAAACCACTTTCTGACACCAAACCAACGTCATTTGGCCGGTGGACCTGGAAAATGTTGGTCCCATTGACATATTTTTGTTACCAACTGGTCAAATCAAATGCGATCGAGCTTAAAATCAATAGACATGATCTAGACATCTTAAAGGAAATTTTGGTACCAACCGCACCAATTTCGATCCACATTTACGGCAGTTATCGTGAAAAATCGAAAAATTAGAAAAGCCGTCATAACCCCCTTACTTTTCTACCCATGCAGAAAGCACGTTCTCATCTCGAACTGAAGAGTTCAATGAGCTGAGCTCGAAAAGAAAGTCTGAATAATACCGTATTTAGAGGAAGTTATGACCATTTGAAATTCCAACATACGGACATACGTAAGGAGCTACATCAAGCGGAAAACCGACTAGAAACACGTTCTGAGCACTTCTGAAAAAGACTCCATGGTTTTCTCGAACACCTGTATTTTTGACAGTACTACCATACTTCCATTCCTATAAAACAGGAACATGGAAGTAAAACGGAGTTATTGTAAGGTTGTCTATTTCCACTAAAACGCAAAAATACTTTTGTACCGGATTCGGTGATTAAACCATCGTTGATCTAACTTTAGTTCGTATGTTGTATTTATGTCAGAAACCTGTTGAAAGTCATCACCCACTATTTGCTTGGGATTAACTACCTTTTAAAGTTACGCACTTCCCTGAAGAAAACTGACGAGGGGGGAAGGTTCTGGGACATGTACGTACTTTATAATATAAGTGCAGGTTTAAGTTAGTGAGGAGAGATATTTAAAATGAGTTTTCAATTTAATCCCCCCATTTCCACCGGACAGTTTTTTTTGGACCGCTTAGACGTAGGTACCTGTTTTCACGTACGTGCTAGCACAAATGAGTGCTTCCCCACTAAAACGATGAGTACGTCCTGGAATGAACCCGGATATCGGAACACCGTGAATGACTTATCGATCTCACCCCTTTTTCCCCCGATCTAAGCAGGCTCCTGGAAGATTGATTGCCAACACTGAAGGCATCGCCTTATTCGCAACGGCAGTATCACATCCATTACATAGTAACAGAACAACTTCCCGAGTTTGTGGGAGGGGGGGAAGGTATTCGGATGGAGAAGCACATTACAGTCTACCAACTTATCTCCGTGTCTACACGAGAAAAACCGAGTTCTCTTCGACCTTTCGCTCAGCAGCCAATCGAAAGGTGGAAAAACTATTATAGCGGTATTGGTTCTGAAGGAATAAGGTTAATACAGAGATCGGGAGTGTTACGAACGTTGTTCGGAATTTACTCACATAAAAAGTTGTACTGACGTGAGCAAACCTCAACTCACCCAAAAATGTTTTTTGTTCTTTTTAGGTACCTATGGGGGTCCATCCTCTAAACTTCAAGTCGTAACCTAATAATCTACAATTAGCCATTTTTTCCGTTCAATGCTCAACGTTCGCACACGAGGAAGATAAACATACCTAGTAGGATTTTAATATTTATACTCTTAACCATTTCGGGTCTACGACAAATCAAATTTGACCCAATTTTTTCCCCAAAAATTATCATCTTTTGGTGGAATTTGGATTTGGCAAATGGAATTTTTTTCATATCGCACCAAGGTCAGAAATTGTCTGGAATGACACACAAACAAATCAAGTATTATAACTAACGGCAAAGCCTAAATCGGGCATTGCATAATTATAATCCCTGAGCAATGTATACAGGTACGGAGCACAGCGATTTGTATACTTTGCCTCGTCATTGGTATATAATACTTGACGACTACTCGAAAATGTGAGAAATATAGACAACGGGGTGTGATTCTCGGGTGTCGTCGTACAAGTAAGAATTAATAGAAACATTTATCATTTTCCTGGTGGTCGCATCTCAAAATTTAAAAATACCCGATCAGTACTTTTAGGGAGATAGGTACCTTTTAAGGGGGAATGTACATGACTATTTCTATTTCATGGGAGCTCGAAAAACCACTCTGGTAACTAGTAGGATGCACAGCAAAAAAGTATCCGTCCGAAACCAACAAAAAGCATCATTCCACGCTCTGCCCGATCCACAGTAGTGTATGATCCCTTGGTACTTACAGTAGGAGTGACAAGAAAATGATGCCTAGAAGAGCCAATGCCAAGGGACTGTATACATTGCCGGTAAAATATATAGGCCTAATTTTACACATATGAAACATGTAAAAATACAGAAGTAGAGTCAAAATTTTTTACAAGATTTTTATCGAAAACGTTATCAAAAATTCATGCACCACTAACTATAAATTTTGGCGTCTTTTCTCCGAACATTCGCTAAAAGATATACGTATTATAGGGTTCTGACTCGCAAGGTAAGAACGTTCCTCGGATTTATACTCAACGTGTTTTTATGCATACAATTTACAAACATGAGGACCTGAGGGAGTTACAATCGCATTTAGGTACTTGATCCCACCCTGGGACGTTTTCTCACTCCTATATTCGAGAATTCCCGTCGAATCGAACTGTGGAGCGCCGTAAAAACCGGATAAGGAAGAGAAAAAAAAACGTGGAAGTCTGAACATGGAGATATAGGAACGACTGAAGGAGTGGCGGGGGCCTAACGCGTGCGAAATCCAATAAGTTCGGGTCCTGGGATGTTGGCTTGTCGGTGAAGAGGGCCGATTTCTTCCATTTTTATGGACAAGGACGTTTTTTTCCTTGTAGGCGATAGGAAGACGGGAGGTAAAGGGCTAAAAAGGGGCGTAAATCTAACCTTAGTGACGGGTGACAAGGCTACGGCTTGGGACCGGGGTTTGCTATATCAGATATCGCTCGAAGGGCCAAGCTGTCTTGCAAGATAGGTACAAAGTAGCTTCTGGGTGATTCAATGCTGAAACGATATAGCACACAATTCATAATCAGGAAACTGAGTTTAGATTACTGAAACCATAGGCAAGGCGTATGAATACTCCACAACTGCTCATTATTTTTCCGTCTAGCTCGCTACTATGTACGCTTCCGAAGGGTGCGGAACGAGGTTCCGACAAACTGTTTATAATGTCGTAGGAAGAGTCTATTACCACTGCTCCCGAAATCGCACGACGATATGTCACACAATTACGAGAGTTGACGAACAGTGAGGAAAAATCTAAACAATTTTGCTACATGATTCCGGATGATATACGTATGTTCAAAACTAACTCCAACCAACAACCAACACTAACTCCAAACCTTCCACTTTTGGCTGCCACACAGCACGAAACATTCCTAATTCCTCAATTTACGGAATACGTCTGTGTAAATGGAATGTTCCTGTACTGTATGCCTTCCTGCCATCAAAAACAAATTAAATGTACATCAAGTTTTGGATGAATATCAAAACATTAATTTTGTGCTGTCAAAATGAATTTCCATTTTACAGTTTTTCAAGTACCTTTTGAGAAACCCTGAGCTTTTTTCCACCCGAGCAAGTGTATAATGCATTCACAAGTTTGATGGAGTAGGCAGGTACCAGTGGAGGCAATGGATTTCTAGTACTGTTTTGAGCAACTACATAGAAGATCCACCGATGATGTGGGCTGCTGCATCGCATAACTCTTAGTTGCTTATACAACCAATGGGGTCGAATTTAAGAATAAGAATAAGAATATTAAGATTATTATTTATCATTATATTAATTATTATTTATTTGTACATTAGGCTTTTAGGTCCTTAATTATACATTATTTACAAAATCGAGTGGTGAGTAGAAGAAAACAGTTACAAAATACAAAACTTAGAATACTAAAGACACAAAATGTATATATATTTATATATATAATAGGTATATGTAATTAGAAAGAAACAAAAAGCCGAACGCAGTAGAAAAGAAAAGAAATTATATATAAAAGGTGGAATGAGAAAGAAGGAGTGGGGGGGGGGATTTCTCTTGCTCCCTCCATTTTACTGCATTGGCTTGCCCCCAAAAGCCACCCCAAGCCGTGTTTTGAGCCAACTCCCCCAAAGTAGCACCCCATGTACGCAGATTACGTGTCACTTATACAACAGACGTTCATAGGCCAAAATCAATTTTTTGACCGTTGGAATCTACCAAACCAGTTTTCATACAATAGAAATGTTTCAATCAAATTCTGTGCCAGTTGAGACCAATTCCAGCTCTCCAGTAATGTAGTCATAATTTTTTTCTTAAATAAATCGTTTATTTACACATTTTGCCTAATACAGATAGATTCACAGGTAAATTATGAATGCACCGTTCCTTTGTTTATAATATTAACTGAGCCTAAGGTCAGTGACCTGTCCAGGCTCGTTTTTCTCCCAGCTCAGCTTGTGCATGCGTTCGTTCGGTAATACATTTTAGTTTATAATTCTTGTCGTGGTATCCTCCCAGAACCACTCCTTGTAAACCTGCAAATATTAGATCTCGCAAATAAACTCATAGAAGTGGGGACGAAAGAAGCAGGGGCACCGAGGAGCCTTGTGGGATCCCCACCATCCTCCACTAGCTGGAGGATGGAGGGAGATAGCCCTCAGGGCTATAAAAACTCGCCTCCTTCGCCTTTCTAGCCATTCTACGCTCTCCTCTAGTCACTGACTACTCTCTCACCTCGCTCCTCCTCTCCCTCTCCTCAACCTAAAAGATCCTGGAATAGGTGACAGCCTTGAGTGTTGGAACCTGCCAGGCAAATGCTCCCGAAAAGATCCCGTTGAATTGGTGACAGCCTTTAGTGTTGGAACCAGCCAGGCACAACCTCGCATATCCAAAAAGATCCCAGATAATATGGTGACAGCGTTTAGTGTTGGAACCAGGCTGGGCACAACCTCATACCACCCGTAGTGAATTATCGCTATACCTATTCACTACAATTCTTATACATTACATCTACTTCTTAGATATCTTAATTTTAACAAACTTAAATCTAGTATACTTAAACCTAAATCTAGTATGCTTAATGTCTAATGAATGTCGTTGTGTTAGGTCATTTCTGTTATTCAGAATTTTAAATCTAGGGATGGTGGATTTTCGGAGGGTCATTATGAAAGTACGTTTCTGTTATTCAAAATTTAAATCTAAGGATGATTTATTTTCATTTGTTTGATTCATCAATCAAGTGCTGAAGTATTAGTTTTTTTAATACGGCTACAGAATTAGTTGTTTTAATTGCTGATGGTAGATTTTCGAAAACCGAGGGTGCTAACCAAGGCAACTGCCCATTCATTTACTTATTATATTTCCGCATTTGAACACTTTGAACACATACCAAAAATTATGCTACAGGTGGAGAGCTGGGATTGGTGTGAATTGACGAAAAATTTAATGCACTACAGCATTTGTTTCATATTAAAACCTGTGCGGTAGATTCCTATGGTCAAAAAAGTGAATTTTCGAGGTTTTTCAAGCTTTTTGCAGTTAATTACAACACTTTGAAAACATACCAAAAATTATGCTACAGGTGGAGAGCTGGGATTGGTGTGAATTGACGAAAAATTTAATGCACTACAGCATTTGTTTCATATTAAAACCTGTGCGGTAGATTCCTATGGTCAAAAAAGTGAATTTTCGAGGTTTTTCAAGCTTTTTGCAGTTAACTAACGATTGTAGGTTAAGGTAGGTACATAATTCTAGCAGGAAAACCCAATTTTCGCCCCACAGTGTATTGGTGGAATGGGCATTTGGACGAGCGAACGAAGCGAAGGAGAGGTGCTATTAATGTTTCCTCTTCATCTTGCACTTTGGGAACTATCCCTCGTTGGAAGCACTAACCTCTAAAGTGAATACCCATGTAGCTTCCAGGGTGATTCAACGATAACGATAATTTTTAGCTGACGTACCTAAAATAAAAGAGTCGATAAAAAACGCACTGAGTACAAAAAAAAAGACCTGCACCCACTCAATTTTCTTATTTCATTCTCGCAACACCCCCCCACCACACAGGCCATTCACCATGCAACCTCTTCTAAAAGAAACCACCTCGGATATTGCTTGATGTGCACTCTTGAGACGAGAGCCCTCGACTACAGTCCCATATAAGGGATATCCAATACGAGGGTAAGGCCTCATAACTTGATCTTCAATATCGCCTTTTTCTCCGTCCTTCTCCCTCCGACGGCTTTATACACTAAGGAAATAAAGGTGATGAGGGAGACGACTTTTTTCAAGAGAACGAAAATGTTGTCTTTCGAAGTAGTTCGAATTTTTGAAAGAAATTGATTGAATGAAATTTTGTACAGAATACCCTTATGTTACAGATCACAGCTCTCCGTATAGATAACCCTTTATATCATATAATATGTACTATTCTATACACATTATGTAGATCGCAGAACCTCCGTCGGTTAGTACCTGACCCCGTACTCGCTAAAGGTACCTACCTACCTTAATCACAAGATGGTGCTAAAATAATTCTGTCAATGACAAACAGTACCTAAAATGGCCAAAAGAAACGCAAATAATGAATTTTTGAAGTGAAATTGTTGATGTGGAGTGAAAAAAATCAGTCATGCAGCATGACTTAATGAGCGAATTTTCAAAGAAATATTCGAATTAATGGCTATGGTTTTGAATAAAGGAAAACTTCGGTCTAAAATTTGGTTTTCTATGTATATTCTCTTCGTATTTATTTTAATTTGTACGTTTTGTCCATCCTGATTCTACCGTTTGTTTATTACGTAATTGTACTAAGTGCTTATTTATTTGATCGCTGTGGGTAAATTCAAGGAGTTGTACTAATCGTTTGCCTCCCCCTTTTTTGCTTCGAACTCTCGTCTTCAATTAATACTTCTCACATTTTTCAATCTGACCACTCTAAGGGGGTGGGGGTAAGAGTTTAAAGATTATCCTAGTTTTGGGTAATTTTTGCGCACTTTAAATGCTCTAATTTAAGAACGGATTTAGATATCTAAAATCCGATTTCACTATCGTGTTCAGCGTGCAAAAACCTTTAAAATGAGGGGTCACTTGTTAGAAAATAACATTTTGGGGATTTTTGGGTAATTTTTGCGCACTTTAAATGCTGTAATTTGAGAACGGATCAAGATATCTAAAATCCGATTCCACCATCGTGTTCAGCGTGCAAAAACCTTTAAAATGAGGGGTCACTTGTTGGAAAATAACATTTTGGGGATTTTTGGGTAATTTTTGCGCACTTTAAATGCTCTAATTTGAGAACGGATCAAGATATCTAAAATCCGATTCCACCATCGTGTTCAGCGTGCAAAAACCTTTAAAATGAGGGGTCACTTGTTGGAAAATAACATTTTGGGGATTTTTGGGTAATTTTTGCGCACTTTAAATGCTCTAATTTGAGAACGGATCAAGATATCTAAAATCCGATTCCACCATCGTGTTCAGCGTGCAAAAACCTTTAAAATGAGGGGTCACTTGTTAGAAAATAACATTTTGGGGATTTTTAGGTAATTTTTGCGCACTTTAAATGCTCTAATTTGAGAACGGATCAAGATATCTAAAATCCGATTCCACCATCGTGTTCAGCGTGCAACAACCTTTAAAATGAGGGGTCACTTGTTGGAAAATAACATTTTGGGGATTTTTGGGTAATTTTTGCGCACTTTAAATGCGCCAAAACCCTCCTTAGAGTAGGCCAATTTCGCCCATCTTCGAACTTAGCCTTTCGATTGCCAAGATAGATTTTTTGTGCAAATTTGAGCTGTTTATCTCAATTCTATCGAGAGTTATCGTCTGGAGTGACACATATATAAATAAATATATATATATATATATATATATATATATACATATAAAAAAGTGTTAAATTTCAGGAATCGTTTTAGAATGGTCTGAAACGGATTTCTATGAAGAAAATTTCCAAAAATTTATATTATTTAAATTTCGAAGCCATTGCAATAGCTTCATTTTCTTTGAAAATTCGCTAAAAAGTTGCAAACGTACCTACTAACAAACTCCAGCCCCTTCTACGTAGATGGTATAATTTACCGTTGTGTAATAATTTACCCAAAAATAATACTTCAACGTTTGTTCAAGTTTCAGAAGTACCTACCAACAAATCCAGTAGTCCATCACTTATCAAATGAAATAATATCGCAGAACAACCAACTCGACTTCATACAGCCATCCTTGATAATAATCAGGTGCTCCCTAGTGATGATATCCAGGCCGGATTTATACCGTTTGATTCACGATCGTGTTGACGAAGGTTTTTGGTGCACACGAACGGCTGGACGTACAATGCTCTGGGTGGTCTCAAAAAATTGTTTAGCTCAAGAAAAATTTATTAACGTAAAAAAAACCATACCCTTCTATAGAAAGTTTTTGAGCTATGGCGTTCTGAAAATTTCAACCACTATTTTGAACCCCTTAGAGATGACTGACAGTAACGCCGAGCTTCGAGGACCAACTAGACCCCGAACTGAACCTATAACCCGAATTTCATCAATTTTTTTTCATGGAAGCTAAGAAAAGTGGTCAGTACGGCGTACGGCGGACAGAAAGAAATTTTTTTATTGCATTTTCGGATTCTACATACCTTGAAACGTAAACCATCAAATTTTGAGGGGGGGTAAGATTTTATTTTTTTTTTTCATGCTCGATTCCAATGGATTTCAATTATTATTGAAAATAATGAACCAAAATGTTAGCTTTTAATGAAACTCTTATTGAGGGACTCACTTAACTCCTGTTAATTTCAGACTACTCGGATGGATAGAGACCGAAGTTAGATACGCGAAACAAGAATCGAACATCAAAACGACAACCCTCCCACGGGTTTTTTTTTTCGATCAGAAATCAATCAATCAATATTTTATTAAGACAACTTTGCCATTTTTGGCGAATGTGGGGTGTATGTTGAAATCGTTCTCCTCATTTGAAATCGTTCGGGGTTTTGGTGTTTGAAACAGCTCCTTAGTAACGAAAAACGTTCATTGAAAAAGACCCTGTCGGCTAAAACCATTGATTATAAACTGCAGACAGAAAATCCAACTTGCTTTGCGATCGACTGAAAAATAATGGCCGTTTAATTATTCATCAAAGCTGAAAACAGACGCCCTAATTGGTTCAAGACTAAATAGAAACCCATGGAATTCTCATTCGAACCATCGGTGGTTTATGACGAACGATTGAATAGACAATCAGCGATTGCGTTTCCTTTACTGAGTTTTTTACTGAGCGAAAAATAGTGTCTCATTTTTAGGTAGGCGAATTAACTGAAAAGTTGATTATGCACGGATTCAACAATGTGGATCATTTATTGTACACAAAATCTTGTGGCACCCCCTCCGCGCCAGACGGTCTATGACCACGGCGTATACGAGTTTGTAAAATTAAATCTATTTAACTAACCTATGTCATAATAAACTCACCTATCTATCGATCTATATATCTACCTATCTGCTCCTAGTGTCTCAAAAAATTCCCAAGTTCGAGACCAATTTAAAAACGTTAAAAAAATGAGATAACTGCTCCCTGGAAATTTCAACCCCTATTTTTCACCCCTCAGAAATGACTGACAGTAACACCGAGCTTCGAGGACCAACTAGACCCCACATGGGACCTATAAACCAAAGTTCATCAATTCTGGTTCATGATAACTATGGAGTATTTCGGACAAAAGTAAGGAAAGAAACTTATATTGGTATCTGTGGTGAGCGGTTACGTTTGCTCACCACTTGTCGTGAACAATGGGTTTTCACGACAGTAAGGTCGGAGAGAGAAGGGGTCACCAGAAAGTCGTGAGTCAATTCACGAAATAAGAGCGGAGAGCTGAAGAGAGTGAAGGATGAGGAGAGAAGAGTGAGAAGATGGGCTCCTATGGGATTTGTTGACGAACTCCCCGCGGTTTTCACCAACAGCAGGAGTCTTTTCGGAATGTGCTCCCCGCGGTTTTCCCAACCTCATCAATTGAGGTGCGTGCAGTTCAATATCACTGGTTCCCACGTCCGTACAGAGTATGTTGGATGCTATGGGATACAAAGAATGTCTGATAACAGAGGTATAAATACTACCTTCGCATAATAAGACTCCTCCTTAATCCATAACCTATACCATATCTGTATCATGAATATGAAAGCTACGATATTTTAACAAGCCCGTTTGATTTAATGTTAAATGGTGAGCTCCACGTTAGATACATTCATCATAATTCTGCTAGGGTTGTTAGCAGTGCATTTTCCCAACCAGCCGATCGGTGTAGTTTTAACAAAAACTCATCAAAACGCTTGGATCAGGTCTAAACTTGTATTAAAAAGTCACTAATGTACAAACCTAGATACATTGAAACTGTTTCTATAAGTATACTGTGTTGAGATTTATATTGTCAATACAACAAAATTTGTTTCACCGGGCACAAATATTGTCGAAGACATGAAGAACAGTTTTCAATTCCCTTTTATGGCGAAGGCTAAATACGGGAAGCGAAGGAGAGAAATGACTTGTGGACAAACAAGGAAAACGGCGGGGTTGCGTTTACATGAAAGCCAAGGTGGTACGAGCCTGATACATAAACACAAGAAACGAAAAATAAATGTACCTATTCATAACTGTTTATTTATTGCTACCTATTCATCTTTTGAGGCACCAATCAAATCGTGGTAAACCCCTTGTTTATTTTATAAGAGCAGGATAAACAAGTAGGCACATCCCAATAGCTTATTTTCTTGGAAAATTCACTAAATGAAAAACGTCTTTCACGAGGAGCGGTTTCTTCGAACTAAATAACGTGATATTTATTTAGCACTTTACCCTTCACCACCTTCACCATTTATAACACTCCTCCGCACATCATAACAGACATAGACAAGTCTATTATTCCCCATAACAATCCCTAAGGGAACTTGTGAATAAACTGATTGAATGATTCATATTTATAAGTGTGCTAGAAAAATTCAATGATGAACGGCAGATATGATGCACTAAAAATTACTTTCAAGTCGTTTCGAAAAGTATATTCTTCATCCTCGGGGCTTCTAAGTATACTTATTGTATATTCTGAGAAATCTTATTGTTGACACATGAAGGGATTGCATACAAAATCGAAGATAAATAGTTTACGATGAAAATGAGAAAAATCGATTGAGAGACTGTCTTCCCTGTTTGGAGGCTTATATTTATATAGTCGATAATCTCATCATAGATTGTCATTTCCAATACAACGTACAATAATCGGATGGAAGCTCAATGAAATATTGTCAACGCTCCTACTCGTTATTTAGTTTACAACAGCCCACAATAGAAGTGCCACGATTGAAGTTTATGTTTTGAAGAACTAGAGAATGCTCCCCTTAATGCAATAACCTTCATGTTGAGAGCTTTCGAAGTTTGAAAACAGAAAGTCGGAAACGTAACTTGATTTCCTCCCTTCTTCCGCCTTTTCAAAAAGTTTCACCTACTTTCACTGGGTGAATCCGTCTGTTCTGATTGATTCTATTTCTAGACCCCAGGCAGAAACTAGGACTAAATTCCAATAAGACGAGGAGGGTACACAGGTAAAATTATTAAGCGTACTTAGGCACACCTCTCAGAAAAGCCAAATCCCCAATACAACAAATGGAAGTAATAAGCAATTGGCAGAAAAATAATAAACAGAAGAATGTCCACACAAAGATTCATAGAAATAAGGTCATCAATCGTTCATAAAAACCAATAAGTTGCTCCGAACCACTGCTAGTGAGTGGAAAAATTCGATTGTCGGGGCACTTATCAATTGTATGGCTCATTTCACGAGGAAGTCTGCACAACGAACGGTGATACAGGTAGCTGGTAGGCGAAAACGGGATCCAAAATAGGATTCTTGCGCGGTAGGAAATAATGGTCGTAAAATGAGCTAACTATATTATAAGGGGTTTTATTTATTTATTTTTTTTTTTTCAAACCCTTGCTATGTATTATTCCTGTATGGTTCCATTGTAAGTCGTATTTGAATCATGTTCCGTGCATGAAAATGAAATGTACTAAATTTACAAGAAAGGTGTGTGGCACTTTGTGCAAGACGTTCTATTGTTTTCAAAGTATCAAATACGTTGTAAGCTATCGTTGTCAATAAAAATGAGGAATAAAGCCAGTAGACGAAGACGCTGTATACATAAGAAATCCTGAATGCCAGGGATCTATACAGGCATCATCAGGATCTAGGATGATGGAAGCTCTAACGATCTTAACCCCCCCCCCCCCCCCCCCACCACAACTACCCCCTCGCCGATCCGTTTCCCAACTCTTTTGTAGTAGCTTTTCCTATTTATCCTCTGAGACTGAACTTCACTGATTGGAAAAAGGCTCGGGGTTTTCTCTCGCGGCCTCGGTGAAAGGTAAAAAGCTATTAATTATTTATTGGCGGTTATAAATTATTCAAGAGGGATCAGGGCGAGAGTTTCATTCCACGTAGACAATTTGTGCTGCTGTGACCGACAAGGTTGTGATTTAACCTCCATCCGTTTTTTAACTATGTTAAAACTGTCTGTACTGTTTATTTTCACTACTAGATCACCGTTTTCCGCTGCTTTTTTTTACCTGAAAATTAGCATGCTGATATTGCCAACAAGAATGGTCACAGAACTTCGGGTAATACTAATAAATTATACCTTTGGTTTTTCACAGTTTCACTTTATTGTGACGAAGCTTTTTATATCACTTCACGGCATCTATCAGGCACGAAACCAAAAAGAGAATTTTCTATTGATTCTCTATTCTGGTTGTGTGCCTTATGATAAGTACCTTAAATTAATGTGAAAAGCTTTGTCAGCAACTTTGTGCAACTGTGTGAAAAACTAAAGGAGTCATTATTCATTCATATCCGAAGTTATCAGTGTTTTCTACATGTTAAATTCGAAATTCAAACCCTAAAGTATTGACGGTAAAAGAAGAATTTTCGTTCATGAAGAAGAAATAAGCTTGGTTATTTCACACATGCCCAGGGAGGTTTGGAATTCGAGCTGGACAAAACTGTGGAGAACCCCCCACATTAAATAGGTAGAATAGGTACCTACGTACCAAAATGAAAGCGTCCGTACTAGGATTGCCTTTCATTACTCAGTATATTTTTCAAGGAAAGTCCTAATTTTGGTTTATTATATTCAATAATGAACCATTGGAATCGAGCATGGAAAAAAAATTCTTACCCCCCCTCAAAATTTGATGGTTTACGTTTCAAGGTATGTAGAATCCAAAACTGCAATAAAAATATTTCTGTCTGTCCGCCGTACGCCGTACTGACCACTTTTCTTAGCTACCATGAAAAAAAAATTGATGAAATTCGGGGTTCCGTTCGGGGTCTAGTTGGTCCTCGAAGCTCGACGTTACTGTCAGTCATCTCTAAGGGGTTCAAAATAGGGGTTGAAATTTTCAGAACGCCGTATCTCAAGAACTTTAGATTGAAGGGTATGGTTTTTTTTACGATATTAAATTTGTCTTGAGCTAAACAATTTTTTAAGACCACCCGGACGTCCAGCCGTTCGTGTGCACCAAAAAGCGTCGTCAACACGAACGTGAATCAAACGGTATAAATCCAGCCTGGATATCATCTCTAGGGAGCACCTGATTATTATCAAGGATGGCTGTATGAAGTCGAGTTGGTTGTTCTGCGATATTATTTCATTTGATAAGTGATGGACTATTGGATTTTGTTGGTAGGTACTTCTGAAACTTAAACAAACGTTGAAGTAAATGGGTAAATTACTAAACAATGGCAAATTATTACACACCGGCAAATTATTACACAACGGTGAATTATTACACAACGGTAAATTATGACACCACGGTGAATTATTACACAACGGTAAATAATTACACAACGGCTCAACTACCCAGAAGGGGCTGGATTTTGTTGATAGGTACCTACTTTTGCAACTTGAACAACCGTTGGAGTATTATTACACAATGGCAAATTATTACACAACGACAAATTATTACACCACGGTAAATTATTACACAACGGTAAATTATTACACAACGGCTCATCTACCAAGAAGGGGCTAGATTTTGTTGATAGGTACTTTTGCAACTTGAACAACCGTTGAAGTATTAAAGATGGGCAAATATATTAAACAACGGTTCATTATTCTATCTCCGTAGAAGGGGAACCTATACAGGTAAGTTATTACACAACGGTTTAGGTAGGTACCTAGTAACGAGTACGGGGTTAGGTACTATCCTACGGAGAGTCCGCGATCTACATAATATGTGTAGAATATTACATATTATATTATATAGACGGATTATCTATACAGAGAGCTGTGATCTGTAACAGACGGATGTTGATTATGAATTTAACGCCAACATGATAATGAAAAACGAATGGCAAGTTTAATGGCACACAGCTTCCTCCTTACCAACCCTTGTCGCGTCCATCAAGATCGGGCCATGGGCTCGTGAGAAATTGAGAAGACTCTCCTTTGAGCATGCGCAGTTGCCATACCAATCATCCGATCGCAATGAAATGTATATGGTGAGTATCAGGCCCAACCCACATGATCCCTGAAAATGTCAGCAAAATCGAAGTCGAATTCGAATATGCGTGTGGAAAGGATTTGCGGAGAGATGGGTACCGAACCAACTTTGCTCAGAGCTCTGAAACGCAAGAGGGAATTTTGACTATGGAGACAAAAAAATCCTCTTAAAAGTTAAGAAAACAGCTTCCGCTACCGTCGTAAGCATTATACGTAAAACGGAGACGGGAGAGATTTCAATAGGTGGAATATGAATGGTAAATTGATAATTGAGACATTACAATAGAATATCAATGCTAGTGAAAGAAAAATTGGTGCTTTATTGGTAAGCAGCCAGACAGGTAGGTAAATATAATTTGGTGCATGTACATAATTATGTAGTGTAGTCTCGCAAGTCCCAAGATTGGTCTAATAATATCTATTGTGAGCTTCGAGAGTTGTGTTGTTGTGGTGGAGAGAGGACTTTATGGGTATAGATATCATACGCCCTTGTCTATGGACACTGGCATACGTTGGCTGGCCACATCCCAAGGCATTTCGCCTGCTCCTGCATTTCCTACATGTCTACTGAGCAACTTGGGATATGACCAACAACGGCATCTGTTATCGTATGAGAAATGAGAGGCTGCTGAGCCCCACCGAGTTCGGCTAAAGTTTCAGGATACGCTGAGCCATCTGCTATCAAACTGATGAACCCACTGAATATTCCAAGTCGGGCGTCAACAATACGTCCGTATCTACCAACAAGTTCTGACGAGGGATAGTTCGAGAAGGATCGTCGTTGGCATCCGACTGGTTACAGTGGGATTAGCAGAGATCCTCCGGAGCGTTGACAAAGGGAATTTCAGTCGGTCTGAAAATCCGATCAAACATTACGAGTGAAAACACCATTATCGATAGCCAACTATTAATTAACCAAATTAACGGTCGGAGTCAATTATGTATCATAAGAAATACGGTACTTATCGGTTAACGGGAGGCCACTCATCTATTCAGAAGTCCCAAACAATCTGCTCATTCACGGGATAGTTTCTGGGATTGTTTATCTTTTTTGAGATGCGAGCGCCAGCGAGCAGCCAGATCGCTTGACAATGCATTCCACTAATCTATTCAGAAGTCCCAAACAACCTTCAGCTTTTTTTGTAAAACAAATTTGAAAGAATTGTAAAAAATCGCGTCTTTACCCAACTTGGTACCGCCTGCCACACGTTCCACGTTTGCCATCATTCGACACTGACTGAAAACACATCCAGACAACGAACGAAAGCGATAACTAATAATTCAGAAAATAATAATTTAAATAATTTTAAATCGTTAAATGAGTGGCCTCCCGTTAACCGATAAGTACCAGAAATACCAACCTACCACAAACGGCACCTATGGCAGACCACATCACGTAGCCCAGCAAACTCTTAGTAGTACATGGTTTCGTACATAATTCTACTCTGAAACATCACATACGATAAATTGCCCGTATAAACTGCAACAGTTGCAATTGGCGGACAATTATTAACAAACCAATCCACAGGATATGGTTTGACCCGTGACACTCATGTATGTATGTTTCCTGTATAGACGGCAAGAAGCGTTAACTTTCAAACACTATTATTTATAATATATATATTTATAGGGACCGGGGTGTCCGAGCGCGCTACAGCGTCCGATCTTATCTCCGTTTGAGATAAAAGTTCGCGGCGTCTCTGGTTCTCGTCTCGGGCGGGCAACAATACAAGCATTGAGAAGCTTACATGTGCTTATCTGACCAGCGATGAGCTCTTCACCTCTGATAATAATCATGTGAAGCATACAGGGATTAAAGATTGAAACAACTAGTAGTCATATCGTTCAAAAAAAAAAAAAAAAAAAACGCTGCAAAGTCCTTGTCACATGGGTTTATTATTCTATTGGACATACCTACAGAAATGTTGGCTGTTCATTTATTGTTTCCTTCATTTGAAATAATTTAAATTGCTATTTCTGATGGTTTCAACCAATTCTGGCCCCCAAAAAACAAATTAGGTAGGTACGCTCCTTTTTTTATTTTTTTCGAATTACCTTTGATCATTGGTAGTGCGGGCCATTTAATCGTCTTGATCCACGTGTTCACATTTTTTCTAGTGTTATTATACAAATTAATGGTGATTTCAGACGATTTCCTAGGTTTTTGACTGATGAAAAATCAATTTTGGGAGCTGAACATTTGGTACAACCTCATTTTTCCCCTCTTTGGTTAAAATCGACTACATATTCGGTCTTCTCGTCCACAAAAACATGGAAAACGATAACTCAAAAGCTCATGTTACTAAAACACAAAAAGTAGGTACCTATTTTTATACATATTTTCACTCATAACACCCCTGGGTATATTCCGATCGGGCTGCAAAGTTTCGGGACACAACTAGGGCCCAAATGAAGCATGTGTGCGAAAGAACGAATTTTTTAGACCAAAAATGAAGCCGGTACACGTGATAAGGCGGACGGCGTACGGCGGACGGACATTGCATTTTTTGGAATATAGGCACCTTGAAACGGAAAAGAAAAAATTTTGAGGGGGGGGGGGGGGGGGGTTATAAAAAATTTTGCTGCGCGAATACACAGGTGTATTATTCACAGAATAATAAACCAAAAGTCCCCGGGCCCAAGACCCAAGAGGTCAACAAATCAGGATCATCTTTTTTTTTAAATATATATATTTATATACCTATGAGTTCAATGAGGGTACCTTCAGCCACAAGAATAAAGCAATTTTAAATTCTGATATAAAATGTTTAAATAAATTTTCAAGGGTTGATAAGGCGATTGTTTCTTGGGCGATTACAAAGGTCTGAATACTGGGATAATAAATCAAAATCTAGAAATACCTACTACCAACAGTTGGAATGTTTTTAGAACTGAGTGGATTATGACACACCGAATAAATCACCCCCAGCGACGCGTCGTGACGATTCAAGCGTACTACGAGGTTTGGCAAGCTGCCAAGAGAGAGCAGAGCCATTCCGGGCTTTGGCGCCACCATCGCCTAGTACCTACAATCCTACATATGCCAAAAAACATACCGTACGTTCGTACAAAAGTTTCGTATATCCTAGGGCCACAAAGGCAAAATGAGCGGAATATTTTTGTATTTAAGTAAAAACAAAAAATTAGGTAGGTACACTCTTCTAATGAGAGCAAACGAAACAACTTCAACTCCGGAATTTATTACGACTTTATGGTGGTAAATTGATGAAAAAGAAGGAAAACCTTGAACCAAATCGCATTAGGTATGTCAGATCTGGAAATCATAGAAAATATCAATTGTTTCTACTTTTTCCAGCAGTGTTTTGTTTATGGTAGGTACCTATTTAAACAGGTAAGGACAAACTGTAGGAGTTTCTCTTGGTTTTCAAGGGATTAAAACATGTTTTCCTACTGGAATGGAATCACTGCATGTATCATCCGCAATCCTTACAAACACATGAGGCCAGTCAAGGCTTCATTCAAATTAATAGTTTTTGGCCTGCAACATGATCATGTTAATAATCCCTTGATGGATAAGGCAATAACACGAATGTGAAATTCCTTTTCCTGGGTTTCCAAAGGAACAGATTGATTGAATCATACAACCCTCCTCACATCATCAACATCCAACGATATGTAAAATTATTTACGTACTTACTCTCTCGCTCAAGTAAGAAATGTTACTGTCCTTTATGAAATCAATTAAATGAAATAAATGGCAATTTATTGGAAGCACAAGCTCATTATTTACTCACGGACGAAATCAGGGTATTCCTGGATGCCAGGATCCTCGTTTATGGTGCTCCCACTCATTTTTTTCCAAACTGAAAACCATATAATGTAATATTATAAATTGACAAATTAAACTTATATCCACAAAATACTGAAATTCCCAGGTTTTCAAATGCATTCAGAATTTCGAAGTGGGGAAATATAATTATATAACCTATATTATTCATCATATACCTATAATATTATGAAATTTTCTGGTTTATTGGGACGTGCCTATAATTCTGTGAAAAACGAAGCTAATGAGAAAGTCACCTGTTCGAAGTCCATGAATTATGTTACACTATCGATTATGAAATTACTTTCTCATTATAAATTGTACCGACATTTTGGGCCAGGCGACCAACCCCACAGCATCAAGGAGTTGGTTTGCATTACATTTTTACCTCAAAACTTGAATAAAATTGTTGGCAGGTATACGTATCATATACATAAATATATATTTTGTTTAATCTCTTCATTTTCGTACGGATTACAAAATTACACAAGATTATTATAATTTACAAAATTTCATTAGTCTATATTCGAAAAATATAGACAAACTTCCTTTCAGGAAATAAACCCTCCCACCCATCCACACGCATACACACACACACATAAAATGAGCTAAGCTTGAGTTCGTGGCTAGGGGATCTGTCACTTTGAAACACCTATTATCAACTTACCTAATAACAAATAAATCAATTGATCAACTACATTTTCATGTAGGTAATGTTTCACTTGATGAAACTTTTGAATCTTTCCAAAAACCTTGGGTTTTTAATTTCTTCATTTAACCAGTTTTTTAATCCTTTCCATATCTTAATGATTAGTTCTGATATTAAATTTAGTGCCTTTGGGGCAACATATTTTCAGCTCATTCGTCCTGCCGACGCTTTGAACAATGGAGTTACCATATTATGTTCCCCAATTTCACCTCTAGTTCATTTCCCATGATGAATCGTACTGAACGACTCCTTACTTTTTTATCAGGACCTACCTACCTACATGGATTTAAAAGTAAGGAGTCGTTTAGTACGACTTATGATGGGATAAATGGTTTAATAAGATCATCCTTGCAGGACCTAATAATAATGACCTCAGGTAGAGCTGATCTATTCTAAGGTCATTTAGACTACTAAAATATGTGCTAGATGCTAGATATTACACGTAGGTACTACAGCTTTTTGGGTAGGAAATTATTATGATTGGTTTTAGATCTGTTTTACCCGCACTACCTCGCACAACTATTCCATAAATCAACAGGAACTGCGCAAGAGCAAAATATACTGTTGTTAATGCTTTTCTATTAAGAATATAACCACCACAATACTGTCCATTACATCACAATACTTAGTTTATTTTTTGAGGAGGGTGCTTTGTTCAATAATGAGGCACACATAATGTCATTAGACACATTTTCAAATAAATTATTGGTGATAGTTGATTAGCTCATTATCCTAGATAAACCGATGAGGGACTTACGAGTGCTGACGATGTTCCTGAAGAGGGAACTGGAGTACTCGGGTTTTTCAACTTGCCTGCTGCTTTGTCCCGATTCTGTACAAAAATGTGTAAACTAATTAACAATGAAGAGAAAAAAAATTAGAGGAGGTCAAGTATGGTACAAGTAAGCCACAAAAAGGTCCTTACAAGTGGAGTCTACACATGTAATTCAAATAATTACCAACCTATTCGAGAGAAAAAAAACAACGAACTAAACAGTATAAATATCCTTGAGGTTCAACAAAAAAATCTATGTTGACTATCATAGATAAATTTGATCCTATCAATAAATTATTATTCTCTAAAAATCTACACGAATTCATACCCAGATACCTCTAAAATTTAAAGCAGAAACGACTTGAAATTTTCGGTTTGAAACGGAGTGAAAAAAGTAAATTGATTGGATTTGCTTTGAAAAAATGAGTATGAAAACTTAGAAAATCATGGATAACAAGCTGTATGAGAATATAATTATAGGTACCTGCTCAGTGAAGACGTGAAAACTATTATTACCTTCAGACCGATTTATTAGTTTTTTGTTTTGTATAAAGTGAGAATAAATCGAATGCTTCATTACATTATTCATTAACTGACCGTACACAATGTCGATACATGCAATTCAATCAAAACACTGCTCAACATGACCATTATTTTTTTAAATAATAAAATAACCCAGTTGGGGCACATCGCTGGAAACATCAAAATATATAAAAATCACCCAAAACTAAATTTTACCGTCATCAGTTTAATCTACTAGTTACGGTGCATGAAACAAACTCCCTGTTAGTTATTACATCTACAATAATTTTGACCACATTGTAATAAGCGTAAATGCAAATTCAGGTACAAGGACAATCATTGTTGAAAAAATAAGCTGTTCAGGTGCAAGCAATGTCACCTTGACGATATGCTCTAGCAGAGATCATTTTTGAGAGAGATCTAAAACACCATGAGCTTGAATAATCTTCGGCTACAGTGAAACAGAAACAGAAATATGCATATATGTAAATATATGGAATTCCGTTTGTGATGAATTTAAAATTGGTGTGAGGGAAATTGCCCAGGCGGTTATGAGCGAATCACCACCGACATCTGGAATCTTTTGGAAGAGGAGGTTGCCTAGGCGGTTATGGGCTGACCACCACCGAAATCTAGGTTCTTTTAAGAGGAGGAGAGAGCAAGGTAGAGGAGAGAAGAGAGAGCTGGTTAGAGGAAGTGTCGATGAAGCTCAAGTCGCAGGATCCAGGGTTTTATAGGAAAGTGAGTCCTCTCCCTCCAACCCCCTGTTAGGGGTTGGTGGTGGGGCTCCAGGTTGTGTACCCTGGGTTCTGTGGCTTGTCTTCCCACTCGTACCGTTTATTTAACAGAGCCTATCTTTTGTGGTTGAATATTGGCGAGAACTTAACTTTGCTAGAGGAGTGATCCCTGGAGGGACTCACGACACCGTTTATTATAGAGATGTAATAGTTTTCATTTTCATCGTGGAATCAGTTTCATTTGGAGAAACTAATGGAGCGCAAGGGGGCAGAGGCAGTGGGGAGCTACCTACCTAGTGAACATTAGATTGTACGTATCCAACAATGTGTTGGATGTACAAGTCACTCAGTAACAACTACTGTATTACCAACTATGAATTTGTTGTTTGCCACCTTCATTCAACTTCCATAACAATCCACCGACAAAAACTGTATTAGGCCATTCCTTGTGGTCAAAATACATAATAACCCATTAGGAGCCAAATACAGCTTGAGGGAAGTACTTCCAGCCTTCCAGTTCGTTTAGATGATAAAATTGTGGAATCATCCAAGTACAAACTACCATTTCAGACGGACAGAATTTATAATAACGATTTTAGCTTTATAGACTTGGGCTAGAAATACTTCTCTAAGATTTATGGGTCATTTTCGAATGTTTTCATGGGGCATTCGATTCCTAAAAGACCCAACTGAAATGGTTTCATCTATGAATGAATCAAAACTAAAAGGCGGCGAGACCCGCCACTCTCCATCAAGTGGCAAATTGCTGTCTTCTGACTCTCTCTTTGATGTTCATTGTTTATAAAATTGTGACGATAATAATTGTCGTGAGTCCCTCCCGGAACTACTCCTAGCAGATTTAAGTTCTCTCAAATATTATAAGCCAACTTTAGTTCTTACCAAATAAACCATAGGAGTGGGGAACAAGCCGCAGGAGTCGCAGCACAACCTGGATCCCCACCATCCCCTACCAAATAGGGGATGGAGGGAGACGACTTCCAGTAACATAAATACTCGCCTCCTTCGACTTTTTACTCATTCTACGCTTCCTCTAGCCGCTGGCTACTCTCTCTCTCTCTCTCCTTACCATGTATCTCTCCTACTCCCAAAAGATCCAGCCGATGGTGGAGGTTCGCCCTTAACCAGAACTGGCAAACAACCCTAAAAGATCGGTGGAGGTCCGCCCTTAACCGCACAAACATCCAAAAAGATCCAGCCGATGGTGGAGGTATCGCCCTTAACCAGAACCGGCAAATTTCCTAAAAGATCGGTGGAGGTATCGCCCTTAACCAGCCTGGCAAATTTCCTAAAAGATCGGTGGAGGTCCGCCCTTAACCGCACACATCCAAAAAGATCCAGCCTATGGTGGAGGTATCGCCCTTAACCAGAACTGGCAAATTCCCCCCTCGCCTCTCGTGGTGAATTTTACGCCAATTTAAATTCATCACAGTGGTAACCTCCAACGTTCCCGCAACCTTCCTTTCTCGTCACGATCTCGCACGCCATGCCCACATTCAATATCGGCCATTTTCGCTATTTTCACATTTGAAATTTCACAAACTCAATTTGAAATTTCAAATCCCCTACATTCAACTCCCCCTCACAACTTTCATCATCTCAACATGCTAACATTCAATGTCGGCCATTTTCACTATTTTCTAATTTGAAATTTCAAAATTCAAATTGAAATTTCAAATCCACTTTTCAACTCGTCACGATCTCGCAACTTTCTCCAATCCTGACAATCAACATTTACCAAGTCTGCCATTTTGGTTTATTATTCTGTGAACAATACACCTATGTAATCGCTCAGCAAAAAATTTTTATAACACCCCCTCAAACTTTTTTCTTTTCCGTTTCAAGGTGTGTAGATTCAAAAAATGCAATGTCCGTCCGCCGTCCGCCGTCCGCCGTACGCCGTCCGCCGTATCACGTGTACAGGCTTCATTTTCGATCTAAAAAAGTCGTTCTTTCGCACACATGCTCCATTTGGGCCCTAGTTGTGTCCCGGAACTTTTCAGCCCGATCGGAATATACCCAGGGGTGTTATGAGTGAAAATGTGTGTGAAAATAGGTACTTTTTGCGTTTTAGCAACATGTTGGTAACATGAGCTTTTGAGGTATCGTTTTCCATGTTTTTGGGGACGAGAAGATCGAATATGAAGTCGATTTTGGCCATGGAGTGGAAAATTGAGGTTGTACCAGATGTTCAGCTCCCAAAATTGATTTTTGGTTTATTATTCTGTGAATAATACACCTAT
Organism: Leptopterna dolabrata; assembly: GCA_954871275.1. Lineage (NCBI taxonomy): Eukaryota > Metazoa > Arthropoda > Insecta > Hemiptera > Miridae > Leptopterna > Leptopterna dolabrata. The sequence continues at coordinate 16,021,418 of OX940987.1, read as the reverse complement.
GTATTCGCTCAGCAAAAAAATTTTATAACACCCCCTCAAACTTTTTTTTTCCGTTTCAAGGTGCGTAGATTCCAAAAATGCAATGTCCGTCCGCCGTCCGCCGTACGCCGTATCACGTGTACAGGCTTCATTTTAGATCTAAAAAAGTCGTTCTTTCGCACACATGCTCCATTTGGGCCCTAGTTGTGTCCCGAACCTTTCAGCCCGATCGGAATATACCCAGGGGTGTTATGAGTGAAAATGTGTGTAAAAATAGGTACTTTTGCGTTTTAGCAACATGTTAGTAAAATGAGCTTTTGAGGTATCGTTTTCCATGTTTTTGGGGACGAGAATACCGAATATGAAGTCGATTTTGACCAAAGACGCGGAAATTGAGGTTTTACCATTGGTTCAGCTCCCAAAATTGGTTTTTTTGAGTCAAAAACCTGGAAAACTGTCTGAAATCACCATCAATGTGTATACTAACATTATAAAAAGTGTAAACAGCTGAATCAAGACCATTAAATGGCACTACCAATGATCAAAGATGATCTGGGGGGGGGGAAAAAAGTGTACCTATTTCATGTTTTGGGGGCCAAAATTGGTGGAAATCATCAGGAATAGCTAATTCAATCATTCCACATGAAAGAAACAATAAATTTAACTGCCAACAAGAATCTCTAGAACTCCAATAGAATAATAAACCCATGTGACAAGGACTTTGCAGCGTTTTTTATGAGTCAAATACCTCCGAAATCACCATCAATTTGTAGAATAACACTAGAAAAAGTGTCAACACGTGGATCAAGACGATTAAATGGCACTACCAATGATCAAAGATAATTTGAAAAAAAAAAAAAAAGATCGTACCTACCTACCTAATTTGTGTTTTGGGGGCCAAAATTGGTGGAAACCATCAGAAATAGCTATTTCAATTATTTCACATGAAACAAAGAATAAATGTACAGCCAACATTTCTGTAGAATAATAAACCCCATGTGACAAGGACTTTGCAGCGTTTTCACTATTTTCCAATTTGAAATTTCAAACTTCAAATTGAAATTTCAAATCCACTCTCAAATTGAAAAGTAGGACCGTTTTCACATTTACCAATTTTACCTCCAACGCCCTCATCACACAGGTAATTCCGACGTTCACGCATCCTCGAACTTATCGCAACCCCTCTTGAATTCACCTCCACCTTTCGAACGCCACCACCTCACACCACCTTCTTTCGCTCCCCGATCTTTTAGCTGTCACCCGCTCGTCTACGCCAGTCAGCGTCAACCCTACCCCCTCGCCCGACCACTCTCGCTGGTCACAACACATCGACGCCGATCAGAGATGGGCGTAGTTAACTAAAAATTTAGTTCAACTAAATTTCCAACTAACAACTAATAGTTGTTAGTTGAAACTCAACTAACAACTAAAACTTTAGTTGTTAGTTGTATGGTGCAACTAAATTATTCAACTAACTTGGTTGTAACTGCACTTACAACTACAACTAAATTAGTTGCTAGTTGTAAGTGCAACTACAACTAATTTAGTTGAAGAATTTTTTTTTTCTCGCAATTTTGGACCAATCGACTTGAAATTTGGAGGGTAGACTCCTTAGGTATCCGGAATTTTGTGTATAGTTTTTGGTGCCAATCGGACCACCTAAGGGGGAGTCCAAGGGAAAAATTTTCCCATACTGTGACATATCATTTTGAAGGCATGTTCAACCTGAACATGATGGTGAAATCAGAATTTCAATATGGGTAGTCCAGGGGGGGGGGGGGGGGGTAATTTTTGTTTTTCCCAAAAATGAATAAATCAAACAATTCTGAAAACCGTTGTACGGGTAGTAACGCCCATAACTATCGTAAAAATGGTCGAATGTGGTCCAAATTTGAAGGTAGGTGCGGGTTGGGCCACAGATGATCTCATATCGAAATCGTATGGTAACTTTCGCCTGAGCATGCGTAAATGTAAAATACTCAAAACGCTCGTAACTTCCGTAAAAGTCGTCAAAATGTTTCCAAATTTCCATGAGAGATCAGAAATGGTCAGAAACCTTTCCCAATATTCCCACAACATATTCCCAAAGTTTCATCCCGATCAGTCAAGTAGTTTCACATAGAAATTCACTTTTATATATTTATACAGAAGGCATAGTAGATAGGCATAATTGTTTGTGGTACGTTGAGAAACATTTAGTTGTTATTTGTGCAACTACGAATAACAATTAAAGTTTTAGTTGTAGGGTGCAACTAAATTTGTCAACTAATTTAGTTGTAGTTGTAAGTGCATCTACAACTAAGTTAGTTGACAAATTTAGTTGCACCCTACAACTAACTAACGTTTTAGTTGTAGTTGAGGATGACTTCGAATAATTTAGTTGTAGTTGTTAGTTGTTAGTTGCAACTGGTTTTTGCCCATCACTGACGTCGATGGGAATATCCGCATCCACTGCCCCCTCTGCAACCCCACTCACCCTGCCACCTTTTTTCGCATGAACAAGGAGGGGAGATAAGTCGGCGGCTGGAGGGAAGTAGAATCAACACCCCACCACCACCCCTTTTTTCACACAGCCCCCTTCTCGATCAGCAAACCATCAAACCAAACCAAACCAAACCATCAAAACCAAAACCAAACCCAAACCAAACCCTTCCCCCAAACTCATGGAAGGCCTCGAGCCCCACCCCTTCCACCCCGCTCGCCCATTAAGCAAGCGTTTTCCCCCACACTCATGGAAGGCCTCAAGCCCCAACCCTTCCGCCCCCAAGCGTTTTCTTCCCCCCTCAGGGAGGACCCAACCCTCCCTAACGCTCGCCAAAGATATCTCACACGAGATATCAGGGGGCCTATTCACTAAAATAGACAGTGGAAAGAGATTATCTATTTTGAAAATCTCCCGGGAGAGATAGTCTCCCCCGGTAGACAGTCTCTTCCAATGTCTCCGGGATTCGTCTATTTTACAGAATAGCTCCAGTGACCTCGAGCAAGAGATATGGATCCTAATGCATGCAAATCCCATAGTATCCATGAAGTGCGAGATGTTTGTGCCCCCGGGAGTTCTTAGTAATACCTATTCAATGAGTACCTACCTACCTCAATCCATACTTGGACGTTTTTACTCATGAGTCGGATAAAAGTTTAAATGAAATTGAAAAAAATGTCTCAATTATAAACAGAAAAACCACAGTCATGCAGCATGGCTATAAGAGCGAATTTTCGAAGTTTTCGGCATCTTCCTCCTCCGCCTAAAATTTTCTGAAAATTAATTTTCGGCCAATGTTTTCCCAACTTGATACCATACAAAATTAAAACAGGAGTAGTTTTACGCAAAGTAAAATTTGGGGTGGAAGGAGGGGGAGGGGGAAATCAAAAATGTTTTGAATACCAGAAGAGTAGGTATTGGGGTAACAAATTTTTTGTTCCATTTTTTGCCGAGTAACACCTCGGTTTGTAGATTTTCCAACGCTGAACACGATGGTGAAGTCAGAATTGCGATATCCCATTCCGTTATCAGATTAGAGCAGACGAACCAGGAAGAACATCTCAAGAAATAACCACGTTCCTTCATCTTCAAAGTGCTCCAGTTTGAGAATGGAATGAGATATCGCAATTCTGATTTCACCATCGTGTTCAGCGTACAAAAACCTTTAAAATGAGGTGTCACTTGTCAGACTTTTTCATTTTGGGAATTTATGGGTAATTTCCCCCCCCTAAAACTCCCCAAAACTCCCCCTTAGGGTGACCCGATTCTGCCCATCTTCGAACTTAGCCTGTCGATTGCCAAGACAGATTTTTCGTGCAAATTTGAACTTTTTATCTCAATTCTTTCGAGAGTTATCGTCTGGAATGACACATACATATATAAATATATATATAAATATATAAATATATATATAAATATATAAATATATATATAAATATATAAATATATATATAAATATATAAATATATATATAAATATATAAATATATATATAAACCTGACCACCTTTGTGGCATCTAACCGCTTGTAGCATCTTGCGGCCTCCGGTCTATATTCACCATCCGCCTCATTTCATTTGACCACATTTGCTACATCCGTATAGTTGACCGTATTTGTGCCTTCTGTATATCCTCCCAATTTTCCACATGACCAGTATTACGAGTTCCGGCAGCGTTGCCAAATCTCTCCTAAAGAACCCGCATATACGATTTAAAAAACGTATTCCCAAGACCAGGACATAAGGTACTCCAATTCAACAAGGACTGACGTCGAAATCTCGCGCCTTTGCTCAACTTTTCTGTAAAACCTCGTTCGATTTTACGTGATGTAAGTTTGGATGGCTAATTCAACATGTAAGCTATGAATACATTCTAACTTTGTAGTAAACTGACATGCAATTATCTTTGAACATTAGAAAGTGAAATTCAAAATGAAATCACAAGTTTGTGCGAAAACCCGCGTTTCCCACTACCTACCTTCTTCAGGATTTGTGAATTTGGGTGGGAACGACTCGCAGAAAAAGAAACAATACCATTTGATAAATGTTACAGGTTTTCATGATTTCAAGGGGCGATGGTAAATTTTAAAATGAAATTCCGATTTGTGTGTGCTTCTTACCTATTTCAGGCTTTACGAATTTGGATGGGAACGACTGGTAAAAAGGCGCAGGAAATAAATTTGATGAATGATGCGATACATCAGGATTTTGTAAGAATTATCAGGATTTTGTACATTTTAAAGTGAATTTCCAATATTGTGCCAAAAACCTACAGCGCTACTTACTATCTACCTATTTTGGGCTTTGTTGATTTCAAAGTGAACGACTCGTAGAAAAGGGACAGGGAATAAATGTGATAAGTAATACGATTCATCATATTTATCAATATGAGATATGAGATATTTCAATATAAAATTCCAATTTCTTGCAAAAAAAAAGCGCTCTCACAACTTTCCTAAGTACCTCCTTCAGACCTTGAGAATAGGGATGGGAAAGACTGGTAGAAAAGGTATATCAAATAAATTTGATCAATGTTACTGTTTTTCATGATTTTTCAAGTGGAAAAAGGAAATGTTTAAAATGAAATTCCCATTTCACAAGGAAACAATCTCTTTCCAATACCTGACCACTACTACACGCTTTGTGAGTTTGGTTGGGAACGACTTGTAAAAAAGGGGCAGTAAATAACTTAATGAATTATACGATTAATCGAGATTTTTCATGATAAGGCAGTTCAAGAACCGGTTATTCCTATGAATCGCTATCTACCTATGCAGGTAGGTACTTCGAGAACAAACCAGAGGCTAACTCTAGTCGACATCATAGCGAGCTTGCAGAAACCTGTTCCTCCCCACTTTCTTTCTAATGAAAGTCGGAAAAATTTTGAAAAAAATCGAGGAAGTTCACCTAAACAATCTAAATGCATTTCATCGATGGAACATACAGGAACATGCTGATTCGTTAATTAAAAACGCTGTGAATTATTACACAACGGTTTATTATGTACCTATATAGATGCCCCTTCTGCGCAGATCACCGTTTTCTTTGGTCAATACATTCCGTCGAGTTCCCCCCAGGAAAGCCCCTAAATCAAGTACTGGAGCCGGCCCGGGAATTACAGGCTCATAAAAATTCGCGGGATTCAATAATTAAATCATTAAATATTAGTATTTATTCATGATGCGTGAGGTAAATAATAAACCGTTGTGTAATAATTTACCCGTTTAGATGCCCCTTCTGCGACTGTTTTCTGTGATCAATACCTACCCTTGTGACCCCCCCCCCCCCCCAACACCAGGAAAGCCCTAAATCGAGTAGAGAAGCCGGCCCGGGAATTACAGTTTCATGAAAATGCGCGGGATTCAATAATTCAATCATTAATACATTATCTGTTGTTATTCATGAAGCATAAATGTTCTAGTTGCAGAAGTAACTATCAACAACATCGAAATGATCCATCATTCTTCAAATTAAATAATATCACAAGTTGTGGGAGGGGGTTAAATTATTTTTCTTTGATGCTCGATTCCAGAGGTCCATTATTGAAAATAATAAACCAAAATTAATTAAGAAATTTCTAGGGCGAGAGAATGACATTTTAAGTGTTTCCTTAGGGTTTGTCATCCTATCACCCTTCTAACAGTCATGCCCTCGCCTATCGGGACTCCAAGAGATTTCTGTATCAAAGCAATTTAAACTAAATGTTAATCTTAATCATTTATAGTAAATATAATAAATAAATTGCTGAACAACCCTGACAATTTATATCCTCCTAATTTGTACAATTTGTCAAATCATGATTATCTTTTAACTGTATTACTGTGCAGAAGTACCTACGTACCGATACCAGTGTAGTAATTCTGAACACCATTTTCATCACGAAACACTTTCCCCATTGAAAAAAAGACTTAGGGCGTACAAAATATAAGGTACATATGACGTGCTGGTGTTGACCTCACTTGTTGAAGGTAATTATATTTAGCGCAAAACTTTTTTTTTACAACCAAAAACTTTAAAAAAATCTGATAATATCAGTATAAAAATTAGGTTTCTTGTAAGTAATAAATTTTGAATCATCTCGTTAGACCTTCAGAAACCGACGTTACATGGTTTTCCCTTTCCATCCTGAGTAGTTTTATCTATCAGTAGGAAATTTTCTAGTGAAAATATTTAAATTCACCCCTTCACTTCCGTGCCTTATTTTTTGCCTAGTCTAGGTATCACATTTAATCAGTGTGATGAAACACAATTCTGTTCCCATTTGAGCTCATCACATTTGTATGACGAGGTGAAATTTTAAATTTTTAACAATTTTTCAACAAGTACCTATACAATTGTACTGTCAACAACGGCTCAAACTACTCATCATTTTCACATTCATATTTTGAGGTATCAAATCAAATAGCTATGGCAAGAGATATCCCTTACAAACTCTTACCTAATATTTAAATCGGCGACTGAGGATGAGGTACATGAAGGAGAGAAACTTCCCATAACTGGACGATAGATGCCCTATGTATAGACAGTTTGGTAGGTACCTACTTATGTCCAAACCAGGGCCTGGTGATGAGGTAAATGCTGGTGCGAAACGTTGAGATGTGATATAAAACAAAAATTTAGATACTGATTAGATAGTGATTAGTACGTCCTTTTGTTGAATATTTCTAACAATTTTTGGAAATTTTAAACACATTTCCCGAGCCTATTGGTAATTCCCATAGGTAGTTTATTATCTCATCCACCTCAACTATGGTGAAAAACAAGATATAATTATTTATAGAGGTTGGCACCTTTGATGCATTTTCATACCTAAGTACCTATTTTTCCACAGTTACACTAAGACTTCTCCAGCCTATTATTAATTTTTAAACTTAAATAATTCCCTTCACCACTCCAGTGACGTGAAGACCAAGACCTAATATTGACTTAGTGGTTTGATGAATATTTACAACTATTTTTCCAGAACATTACAGTTACACAATTACCCGAGGCTTCAGTTAATTATTAACTTTAATTTCCCCATCCATTGCTCCTATGGTGAAGAATAAAATGCAACAGTGGTTGGCATGTACTTCTTCTGAATTTTTGCACACATTTTTCCATCGTAATATATCAAACACTCCTCCCGAGCCTATTAGTTACTATTGAAGTTTTGTTAGATACTTTTGAACTTTAATACCCCATTATTATCAAGTTTACGGATGCTGACTTGACAAATACCTGGTAACCGTAACTTGGTAAGCCTGAAAATTGAAATCCGCGTGATTGTTACACAATGAAACCTTTTTTTTCGGACTTCACAGTTTGTTACTGTTGTAACAGAATAAGCTTGAAAAATTAAGAATATAGAAAAATTTGATGAATCGTATTATTCATCAGATTTATTCCTTAATCCTTTTCTAAGAGTCGTTCACTTCGAAATCAACAAAGCCGAAAACAGGTAGGTAGATAGTGGGAAGCGCTGTAGGTATTTTTCAAAATGTTAGAAATTCATTTTAAAATTTACTTTCACGTCTTACAAAATCCTGATAAATCGTAGCATTCATCAACTTCATTTCCTGCGCATTTTTTGCCAGTCGTTCCTATCCAATTGTGTAAAGCCTGAAATAGGTAGGGTACGAGAACAATACGGAATCTAATTTTAAGGTTTACTACCTCTCCTTGAAATCATGAAAACCTTTAACATTTTTCAGATGTTTTCGTTTCTTTTTCTACGAGTCGTTCTCATCTAAATTCACAAAGCCTGAAAAAGATGGGTAGTATGAAACTCGGGATTTCGCACGAACTTGTAATTTCATATTGATTTTCACTTACTAATCTTCAAAGATAATTGCATGCCAGTTTACTACAAAGTTAGAATGTATTCATAGCTTAAAATGTTGAATTAGCCATCCCAAAGTTACATCACGTAAAATAGATCGAGCTTTTGCATCAAAGTTGAGCAGGGGCGAGAGATTTCGAAGCCAGGCCTTTTTGAATACCATATTTTCCGGTCTTGGAAATACTTTTTTTTAAATTGTCAACTTCACCCACTTTTCCGCGTAGCTGAGCTCTACATGTATAAATATGCTAATTAGTCACGTATATAAAATGTTTCCGTCCATAACTAACCACCAAGGCCATTTAAAATTGGTTGGGAGTTACGATTTCGAGCGAATAAGTCTGAACCAAAAAATATTTTTAAAATGGCGGTCAACGGAACAACGAAAATTAACAGTTTTTGCCTCATATGAATTTTCCGGAAGACCAACCAAATTGGCCCAATGTGATCAATTGGACAAGTTTCAAAAATTGATTGTTTCATGCTCATGCACTCATTGCGCTGATTAAAAATATAAAAAACGCTGCACATTATTACACAACGCTTTATTATTATTCTGTATAGATGCTGATCACTGTTTTCTGTGGTGAATTCCCTCGAGCTCCCCCCCCCCCTCCCCCCAGCAAATCCCTAAATTTAATACTGGAGCGGGCCCCGGAATTATAGTTTCCTACAAATGCGTGGGATTCAATACTTCAATCATTAATTATTTATAGTTATTCATGAATCGTAAGGCAAACAATAAACCGTTGTGTAATAATTCACCTGTACTGGTACCCTTTCTACGTAGACAGTATAATGAACCGTTGTGTGATAATTTGCCCATTAACAATACTTCAGCGGTTGTTCATGTTGCAAAAGTACCTGACAACAAAATCAAGCTCCTTCTACGTAGATAGTATGATGAACTGTTGTGTAATAATTTACCGTCGTATAATAATTTACCGTTGTGTAATACTTTACCGCTGTTTAATTTACTGTGGTGTAATGATTTGCCATCGTTTAATAATTTACCCATCAGTAATACTTCAACTTTGTTCAAGTTGCAAACCTGTCAACAAAACCTATCTACCAACAAAATCCAAAAGATCCATCATTTTTCAAATGAAATAATATCACTGAACAACCAGTTCGACTTCATACAGCCATCCTTGCTTATAATCAGGTGCTCTTTAGCGATGATATCTGAGCCGGATTTATACTGTTTGATTCACGATCGTGTTGACGAAGCTTCTCGGTGCAAACAAACGGCTGGTCGTACATTCCTCCAGGTGGTCTCAAAAAATGCTTTAGTTCAAGATCAATTTAAAAACGCACCAAAAAAAACCATACCATACGGAAGTTTTCGAGCTTCGGCGTTCTGAAAATTGCAACCCCTATTTTGAACCCTTTAGAGATGACTGACAATTTTAACCCCCCTCAAAATTTTATGGTTTCCGATTCAGGTTATGTAGAATCCGAAAATGCAATACATATTATGCAATAAAAAAACTTTCTTAGTTATCATGAATCAAAATTGACGAAATTCGATTTATAGGTCCCATTTGGGGTCCAGTTGGTCCTTGAAGCTTGGCTTTAATGTCAGTCATCTTTTAGGGGTGAACAATTCGGGTTGAAAGGTACAGGACGCCGTCACCTCGAATTTTTGGTAGTGGTCTAATATGCTATCTACCGCTAGTCCGGTGGTTCAGTATGCTATCTACCGTCAGTCCATTGGTTCAATATGCTATCTACCATTATGAATTATATCTACCAAAGAAGTAAATATGGTGGAGCTTACCTAAATATATTTTTCGCTTCTACAGGAAGCTCGTCAAAAGGACTGCATGAGATTACTGCATGAGGGACGTTTGTTTCAGGTCGTCAAAAAATGCCGAAAAAGGGTCCTCGGGATGGATGGACCTCCACCACTCTTCCGTTAGTTTTCGGTTTAGTATAGGTAGGCTTGACACTCCGTGCGACTTGATGCCGTATCTAACCTTGATAACGCGCCACAAGCTCTCGATCGTCTGCGTGTTGGCTCCTGAAGAAGGGTCAATAAAATTCTCGGAGTGATTTACCGTTTCGTGCACGTATCCATGATCACTCAAGGTGCTATATGCTCTCCACTGGTCAGACATAATTTTTGTGCCACGAGCAACTTCATTGAGGATGATTGGGAGCAACGTGGCTCGATCGCGTTTTTCGACAACAAACAAACGTCTCTCCAAAACTGTGTCGTTTCCGCGACAACATAATCCGAAAACCCATGGACCTTGGATACGGGCTCCATAATTACGTTGGGTTTGAGTGTCAGCCTCTTCTTCGCTGTCGGGTTCGTCCTCATCCCGCTCATCCTCGTCATTTTGTGCCGACTTGCGATCGCTTGCCAAAATTCTACCCCTATTGTATTTCCTCTTCCCCTGAAAAAGGGATTCGTCGATTTCAACTACCATGCCCGGTCCTCCCATCTTGCGGCGCTTCTCAAACATTTCCACACAGACATCCCGGCATAAATTGTACCAGTCCACTACCGTTGATTTGCTTCTTTCAGTCCATTTACAAACGTCACTTACCGGAACCAAATTGCACCACATCCACACCAACTCAACGATACCACACAGAGACATACCACTATTGCACCTCCCGTTCTTGTCTTCGTAAGTAAAAAATTTATTAGTTTTTCGAATGGAATAAAACGTTTGGCATCCCTTTTTCTGGCATCGCAGGTACACAGTTTTGATAAAATTTCCCTCACTATCAAGTTTCCGACTAGCTTTGGTAACTTCTTTTAATGCACTCCCGCATTCGACGCCGTCTTTAATTTTAGAACACAGCCTTGGATTATTATCGGGCAAAACACCTTTCTGCTTCAAAAACTTGACGCACATTTCATCGTTCAATATTACATGTCTATACAGCTCACTCAATTTCATTTTAAAATAACGAAAATATCACAGATAACTATCACAGAAACACAGAAACACGGAAAACACGAGGATTATCACAGCTCATAACAAGGACGGCGCACGACTGAATTAATCACAACGTGGTTTGATTGAGCCTTGCATTGTTTACCAGGGGCAAAGGTGTGAACACAACTTGAAGCGAATGAGACAAGTCGGTAGATAGCATATTGAACCGAGAGAAGTGCACCGTAGATAAACGCCTGGCAAGGTAGGGGACGGGCGCGCAGGTAGATAGCATATTGGACCACTACCGAATTTTTTAACAGTTTTAAATAGTTCTCGAATTTGGGAGTTTTTTAAAACCACCCGGTTGTCCGTCCAGCCGTTCGTTCACAGTAAGGCTCGGAAATTTGCACCGACAGGCTATTGTCAACAGGAGGGTGAATGAAATTGTATACATTCAGCCCAGATATCATCGCTAGGGACGCGGCAAAAATCGGATATTGGCCCCGGAATCATCATTGCTAGGGAGCACCTGATTATATTCACGGATTATGAAGTCGAGTTGGTTGTTCTGTGATATTATTTCATTTGAAAAATTATGGCTCTTTTGGTGTTTGTTGATAGGTAGTGAAACTTGAACAAACGTTGAAGTATTATTGATGGGTAAACGATTACACAATAGTAAATTATTACACATCGGTAAATTATTAAACAACGGTTCATTATACCATCTAACAAGAAGGGGCTGGAGTTTGTTGGTAGGTACTTTTGCAACACAACCGTTGGAGTATTATTGATGGGCAGACTATTACTCAACGGTAAATTATTACTCAACGGTAAATTACTGTACAACGGTTAATTATACTATCTACGTAGAAGGGTCACCTATACAGTTAAATTATTACACAACGGTTTATTATTTGCCTTGTGCTTCATGAATAATTACAAAATAATTAATTATTGAATTATTGAATCCCGCGCATTTGTAGGGGCCGGCTACAGTAGGTACTCGATTTAGGGCTTTCCTGGGAGGAGCTCGAGGGTATTGACCACACAAAATAGTGATCTACGCAGAAGGGGCATCTATACAGGTAAGTAATAAACTTTTGTAATAATTTGCAGCGTTTTTTTAATTGCATTTTCGGAATCTACATACCTTGATACGTAAACCATCAAATTTGGGTGGGAGGGGGGTTAAAATTTTATTATTTTTCGTGCTCGATTCCAAAGGTTCATGATTGAAAATAATAAACCAAAACCTACTGTTTTAAAATATATCCAATGGGTAGGACCTACTTCAACTTAGCACAACATAGTCGCGAGCATTTAGTGCGGAGAAATTTGAAATGAAAAATATGAAAAGATTGGCAATCAATAAAAAGTAGAAAATTGAACACTTTTTGCCTCACATGAATTTGGCGGTAGGGCCAACCAAATTGGCTAAATTGACTCAATTGGAAAACGATTGGAAACAAATTTTGTAGGTTTGGTTTGACCAGTTCGGTTTTTTCGCGCTCAACCCCTAAATTGCATATTTTTTCTCACAAGGTATAGAATGTTGCACATTGAAGAAAACAAAGTCTGCCAATTCGAGTAGGCAGTATTATAGGTTCCTCACTTGAATCACATTAACGTATAGAATAGTTGGGTAGGATCATTCAGTGGACAGATGGAGAACCCATTCATGGGTTACATGCAGTTGAGGCCATCCAACACCTCAACTCCATCTATCTTCCAATTTAAATGTTTTATGACGATTTACGGGGTAGTTATGGGCGCTATGAGGATCTGACGCTTCCGCATGCTCAGACGAAAGTTAGGTACGGTACGATTTCAATGATCTTGATATGCGGCAGTTTGCCATCCAACCCGCGTGTACCTTGGAAATTCAGCTTTCTGCGACTATTTGTCGCGTAGTTAGTAGCGCAAGGAAATGTTCAACATTTCATGTTTGGGCATGCGCAGACAAAAGTTACAATACGATTTCAATGAAATGTATAAGAAACCGTCAAAATATTATTTCTGATCGACCTTCCAAGTAACCATAAGTTCCGAAAATGCAATAAAAAAACGCTGCAAATTATTACACAAAGGTTTACTCGATATTTAAGGTAGTTAGTGCGTTTCAAGTATTTCACGTTTGTGCATTTGCAAACGAAAGTTACGGACGATTTCAATGGTTTTGATATGCGACCATCTGTGATTCAACCCGCATATACTGTCAAAGGCGAGTGTTTCCAAACACTTTAAGGGGGGGGAAATGGGTTAGTTTCAGTGGGGGGGGGGGGGGATTAAAAAAAATCAAATAAATCATTGATTGTGATGTGGGATAGTGAACCAAGATAGAAAAACTCATTCTTGAATATGGTTAATTGTCATTAACTTTGGCGGAAATGGGAAAGGGGACTCAAGGGTGAAAATGAGTAAAAATCACCATAAATTCAAAAATTGACAGAAGTACTGTATTTTGTGAAGGTGAACGATTTTCAAAATTTAAGAGGCAGATTGTAGAAGGGATTTTCTTCAAAGACAATATAAATGGCCAGAAGTTGAAACCTGCGAAAATTCGCTCATATAGCCATGCTGCATGACTGGAACTTTTTATACACATACCAGACACCAAGTAATAATATTGAAGAACGCGATTTTTTCATGCTCGATTCCAACCAAAATATACCCACATTAGGGTACTTTTGCCCTATAAAGAGACTACAAAATCTAAAATTTCGCAGAGGTTCCATCTAAGACCTAATCACATCTCAGGAGGCCTAACAGGTCGACCTATTGTGAAACGATAAACAATACATTTTGGCCTATTATGTATTTTGAAATAATACATGAATGGCAAAAAAAATTATGAAAACAAAGGCTTTCATCCGTATTGTTCATCTGTAATTTAAACTGAAATCAGAGACTTTCAATAAACCGGATCGATGGAATTTCACAACACAGTACATTTCCTCCATATTTCGTCTCCGTTGGCTACACACAGTAGAACTCATCAAGCATTGACAGGGTAATGGCAGACTGGCGTCCAAGTTGAGAACAAAGCAACGCGACGTTGCCACATCTCGTGGAGGTCACAGAGGTGGTCAAACGGTAATATACACTCATGATCTAAGCGCTACCTAGGTTATATACCCGTGAACTAAATTATACAGCATTTTTCACTTGGCAACCAGTATGACCTCCTCCTAAAACTCCTGCCAGGGGTTGGGAAGAATATTTTTTGTTTGACTGAATGAATGATGGCTTACTAACAAGACTAAGGAAGGAGTAGGAGGTAAAATTGAAGCCATGGAGGTAGGTGGGGGTAAGATAACGTTAAAAAACATTATGACCTCCGATTCGGAAGTCACAAATCTAGCGGAGGTCATAATGGTAGGAAAAGGACAACGTATGGACGCCACATCACCTGTCAAGTGTATATATATATATAAATATATAAATATATATATAAATATATAAATATATATATAAATATATAAATATATATATAAATATATAAATATATATATAAATATATATATATATACATATAATTTTTGGTGTCTTTCGGCAGGGAATTCAGGATGGTCTGAAACGGATTTTGGTATAAAAATCTTTCGGAAATTCGAGTTTTAAAAATTTTGGACCGAGAACAATAGCTTCCTTTTCTTCGAAAATTCGCTAAAAGTCGAATTAGGGGGCTTAATGCTTGTATTATAATATCTACACCTAATGAACAGACACTCTTAGGTAGGTATACTTAGACGTTTTTACTCATGAATCAATAATAGGTATGTATATATTTTTAGTGAAAATTGACTTGCCTTTATGAAGGAAAAAAAACACAATCAAAATTACCGATGTGGATGCGGATGAACGAGGATATTACACGATCACTGTCAAACAAATGAGAAATATACTCTCGCTTTCGAGGAGACACCTAATTAGCTGTCTCTCTGAAAGAGATCGAAAATGCCAAGATGGCCGCCAACTCTCTCTTTTAGAAGTTAGGTACTGAATAACCCTTTCATGGATACTATAAAATCTCTTCTGCCAAAAGAGAGGGTCGGACCTATTATAAGAGATGTCTCTTTCGCTTAGTGAATAGGCCCCCAGTAGCGCGATTCTGCAACACCCCGAATGTTCACTTGCTCACTTTTTTGTGTTTATTCGTCCAACCAATTTTCATGAATTTATAAAGTACCAATTTCTCTCTCTTTGGCCTGTCCTAATCCTTGAGTTCATGACTTGTCCTCTTAATATTGTGGCTATTTCTATGTTTTACAAAAAAAAAAAAAATCTACTGAGAATAGTACTCAGAGCTAGAAAGTTGTGTCCCCTTAGTTTTATCTCTTTCCTGTGTAACTTTTTGAAATGCCCATCGCCAGGCCACCGATCAAAAAGCACATGGTTTTTGCTTCCTTACTACCAAAAAAAGCTTTGTATTCATGCAGAAAACTGTTCTCAGAATCGAAAATTTCTATTCGCATCTTGCTTTCAGAAATTCTGTCTGTAGTCAAATACTTGAAACGAGCAAAACGCTTAATACCCTTTATCCGAACTTGATGAAATTTTCAGGAGTCGTGCGAAATTGTTCCTAGATGGACCCACATCAATTTATCGGATTCCCAGTACTTTCGCCAGCGCATGCGCAAACGAGATTTTCTTGAGAACCCCAAATCTTGAGAATCGCTCATCCGACTGGGCCCAAATTTCGGGTGTAGTAGAATACTGATCCACAGATGATTTTTATCTAAGTTCTTCCAGTACTATCGACTGAACACGCATAAACGTACTTTTCTTAGACCACATGATGTGAGGAACCTTCACTACCCACCTATACCCCATCCACAAAATCACAAGTAGTAGGTACTTACTACAATCTAGTTCTCAGCATAATCACGATGAAGCTCAATTAATCTTAACACCATATAGGAGGATGTTCCCTGTAATGCATGCATTACTAAACAATGTGTAACTACTTGAACCTTGAAAATCCAGTGATGTTTTGTTGTAGAACGTGAGAATGGTACCCATGGTACCCAATTCTCTGAAAGCAACCGTTTTTCGGAGATCATTCTCTCTACCGTGTCTAACAACAACGAAATTGTGAATAACTCCAAAGTGAGAGGTAATTTGTGCTATCCGTTTCGCACCGTAATTTTTCACTGAGAAATTTGCCACTAGTGGAGAATGACCCGAGTTGTATGACCTATATTCTTATTCGGTTCACGGTGTCAGTTCCCACTTCTGGCGAGTCAATCTATAAATATCAGGCGTCGTGTGATGAACTGACTTAGAGGAACTCGAACATGATGACGGCCCTACACCTATGAGTGTGCGTGCTTGCGCACGTGTTGCGTGTGCGTGTGAGTGGATAATAAACAACCGCTTTTCAAATGCTGGTTCGATAGCTCTGAGTTGTTGAGATGTAGTGGAATAGTCATCGTAGGTACCTACTTACTTGTTCTGACCAGTACCTAGGTACTTCGGTGAGAGATTAGGTACGAATCAAATGTAATCAGTTCACGAATTTCAGATATATAATGGAGAGAGATATGACTTAAGCAGAGAGTGGGGACTGTTAAACTTCCCTTTCAACCTCCCCGCGTACCAGAATCAAATTCATCATGGTAACTGGCTTTTCCACAACCGCGTAGGATGGGGAAGATTCATAAGTCAAATGTGCTAAATTGCACGTTAGAAACCTACACACTTCGCACATAGTGCGTTTGCAACCCTACCACCGTCGCAAGCAATATCAAAACTCACAAAACAAACACCTCATACGAAAATAACATACAATACTACATCCTATCCATTTTTACATAAAATAAAACAATAATACTACATCCTATCCATTTTTACATAAAATAAAATAATAATACTACATCCGATCCATTTTTAATACTATAAATACTAATAGTACATAACTTGGACTCACATGTCCAGTCAGTGTCGCAGTACACTACAGATCTCGGGTTGCTTGGATAAACAGAAATGGACTGTGCGATGAGATACACAAATTAAGCCACCTGACTCTCCTCCAAACCCTGTTGTAAACTATCCAGAGAAATAATATAATAGACCTCCTAAATTCGCCTTTTGAATGTAAGCCAACAGAAGAATTAGTCAGAAAAAGATTCCAGTCGTGACAGAGTTAGGCGTTTTCAGCTAATCAAATCCGTGGTGGTCACTTCTTTCTTCTACTGAAGGTATTTCATAAAACGAAACAGATACAAAGTTAGACAAATAAGACGACAAATGAGAGTCATGATTATGGCGACGTACCGTACGTAATCGTTTCAATTACAACTAACCTGTCGGCCCTAATTGAAGGTCTATCCGACTATTACACGTATGCAGTTTTGGCTTATTATTCGTGATCTATGACCTCACAGAACTATGACCAGTTACACCCTTCAGAAGGCTGCCAAATTCAATGCTCCTTCCTGAGTATCAACACAAGCTAGATTTTAGCCGATATTTATGAGAGTTGTCGTGAACGTGAGGGGTTCTTCAGAAATTCAGGGTTGGTTTTTGGTAAAGAGTGGACGGGGTTGTTCTCTAAAACACGTTAACAAAACCCACGTTTGTACTGAAATCTTCTAAATTGATGACGGCAGGTCTTCGTTGGCACTATGGGAAAAGTTTGAGCTTTTCATGAGGTCAATTCACGGGGGACTGTTCGAGTGGTTGTAGGTTGGCTGCTAACGATGGTCAGGGTTGATTAGAAATGCACAGCCAACTTGCAAGTAACAATACTTGTTTATATAACCACATCCGTGGAGGGGGGGGGGCACAATTGAGCCTGTTGAGGACACATGTTCTTCAGGATCCTGGGATTTAGCCGGGGATAAAGTATAATAATGGCTATAGGTATGTTAGACATAGTAGGTCCACGTCTGGTCAAACGTCATTGCAAAATCACGAAGGTCTGAGCCATTTATGAACTTCTGCCACTAAGGAGCTGCGAACTGGCAAATGAAACTCATATATATGTAACGAACCGATGGCGATTAGGCGATACTATGATATAAAATCGTGCAAGGAGGTCAGTTTCACATAGCAGGAAGGCACAGGTGGGTGTAAGTGGAAACGGTGGCTTCTTTCCAACGCACACTCAACTTCTATTTCTGAAGACGTCCGCTGTCGCAGCTAAGTGCATGTAATCACTGTTGTGTCTTCTTTTCAAAAACTTCTATTTTGTATTCCGATGAAAAATGTGTGCTATAGCAGGTTGTCATCTCTTACATGACATCCTCTGAATTATGAACAGCGTTCAGCAAGTGCGAAACTGACAACGCTTACTTTGACCCGGACACCACGGCAGTGGTTATGAGTGAGATGTGTAGACAAAGAAATCCATGTTTCTTTGATTCAACGATGATAGTAGTACGTAATACAAATTAGGAAATTATATAGGTAATTATATTCCTCTCTATGACAACATAATGTGCTGTAAGCTATCTCGATTTTTTGGTGGGGTGGTTTTTGATAAGAAATTTGGGATATTCCTTTTCATTATTCAATATGGTTCAATAGGCTTTTTCATTATTTTTGGTTCGGAATGAAAGAAGATAGGTCAAATTATCATTATTTTATTCTAGTTTAGAAGTAACTTTGCTGATACCTGCTGACTGTGTTGTCGGGCTACGGGATTATTGTATGATTTCAGTATGGTTGTGTAACTACTACGTATAAGAAATCAATTTTTATTTTTTATGCGAATTATTCCCATGTGAGAAACAATACTATCTACACTTGCAGATGGATACTTATTAGAGGTTACACTTAATAATTATAGGACCCACATCAAAAATCTCTGGGTTCGCCATTGCATTTAGGTACTGCATTATACATTTGAAAAGTGTAGAAGTCAAAAGTATTTCATTATGTTCCTCCGAAAATTCGTCGTAAGGTCTTGCAATTATAACCTAGACGTTTTTCATTTCAGCTAAGAATCTACATACATATTTAATAACAGTGAGACGATAATATAGCCTCAAGTCAGCACTTGAAATTTCACCTATACGATCATTGTAACTTTTCTACGCTTGTACACGTTCGTTTGGTGAAAGTCTTTTTATTTCATATCGTGCATAACAAGCACTTGTACCTACGAATCTTGAAGAATTGTTGTTTGTTGTTTCACGAAACATGGCGCTTAGTTTACAAGGGAACAGCAATGAAAATATCAGGATTGGAATAGACCAACGGAGGGTGATGAACACTACAAGTCGATACAATAGGTCAGATTAGAGGGAAAGATCCAGGCCAACGAAGTAAAAATACATCATAAGTCCGACTTTGGTTTTAAAAATAGCGTTCACGGATGTGAGGATAAAATAAGTGATTGGGATCAAATCAGTAGAGAGGAATCAACTTACCGACGTCTGGATCTGACATATGACGTGAGACTGTGAGATCCGATTAATTCGTGGCGCGACACCCGCGAGGCTGGCGGCGCTACTGGCCGTTTCCACCTCAGCAACTGGTTCGGGTCCCCTTGTGGTTAGTCCCGAAATATTTCACAGAAGGGGATGCGGGTATGAGATCGTGAGAGTTGCAGTTTTCTTGAGTTTGTTTGTTTACTAACGCCCGCTCATATTGCTTGGAGAGTGTGGAGTGGCGGGAGGAGGTGAAATGAGAAACAACGAATTTGGGGGGAAGAAACAAACAAAAACCAAAAAATCGGGGGCCCCGCTTCATGCCCCAGTCACGAAGCATGACCATATGAGTGAATTTTAGAACGTACCTTCTTACACTAACAAAAAGTACCTACTGCCGCAGTTATTAAAGAAATTTATCTATAGGTAATCAATACAGATTGAATTAGTATGTTTCAGTCTCTAGACACCATTCTATACCACTTTCGTTTATTACACAACCAATTATAAGTGATTATTGCCAGGTTTGATGATCTTTAGAAAATGTTGATCCACTTTTTTGAGAAAGGTTTGTTTTTGACGATTGAAATAGCCTTGTGGTGGCTAGGTGAGGTAGTGGTAAGGTGAGGTAAGGTGAGTGAGTGTGATTGAGGAGAAGGTTGCTGGATCTAGCGACTAAAAGGTTAACACCTATGGCAAAGCCAGGAAGGTTACCACCACTAAAGACGCTAGAGGGATAGGCCCAGTGGTTGCCACTCGAGGCCGGTTATCACCAAGGCCGGTTCCACCAATCTGGGTTCTTTTGGGTGAATAGGTAAGAAGGCATGAGAGGAGAGAGATAGAGAGATAAGTCACCCACTTGAGGAGTGCGGAGAGCGTATAATGAGGTGACAGGCGCAGACGGCGAGTTTTTATATGCACCTGTCTACTATCCCCCAGTCCATCAACTACCGTTGGGGAACTGGTGGGGGAGCTGCAGGCTTCTCTGACTCTGGTCACGTACGCCACCTCACTCACTGCGTTTATTCTTTGCACAATCTAATAGGTATAATAAGTGAAGTTTTGGGAGTATCACGACAAGCCTATAATTTAAAATTGTACCAGCAGTTGAACGTATATAAATAGCAACTGTCATCACATGTCAATAACTCTTCCAGACCGTTAGATTCGGCTACACGAGGGACTAGAGGTCAAGGTAACAATATTCTGTAGACAGCTCAAGTTTGAAAAAGTTGGTCTCATTGTCCTCATCGGCGCATTAATACCACCAGGTTCAAAACGGTGAAAGGGAAATGCCTTTCTTAGCTCCGCCACACACCAGGGTACCACATTAGCTATGACAATAGTAATTCAATAAGATTTAAGCATTTTGAATAAAGAATGAACGTCAGATTAAGTTTTCTCGTATAAAAAAAAACGACAGAAACGGGTGCTATAAAAAGGGAACGACGAGCATGGTCATAGGTGGTCGTGCTTTCGAGTCATATAGGAATCCTCACTCTGATTAGTTAATTCGCTAAACTCAGAAGTGCCTACTCATGACATTATCATGTTTCTAATCGACTCGAGAAAGGATATTTTTGACGATTGAAATAGTCTATAATTTAAAATTGTACCAGCATTTGAACGTATATAAATAGCAACTGTCATCACACGTCAAGAACTCTTCCAGACTGTTGGATTCCGCTACACGAGGGACTAGAGGGCAAGGTAACAATATTCTGTAGACAGCTCAAGTTTGAAAAGGTTGGTCTCATTGTCCTCATCGGCGCATAAACGCCTTTCATAGCTCCGCCACACACGAGGGTACCATATTGGCAATGATAATAGTAATTCAACAAGATTTAAGCATTTTGAATAAAGAATGAACGTCAGATTAAGTTTTCTCGTATAAAAAAAAACGACAGAAACGGGTGCTATAAAAAGGGAACGACGAGCCTGGTCATAGGTGGTCGTGCTTTCGAGTCATACAGGAAGCCTCACTCTGATTCGTTAACTCGCTAAACTCAGAAGTGCCTATTCATGTCATTATCATGTTTCTAATCGACTTTTTAGAAACGTCTACCTATAATAATAATAGCAAGAAATGGAAAACTGAAGGCCTTTTAATGGGTGGCTTTGCTTTCTTATCATACAGATAGATTCACGGCGATAATTACTCGTTGTGTGCTGCAATATTAATTCGTCTGCGGAAGCTCAATAATACCCCAATACTCAATAAACTCTCTCGGTTCCGGGTTCTTTGTCAACATAAAATGAAGTTCGTTCCTGGAAAACGTGTTTTCTGGCGAACTATCACTGACTCATTTAACTTGATGGTAACAAAACGTTATGGTAGATAAAGCAATATTGAAAATCACAATCATGGTTTCATCATCGCAAAAGAAAGTGCATGAATGAAACAATTTCCTATGACACGCTAACACGGATGTTCAAAAAATTCCAACCGCGTGCCGAATACATAGGAACTGTCGTGACCAGTAACAGTAATTTTCGTCAGTAATTTCTGGTAGCGTGAGATCACGCGAATGCTAAGAAGAACAGGTGAATTTCGTAGGGCCCGATCTATCGCGATTGTCATCCTCATGAAATATTTCGTCGTTATGTCACGAATGAAAAGATAGCGTTCAACTGGTGTTGAAAATACAATTATGCAAAACTGGAGAGATGGCATGCCCTGGAGGAGTTAACTTTTTTTATTGCTTCAGCTAAAATTGGATTCATACAACCATGAACATAGGGATCTTCTTCAGTATGTTCGAGAAGCGAAAACCGTTTCCTAGGTTATTAATGTTTACAGGATGTTTTGTGCAGATGTTGACCGTCAAAGTCCGTTCACTTTAACGAGTAAAGACAACATTTTATGAACTTATATAGGATTGTGACGTATATGTACACATTAAATTCGCACATTGGCGCGAATTTCGAGAGGAATTTGACGTTAGACATGGGAAAGTTTGATGCCCTTGAGGAAAAACGGTTGCCAATACAAGGAGTGGTGCACAGTTTCCTCTCATCAAGCACCACGACCGGATTGAGATTCGTGAGGACCACCACGTAGGCACCACAGAAAATTCCATACTGGTTGACAAGACTTAGATTTTATAACTGATGGACAAAGACAACCCATATGGGGCCATCTGGAGATGGATACGCCCAAGTACGCCACTATTATGGTCAATCTCATACGAATTTCATTATGTTTCTAAGAGATCCGTTGAAATAGATTAGCTTCAGGGAATCGGACGGAGACTGATAGGTAAAACGAGGCTGGTATAAATATGGTTGTAGAAATCTGAAACGCAAAAAGCGAGCGGACATTTCCATTTCTGAACATTTTTCTCAATTTTCGAATTTATTATTATAATCAATTTGTTATTCGTCTAATATGCGGAGAACAACCTATACCTACGTATCCATTCTGAGCAACTCCGCCCAAGGATAAATTGTCGCAACTTTATATTTCCAACGATATAATACCGTCCAATTACTCGTATTTTGAGTGAGAAATAACACGCAACGGGGCATCCCAACTGAAACTTTCCACCCGATTCTCGGCAAAGATGTATAATGATAGACGTATCACCTTCGCCAATGTTATGTTTTGTTGTGATTCCTACCGGAACCTCCCAGTATATTCTTGATGGTACCCGTTAGTATCCTTCCCGTTTCCTGGTGTTGCGAGGGGATTCCTTGTGACTCCTGCTACCAAGAATCAGGTTCTGGACAGTGCACACACACGGTTAGCTGGATGGGGATTCGGGAAAATGAATCAACTAAGAATGAATATGCCTACATCGAACCGAAACAAATTTTTTTTCTTTCCTGTTCTGGCTTATACTTCAAATCCAGGCTGTGTTGACTGACGGGAGCTGTCAAACCCGAATCGACTATTAGTCAACGCTGGTTTTGCCGGGTTGGCTTTGGTCATTTTGTAATTTTGCCTAGTCAATTTTGGGTTCTACTGATTTCAGGTTTGACCTACGACATAGTAAATGAGTATCGCAACTGTACGTACGAATTTCTGCATCCATTCAAGCTATGAACTTATCCACAGTACCTAAGTTAAAGTATAGGAGATATATGATAAACTAATATATGATATGATAAACTAAACTTAATACCTAATAATTAGGTAATAATAAAGAATCATCTATGTGATTTGTATTTCTAACTATCTGTGGTGTTATCAATGTATGCAGATACGATAGATCCTGTAGGTACATATTCAAGAAAAAAGGCCTGGATAGGTCTATGATCCGTAGGCCACAAACTAACTGCAATGAGGATAATATTATTGTTGAATGGAATTAGGTTCCATTCTAAGAATTTTAAGACCAACCGCACTCTCCTACGATGAAGTTTTTTTCTATGAGCTTTCAAAGTTCCGGCAACAAGTGACTTGGTGCCGAAACTTTGAAAGCCCATAGATCTATTCATCATAGGAGGCCCATAGAGCTATTCATCATAGGAGAGTGCGGTTGGTTTCAAAATTCTTAGAATGGAACCTACTTTCATTTATAAATGGGAAACTAATATAAACAGAAGTCATGGTTACTCCTCGGGAGGCTTCTGTAAATTATTATTATTATTGTGATGTAATGTCTATTTGAGAGAATAAATAAATAATAACTTTATTAGTGCCTTCAGGGGTTGTTTAATGGATATGTTATTTTACAGTATAAGCCTAGTTGTGAAATATTAGTGAAGTGTTTCAGTCAAACTCCCATACTAGCGCAAGGAAATCGATTTCGGTTTATTTTTTCAACAATGAAGCTTCGAAATCGAGGATGAAACTAAATTTTTTAACCCCCCTCAAAATTTGACGGTTGCCGTCTCAAGGTACATAGAATCCAAAAATGGAACTAAAAAAAATTGTCTGTCCGCCGTACTTTATTTTTTTTGTTAGTTACCATGAAAGAAAATTAGTGAAATATGTGGGTCCCTCTGGCGTCTAGTTGGTCCGCGAAGTCCGGCGTTACTGTGAGTCATCTGAGTTGAAAAATAGGGGGACTGAAATTTCCAGGGAGCCGTTATATATGTGAGCTGGGACATCAAGGAGAGATTTTCTGTTTAAAGCGAACTTTCATAGAAAATGAAGCTATTGCAATGGGTATAAAATGTTCAGAACAAGAATTTTTAGAATTTTTGAATTTGTATCGGACTGAGGAATTTTTGGCGACCTCCCGGAGCCTTTTCCGTCCAGCGGTTCGGTCACAGTAAGGCTCTGAAGTTGCACAGAAAAGCGTGAACGAAACGGTATAAATCCAGCATAGATATCATTGCTAGGCAACATGTGATTATAATCACCAACGGATGCATGAAATCTTGCAGCTTGTTCCGTGATATTATTTCATTTTTGAAGACTGACGGTTATTTTGGATTTTGTTGATAGGTAGGTCCATACTTTTGTAACATGAACAAGGAACGTTATGCTTCATGAATAACGATAAATAATAATTAATTTTAGAATTCTTGAATCGCCCACATACTAGTTATGATTCCCCGGCCGGTCCAGTAATCGATTTAGGGCTTTCCTGGAGGGAGAACGAGAATAGGTATTGACCACAGAAAACATTGATGTACACAGAAGGGGCATCTATACTCGTAAATAATAAACTATTGTGTAATAATTTGCAGCGTTTTTCAACTGTCGGTAGATTTCTAATTTTCGTAATCCCCAGAATCGACTATACTAGGCAGACGCCTCGTTCTGGACTCTCTAGGGATGTACTTTCAAAATATACACGCCGCAAAACTACAATACATAATCATTTTGGACTGTCACTGGCTCTCGGTCTCCAACCACCAACAAACCAATCCACAACCAAACGACTCACAAATTGCTGGCGTCGGGTAAGAACCAGGTAAGTCGAATTTTTGTGAAAATAGAGATCTCTTCACTACAGGGGTTATTTTGCGTCATTTTTCGTTTGCGAGTATCAGCGTTTGTCTACGAGGCTCTCTAGAGCCAGCCAATAGAGAGCCTCGTAGACATACGCTGATACTCGCAAACGAAAAATGACGCAAAATAACCCCTGTAGTGAAGAGATCTCTATTTTCACAAAAATTCGACTTAACTCGTTTTTCCCCGACGCCAGCCAAATATGAAGATGGAGTTCCAAGGTCCCATCCTAGACAATAGAGTTTACTGCGAGACACAATGTATTAGTAATGCAGGAAAGTAAAACACGAGATCCGATCGTAGTAAGAGTGAGAAGTGACCCCACCACCGAGAGCCGCCCCCTCCTCAGTTCACGTGACAAAACCACTGAGCTCCTCGGAGTTGCTGTAGTGTTCGGCCGGGGCTTATCTGTAACTCGTCGATTCGGCGGACCGCGATAGTTTACATTTCTCTCTGTTTCTTGTTTACCTTATTTTTCAGGGGGACTTCGGAACAGCTGTCAACCGCATCAAAAGAGCTAAAAGGTAATGTATCATGATTATTTTTAAATTTTACTGCTTCAATCAATGACGATGATAAAAGCGAAACAAAACTAAACGAAACCATATGAATTATTCCAGGGAGCTGCTTGCTACTCAATTGAGAGTAACAGCTACAAACAGCCTAGAACCATGATGAATCCAGCAAGATTTTCCCAGAAAATACTGCACTAGATTCTAATACGTTTCGAACACATACAATAAACATCACATACTTTTGGTATGAGAATTGTTCCTCTAAGATTATATCCAGTTTTGGCTAAATGAAAAAGAAGTCTACCATGACACACGAGGTAGGTAGGGTACTTATAATGATGCACATACTACCAAAATTCATATTCATAATAATGATTACAGGCGCTGTGAATGTAACAAAAAGTACTGTTCGAACTGTTCAAAAATTTGCTCCTTTCAAATTGCCGAGCGCGCACAAAAGGTCAAACCTGCCACTTGGTTTCTGATGAATAGACATGGATTGATAGGCAAGGAAAGAATAATGGAGTAAAAGTGTTTCTGGGATCAATACACATTTCTGTAAATAGGGAGATCACACAGGTTGAGTACAAAGACAATCAGTTTTCGGGAATTTAATATCGATCAAAATTTAACATTTTCAGGTCGAAACCAGCGACATTGCTTTGCATATGGTTAACAGCAAACTTTCACTTAAATTAACGATGAGCGTAAATTTTATTTTAAAAACCTCAAATCTGCTCAGATAATTCGTTCAACTCAGTCATACTGTTAGGCAGACCTTTTTTTTTTTAAACTGTCGTCCTACTCGCTCCTCTTTTCCGCAGTTGTAGGTGTGCGATGTGGGTTTGAACAATGCCGCCAAATGGTTCAAGAGCCTCTTTCACATAGCGTGGGTTTTTGGTTCGACGCAGCTACGGTCAAAAACAATTATCTCTCAGGACAACTTGTAACAGAAGTAGATCTGCACCAAGTACCCTCAATCAACATCCCTGACCCGTCATTAAGGAAGGAGACAAGAGAGAAAATTACAAAGAGGACGATATGAATTCTCCAATTCACATGCAGACGAAGAGACTCTAATTTGAATTTCAGCAACGGCTAATTTCCATTGCTCCAGTTCTTCACTTGATGGGCAGATGAAGGGTTACAGCATCTACAAGGAGACAGATGTACTTCATGTACGCTGTGACTTCGGGCAAATACCGCCACAGCAATGAAGACGTAGCCAGAATTTCATAACGTTCCTGATTTTGGGTGTTGTGATTTTCAGAATATACCTACTCTCTGACCCATCAGAATAATGCATATTGTAGGTTTATTGCAGCAACGGCGCCAGGGAGCGGTGCCTCGAGAACGCAATGCTATGAACGCCTAATTTTGGTTGTCTCCAGGGCATACTCGTATAGAACAACCATAAATGAAAACAAGGGCACGCATGCTTTTGATGTGCCTAAAACATCACCAGTGGGGATGTAGAATTCAAGCGAATTTCACGTTCTTTGCATGCTTTTTTGTGAACTCCCATATTCACAAACCTATACCTAAGGGCTCAAAATCCTCTTTCCTCTTGAGCGAGTCAATATTTACCGGATGTGTTTGTGTCTCTAATCTTCAGAAATGTGTCTCTAATCTTACATAACGCCATCGGTTACGTTGTTTTCCTAACCGTTCGAATCTTGGGGAGTTAAATACAGACGGACGGATGTAGGAAAAATCGATTGGATTTCTAATTCAGGGAAGAATCTACTCAAAAGGTGAAACGCGCAGTACGGTGTGAATATGTTTTACGTATTTACGTGTCCTTCCACACGATATCTGACCTTGGCTGCGAGATGAAAAAGTGCAAATTTGGCCAGTGCTTGCAATGGCCAATGAAAGGATTATTTTCGAAGATGAGCAATTTTGAAATACGAAAAATGGGATGGATTTGAGTTGTTAAGGGTAAAAAACATCAAAAATCGCTACTTTAAAAATTCGATCATCACTTATTAGATATGCTTGTTTATATTAATAGCCGTGAAATTTCCCTACGAGTATAATTTCATAACATAGGTATAATTCAGATACCTACTTATTCATTATCTAAAAAATGGTTCGGTAATTGCTGAATGGAAGCAAAAGGTCGACCACGGGTTAGCATCGATTTTACGATGAGATCTAGGCCTCTACGTACGACCTTCTCGGAACAGCCGGAGTGATGGAGGGGGGTAGTGAAACCCCTGTTACCAGGAATCCTAACGATCTATTTTATTTATAAACTCGAAAAACACTGGAAGAATATTGGGCTCTGCTAAAATGCCATCCTTAAATCTTGACCGCATGAACGCACCTAGGTAGTAAGTTCTGAGGAAAATTGGGGATGTATTTTTATCACCCTCCTATAATACCATACATGAGAAAAAGTAAAATTACTCCCGAAATATAATACATAAATAATGAATGAAAAATTACTCCAGAAAGTAAAATTACTCCCGAAATATAATACATAAATAATAAAATATAATACATTAAATTTTCGAAGGAACGCAAATTTTCGATGATCGATCGATAATTCAGCTCACATAATTAATGATTTACGGACAGTAAATATATAGTGGGGGTGCTGAATGCCAAGCCCAGGCCTTTCAGGCCAGACTTTCATTCAAGTCGAACCAATTTTCTTATCCCTATAGTTCTACAGATAAATCCGGAGACAGGAATCCTAATCCCTTAATTCCCCCCCCCCCCCTTAATTATAGGGCCAAACACGGCCCATCACCACCAGAGGTATGAGTCGACTGATTGATGGGCTAACCAATGGTGCGAAAGGGAGCACAGTCATTGTGTAGACAACCGATGTGTAGAGAGCTGTATGAGCTACCGCTCGCATACAATATGTCTCTGTACCCCAAATACCTTCAGGAGGCTTATTGTGTTCATGAGGCATTCAAATGAACAATTACGCGCTCCTTGAGATGAGGACAAAGATCGAAGTACTGTGCAAGTAGATAAAACCGGCCCCGCCGTCGTATTTTAATATAAGACTAATTATCGTTTGAACGACGCATTGTTGGTTGCGATTTTCAAATGACGCGTAACTATTGGTGTCATCGGTTTATTGCGAAGAAATCCAAAACAGAAAATCCGGATATGGGCAACTAAAGGGACTACACGTGCGTTCCACAGGATATTGTAGGATATTGTAAGTCAGTAGGCTAATATGGGCCCACTCATGACAACGAATAAATTGGAGTTACTTAACTTTTTTTTCTTTTTTTTGCGCTCCTTTTCAGGTAGCATATAACTACTCACTTCTACAGAGTTACAGTGTTGTAAAGTATTTCAAGTTAAGCGTAATTATTCAGAACGATGATAATAATTAAGAATGATGATTATGATGAACAATAAGAATGTCTAATAATGAACAATAAGAATGGCTAATAATGAACAATAAGAATGATGAGAATAATGAATAATAACATAGCAGGTAGGCATCATGTTTCACAGCCGTATTCCGGCTTCCCTCATGAAGATAAGCAGCTGCTTTCGTTCAGTCGTTGAAGAACTTTAAAGTGAGCCAGATTCCAAATTTTTGGAGTTAACATGCACAGAGAATTCAAATTTTTGTGCAGAGGCTATTACTGGCCGTCATGATGCTTTGAGACTATCTGAGACATCGACATGAATATGACTGGGACAATCGGTCGAGGGACTCGAAGAAGCAGATCGAGTGAATGGGAGCAGAGCTATGAGACCCTACCAACCTGACGAGTAAATTTGTCAAAAGAAGAGCAATCCAATCAAATAAATTACAAGGGTGAAAGTGATTGGCAGACACCTCATAACTGATTGAACGCAACTCCTGAAGCCCCTTTACACATCAAACACGGACGGCAGCCACTACGAAGGTCGTTCTACTTCTCCGACAATTTTGACGGATAAGGCGATTCTAAATGTATCAACTGTCAGACTGGTTTCAGCGCACGCAGGGCCTGTTAATTTTAGCGACCTTCATCAGATCCGACGATAAGAATAGAACGCGATCGGGAGGCTCCGTGTTCAACGTAAATCAATTCCTTTTCATGAGCCCGGCACAGCAAAAAAAGTTTCCTCCTCTTCCTTGGAAAAAAAAGAAGAATTCTAGGAAAGTTTCGTGAGTTCTTGTAGAACTTACCTCAAACCATCTAGTTTGTCACGCACATGAGTTCAAACTTAGAATCTTAACAATAATAATCATGCATAACAATGCAATTCAAATAAAGAACAGTACAACAGGTTTCACTGCCAATTTTTTAGACTGTGATATTCCTGTGGTATTTACAATGGATGGTCCTTCTTTATTACAATTTACCTCAGATGGTCATCACAGCATTTGTTATGTTCAAAGAACACACAATCGAATTCAGCATCGAAGGAGGCCGAATCGATTTATTCAACAATGGTTCTCCATGTTTGAGGAACCTTAAAAACTTTGTAGCCTTGAAAAAATGCTGAAGTATTGCCAAATATCTTAAATTATGCATTTATGATCCCATTTTATGCAGAATTTGATTGTCTCCAATTTTCTTTCATACGGAGCTTATGGGCAAAAATGTGAATTTCCCACTTTTTTTGGGGAGCTTCTGGTGATACTAAGACACTTTTCGTACAGAACATGGGGGAACCCCTCCCCCATGTTCTATACAATGTGTGTTGAGATCAGCGCAAAAGTTTCAAGAAAATTTGAAGGAACGCCGAATTTTGTACAAAAACACTATTTTAGGAATTACCATGCGCCGGTCTGTCAGAAAAAAAAAAAAAAAAATCCGAACCGAATACATAGATTACTGAGATAATAATGAACCAACATGAGAACTACAGCATTATAATAGGCGTGTTTATATTATGGAAATCTGAATCTTGTTGGTCATTGTTTCGGGAAAACAACCGCACTCAGACAGGTTCAGTCCGGAACAGATTTACCAAGGATCTACCCCATACATCATAAAACGCTGTGAACGACTGGTTATCTGCACTCAGAAAGTGAAACATCAAAAAATACACTTACACACTTCAGCATATTTATCAAATACACAAAGCAAACGTCAAGAATTATTAATCTGTCAAGTCTCCGAGCCATCCGAACTCTCGTTTGGCGATGCAAACGCTCTGATGCTATCTCAAGGTCAGGCTGAGCTGAACCCACGCGATTTCAAATCGTGACTAGCTTAGCCAACACTTCACTACTGAAGACTACGCTTCTTTATTCATGGGCAGGAGTGGACCACCTGAATATTTCGTGGTATTCATAATGGAGCGCTTCTGTAGCTTTGTGTTTGTTCCATAATGAACCTTTGGAATCGAGAATGGGAAAAAAAAGAACACCCCCCCCCCCCCCCTCACAAAATTTGATTGTTTCCGTTTCAAGGTACCTACATAGAATCCGAAAATGGAATTTAAAAAAATGTCTGTCCGTCCACCCTACTTCGCACTTTCCTTAGTTACATGAACCGAAATTAATGAAATTTGGTTTGTAGGTCCCATTTTGGGTCTAGTTGGTCCGCGAAGCTCGGCGTTACTGTCAGTCATCTCTAAGGAGTGAAAAATAGGGGTTGAAATTTTCAGAACGCCGTAACTCGAAAACTTTCTACAGAAGGGTACGATTTTTTACGTTTTTAAATTGACCTCTAGCTTGAGAATTTTTTGAGACCACTCGGAGCATTGTACGTCTAGCCAGCCGTTCGTTTGCACCGAAAGGCTTCGTCACCATGATGGTGATTGAAACGCTATACATCCAGCCCAGATATCATTGCTAGGGAACACCTGACTATAATCACCCATGGCTGAATGAAATCGAGTTGGCTCCGTGATATTATTTTATTTGAAGAATGATGGTTATTTTGGATTTTGTTGGCAGGTAACTTGATCAAACGTTATGGTTCATGAATAACAACAAATAATCAATGACAGAACTGTTGAATCCGCCGAATATTTATGTAACTATCATTCCCCACCCAGCTCCATTTCTCGACTTTCGACTTCCCTGGGGGAAGCATGCGGGTAGGTACTGACCACAAAAACAGTGATCCACGCAGAAGGGGCACCTATTGGTAAATAATATAATAAACCGTTGCGTAATAATTCGCAGCGTTTTTAGTATGTACCAGAAGTCTAGTTGAACCCCTTGGGTAGACTTTACAAGGCCACGATACGGTTTTAGACCCACCACCATCTGTCGTCAGTTCGTCTGAGGGCAAAAATAGACCCCCCCAATTGACCACCAGCTGTTTTCCACCCAATTAGCTCCAGGTTTAAGGAACATTGTGGCGAAAGTAATTTTTCAAACCCATCTTTAGTTTGATCATGGGGAGAGCGTCCTGAGAATAGACTAGTAGATCTGAATCTAAAAGGCGGTATCAAGCAGTCAACGGGTCACGCATCAAGCAAGCTATTAGGAAAATTCGAGAAACAACTGATGTTCGATGTAAGCGTCATCAAACACTTCAACAATACTTAGTGTAAGCAACAGTTTACCAATAATCAAACGTGATTCAGAATAACAATGATGTTTGTGCATGCGCTGACCGATGTACCAACCAATAAAGGAAATTTGATGAATAAATTATCTACTATCTATATTTAAATACGACATTCGCATCGCTGGTCGGGCTGAAGTAGAATAGAATAGAAAAACATTTATTGTACAAGAAAAACTCATGGATACAGTAAATTTTACAAGTAGGGAAGGGGGTAAAAGTAAAAGAGAATAACAAGATAGAATAGGTAAAGAAGGGTGAATACAATTTAAAAAATTGAAACGATAAGGGATTGAGATTTAAAGGAAGATATAGATGTATAAAAAATCAGATATGGAGCCTTCGGATCCCATGCGCTTATGGTATCAACCGCGCTCCTGAAGTCCCCAGTTGGAATAGCCTATTCAACAGCCTCACTCCCGCAACTGCAAACACATGTAGTAATCATACATCTCATCCTACAACTACGTAACTCTTTGATCGCTAACGAACTAAATCATGCTAAGTTTTCGCTTCGCTGTGCTATTCAAAAAAGTCAGAAGGGCTCTAGAAGGGCTGAAATCAAGCTGTGTGACAATTAAGTGAAGCGTAAAATATTAAGGAGACGTCGACACTCATCCCACAGTCATGGCGCGTTCCTTTTCGAGCTAATATAAGCCCTCGATTTTACCCAAAATGCCTTGTTTTACCAGAGTAAATTTGATTCTAACTCTATGAAGCCCAGTGTTCACAAGAAAGTCTTTCCACGAACAAATTATCCGAGATTTGAGCAAAGGTAGTGTCGACGATACAATGCCAATAAAGGTAAACATATTGTTAAGTAATGCATGAATTACAGGGGGCCCCCTTTTAGCTCGAAATCGGTTGAGAATTGTGCATACATTTTCCATATTACACCCCACTCACCCTCTTGAAAAGAACTGAGAAATTCCGGCGAGACAGTGCACAGCTAGACTCAAAATTGAGTCGCATGAAAAAGGACCACGCAAATTGGTTGGGAATTGGGTCTGGGCATCGCATGCAGTCGACTTTTCGATATTACCCCTCCATTATCCCCACTCCAGAAGTTAATTTCGAAATTCCGGCGATGTAATGCACACCTAGACCCAAAACTTTATTGTACACACACAGACATACAACAATGGTTTTTTTCGACAGATTCCGTTCAAGATTGGTCTGAAATGGATTTGTAGTTGGTTATGTTTTTCTCTCCATCGGGTGTTGACCCTTTCCAACAGAGATAGAAAACAACAGGGTCGACCCTGACTATAAGAAGCCTTTGACAATTCCGCCAAGCTTCCAAGGGACGTCCCTAAAAACGAAGAATATCGATGTATAAGACGACTTGATTATACCTCGATCGAACTACATTTACGCGTAACCATGGTAATCCCAGCGTTAATCCCAGCGTTACTTGTGTAACCGGGTAGGTACATTATCGTTGCAACAATGCCAAAACCGCCTTAGTGCCATTTTGGCTAATTTTACCCAACTGCACTTTTGGAGTCACTCTAGTGTATTCTTTACCATACCAATAGAACGAACCCCCATTTCTAACAAGCTAGTTACAAAGTAACAAATTAGTGTCGCCTATCTCCAGAAATGTACAATATGACCATGCCAAAATCGCGTAAGTGCCTCGAGAGGAACCCTTCCTTCCATAGTCAGCAGATGTCGTTAAAACTGTTACAATGGCGCCTATAAACATTTTTGTGTTAATGAAAACAAATAGGTCAAAATTTCGTTCGCTGTTGAAAATTGTGACAGAGTACGACAGTGGTGGTGGACCCTCAAGAGTCCCCCTTTATGCCAGCGAGATTATCACCGAGAAAGGATATCGATTAGGCTTCCACCAAGTGTCTTAGGTCTCCACCGGTAGAAAAAACAACTCGAGAACAGCCACACTGTCACAAAATAACGCACGAAATTGCTATTTAATTCGAAATCCATAAGGCCAAAATCGCATGTGTACCCTACCCTCTCCCATATTGGTTCGAAGTAGCTTTTTGATAGTGGAGTGTTACGAGCGACAACCAGTGTCATAATTGTGAAAGTGCCGTAGCTTCAGACATTTTTCGATTTTACCGTAGCATCAAAACTATGAACGCGTTGTTCTCGAAAGTAGTTTAAAGCTATCAAACGGCTTTGGCGAGTGGTCATGTTACGAAAAATCGATGTACACGCTCAAATCTTATAAATTATAATTATAAGATTTGAGTATAATTTATAAACATATATTTTCTTTGTTTGTGTACCTATCTATATTGAGCGAATACTGGCTCTGTGCGCGACGCCACAGTCATCCTAGTTATCATCAGGGTCGTACTAATAGTATGGCTACGAACTAAATCACTCGCGAAGAAATCGTGGAAACCCATTTCAAAGAAAAACGGAGTTATTGAAAAAATAGTCTATTGTGTTAAATAGTTATTGTGTGTTACTGACGATGGTTTGATCACCGAAACCGGTATAACAGTGTTTTTTTGCGTTTTTCGTGTATTAGTGGAAATAGACTATTTTTTCAATAACTCCGTTTTTCTTTGAGCTTGTAGAACCAAACAACTCCACATGCCAACATCCTGTTACAGAAACGCTCAACTCTCCTACTGCAGCTTTTCCAGTCCTCTGATTATCAGCTGTTATTAATTTCATTTGTTATTCTTCCCGAGCCAGATCCGACGGCAAGCTTAACGACTCATGCAGTTAAAAATAGATTCAGAGCCAGTTATTGTTTGAGAAAGTCGATTATCATGTAACTGGTAGCCTGTTGGGCGCCTGACTCTTATCGATGCTCGTCTGGGCGCCACAGCTGCTTGCCATCCTTCCTCCCCCACCAAATTCGTTTGCTCTTTGCCTTTAGTAAATGCAAATATACACTCACCATACTACGCGTTGACTGACCTGGATTACTTAGTAAAAAAATTTAATTTAATTTTCTCATCAATGTAAGGCCCTATGAATTTGAATAAACCTAAACTCAAAATTGCTGTAAATTATTACACAACGGTTTATTATTTACCTGTATAGATGCCCCTTCTCCGTAGATTACTGTTTTCTGTGGTCAGTACCCTCGAGCTCCCACAGGAAAGCTTTAAATCGAGTACTGGAGCCGGCCCCGGAATTATAGTATCATACAGATGCGCGGGATTCAATTTCAATCATTAATTATTTGTAGTCATTCACGAAGCATAAGACAAATAATAAACCGTTGTGTAATAATTTACCTGTATAGGTGCCCCTTCTACGTAGATAGTATAATAAACCGTTGTGTAATAATTCACCGATGTGCAATAATTTGCCGTTGTGTAATAATTCACCCAATAATACTTCAACGTTTGTTCAAGTTGCAAAAGTAACTATCAACAAAATCCAAAAGATCCATCAGTTTACAAATGAAATAATATCACAGAACAACCAAGTCGACTTCATGCAGCCATCCGTGATTATAATCAGGTGCTCCCTAGCAATGATATCTGGGCCGGATTTATACCGCTTGATTCACGATCATGTTGTAGAAGCTTTTCGGTGCTGGTCGTACAATACTCCGGGTGGTCTCAAAGAATTCTTTAGTTCAAGCTCAATTTAAAAACGTAAAAAAGAAACCATACCCTTCTACTGACAGTTTTCGAGCTACGGCGTTCTGAAATGTCAACCCCTATTTTGAACCCCTTAGAGATGACTGACAGTAACGCCAAACCTCGAGGACCAACTAACCAAATGGGACCTACGAACCAAATTTCACTTATTTTGGTTCATGGTATCTAAGAAAAGTGCTAAGCTAGGCGTACGGTGTACAGACAGAAATTTTTTTATTACTTTTCGGATTCTACGTACCTACCGTGAAACGTAAACCATCAAATTTTGAGGGGAGATTTACTTTTTTTTTCCTTCTTTTTTTTTTCTTTTTTTTTCTTCTTTTCATGCTCGATTCCAAAGGTTCATTATTGAAAATAATAAACCAAAAGAATGTACTTGTCAGAGCTGAACATTTTAAGTTGACGTCCCACGTTTCAGAAATTTTAGTAGCATTGGAAAGACAGAATAGAAAACGTTCAAAGACCAAACTAGCTATGGAATTTTGATCATCAATCGATCAAGTGAGATCCAAAAACCATTAGAGGGATTGCCCATTTTGAATTTTTTATGGCTGGAAAAAATGGAACATTTAGAACAATGGAAAAAATGATTAAAATAGGTAAGGTACTAGTTAATTAAATTATTGGTGGATTTGAATTATTATTTAAATCGTACTGATCTAAAATCAACAAATATGGAGCGTGTAATTTAAAAACTGGTTCTAATTTGCCAAAGGCTCTACCACCCTATTCTTATAGGGTTCCGTTGTATCGTTTCAAAAAACAAATTTTGTAGGCTTTGTTTTGGACGGACTCCCATCAAGTTCTGTTCAACTCCACCCAGTCAGGGGTTTAGATGTTTTCATCTACCTTCCAACATTTGTGTTCAACATTATTTTTTTAAATAATTACCGAATAACAATTAGAGGCGTTTCGTGGTTAGGTGAAGAGAAAATCGACTACCTTCGAACACCTCGCAGAATGGTTAGCGGTCAAGCGGTTTCTACCAAGGCCAAAACGTAGTTTACTCCCACAGTGCTACTTCATTCAGACAGAACTAACCAATATTATACTGTTTCATCATATCCAACGGTTGGTGGTATATGAAATCTGGTGGAACTAGAACCTGAAAATATTATAGTGTTATGCGATTATTCAAGTTCAATTTTTACATTTTATATTTTATTTACTTTTTTCAATTGAGTAACGTACATCCATTTATTTGTTACTATTTACATTAAATTTAAATAGTATGCATGTATTTTAAATTTTTTCATTTTTTTACATTCATTAGTATTTATTGTTTTATGTATTATGTAGGTTATGTAATTTACAAAAATTATTATGAAACGACAGTAAACCGCAGTAATTTAAACCGCATAAAAATTAACGAATAATCGTGCTAGTGACTAACAGTCAACACAAACAGACCGTGGCTGACTGGTGAATTACGAATTATTAGACGTTTACGTGGGACTGCATGGCCAAAATCATTATGAATTAGCGAGGTGACCAAAATATTGGGTTTTTTCAAATTACAGAGGAGACCGACGATTTACTACGAAGCAGCGGGATTTACGAATTCTCGGGATTTTACGGTCGTATCTGCTGCGATGCACGATCAATGAGGATTTGCCCCCGACTGCCACCGATTCCCGTGGATCCCAACGAGAAAGTTATACGTCCGCCGAAACCCACCACCAGCACTGGCCTTTTCGGCATCGGTCTTCCGAAACGCCGTGAAACAACAAAAGGCCCGTGGAATTCCTGGCGGTCCATCACGCCCTCGCTGGGTGCCCGTCTTTCTTTCCGTCCACAGAAATGTGAGGGAATCCAGAAAGCAATGAGGTGACCTTCACCATCCATCGTGGGATGCTGAAGCACCATCATCCCGTCCATGAAACGACATCTTTTGCAGTCGTATAGAATAGAATAGAATAATTTATTTGACAGAACACCATGGTGTGGGGACATTTGTCAATATAACATCATTTTGGTTTACTATTCTGTGAATAATACACCTATGTAATCGCTCAGCAAAAAAATTTTATAACACCCCCTCAAAATTTTTTTTTTTTACATTTCAAGGTGCGTAGATTCCAAAAATGCAATGTCCGTCCGCCGTACGCCGTATCACGTCTACCGGCTTCATTTTCAGTCTAAAAAATTCGTTATTTCGCACACATGCTCCATTTGGGCCCTAGTTGTGTCCCGAAACTTTGCAGCCCGATCGGCATATACCCAGGGGTGTTATGAGTGAAAATGGGTATAACAATAGGTACTTTTTGTGGTTTAGTAACATGAGCTTTCGAGGTACCGTTTTCCATGTTTTTTGGGGCAAGAAGACCGAATAATAAGTCAATTTTGACCAAAGATAGGAACATTGAGGTTCTAACGAAGTTTCAGCCTTAAATTTACGTAAAATTTTGGTCTAAAATTGTCGTTCTTCCGCACACAGTTTGGTCCCCGCATTTGGAAACACATGTGGGCCCTAGTTGTGCTCTGAAACACGGCAGCCCGATCGGAATACACCCAGGGGTGTTATGGGAGAAAAATGGGTGCAAAAATAGGGGTTTTCGAGGGATTTTTGAGGTTTTAGGGAACATGAGCTTGTGAGATATCGTTTTCCAAGTTTTTTAGGGCGGGAAAACCAAATATTAGGTTGATTTTGACCGAAGAGTGAAGAATTGAGGTTCTAATGAAGGTTAAGCTCCCGAAATTCATTTTTTATTAGTCAAAAACATGGGAAATCGTGTGAAATCACCATACATTTGTATAATAACACTAGAAGTAGTATCAGCAGGTGAATCAGTACAATTAAATGGTGCTATCAATGATCGAAAATAATCTGTTTAAAAAAAGCCGAGCCTAATTCGTGTTTTTGGGGGCGAAAATTGGTGGAAACCATCAAAAATAGCCATTTCAATAATTGCACATGAGAGAAACAATAAATGAACAGCCAAAATTTCTGTACGTATGTCCAGTAGAATAATAAAACCATCGCGTTTTTTGTGTTTTAGTACATGAGCTTTTGAGGTATTGTTATTCAGGTTTTTTAGGTCTTGAAGACTAAATATGGTGGTGGTTTTGACCAAAGAATTGAAAATTGAGGTTCTAACGAATTTCAGCCTCAAATGTACGATAAATTTTGGTCAAAAATTTTCGTTCTTCTGCACACTGTTTGGGTCCCCATTTGGCTGCTAAGTTGTGCTCCAACGCTCGGCAGCCCGATCGGAATACACCCAGGGGTGTTATGGGAGAAAAAGGGGTGTAAAAATAGAGATTTTCGAGGGTTTTTTGAGGTTTTAGTGAACATGAGCTTGTGATGTATCGTTTTCCATGTTTTTTAGGGCGAGAAGACCGAATATTAAGTTGATATTGATGAAAGATTGAAGAACTGAGGTTGTAACGAAGGTTAAGCTCCCGAAATTCATTTGTTGAGTTAAAAACCTGGGAAATTGTCTGAAATCATCATAAATTTGTGTAACACTAGAAGTAGTATTAGCAGGTGAATCAAGACAATTAAATCTGTTCGAAGATAATCTGTTTAGAAAAAAAGGAGCCGAGGTCGTGTTGTTGGCAAAATTGGTGGAAACCATCTAAACTAAACATTTCAATTATTGTGCATGACAAACAATAATGAACAGCAAAATTTATCTGTAGGTATGTCCGATAGAATAATAAACCCATGTGACAAGGACTTTTCAGCGTTTGAAATTTATAGTCATTATACACATGACAGACCCCTCGGTGGTACCAAGCGCAGGCCACGCGTGCCCATAGATATCTACTACGCAGCATATCATGAGTATATATTACACAGTACATATCTATGCGCGCGCAAAACTACATCGCAAAAAGAATATCACCAGGCTAGACCGCCCCCGGACCAAATCCCAGCAGAAAATACCTACGCACAGCCCAACATTCAATAAATTACATTCATACCAAGTACATACATTCAATAATAAAAATAATAATGCAAAACAATGAATAAATCTAAGCACAACTATGAAAATATCAGTCAGGGTCTGTCTGAAGCATAACATAATTATACAACATAGTCTTGCGGGAGGAGTACTTTTATGCAATCCCCCGGCTGCTGTAAGTTAGAAATTCCTAATATTTCGTTGTTAGGTAGTTATTATTACTACATTAACAAGACAAAATTAATATAGTTAGCATAGCGCTCGTATCAACCAAGCTTGAGATTTAAAAAAAAATCGCAAAATATTGCACAACGGTTTATTATTTTTCTGTACAAATAGGTACCACTTCTGCGGAGATCGCTGTTTTCTGTGGTCAATACCTACCCTCGGACTCCTCCCAAGAGACCCCTAAATTGAGTACGGGAACCGGCCGGGCAATTACGTTTTATAAATATGCGGTGGACTCAAGAGTTCTATCATTAATTATTTTTTGTTATTCATGATACACAACGTTTGTTCTAGTTATAAAAGCAGGTACCTATCAACAAAATCCAAAATAATCATCATTCATCAAATGTAATAATATCACGGAACAATCAACCCAATTTCATACAGTTATGTATGATTATAATAGATGTTCCCAAGCTATATCTGGGATGGATGTATACCGTATCATCATTATTTTCATTCACACTCAACTTCGGGGCCTTAATGTGAACGTACGGCTGGATGTACAATGCTCCGGGTGGTCTCAAGAATCCTCAAGTTCGAGATCAATTTAAAAACGTCAAAAATCAGTCCTACCAGTATTGATTTTTCGATCTACGGCGCGCAGCTGCCCAGGGGTGGCCGAAACTCCTAAATTTTCCAGTTAAAATTTTTTTATTTACTACTGTACCTATCCAGTTTTAGAATAGTTGTATTGAACATGCTAAATAACAGAAAATAAATCACATCAAAAGTTGCTGTACTGTCTTTTAAAGAATCTTGCTTTTTTTTAAACAAAAAATATGAGTTATCACAATAACAACATTGTTAAAGACATTACAGCAACTTTTGAAGTGATTTATTTTCTCTTATTTAGCATGTTCAATACAACTGTATTCTAAAACTGGATACAGTAGTAAATAAAAAATTTTTAACCGGAAAATTTAGGAGTTTCGGACACCCCTGGGCTGCTAAACTCAATACTGGTACGACTGATTTTTGACGTTTTTACAATGTTGTTATTGTGATAACTCATATTTTTTGTTTAAAAAAAGCAAGATTCTTCCCTTCTATAAATTCAGTTGGTAGGTACATCATTATTTGACAAACCTAATTTTTTTCTGGTTACTAAAAAGGTCTAAAAAGTCTGCAAAACGTTTGTGTAAAGGTTTTTCATCTGTTCCGTGAGTAAAGGACAATATTGTTGGAAACTACTGAAAAAACACGTTTTGAGACAGTTCAGAAGTGTGAAACTATGAATGCGCAGACGTGCGATGGGTTGTCGCTATTCA
The DNA here is from genome assembly GCA_954871275.1 of Leptopterna dolabrata. NCBI lineage: Eukaryota > Metazoa > Arthropoda > Insecta > Hemiptera > Miridae > Leptopterna > Leptopterna dolabrata. The sequence continues at coordinate 15,979,953 of OX940987.1, read as the reverse complement.
GATACATTCAGTAGAGCTGCTACAATCGTGTTTATTACATTATTATTGAATCATGTCTCTGGGTAGAATGTGAATTCAATACCAATAACAACGACTGGAAACAGTATAAAAAGGCCCAAGTTTGGCTGTCAATCTGTTCAAATACACAAAATGATGTAGTGATTTTTCTCAAAATTTGCATACGACCAGCACACTGCATATGACAATCATTTCTTTAGGCCAGTTTCAAGCCTTATTTTTTGAGGAAAGTGCGAAGTACGGCGTACAGCGAACGGACAGATATATTTTATTCCATACCGAGGAAGGATTAAAAAGTGTTTTATTCATGCTGAATTCCAAATGTCATTATAAAAAATAATAACCGAATAGGATTCTATATAATTATAAAGTTCAACTGACATTAAAATTATCTTCAAATTGTTCTCCGGCAATATTTGCAGTCGCTCGAAACAACTAATCTGAAGGTCAAAAAAGATCAGCTGATATTGAAATTCTCTTCAGATTTTTCGTTTAGCAGTCGTTTTTTTTATTCAAATATTCAATGAAACACCGACATGATTACCAATTATTTATATTTTAGGAACAATCTGTCTCCCACCCCATATGGTCAACTAGATCCCATCATGAGACCTACAAAACAAATTTCATTAATTATTAATTTTGGTTCATTGTAACTAAGGAAAGCGCGAAATACGGCGTACAGCGGACGGACAGCGATATTTTTATTCCATATTGAGGAAGTACTTTTTTTATTCATGCTAAATTCCAATGGTTCATTACAAAAAATAATAAACAAAAAAGGATTTTATATAATTATAAAGTTCAAATGATAGATTATCTTCAGATTTTTCTCTGGCGATTTACAGTCGTGTTTCTATTAAAATATTTCATGAAGCACCTGCATGGACATCAATTATTACTGACATTACGCTCGTAACAATTAATCCTGAGGTCAACAATTTTCAGATGATATTGAAATTCTCTTCAAATTCTTCTTTGGAATTTTGCAGTCGTGTTTTTATTCAAATATCCAATGAAACACCGACATGATTATCAATTATTGATATTTCAGTAACAACCTGTCACCTACTCAATCCGCTGTTTTCAAAACCGAAGAGGATCGAAGGCCAGAACCACGTAAACTGACTCAGAAACATTTTGAATTCGAGCGGGTGAATTCCCGAGATTTATGGCTAGTGGTGCACTCTAGCAGAAAGCAGGCAGTATCGTAGTTGGCCCGTTCTCCCGCTAGGCAGCGCAGGACGCGGAATGGGTCGGCTACCCGGCAAGTGGTACGACCTAGCGGCCCGGTCAAACACTATATATATTAGTTCAGACACCAGCCACTAGAGACCGTCGGGTTTATCGGATAACAACTTCTGGATCCGCGAAAATGTATAATTTATAATAGTAGGTACCTAACCTATATAGTAGTATTACCTAGCAATTATTATAATAGTGAAATGATGAAATTCTGAAATTTTGTGTTTCTTTAAAAATTACTTAGTATCCATACCCTACTAACATGCTGCCGCATACTACTATAATTTATTATACCGGGACCGGTACCAAAAGCAGTTTATTCTACTCTCATTCAATATGTACATTACCACAGTATCTAGTTAGTTATAAGTACAGTTGAAATTGACTATACAAAGCCGAATTATATGAATCAAAGTAACGATGTGGAAGCTATACTGCCCACTCCCTTGGCAGACGTTTTTACCAACAATCACCTACTAGGATGTGGTTATTTTAATCGGGAACTAATTGCTTGGAGACAAAAATAAAACGAGATGAAAATAAAATTGACCGAAGGTACGCACTCGTCGGTGGTCACGTAGGTAAATCTCTCTCTTCGGCGACCTGCTTACCACGTACATCATTCGCCTATAAATAAAATATACGAAGGAGGATAAGTAACTCATCTACCAACACTTTAGGGCCACAATATGTTGTCAGGGAGTTGTCCTACCGTTAGTTTCGACACTACGATGTCGAACACGATCTATTAATTATTATGTACTACAGTTTAAAAATTAAATTACCGAGTAGGCCGATAGTTACCAACAACCAACTATCGGCCTACTCGGTAATTTAATTTTTAAACTGTAGTACATAATAATTAATAGATCGTGTTCGACATCGTAGTGTCGAAACTAACAGTAGGACAACTTCCTGACAACATATTGTGGCCCTAAAGTGTTGGTAGATGAGTTACTTACCCTCCTTCGTATATTTTATTTATAGGCGAATGATGTACGTGGTAGATAGCAGGTTGCCGAAGAGAGGTATTTACCTACGTGACCACCGACGTGTGCGTACCTTCGGTTAATTTTATTTTCATCTCGTTTTATTTTCATCTCCAAGCAATAAGTTCCCGATTAAAATAACTACATCCTAGTAGGTGATTGTTGGTAAAACCAACAACTTCTGTTATGACAATATAATGAATAGGTGTTACTTTTATACCTATCTGCTTCTCATGCGAGGCTCGACTTTCGGGGTTAACACAGGACTGCACTCTAAATTTTCGCAACCATACAAGGCAAGTGACTTCTAGAGGCTGTCCAAGACAGCTCTCAGTAAATTGTTAGCTCGAAGAATATTTGATAAGAAAGGAACTCTTATCAAGAAAAACTCCAGAGAATCCAAGAATTGTACGAAGACAGCTCTCAGTAAATTGTTAGCTGGAAGAATATTTGATTATAAAGGAACTCTTATCAAGAAAAACTCTACAGAATCCAAGAATTGTACGAAGACAGCTCTCAGTAAATTGTTAGCTGGAAGAATATTTGATAAGAAAGGAACTCTTATCAAGAAAAACTCTACAGAATCCAAGAATTGTACGAAGAGAGCTCTCAGTAAATTGTTAGCTGGAAGAATATTTGATTATAAAGGAACTCTTATCAAGAAAAACTCTACAGAATCCAAGAATTGTACGAAGACAGCTCTCAGTAAATTGTTAGCTGGAAGAATATTTGATTAGAAAGGAACTCTTATCAAGAAAAACTCTACAGAATCCAAGAATTGTACGAAGACAGCTCTCAGTAAATTGTTAGCTTGAAGAATATTTGATAAGAAAGGAACTCTTATCAAGAAAAACTCTACAGAATCCAAGAATTGTACGAAGACAGCTCTCAGTAAATTGTTAGCTCGAAGAATATTTGATAAGAAAGGAACTCTTATCAAGAAAAACTCCAGAGAATCCAAGAATTGTACGAAGACAGCTCTCAGTAAATTGTTAGCTGGAAGAATATTTGATTAGAAAGGAACTCTTATCAAGAAAAACTCCAGAGAATCCAAGAATTGTACGAAGACAGCTCTCAGTAAATTGTTAGCTCGAAGAATATTTGATTATAAAGGAACTCTTATCAAGAAAAACTCTACAGAATCCAAGAATTGTACGAAGACAGCTCTCAGTAAATTGTTAGCTGGAAGAATATTTGATTAGAAAGGAACTCTTATCAAGAAAAACTCCAGAGAATCCAAGAATTGTACGAAGACAGCTCTCAGTAAATTGTTAGCTGGAAGAATATTTGATTATAAAGGAACTCTTATCAAGAAAAACTCCACAGAATCCAAGAATTGTACGAAGACAGCTCTCAGTAAATTGTTAGCTCGAAGAATATTTGATTAGAAAGGAACTCTTATCAAGAAAACCTCTACAGAATCCAAGAATTGTACGAAGACAGCTCTCAGTAAATTGTTAGCTTGAAGAATATTTGATAAGAAAGGAACTCTTATCAAGAAAAACTCTACAGAATCCAAGAATTGTACGAAGACAGCTCTCAGTAAATTGTTAGCTCGAAGAATATTTGATAAGAAAGGAACTCTTATCAAGAAAAACTCTACAGAACCCAAGAATTGTACGAAGAGAGCTCTCAGTAAATTGTTAGCTGGAAGAATATTTGATAAGAAAGGAACTCTTATCAAGAAAAACTCTACAGAATCCAAGAATTGTACGAAGACAGCTCTCAGTAAATTGTTTGCTGGAAGAATGTTTGATAAGAAAGGAACTCTTATCAAGAAAAACTCTACAGAATCCAAGAATTGTACGAAGACAGCTCTCAGTAAATTGTTAGCTCGAAGAATATTTGATAAGAAAGGAACTCTTATCAAGAAAAACTCCACAGAATCCAAGAATTGTACGAAGACAGCTCTCAGTAAATTGTTAGCTCGAAGAATATTTGATTACAAAGGAACTCTTATCAAGAAAAACTCCACAGAATCCAAGAATTGTACGAAGACAGCTCTCAGTAAATTGTTAGCTCGAAGAATATTTGATAAGAAAGGAACTCTTATCAAGAAAAACTCTACAGAACCCAAGAATTGTACGAAGACAGCTCTCAGTAAATTGTTAGCTCGAAGAATATTTGATTACAAAGGAACTCTTATCAAGAAAAACTCCACAGAATCCAAGAATTGTACGAAGACAGCTCTCAGTAAATTGTTAGCTCGAAGAATATTTGATAAGAAAGGAACTCTTATCAAGAAAAACTCTACAGAATCCAAGAATTGTACGAAGACGATCTATAGGTAATAATTATCAATTCATCGAATTTAACTGCACACCTGTGGTAAGCCATCTGGAGACAAAATAATAAACCTTCCGTTTACCACGAATGTATATTTAAGCACGAAGCTTTTCACTCAAGTTCTGAGCATCCTCAGGCACATAACTCACATGAACACAGATCTGTGTTTGTGAGTTATGTACCTGAGGATGCTCAGAACGAGTGAAAGGCTTCGTGCTTAGATATAAATTTGTGTGAAACGGAAGGTTTGTCTTATTATTCTACATCGGTAATAATTATGTTTCATATACCTAGGACTACTGTGACCCTTCGCTCGGCGCGATGTAACCATCTTTGTGTAAATAAATTATTATTATTATTATTATTATTATTACCTAGATAAGTACTTTCAGGCAGTTCATCTGAGTGAGTCAACTCCCTAACACTTTGTTTACCAACTATTGTAATCCATTTAGATCCAGTCAGCGCTTTTCATTCTTAATTTACCCACCTCGTCCCTGGTTTTTAAGTCAAGTACACCCTTCTGCGAGTTAGTGGAATCAAGCCAATTTAAACGAATAAAAATTTCCTGTCGCGCAGCAGGGCTATAAAGCGAACTTTCAAAAAATATTCGTCCTATTGTGTAAAACGATGATACAGCGAGGAACCATACCACTTTTACCACTCGTAAAATTATATAATTTTTTCATGATTTCAGCCATTTTGACCGATTTTTGATACTTATAAAGTCAAATTTGAACATTCTTTTTTGAATATTTTTATCATCGAAATAGTCCTTATTTCTGTCGTGAATCACCATCCCACACAACGACAGTTGAACTGATATTGATTATAGCCCCCAGGCAAACGGGAGTGGTGTACAAAGTACAATCAAACTACTCGATTTAAAAAATCAAATACAAAATAAACTACGAATAACTCCTTGATGCCGCGCTGTCTGGGTCGACTCGCCAGCGGAATTTTTTAAAAGCTCAATAATTTTGTATTACGACTCGGGCTAATCGCGTCTAATTCGCCAAGAATGCGACCTCAGTTCATAAATAATCCTCCCATTTACATAATTGCTTATCTCGTGGAGTGGTACAATCTTGATAGGTGCTGGGCGCTCTCATTTAAACAACGAAAAATCGGGGAAAATAATGACGAGCCAAATTAAACGCGTCGTCTCCTTTGCAAATCCTATTAACCGACAGATGCACAGAGGAAATGTTTACCACAAAACGAGCATCAGATTGGAGTTTCTCGCCTCAAAACGTTTAGGAACGAGATCTCCATTTGTATTTCAAAGTGCCTCATCACTATCATTCTATAACTCTTTTAGGGTGCACTGTTGCATAACTGTCACGAATACTGCGGATAACTTCAGGATAACATGATCTTGGGCAGGGATCGTCTAGTTTTATGAATTTTAAAAGGAAATGCACTATTGCTATGAATCCAAAACGTTTAATAAAAACAAGAATTTTTAAACCATTTTTTATACCAATCCATTTCAGACCATTCCTTGGTTACAACGAGAATTTATTTGTATGTAGGTCTAGCAGAAATAGGCTATTTTATAACACATTTTCTCGGAACAATAGGTATTTTTCTTTCTACATAAAAGAACGAACGAAGATCTTTAAATTTAAAAATTGGCCAAAATTGGAATAAGCACTGAATTAAATTTGAAAAACGCTGCAAATCCCTGCACAACGGTTTATTATTTTGACAGAATACCTTTCTGTTACAGATCTGTATAGATAACCCGTCTATATAATATAATATGTACTCCTTTATACATATTATGTGGATCGCAGATCCTCCGTAGGTTAGTACCTAACCCCGTACTCGTTACTAGGTAACTACCTAAATCACGAATTAAATGTTGCTAAAATAATTCTGTCGATGACAAACAGTACCCAAATGGTAAAAAGAAACGCAAATAATGAAGTTCTGAAGTGAAATTGTTGATGTGGAGTGAAAAGAGTTGCAAACGTACCTACCAACAAACTCCAGCCCCTTCTACGTAGATGGTATAATGAACCGTTGTGTAATAATTTACCCATAAATAATACTTCAACGTTTGATCAAGTTTCACTACCTACCAACAAACTCCAAAAGAGCCATCATTTTCCAAATGAAATAATATCAAAGAACAACCAACTCGACTTCATACTCCGTGAATATAATCAGATGATCTCTAGCAATGATTTTATCTCAAGCCAATTCCCGATTGTTAGCGCGTCCCTGATGATGACATTTGGGTTAAATGTATACAATTCGAATTCATTCACCCTTCTGTTGAAATACTCGTTACTAGATACCTACATAAATCACGAGTTAAATGTTGCTAAAATAATTCTGTCGATGACAAACAGTAACTAAATGGCAAAAAGAAACACAAATAATGAAGTTCTGAAGGAAAATTGTTGATGTGGAGTGAAATAGACGCCCCTTCTGCGTAGATTACTGTTTTCTGTGGTCAATACCTAATCTCGTGGTGAAGTATAATGAGCCGTTGTGTAATAACTTGCCCATGAATAATACTTCAACGGTTGTTCAAGTTGCAAAAGTACCGACCAACAAAATCCAGCCCCTTCTAGGTAGATGAACCGTTGTGTAATAATTTACCATTGTGTAATAATTTGCCGTTTTGCAATCATTTACCATTGTGTAATAATTTACCCATCAATAATAGTTTAATGTTTGTTCAAGTTTCACAAGTACCTACCAATAAAATCCAATAGTCCATCACTTATCAAATGAAATAATATCGCAGAACAACCAACTCGACTTCATACAGCCATCCTTGATTATAATCAGGTGCTCCTAGTGATGATATCCGGGCCGGATTTATACCGTTTCATTCACGATCGTGTTGACGAAGCTTTTTGGTGCACACGGTGCAAAAATTGTTTAGCTCAAGACAAATTTAATAACGTAAAAAAAACCATACCCTTTCATCGAAAGTTTTTGAGCTACGGCGTTCTGAAAATTGCAACCCATATTTTGAACTCCTTAGAGATGACTGACAGTAACGTCGAGCTTCGAGGACCAACTATACCCCGAACGGAACCTATAACCCGAATTTCATCAATTTTGTTTCATGGTAACTAAGAAAAGTGGTCAGTACGGCGTGCAGCGGACAGACAGAAATATTTTTATTGCAGTTTTGGATTCTACATACCTTGAAACGTAAACCAAAAATTTTGACGGGGGGTTAGATTTTTTTTATGCTCGATTTCAATGGTTCATTATTGAAAAGAATAAACCAAAAAATGACTGGACAGTACACAAATCTTACACCAATCACCATAATAATGAGCAATGGGAACGTATCACTTTGCTCAGAGTGACATTGATTTACTAAGAACATTCGATAAAACTCTTCCTAATGGCTGTTGAGATACCTTTATCATGTGTAGCTTACGGCGCTAATATATCGCACCTCACGTTGAGAAACGGACGAGCGTGGCATTAGGGTCACAACTTCTATCGGGAACCTCCATGGAAGAGGGAAAATCGGATATCGTGCGCGGATTTGGGTTGATTGTGTATAGAACAACACATTAACTCTGTTGGCCGCCGTCCTATCGGGAGTCCGATAAACTGCAGGAGGTTTGAAATCAAAACGGCTGGTATGAGCTGATTGAGGGAATTCGAGTTGACACTATTTGGTCCGGTGATAACGGAAATGTATCAAGCAATCAGCAGGTGGATTACTGACAAATTTTACTACTTGTGTATACAAACTTTGATAAAGCATTTAACAAATGTTCTCTTGTCTTTTTACAGGAGTCTAGAACTGACTAGCAGCCTTGTACGTAAGTACCCCACCTGATCGTCATAATACAGTGTAACCTCCCAACAGTGGAAAGTGTGGGGACCGAGAAATTCGTCCACTATTGAGAGGTGTCCACTAATGAGAGGGATCGAGGAAAAACGTAAATAATATGCATTGTGAAGTAGAAACTTTATTTCGTGTAAATCGCAAAATTTTTATGTAGGTATAGAAAACTGATGTAGATATTAACTGAACATGTGAATGGTAGATGGGTTAGTGCATAATTCAGCCACAACAAAAACTGTTTGTTTGGAATTTTTTAATTTTTGGTTTTCAATGTTGTTCAGGATCCCAGATCCAGAACATCTGATTGCAAGCAGAAGCGCTTTATTACGTCAGCATAACGCAGTGCTTCAGTAGAGCTTATGCTCACTGGTGGCGATTCGTTTACTTCATCATCCAACAAAGATCCCCGCCGGTCCACTTTGGGAGCTGGCAAATGCCACTATTGAGAGGCACTATCCATTAATTTACACCTACGGGGTTCTGCCGGGACCACAGCACCTGTCCACTGTTGGGATTACATATCCACTATTGAGAGGTGTCCACTAAAGGAGGATCATTGTACATACACAGAAATAACTCCATATTACATACATTTACATACATAGAATAACTAGGTATTTAGAAGGCCCAACTATATATTTACGAGTTGAGCTGATTTTCCCATAGACACTGAATCCCATAGATTTTCAGCTGATTTTCCCATAGACACTGAATCCCATAGATTTTCAGCTGATTTTCCCATAGATACTAGAATATTCTAATTATCGTAGATACCCAGATCGATTTAGCCCAAATTTGGCCAGGTACCAGGTTGCAGCGTGATTTAATAATGCTTAGAAAGTCACCGACGTGAAACTGCACATTTTGGATGTATCAACTAATTACATCAAAGTTAACGATTTAAAGAGGCTACACTGCTCACCTGTTTGCCACAAGTTTTTAAACTAACTAACAACGACAGTAAGCTAACTGTTTTCATCAATCAGTCCGATGACTAAGTGACACAGAACTTGGAAATAAGCAAAAAAAAAAACACAGTTCCTCATATAAGTAAGCCCTCGCAATTTAGGAGGTTCCATGAATTTATCATGCATCACAACATCATCTAAAGAGATTACTGGGTCTAAACCTACCTACATATCTATTCAGTTTTTCATCTCGACGGGAACGATAGTGTTTATTTGGCACACATTTCTCTCGTCGTAAAAGCCGAAAGGTGGCCGACCTTTGGCACTGGCCCAGCGGTGACGGCCAATTTGCATTCTTCTGGTGAAATTTGACTCAACCTTCAAATGTGTTTTTTTCTTTCAAGCCTCAGGCGGCGAGCCAAAAAAACGAGGGGATTTTCCGGAGTACTCGTCACCCTCATCGCTTGCGACTTTGACATTCGCGATTTCCGATTCCTGACGGCGGAAGAAAATTACCTACTACCTAAAATATAGCTGCACTGAACACAACAAACAGCTGCACTTAAGGATCTGGCGCAGATCAAATTCAATAGGCCCATAGATATGCGCACACTACCACATCTACTAAGGAACTGAATTGTCAACTGATGTCTACGTACCCAAAGTTTATAAATATGCCCACCTACCCAACGTACAAACGTTGGGTATAGGTAGACATCGGTTAAAGTGTCGTTTGCGCATCTTCGAATATTCCCACACACACAAAAAAAATTGTGCCCAAGTGTGGAAGGTAGTTGGGAAGTGGTCCAATGTAGGGTTCATGAATTCCATAAATTCCAAGTCATTCGTGCAATGCAGGGGACCCAAAACATTTTGTTTGTGCATTTTGTTTTGTTTTGCATTGTGTTTGTTTTGTTTGTGGTATAAATAAATTATCGTCAATTTCCACCAAAAAGTCCATCAAAATTCTAAAATAATCTAAAATTGGTAGGTAGACATCAGTTAAAATGTCGTTTGCGCATCTGCGAATATTCCCATAAGAAAAAAGTGCCCAAGTGTGGAAGGTAGTTGGAAACTGGTCCAATGTAGGGTTCATGAAGTCCACAAATTCCAAGTCATTCGTGCAATGCAGGGGACCCAAAATATTTTGTTTGTGCTGTCCCCTTTTGGTATAAATATATTATGGTCAATTTCCACCAAAAAGTCCATCAAAATTCTAACAAATATCTAAAATTGGTAGGCAGACATCAGTTAAAATGTCTTTTGCGCATCTGCGAATATTACCACAAGAAAGAAGTGCCCAAGTGTGGAAGGTAGTTAACTGGTCGAATGTAGGGTTCATGAAGTCCACAAATTCCAAGCCATTCGTGCAGTGCAGGGGACCCAAAACATTTTGTTCGTGCTGTCCCCTTTTGGTATAAATATATCATCGTCAATTTCCACCAAGATGTCCATCAAAAATCTAACAAATATTCAAAATTCTTATCTCTAATAGTGCCAATTTACGCGTTTCTCGTCAGTAAATTCAGAATAGTGCCCAAGTGTGGAAGGTAGTTGGGACCTGGTCCAATGTAACGTTCATAATTCCATAAATTCGAAGTCATTCGTGCAATGCAGGGGACTCAAAACATTTCGTTTGTGCTGTCCCCTTTTGCATAAATATATTATCGTCAATTTCCATCAAGAAGTCAATCAAAATTCTAACGAATATCCGAAATTGGTATCTCTACTATTACCAGTCCACGCATTTCTCATCAATAAATTCAGACTGTTTTCAAAAGGGGGAAAAAAAGTTCTCCCCGGCGGGGAATCGAACCCCGGTCTCCCGCGTGACAGGCGGGGATACTTACCACTATACTACCGAGGAGCTGGAATAGCAGATATTTTAAACAGCATTTACGGAGTTGCAAACAGAGCCAAAATACACCGGTGCATTGATGGAAAACTACAGATAAAAAAACTCTGCAAATTATTGGACAACGGTGTATTATTTACCTGTCTGCGTAGATTGCTGTTTTCTGTGATCAATACCAACCCTCGAGGTCCCCCCAGGAGAGTCCTAAATCGAGAGCTGGAGCCAGCCCGGGAATTAATTTCGTAAAAATGTGCGGGATTCAATCATTCAATATTATTTATTGTTATTCATGAAGCATAACATTTGTTCAAATTACAAAAGTACCTATCAGCAAAATCCAAAGGAGCCATCATTCTTCAAATGAAACAATCACGGAACAACCAACTCGATTTCATTTAGCCATCCTGATTATAATCAGGTATTCCCTAACAAAATCTGGGCCGGATTTATACCGTTTCCTTCACGACCATGTTGAAGAAGCTTTTCAGTGTAACTTCAGGGCCTCACTGTGAACGAACGGCTGGATTTAAATGCTTCGGGTGGTCTCAAAAATTCCCGACTTCAAAACCTATACAAAAACGTTTAAAAATAATGAGATAACGGCGTCCTGGAAATGTCAACCCCTATTTTTCACCCCTTAGAGATGACTGACGGTAACGCCGAGCTTCACGGACCAACTAGACCCCAAATGGGACTTACAAACCAAATTTCATCAATTTTGGTTCATGGTAACTAAGGAAAGTGCGAAGTACGGCGTACAGCGAGAAATTTTTTGATTCTTTTCGGATTCTACGTACCTATCTTTTTTTCATGCTTGATTCCAAAGGTTCATTATTGAAAATAATAAACCAAAAAACATAAAACCTAAAATAATAAACCAAAAAACATAGAACCTAAAATAATAAACCAAAAAACATAAAACCTAAAATAATAAACCAAAAAACATAAAACGTAAAATAATAAACCTAAAAACTATGGTAGGTGTTACATCGATGCACCGGTGTCGGCGGTGTCAAATCACGAACTAAAGCTTCGCTGGCCGAAGTACCTAATTTTTGAGTGCACATCAATATTTTGGAGTGTGTGACACACTTCTAGGAACGAGTGCTCAGTTGTCAACCGCGATATCGACCTTCGCGTCCGCGGGGGTCACTTGGTTGTTAAATGTAAACATATTTCTAACCAATTTGTCCAACAGAAAATGTTATGAATAACATAATTAATATAATTCATACGCTTCAGCAACAACAATTCGATCAAGGTTAGGTACATCAACACACGCACACGTAGACAAGATCCTGATTCAAAAAATCTGCATCGATTAAGCCGCCCGAATTAATATTCATGGATCAATCTTTTAAAACCCCGTGCCGTTTCGCACGTAGAAGACAGATTTGCGTATCAAAGAGAACCTAGCTTCAGACTGCGTATATTGAACTTACCTTTATTTTCAGATTGTGCCTAGGTACGCAGTATTATCTCATGTACTTATATCTATCTACATTCATGAAATCAAGATTTATCCGTTTGCGGGTAGATAGAATCATTAAATTTTGCATTTATTTGCCAATGAAGACACGACGATTGACATCATTATAGGTAGGTACCTACCTATAATTATGTTAATGATTGTCTTCTTGAGTTCTTATTGTGTTTGTCTGTATATTTGCTAGCATTTCACGGCTCCAGGAATTGGAACGTCCAATACTGAAAATCTTCAATTAAACGACATCTATAATAAAATCTTTGACCTTCGGATTAGGTAAGAATCGGATACCTATGAGGATGCAAGAGTTATGGAACATGTTGCCATGTGGAATAAACAAAAAATAAACCTTCAGCTCACCACCAATTTATTTAAAACAAAGCTTTTCGCTCAAAATCTGATCATTCTGTTATCTGTGTTTATGTGATTATCTGATGATGCTCAGAATTTGAGCGAAAAGCTTTGTTTTAAATAAATTGGTGGTAAGCTGAAGGTTTACTTTTTGTTTATTCCACATTGCAAGATGGCTTACCACAAAAGGTATGTTATTAAATTCGATGAATTGATAGAAGATGTTAATTATTTGGTGGGTGGGGGGGGGGGGATGAACCGTGGGTACGAAGTTTAACTTGAATATAATATAGGTATATGAAAAGTGAAAATCTATCATTTGGATCTCCAATGCATGAAACGTATTTTGGAGGGGTTTCCGGTTCACAGGGATCTCTGAAATTTTGGAACGAGCCAAACCGACCAAGCCAAAATTTTATTTGAAAATTCGTTAAAAAAAGAAAGAAAAGAAACACGCTGCAAAGTCCTTGTCACATGGGTTTATTATTCTATTGGACATACCTACGGAAATGTTGGCTGCTCATTTATTGTTTATTTCATGTGCAATAATTGAAACAGCTATTTTTGATGGTTTCCACCGATTTTGGCCCCCAAAACAGGTATTAGGTACGCTCCCTTTTTTTTTTCAAATCATCTTTGATCGGTAGTGCCATCGTCTCAATCCACGTGTTGACACTTCTTCTAGCGTTATTATACAAATTGATGGTGACTTCAGACGATTTCCCTGGTTTTTGACTCATAAAAAAATCAATTTTGGGAGCTGAACGTTTGGCAGAACCTCAGTTTTCCACTCTTTGGTCAAAATCGACTTCATATTCGGTCTTCTCGTCCCAAAAAACGTGGAAAACGATACCTCAAAAGCTCATGTTACTAAAACACAAAAAATACCTATTGGTATACCCATTTTTCATTAATAACACCCCTGGGTATTTTCCGATCGGCCTGCAAAGTTTCGGGACACAACTAGGGCCCAAATGGAGCATGTGTGCGAAAGAACGAATTTTTTAGACCGAAAATGAGGCCGGTACACGTGATACGGCGTACGGCGGACGGACATTGCATTTTCTGTATCTACGCACCTTGAAACGTAAAAGAGAAAATTATGAGGGGGTGTTATAAAATTTTTTTGCTGAGCAAGTACATAGGTGTATTGTTCACAGAATAATAAACCAAAAACCATAACATACGCGTTTGGTACGCACCTACAACGTTGGCCTGTGTATTAGGGTACCTGTTGGACCAAATTGCCAAATTATGTTTGAGAAGTATTAGTCCTGTACAGATCAGCTGTCAGTGGGTTGTAGTCGATTAGTAGTAATCCTACTACTGTGCTATTCTATGTATTTTGTGTAAAACGGTATGAGTTTATTCAGACTTTCAGTCTTACACTAATAGATACACATAGGTACTGATTAACTTTTAACAACAGGAACGTGCTCGCTCATGATAGAAACCAGTATTTCAACACAACCCCGATCTCCGGTACGTACTTTTCCACGTGCGGCCCCCACCAGGGACACGTGGGGTTCCCAACCGCATGAGTCACTTGGCCATCTTCCGAGATCTAGTTCTGCAGACGGGAGGCTACTAACGATCTGACCGGGTCGACAGCATCCACGCCCGGAGTTGCTGCAAGCCAAGTTAGGTGGGGGAACGTCCAAACGATGTGATCCCTGTTCGAAGACTGGAGTCTCCACGGAAACGATCAGTGTGGATGGCCAGCGAATTAGGTAGGAAGATGAACTAAGATAATATAAAGATGAATTTTAGAACGAAAACAACGTCATATCGGTTTCATAGCTTTTTAAGTTCCACCGCCTAGCACAGTTGTAGATCCCAACATACGGTGGGTTGCTAGGTTCCTGTTCAATGCTAGGTTGCTTAAATGTGTTGCTAAACATATTCTTTAGCGCATAAGCACTGACTGGACTATTGCTGAATGTTTGTTTTGGTCTTCTTGTTTTAAAATCTACCTAATTTATTGATGAAATCGAAGCAGAACGAATTTACATAATATCAGAAAAGGGCTCATCCAAAAAACATCACCACTTCCTCCGAGCAAATTGCTTTATCATGGCTCCAAGGCCATCCTGAGCCTTCAAGAGAAATTTGTGAAAAACACTATCCATCCTGAAAAACCACCAAATTAAAAAGGAAGACTGAACTATATTGTATAGAGAAAAAGAAAATTTAGCACAACAATATCACTAGGTAATACCGCAGAACCAAAATATCACAATAATATCAACTCAAATCCAAGGCCAGTTGCAGACCTAAAGAACGCAATATTTATATACTTATTTGCCGAAAGCTCGGCGAAAAAGGCGATAAAGTTTTTTGTTTTGGAAAACAAATTCGAGCGATCTTTATCATTGGAAACATTGTTTCTATCGATCCCATCAATCTAATTTTCCCATAAATTCCTTATTTCAACATTTTTCCAAGTACCCTACACCGAAATGAAAATATGTCTACTAGCCATTACAAAAAGAGAGTAAAGCGGCGGTAGGCATGTTAATGCATTAGAATCATTTGGTTCCTAAGAGATCTACCGAAATGTAAGTAGCTACTTGATTACCTATCCAATATGTGCAGGTAGGCATGATTTTGGAACTCAGAAAAGAATATTATTATGTTGACGAATTTAATTTATGAAATAGAGAAATTCAATTTTCGATTTCAAGTGGGATTCAGTGCCCTTAAAACCAATATTTTCAAACAAACATGTCATCTAAATTGGCCATGGAAACGAACCGAAAGAAGTTTGTAAGTTCCATTTTACAGATCTCTTAGTTCGCTAATGAGAAGCGCTCGTACTTCTATCTCCTCACGATAATTCTAGAATCAAATTCATGATCTTTTAATGTAAAAAATAAATAGAAAAGGATTGGGCAAGTTCTCCATAGCAATATTTAAGCCCAACAAAATAATATTGTTAAATTTGGGATATTTTCATGGAAATCGATGAGAATTCAGTTCTGCTTTTGGATCCATCCAAAAAGGAGGTTTTTACAAACAACTTAACGCATTTTTTGGACCCAAGGCCCTTCCCCTCCTTGGACTACTCGATAGGGAATATTTCAAAGGGGTATTTCATATAATTTGGCAATATTCTTCACCAATATTAAACAATTTATCGAAATCGGATGTCGTGGAACGAGGGAAAGGCATATCAAAGAGATCTCCGCTCGTTCTCAGAACGAAATTTATGTCATTCACGTCGCCACGCGCCAAAAACTAGCGTAGTAAAACGCCAACAGATATCATCAACACAACGGAAGCCTCGCAGACAGTCTAACGAATAACCGATGGAAAAAATAGCCAATCGCGCCACCCTTTAGTCATATTCTTTGATTCACAGATGCTGCGAAGTTTTTTTAAGCGTTCTGTCTATTGTTAGAACTAACATTCAGATGAATGAACCTGATCCGGAGCGGAAATGTTTCATCTGGGGATTAACTGAGTCACAATCGTAGGCTGAAATTAAAAATGGAAATTCTTAGAAAATTTCCAACGCGCAAGATTTATGCATTTTCCGAAAAAGACGAACCAATTTCATCTGCTACCTACGAGATGATCTGTATACAGTAATTTTTGAAATTTTGTAAACTTTATAAACGTCAGATGCCTACTACAGTACTTTTTCTTCAATAGCCCGTTGAATCATGTTTGGTCTTTGGTTGAAGTCTTTGGTTGAACTCCAGCTTCAAAACTTTGGCCGCCCTTGGGCTAGAGCCCTCACAAAATTACTGCGTGTAGAGAACAACACCTGCCACACACATAGCCTACTATATACGGTATGGTTCACCTACTGTAATCCTGAATTTTCCTTCACTTATGATTAGGGGTACCATGAAGTTTAAACTTATTGTAGTTTTTTATTTATTTAAATGGATTAATTTGTATTTTGCATTAGGAGACGGTATGTACCTACCGTGGAACGGTTCGTTGTTTTCGTTACCTAATATTTTCATGAATTTGATGAAACCTATTTTTGAATGTGGAAAGGCAACTCAAATTGTACAAGGAAACTTCATGCATTAAATACTTTTGATCACATTTGGTTACTGTTACGACTGATAATATTTGAAAGTGGTATTGGGCTGGAATTTTCAGGTGGACAGACGTTGGCTGTTAGGTACTCAAAACAGTGTAGGTGTAGCAGTAGGTTCAGTTATTGCAAAAGTAGCGCGAATCCTAAGCCTATTTTATCACATCCTTGAGATATGCCCTATACACCCATCAAAATCAACAGCTGACCAGGATATTCAGGTGCAGTCCCACAGAAACCCAAAAATCTGTACAAATATCATCAGAATGAAACATCCGGTTGCAGCTACCGGGTATAATTAAGTATGATTAGGTATGATAATTAAGTATGATGAAGTGGTATAATTAAGTATGAGTGCTATGCATGACAAGTAATATTATTAGTTCAATGTCACGCCGAGCATTCGCTGGGTCTCATTCAGCTAGCAAGCGTTTGATCCGATTCTCACGTTGATGAGAATGATGAGAGCGAGTGAAGTCATCTGGACCAGGCGCCACAAATGATGTGCCCGCTAAAGGAAAACTCGCGATGGAATAGCGTTGATGAATTATTTATTGATTGCGACATATGCTGTAAAATAGCTTATTCTACTATGGTAAAACAACCACAACAGGTCACAAGTCGTGACTTCGAAATTATACGATGATCTGCGATCTGCAGGTGAGGATTAAGTTTTATTACTAGTGCAATATAGTGCAAAGCCTTTTAACGCGTAGAACGCCACGTGAAATTTTATTTTAGTCGCTGAAGTGTTCATCATGAGTTGTCTGTGCCCAAGTTCTGGGCTGATGCGAGATGCTTATAGCACACATAATGTCCCTTGATCTAAACTCAAAAAGGAAACAGGCTTAATTGCAATAATCCGAATAACACGATTTGAATCAAACATGGAGGATCAATCAAGGACAGTTATGAATGAACACGTAATCTGGGATTATTGGAATTTCGACGATCAAACCGGGAGGTTAAAGAGCGAGAGAGAGAAAGGTGGGTTCAAATACCGGATTTTGGTGAAATGACAATGGGAATGATTTGTTTTGAATGAGGCTTGGGGAATGGAACAGAAAAAGAAGATACCAAATCGAAGTTTGCTGTCATCGGAGTTTCAAGTCTGTCTAAAAGGGGGCATCAGATACAATAGGGGCATAACCCAGACACTATGAATTCAGAAGATCAGAATCATAGCAACATCTGCGGAAGACCAGACAACACTGTAACAGATTCTATTCGAACCAAATTTATCGGATCAATTGGATCTTCGTATCCGCAACCTTGAAATCCTATATGTGGGAACTTAATTTTTGGACAATACCTTGTCTGATTTCGCCCAAATGTGATTGGCATCTGGTTAAGGAGTTCTTTATCTGAGTACCTCAGTAAGGGAGTACCTCGGTAAGTAACGCATTTAATAACGGTCATAACGCACCTAGTATTTTAAAACCGTAAACATTTTCTTATTTTAGTCGGTAAAAGTCGTCTAGGTACTAGTATCCCTAGGTACTAGGGAAGATAAACGCGACTATCGAGATAATCGAATGCTGCGATTATATATCGATTACTACTGTCAGAAATGGCCGGATCGGGTTCTGGTAAGATAAAGGGTAATAAATAAATCGATATATAATCGCAACATTCGATTATCTCGATAGTCGCGTTTATCGTCCCTATAATGCACTAGTACCGTCGTCTATTTTGTCGACACACCCGCCCTGTATATGTGACCGTCCACAGGAAAACGTACCTTAGCTTCCCAGGGCCACCTGTACCTCATATCCTTGTTCAGATGCTTTTTTCGGGTCTTCCGCACCTTCTTTTTTTTGTGCGAAGAAGAAGTTTGCTATCGTGCTGTTTTTATCTGTTATAAGACCTGTTGATTGTGTGTTTTGTGTTTTGCAAAAAAATTTTAAATAAAATTTAAAGTACCTATAACAAAAATATTTTGGTAACCCTCCCCCCCCCCACCATTCAGGTTTTATTACATTTATGTTCGCAACGAACTAGAAATGTAATAAATCAAGTCGGAATTAAATAAAAATACACTGCCAAGGTGATGGCACAGGAGCTTCCTCGTCACAATCAGAGTGACCCATTATAAAATAGAACAGACTCGGAAGCAAAATAACATAACATAACATAACATAACATAACATAACATTACATTACATTACATTACATAACATTACATAACGTTAAATATACATATTACATAACATTACATTACATAACATAACATTACATAACATTACATGAAATATACATATTATACATAACATGACTTCCATAATACATTACGTCCATTATACATAACTAGCCTGACCGCTCGCTTCACTCGCTATCCGAGATTCGCTGTACACAGTATCGTGGAACCAACAAACGACGGAAAAATCCCATACCCTACCGGGTATTTGTGCCCAATTTTATCAAAATCCGTCAAGCCATTCAGGAGTTGACCATGGTCGACCATATTTCCGCTATGGTCAGGGAATTAAAAATGCGCCTACGTTCAACTTGGGAGGCTACCGGATATTGGTGCCAAATTTGGTCGATATCCGTTGAGCAATTCGGGATTCGACCATGGAGGGGCCCATGGATGCGCTAAGGTCGACCGCGGGGGTAGTCCGAAGGGTCGATCGTAGATAGAATTTCACGTAGATTACGAATACGCGATAAAAAATAGGGGTTACCATTTCAATTAACGAAGTTGACCATGGTCGACCATAGTTCCGCTATGGTCAGGGAATTAAAAATGCGACGTTGCACAACTTGGGAGCCTACTGGATATTCGTGCCAAATTTGGTCGATATCCGTTGAGCAATTCGGGATTCGACCATGGAGGGGCCCATGGATGCGCTATGGTCGACCGCGGGTCGATCGCAGATAGAATTTCACGTAGATTACGAATACGCGATAAAAAATAGGGGTTACCATTCCAATTAACGAAGTTGACCATGGTCGACCATAGTTCCGCTATGGTCAGGGAATTAAAAATGCGACGTTGCACAACTTGGGAGCCTACTGGATATTCGTGCCAAATTTGGTCGATATCCATCAAGCCATTCAGGAGTTGACCATGGTCGACCATAGTTCCGCTATGGTCAGGGAATTAAAAATGCGACGTTGCACAACTTGGGAGCCTACTGGATATTCGTGCCAAATTTGGTCGATATCCGTCGAGCCGTTTGGCCGTGCATAGAAGGACAGACAGACAGACAGAGCGCATGCGCAGGGCGAACCGCTGGCTCTATCATGTTGAAATTTATATGGGACCTCAATGGGCCCTACCCGCTTAATCCCTGAGAATTACATTGAAATTGGGTGAAATCTTTGGTTACTACGGCTGTAACAAGGAAATTGAATCTATTTCACGCCAGCGCATGCGCAGAGCGCACCGAGGGTCCGATCATGCTGAAATTCATACTGGAACTCACTAGGCCTTGTCCAAACAACCCTTGAAAATTTGAGCGAAATTGAATCAAAATTGTGAAAGTTATGCGTGTTTGTTGAATTTAACGTTAGCGCATGCGCAGGGCGTACCGCTGGATCAATCATGTTGAAATTTGTATGGGACCTCAAGGGGCCTTATCCGCACCATCCCTCAAAATTTGAGCTGAATCAATTCAAAATCGTGGAAGTTATGGCTGTAACAAGGAAATGCGGACAGACTCACAGACTCACAGACCCACAGACCGACAGACACGGAACCAAATTTGTTCAGTAGGCTTTGAAACGCAAAATGCAAGTGGAAATTTTGATTTCTGAAGACAAAAATTTTTTGGCTCACGAAAGTGAACACAAGGCTTCCGCTGCTTCGCAGACTCGGAAGCAAAATTCAAAACGACTGTGGTACCATTCAACACAAAACTCACTTTTGGTTTATTATTTTCAATAATGAACCAGTGGAATCGGCATGAAAAAAAGAAGTCGGATCTTCCAAAACTTCCAAGAAGTCTTACCCCCCTAAAAATTTGATGGTTTACGTTTCAAGGTACGTAGAATCCGAAAATCCAATAAAAATATTTCTGTCTATCCGCCGTACGCGCCACTTTTCTTAGTTACCATGAATAAAAATTGATGAAATTCCGGTTATAGGTTCCGTTCGGGGTCTAGTTGGTCCTCGAAGCTCGGCGTTACTGTCAGTCATCTCTAAGGGGTTCAAAATAGGGGTTGCAATTTTCAAAACGCCGTATCTCAAAAACTTTCGATTGAAGGGTATGGTTTTTTTTAACGATATTAAATTTGTCTTGAGCCAAACAATTTTTTGAGACCACCCCGGAGCACTGTACGTCCAGCCGTTCGTGTGCACCAAAAAGCTTCGTCATCACGATCGTGAATCAAACGGTATAAATCCGGCCGGCATTTCATCACTAAGGAGCACCTGATTCTAATCAAGGATGGCTGTATGGTCGAGTTGGTTGTTGTGCGATATTATTTCATTAGATAAGTGATGGACTATTGGATTCTGTTGGTAGGTACTTGTGAAACTTGAACAAACTTTGAAGTATTATTGATGGGTAAATTATTACAAAACGGTAAATTATTACACAACGGCAAATTATTACACAATGCTAAATTATTACACAACGGTTCATCTACCAAGAAGGGGCTGGATTTTGTTGATCGGTACTTTTGCAACTTGAACAACCGTTGAAGTATTATTCATGGGCAAGTTATTACACAACGGTTCATTATACTTGACCAGAGGGTAGGTACTGACCACAGAAAACAGTGATCTACGCAGAAGAGGCATCTATTTCACTCCACATTAACAATTTTTCTTCAGAACTTCATTATTTGCGTTTCTTTTCGCCATTTTAGTTACTGTTTGCCATCGACATAATTATTTTAGCAACATTTATCTCTTGATTTAGGTAGGTACCTAGTAACGAGTACGGGGTTAGGTACTTACCTACGGAGGGTCTGCAATCTACTTAATATGTATATAGTAGTACATATTTTATATAGACGGGTTATCTATACAGAGAGCTGTGGTCTGTAACAGAAGGGTATTCTGTACAAAATAATAAACCGTTGTGCAGGGATTTGCAGTGTTTTTGGCAATTGACTCAATCTAAAAAAAAAAATTAATTATTGGATGGAAATCTACTCTAATACATTCCCAACAATAGTAATAGTACTAATGAAGAGGGAAAAAAGTCAAAAACCAGGCTGAAAAGGTGCAAAAACTATGTCAAAACAGTTTCTAAAACTTTGGTCGCGTTTTTCTCAAAAACAGCTTTCTCGCAATTCAGAGGTTCAAAAAATGATAAATTTTCAACGGATTGAGATATCTAAAATCTGAAAACGGCATCGTGTACAGAAACGTCTCGTCTATCAGGAAATGCAATAAACCCGATTTCAAAATCCGGAAGCTAAGGTACGTTCTCCTGTGGACGGTCACATAGGTATTGGATTAGGATCAGAATCATTTGTCTCGAGTTGGTGCTGTGCTGGGTGGCAACAGCCCTTGTTTTTGTCATCATTGACGCCGTTATTTCCGACTGCGGCCCAATTAGGACATAATCCCCACCGAAAGTTCTCCGCCTTCAGACAGCAACATCGCAAAAGCTCTCACGGGTACAGTCCCGTCACGAGGCTCCATTGAAAGACACAAATCGATCCAGGGGCCGAACGAATTTGACGGAAAGTCAGGTTCAAGAACGGCAGGGGTGGTGAAAATCTTCGGTGAATGACGTCATTTCAAGCCCCCTGACCTTCCTTCCGGTTTCCAGATCCGGATGATTGTAATTAACGGCGCCTCGTCCAAATCGTGTTCCTGACGTAAAAGATGAACCCGGGACACGTGGTTCTGACGTTCGGCCGCTCCAGTTCCATTGACGATTGAACAATCGGCTGAATTTCTCGTTTCAAATGCGGTTCCCGGAACTAACGCCCCCGCGGAGAGGGCTGATAGGTGGGCGTAAGGTGTGGGATTCATCAATGTGATCGGATCTATGAATGAACTGCGTCGGTGGCTGTCTTGCGCGGGCGGCAGATAAACTTGGAGCTACATTTTCCAGAGTAGAACTGGGGGGCCTATTCACTAAAATAGGTAGTGGAAAGAGATTATCTATTTTGAAAATCTCCTGGAAGAGATAGTCTCCCTCGGCAGACAGTCTCTTCCAATGTCTCAGGGGTTCGTCTATTTTACACAATAGCTCCAGTAACCTTGAGAAAGAGATATGGATCCTAGTGCATGAAAATCCCATAGTATCCATGAAGTGCGAGATGTTTGTGCCCCAGGGTGTTCAATTCCTTAATAATGAACGCATTTCTTAGTAATACATATTCAATGGGTACCTACCTACCTACCTCAATCCATAATTGGACGTTTTAACTCATGAATCGGATAAAAGTTTAAATGGAATTGAAAAAAAAAGTCTCAATTATAAAAAGAAAAAGTTCGGAAAATTTAACGCTCTTTCCAACGGTATACTCAGATTTGATTTTACTCTTCATATTAAGGGAGTTATGGCCTTTTCAGTGACCAAAGGTCGAAAACACGAAAAAAATCTTAACAGTGAAAAAACTCAGGTTTTTAGTGGTTTACAAAAAAAACTTTATAGGACACTTTTTGTTGGAAATTAGTTGTAGAACACGTGGGTGAAGTTTTTCGGATCATAAGTGAGACACCCAGTATATATATTTGTTATGAAGTTCTGATGTTGTCAAAAAGGATAAATACATTCATAATACATACTTAATTATAAAATATATATATAGATAATGACAGGCAATATACTGACACGTTTTGGTACCATTGCAAAAGTGTTGTTGTTGTGCTTTTCTCTCGAAGATTCGGTAAAAGAAGCGTTCAAAAGTAAGAACCCTGATATTTTTCGTTCAGCCAGTATTTCGTGTGTTGTTTGTTCGGTAATACTTGTTACGGAAGGGTCCACAGGCAAGTAAAAATAACCGTCTGTTAGTAAGAAAATAAGGAACGAGGATCAGTAAAAAAATATTAGTAATTAGGTATCGTTTTACAACTTGAAAATGCGCCGAATGATCGAGCGACTGTGACGCCACAAAATGCGATTGCCATTCACCGAAGCCCCGACTCGTAATTAATTCAGAGCGATTCCTTTCCGCTGTCCGCCTTTTCCAATCCGCCCTCGAGCCCCCGACGAACTTCCGATCTCGTACGCCAATGACGTCTAAAAGTCCGTGATTCAAAGCGGTTTTCTTCTCGTCAGAGGAGGAGACAGGATCTGAGGATTCGCATACGCAGACAGTTTGATGTCTGGCGACGGCGACGGGAGAATTCGAGGAATGCTGTACCCAAACCAGCAAGTGACCGACACATGAATCAACTCTCGAGATGTCCGGGTTATGGGTTCACCAAATAAGGCGATAAAAGTGTTGGTTTCAAACGTATGTTTAAAACAAGAGTTTCAACTGGGTTCGAAAAGCGAGCGTATAGACAAGTTTTAAACAGCGAATAAAATAGTTTTAAACGATCATTTAGCGAATTTTCAAACAAAATGATGCTATATTGCAATGGGTTCAAAATTTTCAGAACTTGAATTTTTGGAAATTATTTATAGGCAAATCTGTTTCACAACATCCTGAATTCATCCCTAGATTTTAACAACAATTTATAAGCATATAGGTATGTATTTATATATCCCAGATATATGAAAATAATTATATATATCCATATATACATCCAGATGATATCTGACCTTGGGTACATGATAAAAATTCCAAATTTCGCCAATTGCCAAACAAAAGGATGAGTTCGAAGATGAGCAATTTTCAAAATTCTACGGGGGGGGGGGGTCAAATTTGAGTTTTTTGGGGGGTAAAAACGGCTGAAATTGCGAACCATTGATATAAAATCACTGAAAGTGGTATGGAAGAGTGAGTAAAGACAGAAAAATACCACTTCAGTTGTTTTATACAGAATAGGGGCCAAATTGGGATTTTTGGGGGGTCAAAAATTGGCATTAAGGGCTAAAATCAATTAGTTCACCTGACATTGTGTGGGATGGTGATTCACGAAGGAAATTTCGATGATAAAAATATTTTTCTCAAAAAAGAGTGGGTGAAATTAGAATTTTTATAAGGGTCTAAAACCGGTAAAAATGGCTAAAATCACGAAAAAAAAAAACATAATTTTATGAAAAGTGGTAGTAGTTTCTTGCTATATCATCTTTTTACACAATAGCACGTATATTTAGTTCCACTCATGAGCGAATTTTCTTCAACTACATAATTATATTGAACATTTTCTACGGTTTGCCCACAAATTTAAACATTCTTCAGGCCCAAACGTTCTAGCGATTTGTAATTGGTTGTAGTGTCAAGTTATCACTTGTTGGGGAACTCTCTAGATTAATTCGTCCGCTACAATACTAAACGCCGCTATAAAGTTTCCGAGGCTACCTAGCGGTTCCCTGACTATGATACCAGAGTTTATAATATGATATAGTAATCTACAGTATGATACCAGAGTTTTGAGTCGTATCATTCGAGCCGGACATTAGAGTTTCCGTGGGTAGTTTTCTCCGACATTTTAGGAAAATGCCGATAGCAGGTGCTTATTGGTGCAATAACAGGTCCTAGTGAGGGGGTGAGAAGAGGGGCTCACGTACTGTTCTGAAACGTGTGTGTTTACCAGAGCCACATTCATTTCCATTTTATTTTGCATTTACAGGAAATTAAATTCCACTTCTCCCGCACAGGTAAAATTTACGTTCATCTATAGGTTTGCCTACTGAATGATTTTTCCTCGCATACTTGCGGGTTTTCACAATACCAGAGTACCTATCATACCTATCTATATATAGACTTGTTATACTTCTTTCATGAGCGATCATATTGGTTTATTATTGAAATTACAACCCAAGACGAGCTATACCTGTGTACTGCAGTGAGAAATCATCAAAATCTGACGGCTAAAGTTGTAAAAACAACCAGATTAGAACTACGTGAAACCTTCCACACACGCACTTGTCCACGCAAATATGTTTTTATTTAATGTTCGATCCCCCCCCCCCCCCCGGGCTGAACACTGATTGATGGTTTTAGGTCGGGGATAATGGTTGTTTACATCAGATGATTCAACACTGCTAACTGTTGAGTAACCCTGAAGAAAGTGGTCAACTCGTTAGCCCTGGATCGCCTGATTGGTCCGGGAGAAAGTGGCAGAACCCTCTAGATGGTTTGTTTGTTTGTTTACATTTTGAAAACATGCCAACAAAAATATTACATAACAAGTAGGAAAGTACGTGCCTAACTAAAAATAACGGTAAACTTTTAATTCGTGTACCTACGCGCATAAAGTATGACAGATCCGCGTGAGGAAGTAACAAAAAGTGCGTCACATAGGTAATTATTGTACCTATGCCACGTGGACTATGATACTCCGGCCTCAACTAATTCATGCCAAATTTTTTGTTTTTGAAAATTGCACATGTGGTACAAAATGGTACACATGATGAATGCATACAAGTTGTTTGGGTGTAGCAGTAAATCTTTTTGGTCATTAGCTACATGTATAAAGAGCTGTGTTGTGCCTTGCCCACTTCAGCTCGAATGTGCTGCAGTCTTGGCGTACAGGTGCCTAATAAATGTGCACACGTTTAAGGCGTAATGAAAAAATTATTGTGGTTGTTGCACCTCTTGCACTCATCCCTCACACCGCCCTACTTGAGGTCCCGACGCGGGAAAGTCCGACGTTCACTTCATTTCCAAACGTGACCAGGATGCCTCAAGTTGGGTCATTGTTTGTAGTCCTGGAGGTACTCAACTGTGATTCACACGACCCCGGACGGTCTATTTTCGGGCGAAACTCCTCGTTTTTTTTCCTTCTAGCTTCAACGAGCTCTGGTAATACCCAAACAATAGACCTCCGGTCTCTGGGGCTTTCCAGAGTGGCATATGCCTCTCGCTTAGTGTTCACTGCCTCGATGACCCGTGCTTCCACAGGTTGTTGGTTTTCAATGTACAACTCGTACCAGAAATTTGACCCATCAAGCCGCTGCAGACATCCCCATCTCTAATTATTCATTGGACAAGACGTGAATTCGTCGATCACTCGTGGGCCACGTGAGCTTGGTACCTCGTGTTCCAAGAACCAAACGCCCGCGATTTTCGTCGATTTGTCATCGCCCTCAGATGAAAGGGATAACGGCAGTGCAAGGTCGAGTCCCGGACACGAGCTATGACTTGGTCCCTCCAAACCCTCTTCCCTAATAGTTTGTTACACAAAGCTTCAAGAATGCTACATCTGAATCACTGAGGGTGTTGTACCTACATCCTTGTTGGCCTCAAGTACCGATTTCGACTTCACTACCTCGTCATGGGGCAGAGTCAACGCAAACAACTTAGCGCCCGGGTCCTTTCTTCTTTCATTGTTGAAATATGAGATCATAATCGTTTAATCATAACAGGATGCCCTGTTCAGCCCCCTAAGGGGCTCCATGACGAAAACGATCGCTATTTCGTGGATGAATTAATTGGATTTATTATCGTAACATTATGACCGACAGCCACGGAGCCATTTTGGACCAACTTTTTGAAAATACAAACACTTTGGACCAGTTTTCGCTACCACTTTGGACTCGTAGAAAGCAACCTTGGCATCGACATTGAACCAGCTTTGGTACCAGCGTTTCCTTCCCATTTTCTGCAGGATGAGGACTGCCAGCGCATTATGCTCAGGCATGGTTAAAATGCTGGTTCATCATAGAAGAATTTCATATAAGCCAGAAAAATATAGTACACAGTCGGAGTTTACTGTTTTCTAGTAGGATATGATGCACCATCTTCACAATTATTATTCCAAGCTTCGTGCAAAGCTGCGTATTTCTTGATAACATCGTTACGATCTATGTTCACTTTCTTTAATCAATTTTATTTCAAACAAAGTTTCACTTTGGAATTCTTTCATACATCAATAACTGTGTGTATGTTCGGATGGGCAGACCCAACACATCTTTGGTCTCACACAGCAATTTTAGGTTTTCGGCACGTGTAAAAATGATGATTTCTTTATCGGGGTTGACGTAGGTAACAAAGCTTCTGTCCTTCCACGGTGACGCTCTCCAGCATTGAAAAAAACTGTAATACAAATTCTTGACTTTCGGGAATTGTGGGCTGCACATTTCGTCTTACCTTGTATACAGATTTTCTGAATGATTTCTGGCTGGAATGATCAAAATTTTGTGAATTCCCGTGTTGTCAATTTCTTTCATCAACAAGTTAAGTGAAGTTTCTTTTATTTCTTGGGGGCGTATGAAATTGTTTCAGCCACTAACTGCGAGTGCACGATTTCTATCCCAATATTCCATGACTTTTGGGTATACGGGTATAGGTATACGCAAGTAGGTAAGTATGTTTTCGTGGTCGGACGCAAGTGAAAGAAAACACTGGTGCAGTACCAAGTAGATACCTAACAATAAAAACATGGCTAGAGTGACAAAGTTCTGACTAGAACTCCCTTCTTCTTTTCTTAGTCAGTATTGAAGAAGAAAACATCCAGGACCTTTTGGCGTTGTACCTTTGTCAGATCTTAGAAGGTAGGTAGGAAACAGGTGCCTACATAAATATTTATTAAAATAAACACCGAATAAATTAATAGTCATCCTGAGTTTCTGACCGTTCAAAAATTCATTAACAGTTTTTGATCGTTCATTATTTATTAAAATAAACACCGAATAAATAAATACATGCTCATCTAGAGTTTTTGATCATTCAAAATATAGGTACCCAGCTGGATTGCATATGGAGGTCCCTGAGCTGGACAGACGCTTAATTTCAGTTTGAGCAAGGATCCTAATCCAATAATACAATGACTATTATACTCCTACGTATTGGTTAGATGAAACCTTGAAAAAGAGGAAGTTTCATAGTCATGATCTGACGCTATGTATAACATATAATTATACCAATAATAACATAATGTTTACCTAAAATTTTAGAGGTGGTGAGGGGGCGAGTGGCGGGGAGGGAGTGCGGATGGTGCGGGAGGGAGACTTTTTCAGCGGGCGCCTTAGGCGCCTCAAAACCAACTAGTACACAAGTACATTTCTAAAATATAATTATTTTTATAAGCCGAATTCAGGTAGGCAGGCCTAGTATTTATCACCAAGTTGAAGTAAAGGATCTTGATCATCAGTGATGAAAATTCGAACGGCAGATCCGCAGAACCTTCTATTTTTCTCCTTCTACGAGTTTTTCTGCTCTTTTCTTTCCTTTCTGAGAAACAAGCCGACCCTCGTTTTCTCGACGACAGGCAGTCTACGCCTTGCCGATGGTCACCTCATTGCTCATTCTACGTTCTACACCCTAATATTGTAATAAGTCTCGTACTACTGGAATGTTCAGTAAAATCATCGCTGATGGGCCTCGACATTATAATAATCGTGGCAAATAAGAAGAAAAATAATAATAATATCGGCAGGACCTCCGCGTTGGTTGACCTTGCTCACCTTTTGATGACAAAAACTGGTTCAAATAGGGTGCATTACGTCATAACCGCTCACAGGTGTGTAATAATGAATATGATCTTGACAGGTGTATCGCTATATAATTATGTAGTCTCATTTTGTTAAGCGTTCATCGGCAGGTCTTGTTAACATTTTTCTCTGAGATTTCCGCGTATGAGTTGACACACAGTGATCGTGCCTACCTATTTATATGTGAACTTGGTCGGAAAGATGAAAAATTATTCTTTGACCGTAATCTAAAATTAGGATGAGCTGAATACTTGGGGACTGTTGGCATCATCTGTCAGAATGTGTATTATAGTTAGTGTTCGAACAAGTAGATACACTCAACTGTAATTTAGTTAATAAGGGATTTGTTGGATGAGATCTTGAGCCAGACCAGAAGTGGGTTGTTATGTTTGTTTGCGTCGATGTAAACATTACCTACCTAATTAACTAACAAAAAGATGAATAAAATACTCGTATGTAGATTCAAATGATGATCCAGCCATGTGCAACGCTCGGATTAACACTGTTATGGTCATTCGCATATTGTTTATTCTTAGTTATTAGAGGCCATTCACAAAATTACAGGTTGCTAAAAGTCTACTTCTTGTATTATTAAGTTATACAGGCTCTTTTAAACACAGGCGTTGCGCTGTAAAATGGACCTATTGCGCTTTGGCACAGTGACCTACTCAGACGTCTGGTTTGAGGGAGGACGTGCTTCACCGAGAAACGCGCAGGGAACCACATACGACATTTAGCCCACTCTGGTTTTGCAGAGGTGGTGCTTCAGTTAAGAGGAAACTGATCTCCTCATCTTGCAATTATCAGTTGAAACTCGTCTTTAACTACTGAATCTAATAAACTTATTATAAGTACCTACTATTTGTTTTCACTAGGTAACCGTCCCACTGAACAGGACGGATGGCAGGGGACAGAGAAGGATTCGCAATTTCACACAGGCGCTATGCTCAAAGGAATTAGAAGTAATAGTAATAGCGTACAGTAAACCAATTATTAACAATACAGGCTATTAATAATAAATTAGTTACCTACCTAAATCCATTTCAGTTGTGAGTTTCGTGGGATGGAGTACTACGAAAATTTTCCGTTTACCTTCAACCAAATTCAATTTTGAGATTTTTTCAGCCACAACTCAGCTCTTCAAATAACCCAAATGTTTATGACAGATACAGCATGACATTACATAAATGTATCTGAAATATCGTTTCAAGGCATCCAAATTACATTTGTCATCCAGTGGGAGGAACATTATCCTGGCTTAAATGTTCCCCTCAGACCGGCCCAAAGAAGATAACTTCCTCTAGGTATACGTGGTGTTGTGTGGTGTGTTCCGAGGTGGGAACGTTGGTGCTAATTATCGAAGTTATTTAAGATACTAATCGAGGGTATAGATAATATTTATATGAACCTAAAAATCATGAGTTATTTGTCATTTACCCTACTTCGGAAGTTCATCATACTGATACTGATTAGAAGAGCATAGGAACTTCAACCTCCAGATAACTCTCTGTGGTCTGTCTTGTGGACGCCTTAATTGCGCTTTTCTAAAGAGAAGTTCTTGGTAGACCAAATGGGTTCACGACAAGAATCCAAGTGTTCACATACTTGTTGACAAATCCTACTGAACAAATTCCAAATTCCTATTGACAAATTACTTGACGTACTATGACTATGGGATGGTACGGCAATAAATAAAAACGTCTGCCAAGTCGAGCAGGCAGTATAACTTCCTCAAATATGTAACATGGACGTATATAATTAGCTGGTGGGTCCATTCGGTGGATAGGTGGAGAATTTACGCGTATGGATTTGAAATTGAGAGGTTCAAAAATGACAAAACAGTAGGATGGAAGAGGAGTTGCAGTAACAGCATTAATGGTGAGCGGTTTGTGGTGTCATACCACTTGAAGAATAAGTATTTCGAAAGTGTCGAAGCAAGTTCAAAATTTTATACTGAAACAAATGAGAAACCTAATTAAAATTGATAGAGAACTCCAAACACATGTATTTTTATGTATAAATCCAAATACATGTCATTTTCTAGGATAGTTATATGGTCTGTACTAGGATTTCAAATTTGCGCATGCGCAGATTAAAGTTACTGAACTTCATCATGACTTCAATATGGGATTATCTGTGGTCCAATCCCCAACTACCCTCCGAATGTATTAAGACCATTATTTCGTATAGTTTTGCCCTGAACAAGGAAGTGACCACAGACAGACAGACACGGAACCAAATATGTTTACATTGTTCATTATGTTACCCGATGTCTGAAACGTAAACTGAGAGTGAAAATTTCCATTTTGGAGGACATAACTTTTTTCGACTCTTGCAGGAATACAAACCTTCGGTAGTGAGGAAGCAAAATATTTATATCAGTATTTTTGATCTCCAGCAGTATTTTCAGCTGCATGTTAGTTTGGACCAAATTAAAACGATATTCTAATTTAAATCCGACTACTCTCTGCCTGCTATTCACAAATGTAGCTCAAATTCACCACGCTGAGGAACAGAAAGGTCCATCATCAGAGTAAGAAAACAAGAGGCAAGGGATGGGAGATGGATGATGGCGAAGAGGTAGGTAGCAGAGTCCTTTTTCCACATTCTTACAAATGATGGTTAAAACAGACAACCGACAAAACATGGATATCCATCTCATCTTAAGTGGCAGGTTAGCTGAGTGGGAGCTGGGACGCAAAGGTTGTTCAGCCTCTTAGACAATTTCGACCAATAGAAACGGAGAGCGATTGGTTTATTTCAAGCTTCAACTCAGTTATAAGCAACCTAAGTACCTACACATTACACTGCGCTACTTTTTAGAAACCGGGAAAGTATGAAACAACGCTGCCGTTGAACCTTTGGGACCTTTCAGCCGTACGAACCCTGCCCTAACTCAGCGCATCAAAAGATAATCAACACCTCGTCAACAGAAACTCAATTTTAATGTCAGTTGTATGAGCCACACTCGTCCGAGTAGATATATAAATTATTAATAAAATATCCATATTTTAGTCTGAAAAATAACAAAGTTGGTTATACAATTTGGAACTCCTACGCACACGTTGTTAATTTGCGCACATACAACGAGCATCCTGTTCACAATTTGTTCATCATGTGACATCACCCTTCGATAAATGATTCCTCGTCTAATTAAAGGTGATCTAAGCAGACACCCAACCCCTTCGTTTTGTTTTTCTTTCCTTACTGATCGTTACTTTCTTGGAACTGAGGTAGCCGACACCTTGTTTTCGACGTCCAGCAGTCTACATCGTAGTGACCTTATAATCACATACAACTACTGATTCGTGGTACGGAGAAAAAAAAAATCTTTTGGAAATAAGAAAAGAACCTCTCATTTTTTTGCACTATCCGCTGAACGAAGGATTTTAATCCAAACCGGTATCCGTAGTTGCAGGTTTTAATAACAACTTGATTATGTAATGAGAAAATAATGGTAATTTCCCTCGTAATGCAATTAAATATGTAATTCAGTGCTTCCATGTGATTCACTGATTATTATTTTATGACAAGAAGACTGAGAAACAGGTATCACTACCTATGGGTTAAAAAATAGAACTCGTAGGGAGGATGTTAGTTGTTTTTACATAGTTGGTTGTTTGCATAAATGACGACGTTCAGAAATGTTCAGACGCCGCAAATTATTACACAACGGTTTGTCAGCTCCCTGTGTAGATAGATAGATACCCCTTCAGCGTATATCAAAGAATTCCTATTAGTGCGAGTCCTTGATTTCAGTATTTTTTTACCTACCTACCTACGCATGCGCACAAACAACAAAAGTGCCGCCAAAGCAATTAGTGTTGCATAAATATGCATTTTTCCACCGCCCCCATCCACATGATTCAACACTCATCTTGAACGAAATGCTGGACGTACAATAGTGTGGGTTCTTTAAAAAAAAATCAGTCAGGAATCAGTATTAAAAACATCATGAAAACCGTACTCGTCTATTGAAAGTTTTCGAGTTAGTGTTCCGCAAATTCCGAACTTTTTTAATCACCCTTTAGAGAAGACTGGCAGTATCGCCGAACTTGCGGACC
Source organism: Leptopterna dolabrata (assembly GCA_954871275.1). Lineage (NCBI taxonomy): Eukaryota > Metazoa > Arthropoda > Insecta > Hemiptera > Miridae > Leptopterna > Leptopterna dolabrata. The sequence goes on along the minus strand of OX940987.1, from coordinate 15,946,410 downwards.
AACTGGACCCCAAATGAGACCAACAATCCGAATCTGATTAATTTTGGTTCACGGTAACTAAAGAAAATGCCGCGTACGAGGGGACGGACAGGAGATTTCTTATTCCATTTTCGGAGTCTACGTACCTTTTGAGAGGGGGGGGGGGGTTGAAATCGTTTGTATATGCTCGTTTCCAAAGGTGCCTTACTGAAAATAATAAACCGAAAACAGACTAGCGTATATCTCTCTGAACGAAACTTAATCTACGAGTTCATTCAACTGACCTGAAAGAGTACCGGGTACTTGAGAGCACCCTTGTTGTCCCAAGGCAACCTTTCTGGTTTATTATTATCAATAATGAATTATTTCCAATAATGAACCTTTGGAACTGACCACGCAAAACAACTTTTTAACCCCCTCACCCCCTCAAAATTTCATGGTTTACGTTTCAAGGGACGTAGAATACGAATATCGAATATAAATATTTCTGTCCATTCGCCGTACGCCGTCCACGGCTTTTTCCTTAGTTCCCAGGAACCAGAATTCACGAAATATGGTATATGGGTCCCGTTTGGGCTCTAGTTGGCCCCCGAAGCTCGGCGTTACTGCCACTCAACTCTGAAAAATAGGGTTCGAAATATCCGAAGTATCCCTAACTCGGAAAATTTCATTTTGAGGTGTGAGGTGCTTTTCGCATTTTTAAATATTCGATTTTTTTCTGAATTTTTGAGACCATCTGGAGCATTCTATGATGTCGTCATAAAATTTGCTACAAAACATCGAGCTGGGTTGAGAGCGCACATCACTTTTCTCTCGGCCAGGTGGCGGCCGTAGCGGAATGGTCTAGGCGTCCGGCTCTTACACTAAACTTAATATCAGAGGTTCGAATCCCGATTCACATCAACACTTCAAATCAACAATTTCCCTTCATAACCACATTTCTGTTTCTTTTAGCCATTTTAGCTATTGATTGAACATACAGCGCATGATATTAGCTTGTAGTGGCGAATAGGTACTAAACTACGGAGGGGCTGATCTATTCAGAAGGGTTATCTACACAGAGCGCTGTGATCTGTAACAGAAGGGTGTTCTATACTAAATAATAAACCGTTGTGTAGGGATTTGTACAGTTGTTTACGCTGTTTCATTGTCTCCCAACATTTCCTACCTAACAGTCTTGAACGTAATAGGAATATTAAATGTAAAGGGTTATTTCCGCTAGTATCAGAAGTGAGATTACCATACCCTCCGGAGGAATCCGTCGTCACTAGCGCTGGTCGAGTACTGGAGGCGAGCGCTTTCAACGTAAGGACATCATCATGAGGCCACCAAGTAAATTGGTATCCTCGACGGCATGATGATGATGTATGGTAATAGATGATTATGGAGGTATGGTAATTTCAGTAATAGGAATAGTTCAAGCCCCATAAATACCCATCAAGCAACTTACTCTTACCTTGGACGCAAATGGCAATACCCATGCGTCGGCGTTTATTATCACTGAAAGATAATAATTATAGAGAGATAGAGAAAATATGTAACAATTTAGGTTGCTTATTGACTTTGAAGAGCAACCTTTACTCCTACAATCAATCATGGTGGGAGGATGTAATCAATACTAAACTCTCGAATTTTTCTTAGAACCGCTCAATGTTCTGCAGTTTTCTTCGCTTTTCTACACTTTCGTAGTTTGCTTACTCCACCGGACAGGGAAACTCGTTTAAGGAAGTCAGTTGGTGAGTCAGCCGTCACGGTAGATTTCCTCAGGATCCTCCGCCGATTTCGGGGAAGCGCCAGCGTGAGCTGTCAGCCCAGCTACAGGTGTCGGCCGGGGTGAAGGCCGAACTAGCTCGTAGCTGCCACTAACTGCAAGGCCACTACTTTGCACAAGGGTGCTGATCAGTAAAGACCGATAATAGAGAACTACAGAAGGGAGAAATAATGGTGTCTATATCATCACTCTACTTTGTGATCAAGAGCAATACATGTTCACTATTTCAAAATTCACAATTATTGTGCCGCTGACAGGAAAAATGGGTAGGTACCGGAACGGGTTTTGTGAGGGAGAAGCTACCTATGCGATATTATTATAGAGACCTTACTGAAAAACTCCAAAGATAATGGAGCAACTGAACTTTTCCATAAATTTGAACAATACTTTGCTATCAAACGTGTTTGGATGTTATTCAGAACAGTTAATTAGGAAAAAACCAAAAAACTGCAAATTATTACACAACTGTTTATTACTTACCTACAGATGCCCCTTCTGCGTAGATCACTGTTTTCTGTGGTCAATAACTATCCTCGTGCTCTCCGCATTTCAGTCCTAAATCGAGTACTGGAGCCGGCGGGGCAGTTACAGTTGCATAAATATTTGGTGGTTTCGACAATTCTATCACTGACTATTACTGTTGTTATTCATGAAGCATAACGTTTGTTCAAGTTACAAAAGTCCTATCCGAAATAGCCATCATTCTTCAAATTAAATAATATCACTGACCTGTCACTTCGATTTCATTCAGCCACACTTCATTATAGTCGGGTGTTCCCTAGCAATGATAATCTGGCCCAGATTTATACAGTTTCATTCCCGATCATGTTGACGAAGCTTTTCGGTGCAAACGAACGGCTGGACTCCGGACTGTCTCAAAAAAATTCTCAAGTTCTAGATCAATTTAAAAACGTAAAAAAACCATAGGTCTACTGAGTTTTCGAGCTAGGGCGTTCTGAAAATTTCCACCCCTATTTTTTACCCCTTAGACAGTATTGCCGAGCTTAGCGGACCAACTAGACCCCAAATGGGACCTACAAACCAAATTTCATTAATTTAGGTTCGTGGTAACTAAGGAGAGTGTGAAGTACGGAGTACGGCGGACGGACAGAGATTTGTGTTCCATTTTCGGATTCTACGTACCTACCTTGAAACGGAAACCATCAAATTTTGAGGGGGGGGGGGGGGGGGGGGGGTTGTGCTCGATTCCGAACGTTCATTATTGAAAATAATAAACAACACTAAATTTTATACCATTGAGAGCGTATTAAGTAGTATCACGAAATACATATTGGTGTTTCTCAATATTAATCGCAGTCTTTCTCTGTTTCAGCTACCTACTCATTGAACTACCATTGCGTTGAGGTAAGCAGTCATTTTCTTTACAGTTTCCAGTGTCATTACATTTAGGTTTAGAAACCTCAGTCTTATCGAAATGGTATCGATTACCTCTGTTATGATAAATTCTACCGGTATGAGTGTCATTTGTATATGAGTGGTATTGTATTTGAGAAAGGTATAATTTGTGTAGGTAGATAGGTACCTGCTTCCAATATCCAACGTGCACGTTTAGAAACCACTCCTTGGCACAATATTATTCAACAATAAATTGTGATAACCACCACCTTATGAGGTACATAATGCGGGGAAGTTTATAGACGTCGTCAGATTTTATAATTTTTGATCCCGCATTTCTATTCTTTCATTTCCTTCCCATTTCAGCAAAACAACGTCCGATTTGTTCCAAAATTCAAAAGGACGTTGGGGGCTGTACCGAACGAATTTCCTGTCGCTCAAGTCGGGGATTATTCGAGAACAGGCGTATTTAGAACAGGTCCGATAATACCACGTGGAGTCAGTCGTTCGCAAACGATTGTTCTGTCGAGGGATGAAAGACCTATCGATGTTTCCAGGCCTTGAACTCTACCAGGGGCAGCCTTCTTAACTCTTGCAATCCCTGCCCTGGTCATCCCCCACCCCTCTAACTACTATACCTCACCCTCATTATTTACTATGTGACTGCCAATACAGTTCGGCGTATTATTTGTTTTCAATGACTTCAACCACCCCACGCTGAGTCATCAGTTCGTTAACCATAACACAAGATTTCAACGAGGAAGGCGAAACCTGCGAGACTATCACATTGACGCAATCTTCATAAATTAGGAAATGTAATTAAATAGTTTGGCTCCAAAGAATTTCCCTTATTTGTGTGAATTTACGTAGACCCAAGGCATTTCGAATTTAACCTTTCGAATCCAATAATTGAAAACAACAGTTATACCTTATAAATGTATAGATGCTCTTGGATAACAGCAGCATTGCTAAAATCAAGATCTTCTTTGAAATGGAAGCATTTCAATGTTTTTTTTCTAACCTTGACTCTGGTTTGAAAACTGTTGTTAAATTGCTCTAGAAGTCCCTGAATTTGTTTTAGAAATCTTCGGATTTGGCTTAGTATGCAAACTTGAAAATAATCTAATTTTTTTGAGGATGGAATGGACCATCTTCCAAGAGCTTTGACATCACTGCTCTGATTCATCTGTGGAGCTTGTCACTTGTCAGTACCTATGTACCTATACTGCAGTAAGCATTTAAATTCTGGTTTACATATTGTTTAATCTCAATATTAAGCATTTAATTTTGAACTGCAAACATACTGCTTCCCCATCTACTTATCTGTGAAATCCTGAAGTACGTGACAAATCGCAAACGGGGACAGGAATCGCCCAGTAAATTCGGGACGTTTCGTAACCTTGCTGGGTACTAAGTACGTATCGCTTCCTACTTCAAATATTTTCAAATATAAATTACGATTTGGCAACCCTTAATTTTTCGCGTAAGCACAGGTATGAGTATTTTCCTGGGGCATATCACGCTCCCCCGCAGATTACCGAAGAAAACGGCTGGGGAGAACAGCTCCCTCTGGATCGGATATCCACTTGTTTGCAAACAAGTCATCTGAACGTAAATTGATGCCCGTCAATCGCCCACAACCACAAGCCACCTTTTGTATAGAATTTCTGGGAAAAACCTTCGACTCTGTACACAAAGACAGAGTACGCCGTACCCCTGATTTTGAATCGATCGCGTATAGGATTGAATGTCATCATTAAAACTTCGCAGCCTACTGTAATGGTAGTATAACACATGAATTACTTTGCTCTGCCTGAAATTAGCTAGCCAATATTATAGTTAATGAATTTTCGACGGAAAGATCCTCCGACACACACGAACCCTCACGTTATGGGTTTTCCACAAATTTCACGGTCGGATATTAGCCTAGCATGAATGATACCACTTATGGAATTTGGTAAATGGATATGTAGGCACCAGCCAGTACGCACCCTCAAAATCTGAGGGCATTTCAACATTGGGGCCCTACACACTCATACACACATTCAGCTATGATCTGCAGGAGCAAGAATTTCGGATTTTTATAATTAAATTCGAGTTCGCGGTGGTCGAAAATGGGGAGAGTCGAGTTTTATTAATCAAAATGTTGAAGTTTGTCTAAAAAGTGGCAAACTGGACACCGAAGGACAATTCTGAGAGGAGGAGCCTAAAAACGTTCAGTGAACGGATAACGATGATTTTCATCAAGTACATAATATCAATAAATATCATCTAGAATAACATCTAGATACCGATGTGAATCGCCACTACACTACAGCTACTATAATATAGGTAGCTACAACGTACAACCTACTCACAAACTAGCGGGCCCTTCTACCTGCCTTCAATATCATGGTGTACGATTTTGTTGGTAGACTGTAGATGGTGTACTGGGGATCATTCGTAAATGTTCATAATCATTTTTCAGAGGACCAAAAAAAAGCTATGCAAGCTGCCCTTCGCTTCTTTATTACCTAGCACTTGAATAACTGAAGTGACAGCGATGACACTGATGACGGGTTAGGATTCTTTCGTATTCACGTATTTTTTTCTTGGCTATGTATCCATGACCTTCAACTAGATTTGTTCATACTGACACATTTTTGAACCGTGTAAACACACTAACTTCACACATTTCACTATTAATACATATTTTCAAATACTTCATTGACTGAAACACGTATTATCAAATATTTCATTTAATGAGACATTTCAATTTAAACTGTTTTTCAACGTTTTGAAGAATATCGCCACTTTTTTCTGGTGAGAAATGTCGAGAAATTCACACTCGAATAGAGAAGAATTGATTTGAACTGGCTGCTAAGTATCTACGTGAATTTCCAGATGATGTTTTTTAGAATTTCATTTTCTATAATTAAATAAATATTAGTATTTACGTATTTTCACAATCTATTTTTACTTCAAAATGTTTACCCAACTTTCACTTTTTGTTTACCCCAACAGCCCTAGATTTCCGGTTCAGGCCACCACAACCAAATCAGTATTGATATAGTTTATACCTATATAATAATTATGTCATACGATATTATTGCTGGTTTCATTATTCATAACAGTAGCCATAAGTTGTGCCGTATATTTTATGTAAATAATATCTGCTGAATGTTGTTCTATGGAATTTTGTGGCAAACATAAAATTCTATTATATTCTATTCTATTATTAATTCTAATATTACAACTGATATTCCATCCTAATATTCTGTCATTTTTGAAACTCTCAATTTCAAATCAATACGCGTGATTTCTCCATCTACCCCATCGAATTATATATGTCCATGCTACATAGGTGAGGAAGCTATACTGCCTACCCGACTTGGCAGACGTTTTTGCGGGTAGGCATTACAAAGATAGCAAACATTTCGTGTTTGCACATATGCATCATTTACAGTCCGAATTTGATGAAATCGATCGAACTATCAGGATTACAACTTTCAGGTCTTTTCGACGATTTCTACGGTAGTTATGAGCTTTACAAGGATTTCACGTTTGCGCATGTGCAGACGAAAGTTACAGTACTTTAATAATGAATTTTATCAGCTCAATTACGACCATTATTTGGTATAGTTTTGTCCGGGACAAGGAATTGACCACACACAGACCGGCCAAATATGTTCCTTGATGTCTCAACCTTCAACAGCAGCAGGGGGTAGTCATTCGTTCGGTCGACGGTCATGATGAATGATAGTCTGCTGTTTTTCCCCAGGCCGGCAGTTCCCACTAAAAATATTTACTCAGGACGATTACTCGCGGCTATTGTTCCCGAGGTGATGAGGGATACGGGATGACATACTGGTGACGAATTCACCCACGCTGTCGTGAACTTCGTGACGTACCCTCGCAAAAATGCAACGGGAAGTCCGTCGTGTAGTTTTCCCTGTGGTTTCGTTCATAAAAGGGATGATCCGCGCGTTACCAGGGTGGAAGTATACAGATTATCGTTGCGTTGTGCAGCCAATGAAGCCGGTGGAGTCCATTTGAGTTAACGGAGAACCTGCAGTTTGAAAAAAGGAAGCCTCCATTGTCCCTGATGAGCCTTCAGGGTTACTGACTCTCCTTGAACCGAAATAAGGACAGGTATTTGTTGATCCACATGGTTGGATACATGTAGTAATTCTAAATATGTTTAAAAAATGCTGCAATATTACGCAAGGTTTTAGTATTTTCAGAATAGATGCCCCTTCTGCGTAGATCGCTGTTTTCTGTGGTCGATACCTACCCTCGCGCTTCCCCGGGGAAAGCCCTAAATCGAGACTGTCCAGGCAATTCAGTTTCATAATTACGCGGAAGATTCTAGAACTGAAATGAAATGAAAATAACCTTCATTTCCACGAAAAAACAGACAATTAATACTAAAATTGCAGAAATTGCTCTTGTAATTAATCTTACTTCAAGCTGCAATATAGGTCAAGGTAATTACGAAAAAATAAAAACAGTTTTGTAGAAAAATTACATAGGAATATCGTGGAAAAATCGGTATCGCCAAACAAACTCATATTATTACATAAAAAATACATTTTTTAAAAAATTACATTTATATAATATTGTTATGTAGAACATAACAGACTCTCTAGATGGAGAAATTTTATTTTGAAAAAAAGTAATTTTTGATCATAATATTTGATTTTTCTGGTTGTTCCAGTAATTTTTTTTTTTTTAACAGTAAGGCAATTTATTGTAAGAAGACAGACCTTTGTAGGTGTAGGAATTATGAGCTGCTGTTGTACGAAAATACGGGACTGTTGAATAATTACCTGAAACCTACTACCCACTTCACATTGGGGGAATTTACATAGGTAGTTTTGCTCCTTCAAAATCTTCAAAATTTTATGTTGCTCATTTCCAATAACCTTTGAAAATCAAGGATTTTCACATTTTCAGGTATAGTGTGAGCTAAGAGGCTGCTTCTCGATATTATTCGTATGAGGATTTTCTGTATTCGGACAATTGGCACTATTGTAGAAGGGTAAGCATATCCCCAAGCAGGCAAACTATAAAGAAGGACAGACTGAGCTAACGAAAAATACAGCACATGCATGAGGTTTGGTCTAAGGATGATCTTCAGTCTTGCAAACACGATTACCAACTTCTCAGCCTCTGCTTGACAGGAAGTATTTCGGTAACCCATTTCATGTCCGAGTCGAATATAACGCCAAGGTACCTGGCCTGAGTTTTCCTAGGTACTAATGGAAAATTACATACAATATTTAGAGTGCAGTTATATGTACGTTGCAACAATTTTAAATTCTCGGAAGGAGCAGTTTTTGAAGAGAGGAAAAATGGGACCCAGGATGTTTTGCTAATATTCAAAGTTAATTTTTTCACAATTAACCAGGAACTGATTACCCGAAAACTGGCCTCAGCCCGCCTAACGGTCTCTTCCCAGTTCTGAGCCGCAAAATAGAGGACAGTGTCATCAGCAAAGAGTAAGAGTAACACTTTCCCAGGCACACCAAGATAACTAGTCACTCATGGGCCCCAACACAGTTCCCTGCGGGATTCCGAATGAATTCGAAGTTAAATACGAACTTTTAGTTCCATTTATTTTCTATTTTCTATAATTCTATCTGGTGTTGTTGGTTGTTGTACGTGAGTAATTTTGTTCAAGATACACAAGTTCCAAACCACTATTCTTCAAATGAAATGATATCATCGAACAACCAACTCGATTTCATACAGCCATGCGTGATTATAGTCAGCTGCTCCCTAGCAATGATATCTGGGCTAGACGAAGTGTGCCTTATCATCATTACTTTCATTCACACTCATGTTAACAGAGTCAAAATCAAGCGCCTTACTGGGAATGAAGTTTTAATTGAACATTAGGCTTCTGCCACTACTTATGAGGGACCGAAAAAACACGCCGTTCGTTAACCCAATTGATACCTAACATGAATCAGTGGATGTAGTGCCATTTCATTTCGCACGTATTCATGAAGTGGAGATGAGAGGAAAATACATGGAATCGATTGATTCAAGTATCAAGTAGTTTCTGAGACTTCAGACCCTTCATCAATCCCGCTTTTCTGAGACAAGTACAAATAGAACAGCTCACGCTTGCATCCGCCGTTTTCGTCTCACTGTCGACTTCTTTTTCCTCCCGACCAACCTCACTTGAGGAGAAAACATTACCTAATTTGTCGGAACACAGAAAGACCAACAAGGTTCCTCCGATGACTCATAAACCCATCGTGCTGAGCTTGGTCGTCTTGAGGGCTGTACAAGAAATTTAGCTAGAAGCCTCGAGCTTTAGCGGCGTCAGCCCTGAGCGAAACGAAAGAAAAAAAAAAATCCTGGGCATAGTGCCCCACTAGGGTGTCCACTTTCAGGGCCGTAGATGGCTCCTTGATAAATGGGGGGGTTGGAATGCGCTCGTGGCAGAAGACTGCCAAGTATAAACAAGGATATACCGTTTCATAAACAAAGTGTCTCCAACAATAGGAAAACCATTTGTTGACGATTTTGTGAAAGATGTCGGGATGTATATGGTACACGGGTTTTCAAGGTCCGACTTATGAGATAAGCGAACTGCCTCAGTTACTGTGTTCAAGTTTTTAAAATTCTTCAATCACACTAAATGAAGTTCTTCCTGCCAACTTATCATTTTCGATCCAAACAAATTGTTGACAATCCTACAGACGCACAGGCGCAGCCCGGGCTTGACATTTGAGCAAACTCTACACTCATACTCACATCACTGTTAGCGATTATTCGACGAAAAGTAGCTACAGCAATGGGTCCACAACTTTTGAAAACTCTTTCAATACAAATCCGTTTTGGGTCATTCTGAGTGAGACATTGTTTTTACATACACGTGACCTACAAGACGATATCTGATATTAGCTGCGAGATAATAAGTTCCATATTTCATTAAAATATTTGTTACGGCAAAATAACAAGTGGGTCAAATTTGAGTTTTTATGGGCAAAAGACGGTTATAAATCAGTGGAAAACCCTAAAAATCAGAAAAAATAGAACCAAAATCTTCAGGTTTAGAATGATGACTTGCGAAAGATGAAGTTTTTCTCTTAAAATTGGGCGAAATTTGAGTTTGGGGAGTCAAACGAATGTGGTATGAAATTTATCAAAACTGTTACAGGATGTCATTTTCAGCAGCATTGAGTGGTTGAGGGCGAGCCATCCTCTTGTGACTGCAGAACGACGAAATGGTGAAAAATTAATGGAAGAGGAACATGGCAGAAGAGAAAGGAAACTCTCAAGTCCGAGCACAGAAACCTGTGGGAGCGAATCAGTAATAATTCCCCAATTGGACGTTGGACGCCATGTTCGCGCGAATGTTGAGAAACAAGATGGTGAGTTCACGAAGGGGTGCTAATGTATGAGTGTGAGGGAAGAGCTATAATTAGATGCAGCACTACCCTGCCCTCTCCATCTAAAAGCTGTAATTTTAACACGCTTCTTATTATACTGTATATTGGAGCTGTATGACACCGCGATTCCTTGGGTAACCAAACTTAATGCTATTCAATAACTATCTACTAATACACGAATTCGTTGTTCCTTATTTTGTCATACTCAGGATGGCTCTAGATTTGATGCCAATTCCATTAGAATAATGATGTACCTTCCATGTTTTATGAGCCCTGAATGTACCTACTTGAGCTTTATATGGAAAATCTGTACTTTGGGGCGACAAGAAGTACACTCAAATAGAACACCTATAGAAAATTGAACTCTACGTCAAACGAGACCAAATTCAGCCCTTTTAACACTCAGAATACGTTGAAAAAGTGATTGGTGACATGGTGATGATTGTTCACCCCTGGGGGTAGCAAAATATGACCGATTTTGTCCGACCAATCCGTTACCGGCGCTTTTGTGATGGTTTTCACAGCAGCCACTTCGTTGCTATGTCATGCAACTTTAGTTTTGATTGTTTGCCACTGTGTTGGAGAGTTCCCAATACATCGTTATCATTATAGTTGGAAAGTTCCCAATTAATTTCAATCCTCGCCCTCTCAAAATCCTACATTTCAATCCTCTCAATCCTCTACAAATCACACTCTCAATCCCCTACAAATCTGACATTTGCTGTTTACAAATTTGACATTTTTGTTTGCCCTACGAGGTGTTTCTTGCAGTCCTAGATACACCTTGTACTAGTAATCAGCAATAGGAGTAATAGCCAGTAATCTGAAAGAAGAAAAAAATGACCGAATAAGGCATGTACTTAGTACTTAATGAACGTACGTTCTTTCGGTAGAAGACCAGAAAATTCGTATAAGTTACTGTCGCTTGTTTGTATTATTCACCCTAAAAATCGGTGAAGTTACATTCAGGGACCCATAAAATTAATATGGTATATTCGTGATCTGCGTAAAATGTATTTTTATACGTACCAGTATTGACGTTCAATCCCTGCATGCCACGACTGCCTGAATCGATTTGAATGAAAATTATATAATACAGGTATTGATGACAGATGACAGTCGAATTCACATTTTTGTGACAGAATTCGAAGAGCAAGGTACAGGAGCCACAAATGCATGTCAAACGGTGTTTTGACATTGTTGGACATTATGACATTGTAAGACAACGTGAACGCACATACCCCCAGAGTGTCCCAAATGTTATTGTTAATATTGCTGGCATGCTGAGCAGGGCAAGAGTAGGTATCTAATCCACATATTTATATTATGTTTGTGAGGGAATTCCCAGTGGAGCCTTGTTTTACGAGTGACGGAATGAAAGAGAAGAATGATTGGTCATGCTGACCCAACGATCTAAACTTACTTTTTCATCATCCGTGACCTGTCCAGCCTGATCGATAGTAACTTAGGATAACTTCTAATAGTCGGGAATATCTATTAACGGGGAATAGCGGACCAACTAGACCCCAAACGGGACCTGCAAACCAAATTTCATTAATTTCGGTTCATGGTAACTAAGAAAAGTGCGAAGTACGGCGTACAGCGGACAGACAGAAATTTTGGTTTATTATTTTCAATAATAAACCTTTGGAATCGAGCATGAAAAAAAGAAAAAGTTTAAACCCCCCCCCCCCCCCCCCCTCCACCCTCAAAATTTGATGGTTCACGTTTCAAGGTATGTAGAATCCGAAAATGCAAAAAAAAAAATTTTCTGTCTGTCCGCCGTACACCGTACTTCGCACTTTTCTTAGTTACCATGAACCGAAATTAATGAAATTGGTTTGTAGGTCCCGTTTGGGGTCTAGTTGGTCCGCAAAGCTCAGCGTTACTGTCAGGCATCTCTAAATTTTCAGAACACGGTAGCTCGAAAACTTTCAATAGAAGGGTATGTTTTTTTTTACGTTTTTAAATTGATCTTGAACTAAAGAATTTGTTGAGACCACCCGGAGCATTGTATGACCAGCCGTTCGTTTGCACCGAAAACCATCGTCAACATGATCGTGAATCAAACGGTATAAATCCGGCCGAGATATCATCGCTAGGGAGCACCTGATTATAATCACAGATGGCTGTATGAAGTCGAGTTGGTTGTTCTGTGATATTATTCCATTTGAAAAATTATGACTCTTTTGGATTTTGTTGATAGAGGTACTTTTGCATCTTGAACAAACGTTGAAGTATAACTGGACAAATTATTAAACAACGATAAATTATTACACAACGGTTTATTATACCATCTACGCAGAAGGGGCATCTATGCAGGTAAATTATTACGCAACGGTTTATTATTTACCTTATGCTTCATGAATAACTACAAATAATGACTGAATTGAATTCCGCGCATTTGTATGAAACTTTAATTCCCGGGCCGGCTCCAGTAAGTACTCCATTTCAGGCTTTCCTGGAGGGAGCTCGAGGGTATTGACCACAGAAAACAGTGATCTAAGCAAAATGGGCATTTATACAGGTAAATAATAAACCGTTGTGTAATAATTTGCAGCGTTTTTATTGCTTTTTCGGATTCTACGTACCTTGAAATGTAAAGCATTAAATTTTGGTTGAGTGGAAGGGGGGGGGGGGTTATAATTTTTTTTATTTTTTTTTTTCATGCTTGATTCCAAAGGTTCATTATTGAAAATAATGAACCAAAATTACAATAGCGATAACCAAAACGCTGCAAATCCCTGCACAACGGTTTATTATTTTGTATAGAATACCCTTCTGTTACAGATCACAGCTCTATGTATAGATAACCCGTCTATATAATATAATATGTACTATTCTATGCATATTTATGTAGATCGCAGACCCTCCGTAGGTTAGTACCTAACCCCGTACTCGTTACTAGGTACCTACCTAAATCACGAGTTAAATGTTGCTAAAATAATTCTGCCGATGACAAACAGTACCTAACAAAAAGAAACACACATAATGAAGTTCTGAAAAGAAATTGTTGATGAGGAGTGAAAAAACGCTGCAAATCCCTGCACAACGGTTTATTATTTTGTATAGAATACCCTTCTGTTACAGATCACAGCTCTCTGTATCAGCGTTGGCCAATAGAATTGCAGAACCATTTCGGACCATGCCAATGCGCACCATACCAATTAGACAATTCGAAATGAATTCCAATCAAATTAATTTGAATTCAAATTAATGAATTCCAATCCAATTAATGAATTCCAATTCAATTAATGAATTCCAATTCGAAATCGATTGAATAAATTGATTGATTGATGGAATCGAGCGCTTCCCTGGTGACGAGCGCACAATGCCAATAATTAGGCAATTCGAAAAAAATTCCAATTCAAATTAAAGTCCAATTCATTATACCAATATTGACAATTCTAAGTGAATTCCTATTGCAATTGAAAAAACTTTGCCAATTTTGGCGAATGTGGAGTTATGTTTATATGATTAATGTGTCGGGAATTTAGATGGGGATGTTAGGTAGATTGGTGAGCAGTGGCCAATTGCAATTCAAAATCTAAGTGAATTCCAATTGCAATTGAAAAACGCTGCAAATCCCTGCACAACGGTTTATTATTTTGCATAGAATACCCTTCTGTTACAGATCACAGCTCTATGTATAGATAACCCGTCTATATAATATAATATATGTACTATTCTACACATATTATGTAGATCGCAGACCCTCCGTAGGTTAGTACCTAACCCCGTACTCGTTACTAGGTACCTACCTAAATCACGAGTTAAATGTTGCTAAAATAATTCTGCCGATGACAAACAGTACCTAACAAAAAGAAACACACATAATGAAGTTCTGAAAAGAAATTGTTGATGAGGAGTGAAAAACGTTGCAAAAGTACCTACCAACAAACTCCAGCCCCTTCTACGTAGATGGTATAATGAACCGTTGTGTAATAATTTACCGTTGAGTAATGATTTACCGTAGTAATAATTTACCCATCAATAATACTTCAACGTTTGTCCAAGTTTCACTACCTACCAACAAACTCCAAAAGAGCCATCATTTTTCAAATGAAATAATATCACAGAACAACCAACTCGACTTCATACTCCGCCAATATAATCAGGTGATCCCTACCAATGATTGGCCGTATTCACAAATTCCTATTGTGGGCGCGTCTCTGGTTACGAGATTTGGTTTGAATTGTATACAATTTCATTCACACTGGAGTTGAACATGCCTGTCGGTGCAAACTTCGGGGCCTTACTGTGAACGAACGGCTGGACGTACGATGCTCCGGATGGTCTTAAAAAACTCGCAAGTTCAAGAACTATTTAAAACCGTAAAAATATTTACGTAAAAAAATGGTATAGGCGTTTTGAAAATTTCAACCCCTATTTTGAACCCCTTAGAGATGACTCACAGTAACGTCGAGCTTCGAGGACCAACTAGACGCCGAACGGAACCTATAACCCGAATTTCATCAATTTTTTTTCATGGTAACTAAGAAAAGTGGCCCGTACGGCGTACGGCGGACAGACAGAAATATTTTTATTGCAGTTTTGGATTCTACATACCTTGAAACGTAAACCATCAAATTTTGAGGGGGGGTAAGAATTTTTTTTTTCATGCTCGATTCCAATGGTTCATTATTGAAAATAATAAACCAAAAACTGAACGTTTCAAACCCCACGTCCCGTACGATTCTCATAAAAACGCACTGTTGGCCTAATCTTGCCTAATTAAACGAATAAATTAACTACATCGTTCCCAGTTGGTGACTTGGGGCCCAACAGATTGCCAAAATGAAGAAGTTGTTTGTGGCCGGCTCATTAGAACATAAACTGATCTAATCAGCCTGTACATTGCTCGGGGTTCATGATCCAAACAACTGCTAGTTCGCGGTACCTCATCACATAACTGTTCCCTGGTTGTTTGACATTGTTCCCCGCAGCGGGTTAAAACAATGGGTGGTGGGTAAAAGTTTTTTTTTTTCAAGATGGTTGGTTCACCCGCCATGTTTGAAGCTCCCCTTTGTTAATTGTAAATGCGGGAAAGGAGGTACGATGATAAGAATTCAAGCTGTAGTTATAATTATATCTGCAATGCAATTATAACTGAAAGGGCATCTCAAATAGAGATAAATTTCAATACCGGAAATACAGTAAGGGTGCTTGAAACAAAAATTATGACGGAACTCCACGACACATTTTGTATGTTAAGTACATCCGAGGATGAAAAAATGAAAAAATGGAAGTAGAAGATATGGAAATAAAATTTTCGAGGGGTGACTTCCTTTATTTGACTTGAGATCTCTAATATTCTTATTCATTTTCAAAACCCGAGAATTTTACGGGAATGTTCATTTTGGTTTATTATTGTCAATAATAACTTTTTGGAATCGAGTATGAAAAAAAAATTAACCCCCCCTCGAAATTTGATGGTTTACGTTTCAAGGTACGTAGAATCCAAAAATATAATTAAAAAATTTATGTCTGTCCGCTGTACACCGTACTTCGCACTTTCCTTAGTTACCATGAACAGCAATTAATGAAATTTGGTTTGTAGGTCCCGCTTGGGGCCTAAGTAGTTGGTCCGCGAAGCTCAGCGTTACTGTCAGTCACCTCTGAGGGGTGAAAAATAGGGGTTGCAATTTTTAGAACGCCGTAGCTCGAAAATTTTCAGTTGAAGCGTACTTTACAGGTATTACTTATGTAATACCTGTAAAGAGCTGATTTCTACCGGCGTTAAACACCGTAACTGCTACAAAATATAACAATTCTAAGACCGTTTGCCCAAGCATCAAACTAATTTTAATCAAATTTACGACGACTGAACTGCAATCCAATAAATGTAGTGTAAGACCTATATCTCGGACGAGACCATAATGGCGAAAGTACTTGGAAGAAGAATATAATATATATTTAATTATGAGGAATAAGCAGACACATACCTGCTATCTCGAATACTGACAATAAAATATTAGCTTTTTTGCAAAACTGGATAAATTTTGATTTTGAAGGATTGTTTTTGGAAGAGGACGTTTTGACCGAAAAGATTTACAAGCATCATGAGCGCGAATTCAATTGAATAACAACGCCCAGTTATCATAGCGATAGGAAACAGCTTTTCAGGTAGGTAGTAGTTCAGAAAGTTAATTTCAAACATTGTTATTTGGTAGGTACCCAGGTACAGGTACTTCTCGACTGGGACTCACGATTATGTCAGTAATGCTTAGTGTTCAATCCCAAGAAAGACTTGCGCTTAGCCAAGACAACATGAATGTCCCAAACTTTAATTTCATAAAATCACCAGAGCCAGTTCATTAGGCCACAAAGTCCAGGTTCCTCAGGAAAAACTGCTTATTCGCAGTCGAATCGTCCAATGGGATATTGATGGCTTTCAAGTGGGACCATTCCGCACCCAAACTCGGCATTCCATTCTGATGTATTACGTTTCTTCTTTAAAAGCGTGATGCGAACAGAACAGGACCGAGACTGAAGGGCTACCCCACGGAAATCAATAAGTTGGGGGAGAATTTTGCAGTTTTTGTCGTTGTTTTGGTGACATGTGATAAATTCGAATAATTGGACTTGAAACCGTTGCCTGCCCCTCAAGGTAGCTAGCGCTGCTCCTCGAATCAGCATACGAATGGGTAACTAGATTCCATAAACACAACATGAATGAAATTAGATAAACTTACAACATACTGGATATTCTTACGATATCTGGACGTCAAGACTTCAAAAGCATCAGGAATGCTGGCCAGATCTCTAACGCGACCAACTCAATGAATCAGATCAATGGAATTCGAAAGGGAGGAACTTCTACGAAACGAAGAAAGTGTTTTAACGATTTATGCTTCGTGTTTACCCTTCCCATCTAAAGACAGCCAGCTGATTATGGGGTTTCAACACCGGATGTATTATCAAGCAATACAGGCGAGTATGGATTATTATTGAAGAAAATTGAGAAGTTGTTGGTTTTACGAAGACTGAATTACTACGGCTTGTTCATGATAATGTTGGAAGTGATAATTTTGGCATTTACTGATACTTTCATAATCGGTTATCTATTCTACATCTAGCATCGTGTTATTTTTTTTCTATATCGTCTAACCATTGGATGTAGCCGTTATTAAAGGCAAAACAAAGAATTTTAAATTGACCAAACTGTATTTGATGTTTTTATTGTCACGAGGGCAGTACTGCCAGGCAGGGTGATTGTCTAGCCCGCTGCAAGTGTATTTATGTTAAGTAACCTAACCCCAGTTTAGGTTACTTGAGTACAAATCTGAGGTTTTTTCAACTTTTCGCCTAGTTAAAAATGATAAATATTAAATAAAATATACCATATGAAACCTCTAGGTCTCTAGTTTATGAAAACAACTTGTCTGAGCTAAAAATAGACAGTTATTTTGTTTTTAGTTCAAAATAGACTGTTATTTTGTTTGTAGCTCAAGCAAAAATAGTTATTTTCGCTTGAAAGTGTAGTCATTGACCATGTGAAGTGGGGTCAAATGATGACAGTCTCGTTTGTCGTCGTGTTCGCCCATACAAGTGTTATGTACACAATTAAATCATCAGAACTTATAGCCAGGGACATTCTACGATAAAAATATGTATTGGACTCGAAAAAATTTTGGTAAATGTTTTTTTAAACCCATTACAACCGGTAGGCAAAACGCGTTACATAGGCTAGAAACAAGCGGGTAGCTTGTTTCAAGCTACCTATGGATTATAGCTAAAACAAAGTTTGGATGAGACCAATCAATACAACCTATCAAGGTTTCATGTCGATTTTATAAATCCCCCTGGTTGATGAAACTTGCTTAGGTGGGGGGATTTCTCCTCCAAACTTCATTTCAGAAACTGTACTCCATTCTCCTCAACAATCTTCATTTTTTACAAATTTATGAATAAATTCCAGACAGTCACTTTACTTGATAACTCAAACTGGATATTGCAGTGTGTAGTCGAATAATTAGGTAACAAACTCAAACACGAAAACTGCTATGTTCGTAGACTCGTCAGAAGACACGCTATTCATCCACATTTTGAAGTGTTACAAAAACTTTCTTATATGACAGAAACGACCAACCTACCAGTGCTACCAACTTGTCAAACTTTCCTCTTAACGAAGGTAGTGCGTTCTTTTGAGGAATTATAGAACTAAGCCAAGAAATAGTCTTGAGGGATGAAAAACGTGGTTTGTCATCATTTCACACTATCGAACCATTTCACCCTAGTTTACAGCTGAAGAGTTTACAGATGGAATTTCTTGATGATTTGAGATCTTCGTTATCTTTCATCTTTTGTCTTGGTTAAATAATACGGTGACATTATTTATGAAACATCATCTCTGTCTAGATATAGCGGGTCGATCTGACGTCCGATTCAACCCCCCCCCCCCCCCTTCTACCTCTCACTGCCACCACCCCCACCACAAGAAAAACTTATCAACGCCTCGCGAAGGTGAGAGGGACTTTCCGTATGAGTCTAACGAGACACCTTATTCACGGGCGACTGCTCTAACTGGATCCAACGGTCTAATTGGAACGTTAGAATGGGACAATTAATTGACAAGGTCGTGTACGAAAACGTTACCAGCTGTGATTCCAACTGAATGAGAGCTTTTGTGAGTTCCAAATGGGTTGTTCCGCGAAAAGAGCCTTTTCGAACTCATTTTTTGTTATAACTGTAAACAAAGACGAAGAACATAAACAGAGCACACGACCTTTACGAGATATCAGCGAACTCATCAGTCGTTCACATGACGCCGTCTGTGGCGCCTCAACATCAATCAAACCGTTTTGAGTCCACTTGGAATTATATTAATAATAAATTAAATTTGACAATTGCTGTTTAAATTGGACGATAGTCATGTCGTTAACAAAATTTAAATGAATACCTATACAATTTTTTTGGGTGATTTTTGTAATCACCATAAATGAACTGATCGGTTTACCAAATGGAAACCAATTAATATTGAAAAAAATGAATTTTTCAATATTAACAAAATCTTCCTGTGCCGCCATATTTCGAGTGAGGGTAAGCTCGTTGGTGTTGCCTTTTATTTCTTCGATCAAGCCATGCGACGCCTCGGCGTATAATAGTGGAGCCACCAGAGGACCAACTCCATGCTTTGGACATTTTGTGCTGTTTCTGAATAAACATCACCCCATGTTCCTAAACTGAAGTGAAATCCATGAATTGAACATGACCATATAGTAATCATTCACACAGTTTCTTTGGAACCTAATTCAACACGTCACCTCAACATTCTCAATATTATGTTAGATGAAATCTAGAATCGCAAACGTTACCTATAATTAACGACTCTGATTACCTGATTGGAAGGTAGTGCCGCCCGTGAATGACAAATGGTTCTTTTCCTACTCTTTATCTAATTCTCTTTCTCGTTTATATGGGAAATTTCCGATCGTTTGGAATAATCAATCGCTTCAAACAACAGCGAAAAGGAAGGATCATCGGAAACAATCGTGATCTTTCCAATATCGTTTACGAAGTCGGGTATCAAACATCTGAATCAATCATATTGTCCATATTCATATTATGAATATCCATGTCAATATTATGGAGTTACTGTCAATGTCACACCCTCGTAGGAGAAATACTTACCGACAAAAAAGAGCTAATTGGTGCTCTGTTTCTAACTTCAGTCGGATGAACAATCACCCAATTTATTCGTTCGATCTTGCACTTTTTCATACTAACTAGATTTTCTACCCAAACAGCATAAGTCCTGCTCTTACTCCCAAATTGGCCTCAACAGCTGATTTAGCTGACTCACTGTTCCCCAACCGCATATTCTCCATTGCAATTTTGGCTGACTAGGGCTCCCAAATGTCATACACCGCTGGTTTTTAATAACTCAAGCCCCAGATGACCCTCCAGCTGATTCAGTGCTCTTAAAAGGCTCTCCGCAGCCGACCTGGCTGACTATGACTCCCAAATGGCCATCCACTGTTGATTTTGCTGGCTGTAGCTCCCACACGGCTCTCCACAGCTATTTTTGCATACCCAGCGCTCGCTAATGGCGCTACCTGAAGTTCTACATTGCGACTTTTTAAAACCACACTCGGTTTTGCTGATCCAATCCATGCACCTCAACCCTAAATACTCACTGAACCTCTAACTAGAACAAACTGAACCTCTAGAAGTACGTTCGTCTGCATATAATCGTCTCTATAATGGCGAAGGAGGGAATTTATATTATTCGTTCACATAGGGACAGGCACATTTATAGTATTGATCCGACTCGATGCGGGGAAAGTCACATGATATACCGGGCGGCTAAAGTCAGTTTCTCCAATTCCTCGGACCGACACCCGAATAAGGGATATCGGCTACAGTAATAAGTAGTGCAAGAGATCCTTGGATGCACTCTTTAGGAAGAACCTCGCCTGGGTCGCTAAATAAAAAAAAGCCCAAGACCAATTGGATAACGCCATTTCTCGGAAAACGCTTGCGGAACACGTCTTGAGCGGCATCACGCTCAAAAGGGGGTTGATACATTGACAAGTGAAAGGGTTGATCAATCTCTTCCCTGTGAGCGGCCAGATACGCAGAGAAGTAATAAAGCCTACACCATTTCCGTTTCTCACGGTTCCCGCCCCCTAGCTAAAGGTCGAATGGCGATGGCAATCGAAAACGAGAAGGTCGGACCACCCCTTTAATTTCGTGATGGATATTTTTCAGGGGGTGATTCAGAGCTCCAGAATGTAGACCTGTAACTCCTGGGATGAACGGGGCATTATCGTTCTGTGACCACCCGAGGGTGGGTATGGGAAATAAAAAAAGGCACTTCCTGCGTGCCAAGGACGGATTCACCTTTGAAAAAGGGATTGCCATCCGAATTACCGACTTCTAATCTGGGCAGGTACTCAAGACCTCAAAAGCTCGAGTCGTGACTTGAGGATCCACGAAAGGACATAAATAGATCGGGGTGCCGCTTTGCTCGCGGAAGATAAGGACTCATAACTAGTGACAAAAAAATACCTACCTTGAGAAAGACATAAATACCTACCTTGGTTAGTACACACGTTAACTGCTATAAGCACTAATGACCTAAACTTAATGCGCGTGTGCCCCAAGTAATATGCTCATAGATTACGCATTTTGCCAAGATTACCCCTTATAACATTTATGTGCTCATATAGGGAAAAGTGTATTTTCTATGTTACTTCAAAATGAAAGATATTCCTGGAAAGTTTCAAAGAAGGTAAATATACGTGGCTATTTTTATAATAATTATCCGTCCATGGCAAAAGGGACTTTAATTTACACTGCATGAAAACCGAAATTTTGATGTAAGTATTCTCTGACAGTAGAATTCACGCTGAACACGCTGGTTTTTTCATAATTTTTCTATCTTTTTCTATTACAAAGTTAGTTCTGCGTGACAATAATTTCGCTTTTGCGCATGCGCGGTCGAAATTAACAGTTTGGTTTAATGAGCAACGGCATAGGATTATCAAGATACCAACCTACACCTTCACTTACCACCCAAATTGCAGCTCATTACGGCCACTCTCAGCCATTTTCGAACAACATGACTCAGTACAGACTGACAAGGAAACGAATTTGTTAATTTATTTTCAATAGCTCAAAAAGAAAAAGCCAGCTTATATTTGGTTTAAGCTGAAATACTCTAGTGAGTTCCGTTACTGAGACTGCGGGTTGTGGAGATACTATGGCCCATAGTTAAAGCCAAACGGCTGAACCGATTAGATAATCTAAATGACGGTTTTCCAACCGTACCAGCTTGTGGTGGACAACAGGAAGACATAGATCCCAAAAAGGGCAATGAAGAGTGGACTTGGAGCGATGATTGAGCGAAGTGGAAGGACCACAGAAAGCTGTTTAGTAGGTAATAGAACTTCGTTCATGCAACATGTACAGGTAATGAAATCAGCTATAGAAAATCCATGCAGAACCATCGCCAATTCACGATCCGGTTCGTAGGTACGTACCCACCTATTGTAACTGAGATCGTTTCCCCTTCGGAGATTATTCCGAGGATCGTGAGATCAAATCGCGTCCCGATGCGTTGTCAAAATCATCAACTCGACATCCACCTACGCCTGTACCTACCGAGTTCCCCGTACCACAGTCCCGACGGCCTTAGTCATAGTCAGCCCACGAAGAAAGTCAAGCAGCGTGCTCAAGTGCCTCTTTGGCATATTGATCAAGGCGGCGTTGGGACTTACCCCGATAGTCTCATACGGCCGTACGCCGTTATCACTGAATGAAAGTTCGTGAATTGCGTGAATCAGATTCGCGGTTCCTTTGAGCTGGCGTCTGAGACCAGAGGTAATGACTGTAGGCACTCGAAACGTGGGCCCCGGACCCGGTAAATTCGATTGTCGCATTTGTTGACCGCCAGTGTACTTACCTGAAGATCCGCCTTCTATGGAATTTCTTTGATGACTATGAATCACCCTTTGGGATCCCTATACCAAGTCTGACTGATGACTGGGTAGGTGAGTGCATCACGAACCGCTGAAAAGGATTCTATGATGCCTCGTGAATATCGGCAGAGTTCATTTTGGACCAGATTTTGCAACCACTCTACGCAAGCTGAGGACTGTCAACGCATCACGGTCGTAATATATGGCTATCAACACCACCACTACTACAATAATCTATATTCGTACTTTTAAACGGTATATATTTATACATTGTGGGAGATCACCACTATACGCAGGCATGGGTAACATCCTGGTTCCATAAATACTGCCATTAAGGGCTGATATCCAATTAATGTTATACCCTGGTTCCATAAATATTGCCATTAAGGGTTGATATCATATTAATGTTATATGAGAATTGTCGTGAGCCGGTGTAGTCGGCTTAGGTGTCGGTGTAGGAGTCTTTTGCTAAGCCCCACGGTTTTCACAAAATCAGGCGTTAGTTGGAGAGGAGGTTAGTTCCCCGCTGTTTTCACCATAGCAGGCGCTAGAGGTAGTGGCTCCCCGCGGTTTTCCCCACAGCAGGCGCCTGGGAGGTGGAGGCTAGTACCCCGCGGTTTTCACCAGGTACTCGAGGAAAGTAAGGTGTCCCGCGGTTTTCACCGCAGCGAGTATTCAAGAAGGAGCACCCCGTGGTTATCACCACAGCATGTGCGAGGAAGGGTCGGAGAGACAGCGAGAGAGAAAAGTCGCAAGTCGGGGGTTGGTCGGTCGAATGAGGAGTTGGGCTAGCAGGGCTGATTATAAAGGCCCCTTTCCATCCGTCCCCCGTCCACAATCGGCCGTTATGACCGTTGAGGGGCGATGGCAGTGTTGATGGAAGGGACCCTTCTCCTACTTTCCCCTTGGCGTCGCCCAGCTTGTCGTTCTCTTCGTTTTTTTGTTAAATCTTTCAGTATTACATAAGAGTGGTTAATGTAGAGATTTGAGGGGAACCACGACAAAAATGTTGGACGGTTCAAGTATGTGACCTCGGATTCCCAAGAGAATGTATGATCCTGATAGTCCGAACGGAACCTTGTGTGTGTCGGCACAAAATATGAGGCACTCGCATCTCGCAGTCTCACGTGCACGTTACAATTATCATCTGCAATGTACTCTCCAGTAATATATTGGGTAAAATAACAAAAGAGTAGGAAAGCGAAAAACTGACCAGTATTTCTACTGAAAAATTAATTAATACAAAAAGAACATGGACAGCGGCCCCACTGGAAGAGGCTGTGATCAATCTGAGGTCCCCCGATATCTCGTCACAAGCAAATCTTTGAAAACACCTTCATTGGGTAGCGTGCCTATATGCTTTATTCCACAACTGATGCGCAGACGGCATTTCCTGTAGGATTTCGATGGACCTTGCCGGGACCATTCAAGGACCAACCCGCAAGGCATCAAAATAAGGGGAACAGGAAGAAAAGTACCTACAGCTAATTTTTTGCTTAGGAACATAACTCCGTAGGATACTTATTCAAGATTTTGTTAACAGTTCCGAAGAAGTTATTTTCGATTTAAAAAAAAAATGCAATTTGGATGAGGCCCAGTGAAACTCATTCTATTTGGATGAGCAAAACTACGGGTCAGTCACAAGAAACAATGCCTGTAGACTCCCGGAATTCTGCACTTTCACGTAATCTTAAAACAAGATACAATTAATTCAACGGAGTCATGCGCACGTGACTGTGACTGAACGAAATCGTGTTTTTATTTAGTGGCATTTCGATCAACTGGGACGTCGAGTGGGACCCAAATCAACAAATCAGAGGTTGAAATCCCGAGTGGTAGCGAGTTCAGTCATACAACTAATGAGGGCCTCGAACTGCCATTGAATTGCAGATGTGATCCGAAGATTATGGAACGATTTTCGAATTCCTAATCCGGAGGAAGGAGATCCTTGGAAGCACAAGAGAACTGTTCAGATACACTGATATGATCATATACCAAAATATGAAATTGTAGGTATGAGTATAATATGAAATAATACAAGTACTTCATACGTACATCGCGCTCGAACGGCTTGACAGATTTCGTCAACTTTTCCAGGCAAAATGTTTGGATCCAGATGGATTTGGAAATGGATTTGAGGATTATTATTCAACTTTCACGTCGAATTATCGTAAAGTGATCTCTGCTGGGAAGAACGCTCAGGGCACCGAAACGACTTCGCGACACGAGTTGCTCGGGGTTTATAGATCGATAGGTACAGAACGTCAAATATGAGTGAAATTTATCCTATACACAACATTAGGTAAATACCTACATATTTTGAAATAGGCTAGGGTTTCGGAGTTCTACCAAGAGCGACCGGCCAGCCAGAGCTTATCACGCTGGGATGGTCGTCGTTGTTAATAACTATTTACCGTTGTCTGAGAATTCAAGAACTCGTAGATTTATCTTGTAGCGGGTAAAATACCAAAACCATATCCTATTATAATTCGCGAGTTTGTGTGTATGAGCATGTGTGTGTGAGGGGATCAGGGCCAAACGGCTGAACGGATTTTCAAGAGGGTGGTCTCAGTGATCAGCGAGTTTAGTGCCAGGTTATAGGCTATCGCTGGATCCTCCAGACCCTATCTTTGATCGTATTCCTGGCCGTCCCTAACGACAACGTCGGAGTTCGTGCTACTGGTCTACGGTCGAGCCCATGTCGCGGATCACTTTCGACCCTAAGCCAGAATAAGGCGGAGGTTGTCGGAAAGAAGTTTTCACGGAGTTTCAACCGCGCTAAAAAGATTTTTGTGGGGCATCCCGTTCAGGATTTATTCGACGATCGCTTATTTCATCGTCAGAATAGCCGCGTGGTTGATAGGTAGTTGCCCTCATGTTTCTTGCCGTCCCATGTGATTTATAATAAAATCGTGAAAATGTGTGAACTATCTTGAGAATGGAGTGGCTGGGGTGATGCTTTGTTAGAAGCGAGAGTTGACCCCACGACCTTCCACGGTAGCGACGATATTCATCGTCAGACTAATCGCAACGAGAAATTCGTGAAACACTTACGAATCAAGTGCGAATTTTTCGCGCCTCCTCTTCGATGTGCTCCAGAGCCCGTTGTATTTAGTGCAACGGGGTTTCCTGCTAGCTGATACTACATAAATCAGCACATCGATACAACTGCATAACACGTGAATAACCGAAGGTTCTGAATACGTAATATGGTTAGATTGTTATGTGAGATTTCAACTGCTATTGATTGATTCACGAGAAACGCCTATAGGTATTGTGTTATAATCGCATAGTTAATTAGGTGTGACTAACGACAGTGATTGTAGATACTCCACTCTTGTAGGTGCCTAAGTGAGGACAAACATTATTTGGAATCATGTTAATGCATGTGTCGAGAGGAAACTTATTATTTTGTATATTTATGAAATAATAATGTAAATTCGGATCGGAATTGTGCTCACAGCGCGTGCGCATTTGGGATTGCTGAATCATCAGCATGATGGTTCAACAGGGTTGTTAGTGGCTAGTAAGTCGAAATTACCAGGTTTCCGACTGTGAGTTTCGGAATGAGGGCCATGTGACATCGATGTTTCGGGTATCCACGTCCGCAGAACGTCACACAAGTGGTCCAGAAGCCCCTGACAACGGACAAAACCTCTAACCATCGGAAAAATTTGCGAAAACTTGACATTGTATCCCGATTTTTTAGGAATTCAAAGTTCAAGTCAGTTTTTATCAAACAGCAGTAATTGAGAGCTCAATGTTTCTATCAACTCTTCTTAAAAAGAAGGCTTGTAATCTGGAATACAAAAGTGATGATCATGCAATGTGGCTTAATGTGCACATTTTCAGAAAAACACTTAAAAAATCATTTTTCGCAACTTTGACAGATTTTTAGCAATTTTTGTTGCTTAAAAATATTTTTTTGACCTCTAAAAACATTTAAAATCGCTGGCCTTTGAACTCACTCTTTCTTTAGTAATTGTACTGGCACTATGGATCAAACTTGGGTTTTTAGACTGTTTCCAATCATTGCTATTGGTATTGAATCACCTTTCACCCAGAGACATGTTTAAATAATAATTCAATAAACACGACTGGGGGCTGATTGTACCAGATCTACTGAATGTATTATGTAATAGCGAGAACCCATCCACGCACGTCTTCGCATTCATAGTTTCACAATTCTGAACTTTCATAAAACGTGGTTTTTTTTCACTAATTCCAAACAACATTGTCCTTTACTTACGGAGCAGGCCAAAAACCTTTATATACCTACACGTTTTAGGAAGTTTACATACATATTTAGTAACCAGAAAAAATTAGGTTTCTCAAATATTTACGAACCAACTGACTTTATAGAACGAAAGAAATTAATTTATGATTTTTTTAGGAAAGAAATTCATTTAAAAAATATAATAAAATGTGGGTTTTTACAAATACTTATCAACTTTTGTAAAGATAGCACATCAACTTCAGCGATTTATTTTCTCTTATTTAGCATGGCATGTTCTATTCAACTATCCTAAAAGTGGATACAATAGCAAAATGACGTTTTTTGAACTTGAAATTTTAGGGGTTTCGGCCACCCCTGGACCAATTTTCGTCGCCTCCCGTCAGCTCCACGTTCGGTCGGTCAGTAATTGAAACTTGAAGCCAGCTGAATCACCAAGAGCATCCGACACTATAAATATCCACGATTCATTGATGAAACACAATGGAGGAATGCAGACGGACATTGATTGTGAATGTCCGTTTGATTGTGACCCAATCTCAAGTTTTTCGGTCGTTGACAGATCCCGATGACTCTCCCGAAAGTCATTTGAGTTTGAACACTAAAAAACAACGTTTTACCTAATGGATTCGTCAACAGGTAGCCCATGAAGTGACATACTTATCGTATTAACAGTGGAATGACAACATCTAGACATAACGACCATCTATATCTAGTCAGTTACTGACGACGATAAGCAGGTACATACATAAACTACCTACATACAAGAGTACAACATACGGAAGTACAAAAACGAATAGGTACAAATTTAATTCGAAAAAGGATGTTCAAATTAAGGAATTCTTTGTAAATGTCACCAAAATCTGAGAGTTGTAGCGCTGAAAATGGTAATAGTACTTTGGCACATCACGTAGGGGGATTCGTTACAAATTAAAGTATTGAGAATTTTTTTATTTATTTTATAGCCCCTCAAAATTTGATGTTTTGCTTTCAAGGTAAGTAAAATCCGAAAAAGGAGTAAAAACTATGCAAATTATTACACAATAATGCAAATGCAATAATGCTATGCAAATTACTGCAATTATTACACAGTTATTTTCCTGTGCATATACCTACCCTTTCTGCGTAGACCACTGTTATCTATGGTCAATACCTCAATTAGCAGGGTCGTTTTTTTGAGGTGGATATACCTACCTACCCACGCGCGCACACACAGTCAACAGTTGGAGGCTGTGGAAAATGCATATTTATGGAATAATTGTAAATGCCTAGGTAACGTTAGACAGCTTATACTTCGATTCTTGTGGCATTTTTGTCGTCTTTGTGTGTGTACAAAAAACGACCCTACTAATTCAGGGCCTTACGGTAGTAGGAATTCAGTGATCTAAGCAGGGGGTAAATTTATACAGGAAAATGATAAACCTTTCTGTAATAAATTGTAGCGTTTGGTTCACGTACTAAAAGATATAGGTACCCACCTGTTTTGGCTTAGCACATGACCTGAATTTTAATCGTGGATTGGTCATGTGCAGCATCAGATCAGGTTTATACTGGCATTTACTAAAAAATACACGCATGCTTCTGGAGAAATCCTCACTTAACTTCAGACCAATTATTTTCCATTGCACTTTCAGTGACAGAGACATGAGGCACTCATTAGAAATTCGGACTTTTTGTTCCTGACAGCTCATCTCTGTAACCTTCCAGAAACCAGATTGGCTTAACTGTCCTGCCACCGCAACCTAATTATCCTCCCGAGAACTTTCTCCGTAAAATTTACCATAAAATCGTCGGACATTTTTGTTAATAGTTGGAAACCGCTCTAGGAATGCAAGACAAGTCTGTGACTCACCTATGAACACCGCGGCCCAATTGACCCTAACTACCTATCGAACTAGTGTGAGGCTTCAGAGCCGTTGATTGTCAGATCTAGAATGTTAGTAGACCTAAGTACCCAATCCATCGTGAATAGTAACACTCGGAATAATAAACTAAATAAGTACCTAATTGTCGTGAGCCTAGCTGTAGACTTAAGTCACGGCGGGCAGGGTTGGTTTGGTTAGGTGAAAGAAATTTTCCGTAGGTCGTTTGCTAACGCCCCACGGTTAACACCACAGCAGACATTAGTTGGGAGAGGAGACTAGCACCCCGCGGTTATCACCACAGCAGGTGCTACAGGCAAGAGCGCCCCGCGGTTATCACCACAGCAGGCGCCGGAAAGAAGGAGGAGGGATCTTTAAATTTCCGGAAATCAACCCTGGAGTGCTGTCCCACGTATAGTTGGTACGCTCAGATTTGTATCAGAATCAAAGGTAGTAAATTAATGTTCCAGCGAAGGGGCTAATGTGTCATTAGTGTTATCTTTTTCCTCCTTTTTTTTATTTACCACCGCGCGCTGGTTCCTGGTCGAGTCGCGTCAATCCGTGATTATTCATGATTTGGACCTCATCTTTGGACTACTCTGAATCGAAGGAAGTTACACCTTCTTCACTCTCGTGGTTTCAACTTGGGAACATTTGTAGCTACACAGGTAGGTACCTATAATTTACAACTGTGAACTCAAATTACGGGGTTCAACTAAATGAACTCAAATTATCCAATTAAAATAAAACGTTTGCCAAGTTGGGTGGGCAGTATAGCTTCCTCACTTATTGTAACATCGACGTATAGAATCAATTGATAAAACTAGTGGTAAAATATATATTTTCGGTTGTTATTGGTCTAGTAGTTTTGGAGTTTTGCCTGTGACAACAAAATCCGACACCTAACCCCACCCCCACCAACCTTCAAATCTCAGCGTATTACGACAATTTCTAGAGTAGTTATGGGCTCTACTAGGATTTCACGTTTGCACATGCGAAGACGAAAGTTAACTGTACTTTATCAATGACTTTAATAAGGGACTACCTGTGGCCCAACCCCCAACTACCCTCTAAACCTCACGCTTCGCGACGATTTCTAGAGTAGCTGCGGGCTCTAGAAGGATTTCACAAACATGTTCCTCGATGTCTGAAACGTAAAATGCGAGTAGAAATTTTGATTTTGAGGACATACATTTTTATCGACTCCTGCACGAATACGAAGCTCCCCCTACCTAGTGAGGAAGAAATACTGACTTAGATTGCTCACTGAACTAAAATATTATCCAATTACAACAAAATTTGACTTAAATTGCTCGCTGATCCCTAATTTGCAAACTGCCTCCCTACTCCCTATGAAACCGGCCCAGTGAGCAACGCAGGTGTATCCATTATTTTCAGTTTCATTACACCCCCAGATTTTCTTTATACGACAACTTGATGAGTCAGTTCAGACCAGATACGTTCCCTCGCCTCGGGCGATCTCCCTATCGTCTCCACATTCCTCCAAGCCATCGTTCCAATTTACCTCCCTACACCTCCAGGGCCTCGTAGTTAGTTATAGTGTTTGTCTTTTTTGATTTTTTTTCTATTTTTTTTTATTTTTTTCTCTTCTCATTTTCTGTTACATCAACTCCCACAGGAGGTGGGTTACCGTTTTGCTTCCGAGTCGCACGGGGTCTTCGGAAATCGTTCCCACGCTCGGTTTTTTGCTTGGCCGGAATGCGTAGTAACCCATTCATTAGATTTCAATTTTTTTTCCCCTGCCTTACGACCATACAATCTGAATTCCAATCTCATAAAGCTCCATTCATTTGGAATATTTCGATACATGTAACATCTAGTAAATTGGTGTGAACAATAATTATTATTGGACGGTTTGTTAGATTTGATGACGCGAGTTTTGTCCATATAGGTTTATACGGAACGGTCCAGATCTATGGAGATGATATTGTTTTCACCAAATAATCAGTCATGGTACATTGTCTGGCCAATTCAAGACCCCAAAGTATGGTATCAAATTTGTATAATTGTTTGTTTTTTGTTTTCATCCGCACTTATTAAATTAATTTTATCCTGTGCAACGCACGGGTTATCCAGTTAGTTCCTAAAGGCGGTAATCATTCGTTCTCGGAACGACGAGCGGCCACCACTGGTAATGCCAGACTGTACCGGGGCTGAACCACTTTTCCTCGCGAATGGGCGTTCTCAGTATAAAACGGATTGACTTCATTAAAATGCATCGCAGCTTCATCGAAGGCAACGCGTCAAAATACTCGGAAACTCCGAGACGCGACGAGTAGAAAAGACGAATCCCGTACCGGACCCGACGGACGCTGTGACGTCAAGAGCTGTGGCATAAGATCAAGCGAGCTACTCAGGTCCGGTTACGCATTCAATCAAAACCCGTATTGGATCTTACCAAAGTGGTGGCTCTATAATATAGATATAAACATAGGCCTATACCACATCAATAGCACGTTACTTCTTACATAGTGC
Organism: Leptopterna dolabrata; assembly: GCA_954871275.1. Lineage (NCBI taxonomy): Eukaryota > Metazoa > Arthropoda > Insecta > Hemiptera > Miridae > Leptopterna > Leptopterna dolabrata. The sequence goes on along the minus strand of OX940987.1, from coordinate 15,914,902 downwards.
TACAAGTTACATTGTACATTATATATACACTACACAAGAACCACTTTCGCTTTTGCCAACCGTTGGCGAGATAAATGCATAATATAATACAATTACTTATGCTTGATGCAATCATCAATGAGCACCCACCTACATACTTTGAATTGCCAGCAATTCCGAAAATATACCAAAACGCCAAAACAATGTTAACCAGTAACAGTAAATCAAGAAGTGTAGACACTGCTGATGAATTCATGCATGCGGTAGAATTGGAAGCCATACTACGATTTTCATAACTTACATAATAAATATAATAGAGCACATCCCATTCGCAATACTTGCTGACTCCGTTAAGTTGATATATCTTTCATTAAATTTTATGATAGTTTGACCCAGCAACTAGATAACCCCTATATTACCAGAGCTACAGGTTAGATAGCTCTTTGACTGTGAGCGCAACTGCTTCCAGTTTTGCCTATTCAGAATATCCACTAACTCGGACCTGATTGGTTTTACTTTTCCTATTTTTTTGGTATTACAATTCCTATTGGTTTTAATACCCCTTAACTTTTCTACACTTCGGTCTACACTTCACGACGGCAGGTGTTACGTAATGGTAAATCTGTTATAATTAGGGTGACCAGACGTCCTTCTTTTGGAAGGACGGTTCATTTTTCAACCCGCGGTCCTGCTGTCCTTCAGACCCTTTGGAATGACGCCTAAAGGTACATATTTTCTAAAAACGGTACTTCCAAAGGACCATTCTGACATTAAAATATATGAAAATTCGCTAAATGTTATAATATAACCATTTTTTTAAATATAAATTTTCAGGGAAGGTCCCTTTAGATGAGGAACAGAAAGACAACTTCCAACTAGCTTCCTAGGTAGCTAACTAGCTACCTACTATAAAGTTAGGCTTCCCGAAATAGGTAGGTATGCTTAAAATAATTGTGCTGAGCAGGAATGACTAGTTAAAAGTGTTTTCTTGATTTAGATTTTCTTAAATTTTTCATGTTTTAAAGACAGCTATTTTGTTTTTGTCCCGAGGCAAGCTGTATTATTTTCATTCCTTTACTTTAGATTACTCCTCAAATCGAGGTCCTCGATTTAGATATCTTTTTTAATCTTCGAAATATATGGTTTTGTGCAATGTCCACAAAACATCAACTTAAACCTACAAGTAGAATAAGAAGCACCTTGAATGGTACTTGCAACGTTCTCATCAACAGTTCCAGTGGTCCTTCTTTTCATGTCGGAAAATATGGTCACCGAAATTATAATACGAGAATGGAGAAGACGAAACCTGATAAGTTTGATTTACAAAAATTTTTTTCCCCCGTCATGTGAATAGATGAACCTCCACATTCTTGTAAAATAATATTCAACTATACAGAGACTCAGCTAATGTTTGCTCCCAAATGGCCTCCGTAGCTGAGGCTCCCAAAGTTTACTGGTGACAATCAATCCATCGTGGTTACACGCACTGTTCAGGAGGAACCATAACGCCACATTCAAATACAATAATAGTTGACCTACTCCTGGCTATGACAGATCTATTTCGATATATTACAGTAGGTACTTACTAAGTAAGAACAAAATGGGGAAATTTCGTCAAAAAATTTGTTTGGAAAGAAAAATTCAGAATTCTTGGGAAAATGGTAGTGTGAAGCCCGTTTTCAAAAACAAGCAGTATTTTTAAATGCGGTGATTGAAAGTAAAAATGCGGCAAAAAATTACGTATCAGGTCCATAAATGACATCTGTGTAATGTGTTCAGACGCCTGTTGATACCTCTGATGGATGGATGGCGAGTGATTAGAGGCACCCTACAACTGGAATCTGAGGGTATTACTTGTAGTTTTTGTAGGTGGGCAGATGGTCCTGCAACGGCTTTGCACAGTACCGCTACTTACAGGTTTGGACGTCTCCAAGGCTGGGTACTGCAGCTGAAAGGCTATTGAAACTGTGACTCTACGTGTGTTGGCAATAATTAAAACAAAAGGAATTTAGCAATATGAAAGAATTTATTAGGAAAGAAGTCTATAACAATTTGGGGTCACGAGGGCGGATGACTCGATACAAGGAACAAGAAATGACATTAAATGCACGGGTCAACGGGATTCTAAATACAACGCAAAGGGGCAAGACTATTGAAACAAGAGATATTACATGAAGTGTAGCAATGTGTAATGATTGTGAGGCAACAGAGTCGGAGTCGTTGATGGGTTCAGATGGGGTCTTATGACTGGGTTCGCTGGGTTCAATTTGGAGGCTTTGGGGTGAAATTCTATAGGTTCAGGGCTCAATTTGAGAGAAGTCTTCAGAGGTACTGAAACAAAACGGGAAACGTTCTGAATTACCTGCGCGAGGAATTGAGTGTTTGCAGAAGGCCTGAGGGGCGCTTTTAGGCGACAGTGTCGCCTAAGTCTCAAACATGAAATAAAGGGGCTTCGGGTCTTACCTCCTGTATTCTTCCTGGCTCGTCTTGGGAAGTCCTTCTCCGGGCTCGTCCTGGCTCCTTCGTCGTCGTCTCCTGTAACAGATACCAGATTACGGCAGCACCTTGCGGGTTCAGGGTAAGGGTTCGCCGGATGCTTCCTGGCCGTGGCTGGTGGCAACGAGATAAACCTCCCGTCCTCTCTCTCTTGGCGTTGAAGTATAAGGAATAATCAAAGGGGCAGTCAATTTCAAGTTCCAGATCAACAACGAATTTACACAACTAGGAATCAAAATGGCTATCACTCTGGGCACTTAAAACTCTCTTAAAGGGGCACTTGGTTCTCAGGTCAGGTCTCTGGGGAAGTGTCATGGCGGTAGGGAGCGGGGATATTTATACCTACCCCTCCTCCAGTGGCGCCGGGGGAGGCGCAGAAGGCTTCCTCCCTCTTGGTTCCACCACCCGAGTCAAATTCGGAAGTACCGCCCGAGTCAGCGGCGGTTTCCCAATTGATGTCCAAATTTGACTACACCATTCCCCCCTTGAAGAAGCCGTTGTCCTCAACGGCACGTGACACCTCTCTCGGGGTTGCTGCTGAGTGACACTTCTCGGGGCTGCTGTGGAGCCACTGTGACTTGACTGACTTGTAGGGGGATGACGTATACTTCGCTCTCTTCCCTTTTCCTTCCAATAACAAAACGCCATCCGAACTCATGAACTGATTTACTGACTACTAGATTTGACAAATACAAGGGGACTAACGAACTGACTTGACAACTTTTGCAAAATTTATAGAACTTATGTACACGAACAAGATAACTGGACTCAACAAACCAACTGGCAACTTTACCGCATGACAAAAACTAAAAGGATTCAGTAAAACAACTGAGTCGACAAACCAACTGTACAACGTTTACCACATTACAAAATAAAATGACCGAACAAACAATGGAACTTGATAAGGCAACGGAACGAACAACTAATTGGACAGTTTTCACCAAAGTACAGACTTAACTTAATTAATTTAGTAGAACAACTGAATCAACAAACTAACGGGACAACTTCCACAAGAATAAAACTTAAGTAATTGACAAGGACAATCTGACTAAATAACTAACTGGAACAACTTCCACCAAAATACAACTTAATTAAGTGAATAAGACACAGGTTAACGAAATGCTGGTCAGCATCTTTAGGACCAGACTGAACGACTACTAAGAATAAGGAACATGACCTATTTACTTCGATTCCACATAAATATGTAAAGAACAAGACTGACTAAATTGATGACCTGAGGTAAACTAACATAACTTGACTATAAAGTATGGCTTACTTAACTTGACACTAGAGAACGCGATTGATTATCTTTTAAAATATAAACTGACTGGACAACTTTCTCCAAATCACAAACTTAAGTAACGAAACTAACAAACGACTAAAACAGTTGAACTAATTTACAGCTTTCACCAAATTACGTAATTGATAATAATCTAAAATAAAGGTAAACTTAATCAACTGACTCAGATAAATGACGTACGACCAACGGAACAGTCTTTCTCAAACAAAACTCCCTTAAGAGATTAAGACATGGGTTTAACGAAATACTATCAAGTGACAAAGGGATATGAGCTGACTGATCCGATAATACGGGGTGAAGAGCATGACTGACCAAATTGGTAAAAGAAATTGACTCTACTAACTCGACGATTCAGACAAATGACTGAACTAGGGAATACGAGATAGAATGTACAACCACGGGCAACTAACTTATAAATTAACGCAATTTTTCGACATAAGATTGGATGAATCGGCAGCTGACTTAGGGATACACAACGGATTGGGACACAATACCCGTGAATGAGAACTAGACTTAGAAAAAGGATTAAACAACACGGCATAATTAAAACATAATATAAAGGAACCAATTACTTACGGGCCAACAAATAGGACTCATTTACAAAACAGCCGATCATACGACCGGTACACGGTCATCTCTACGTGAACGATGGAGTATGACTTCAGTCGAGGAGATGGATCGTTGGCGGGTCCGAGGAGAGGGTCTGTTGACCGGGGCGACGATCTTGTCGAAGCGGAATCGAATGAGGTTCCGTTTGATGGCGCTGATTATAGCGTATGACGTACGCTTCTAGTACGCAACCGTGGCACATGAGTCGTGGGCGACCCAAAGGATGGTTGCAATTGGGGAGGATGGCGACATCGCCCTCTTTCTCGTATTTAGCCACCCATCGCTTGACGGAGGTCCTGCAAAATTCACAGAACCTACCGTGGAGCTTCACGTTGGCACGGTAGCATGTGAAGCAGCAGCCCTTCTTAGGTTCCGGCAGTGCGTGCTCGTCTCCCTCGGGACGGTGACAATTCCCCCGAGGAACAAGTCGGGACGTAATCGGTGCAGCGTGTGGTAGGGGAGCCGTCGGTGATCCCGCGGAGTCGGGGTTTGCTCTCCTTCCTCCTTTCTGACCCTTGGACACCTGGGATTGTGGAGTGAAGAGAGGCGTGGCGCTTCTTTCCGGGGGGATGGCTTCTGGGCGCTCCTGATCCAGTAGGCTCTGGCCTCCGGGTGAAGTACCTTTCGCGTTAAATACAGCGGCCGCGGCCCATGCGGCAATCTCCCGATCGGCTCTATAGGCGGATAGTTCTTGGACCAATTTGGACATGGTCCCCTCAATGGCTTCCACCTTCCTCTTCAGCGCGTTGTACTGGGTCATGGTCACCAGTTGCTGGTCCGTGTCTTGGGGTTGGGACAACTCTTGGTCCGGATCGAGACGGGGTGTGAGCGGGGAGTAGGCCGGGGCGCGAATCGGCGATAGGGTCTTTTCCCTGTTCACGGGGTCCGCGGGGCTATCCCGGTCGCTGCTGTCGGCCCGGTATCCTTGAAACTCATTAGGCTGGACAGTTACGGCCGCGATCCACGGGCTCGGGGGGGGGGGGGGGGGGGGGAACTCGGTTTGGGTGGCAATGCTCCTTTCCCGGCGACCGGTAGTCGGAGCAGTCGTCGTTGGAGCAAACCCGAACGTTAAGGTGGCCAGGTCGGCGCGTCTGGGGTTCGGGGTAATCAAAAAGTGCGGTTCCTGGGTGTCCCCTACAGGGGTACGTGGGTCCGTCATCTTGATCCCGTTGGTCGAGCTACCTAGGGAGAAAAGACCGTCAGGACCCCCTCTCTCAAACTCACCACTCAAACAACACTTATTTCCCCTGATCTTCCCACAAACACACCACCAGCCAGAGAGCACTCCAGACGGTTCCCATTGTAGGATCAGAGATCCTGTTTTTACTTTGCCTGAAATGGTTATCCCTAACCTAACTTGTGTCTCGCTGATACCTGTGACTATTTGCTTTCCTACCACCCTAACTATTCTAGGTTGTGTCAGGATTTCCCGGCCTAGTCGCCATTTATAGCCTCTGGATCGTGGGGAGCAGAGATTATACGGGGTTCCTAGTGCATGCATTAGTGGAGGGGTCTCTACAAGGGTGTTGTCACTTACCAGGGCTACCTTCATCATACTGTAAGGACCTACATTTGGGGGCTCGGGAGTGGGTTCCTCCTTGGGTTCCTTGTCTATTGCTGGCCCCAAAAGGGGGTTCAACTGGTTTTCTATGTCGTATGGGGTTAGCCTAGTGTCCCTTAATCCCGGTGTCACACCGGTTCCTGCATTCGTGGTGGGTAGGTTAGGAGGTGCGCCTTTATTGGGGCCACCTCGTGAAATCGTGGTCATGGACGATTGTCCCTCTGTAAGGACCCGGGGATCCGTGGCCATCTCATCGGTGTCGGGGCCGGGCGTGGATTGGGCCCGAGGAGGAATGGATTCATACATGCTTGACGCTTCTACGTCAATGTCGTGCAGGGGGCCTATTCACTAAAATAGACAGTGGAAAGAGATTATCTATTTTGAAAATCTCCCGCGAGAGATAGTCTCCCCCGGGAAGACAGTCTCTTCCAATGTCTCCGGGTTCGTCTATTTTACAGAATAGCTCCAGAGACCTTGAGAAAGAGATATGGATCCTAATACACGAAAATGCCATAGTATCCATGAAGTGCGAGATGTTCGTGCCCCCGGGAGTTCAATTCCTTAATACCTATTCAATGGGTACCTACCTACCTCAATCCATACTTGGACGTTTTTACTCACGAATCGGATAAAAGTTTAAATGAAATTGAAAAAAGTCTCAATTATAAACAGAAAAAGTCGAATTAGGGGGCTTTTAATGCTTGTGTTATATCTACACCTAATGAACCTCTTAGGTAGGTAGGTACCTACCTCAACCCGTACTTGGACGTTTTTACTCATGAATCAATGATTATGTATATATTTTTAATTTAAATTGACTTACCTTTATGAAATGAAAGAATACACGATCAAAAGTACCGATGTGGTTGCGGATGAAGGAGGATATTACACGGATGAAGGAGGATATTACACGATCACTGTGAAACAAACGAGAAATAGACTCTCTCTTTCGAGGGAAGACACCTAATTAGGTGTCTCTCTGAAAGAGATCGAGAATGCCAAGATGGCCACCAACTCTCTCTTTGAAAAGTTACTGAATAACCCTGTCATGGATACTATAAAAATCTATTTGGCCCAAAGAGAGAGTCGGACCTGAAAGAGATGTCTCTTTGGCTTAGTGAATAGGCCCCCAGGTGGGCCAATTTATACACCAGGGTATCGGCTGCGGTCTTGGCCGTCGTGTCATGTCGGTGAGTGATGGGGAGGATACACCCTCTAGTGTCCGGGGATTCGTACCGGGTGCGGTAGTCGTCTAGCACCGCCAGCAGGATCGACTTTTCTATTGTCTTCAAGGGCTGCACCGGGTTGTCAAGTAAGGAGGGCATTTCATTGGTTGAGGCCCCATCCTCCAGGGGCAGTCCGCCGTCCTTGCGTTGATGAACGCTGTCAAGGGCCATAACTGGGTGCAACAGTTCCCTTCCATCAGGTGGTGCTTCGCACGTGGTGAGATTCTTCGGGATCTGCCTTAGCAAATCGAGACCCATGAGGTTCAACCCTTGGCTAGTCGTGGGGAGTACGTGGAATTCGTGAGAGAGGTCGTAGTCACCTATTCGCACTCGCAGGGTTTGTGTTCCTTGTGTAATAATTTACCGTGGTGTAATAATTTACCGTTGTGTAATGATTTACAGTTGTGTAATAATTTGCCGTTGTGTAATAATTTGCCATTGTGTAATAATTTATCCATCAATAATACTTCAACGTTAGTTCAGGTTGCAAAAGTACCTATCAACAAAATCCAGCCCCTTCTGGGTAGATGAGCCGTTGTGTAATAATTTACCGTTGTGTAATAATTTGCCATTGTGTAATAATTTACCCATCAATACCTAATACTTCAACGGTTGTTCAAGTTGCGAAAGTACCTATCAACAAAATCCAGCCCCTTCTTGGTAGATGAGCCGTTGTGTAATAATTTACCGTTGTGTAATAATTTACCGTGGTGTAATAATTTACCGTTGTGTAATGATTTACCGTTGTGTAATAATTTGTCATTGTGTAATAATTTATCCATCAATAATACTTCAACGTTTGTTCAGGTTTCAGAAGTACCTACCAACAAAATCTAATAGTCCATCACTTGTCAAATGAAATAATATCGTAGAACAAACAACTCGACTTGATACAGCCATCCTTGATTATAATCAGGTGCTCCTTTAGTGATGAAATCCTGGCCGGATTTATACCGTTTGATTCACGATCGTGTTGACGAAGCTTTTTGGTGCACACGAACGGCTGGACGTACAGTGCTCCGGGTGGCCTCAAAAAATTGTTTAGCTCAAGGCAAATTTAATATCGTAAAAAAAACCAAACCCTTCAATCGAAAGTTTTTGAGATACGGCGTTCTGAAAATTTCAACCCCTATTTTGAACCCCTTAGAGATGACTGACAGTAACGTCGAGCTTCGAGGACCAACTAGACCCCGAACGGAACCTATAACCCGAATTTCATCAATTTTGTTTCATGGTAACTAAGAAAAGTGGCCCGTACGGCGTACGGCGGACAGACAGAAAGAAATATTTTTATTGCAGTTTTGGATTCTACATACCTTGAAACGTAAACCATCAAATTTTGAGGGGGGGTAAGAATTTTTTTTTCTTGCTCGATTCCAATGGTTCATTATTGAAAATAATAAACCAAAATTAGAATTTATAACCCAAGAAAACTGCCGATTGGGCATAAATGAGATTAGTAGGTGATATTGCCCACTGAAACATCAGTCCCTGAGTCTGGTCAACAGTTGTTTTGGTGCGTCTTTCCCTTGAGGGTGCGCATTCATAGGAAGTGTGTTCTCCTCAGTCCGCTACGCCCATTCAGTCGGCTACGGAAGGCTTTAGGAGCAGGAGGAGCCAGGACCCCGCCACGTGTGAAATATCTCGTAACAGGTGGTCTCGCGGTCGAGGCCGATATCCCTACTGGCCGCGAGACGCAGGATCTCGCATGTTCGCCACCCGGTTTCTCTGAGCAGGACCCCATCAAACGGCAGGTCCAGAACATCCGGGAACCTCCGGGACGTCAAGCGAATACTCTTCTTTGAAAGGCGAGTCCTCCCCTTCCAGCTGTCCGGCTTGAATGTGGAGACCGAGGGTCCATCAAGTAGAAATCAATTGCAACGGAGGACCTGTACATCCTAAACCCTAAGTATGGATTCAAATGAGATGGGGAACCCCCTTCAGCATACACTAGATCACAGAACATAGAATTCTAATAATTAGTTCATGTGAAATATAGAACATTTATTTCGAGTGGCTTTTTTCTCTCCAATCTTCTTAGCAAATCATACACATCAAGAAAATGGACAGGTTCGGTGTTAACATGACCTCTTAGCCGCTCTAGGTGGGCGGTGGCAATTTTCTTCACGGTTTCGTCGATAGTCTCCACCTTCAGATCGTGGTGGAGTCTGTCATTCCGATAGTATCATGCGCTGACTACAACACACGTGAGTAAACTATTCTGGAAGCGCTGGATCATCTCCCGATTGCTCTGAATTAAGTCAACAATGTATTACTAATAATACATTTTACAACTTGGTATAATGTATTATTATTAGTAATACATTGTTGACTTAATTCAGAGCAATCGGGAGATGATCCAGCGCTTCCAGAACAGTTTACTCAGGTGTAAAACTTGTTATAATAAAAATAAACCAAAGGAAGAAAAAAATTCTGTGTTCTGTGCGCCAGGCAGTCAGTGTGATTCACGAACATAAAATTATACGAGAGATATTCACATACATATTTTCACAATTTTGGACTTATCCCTGATTACATAGGTCTATCTACCTCCCTCCAACACGTGTGTCATCAACTGATTTGCCGCTTCTTCTTCTAATTAGTAAGATTTCGCTACCGTTTAATCCGGATTTCAAGTTCTACACGGTGACAACAAATAAACCTTACCGTACCTCAGGATCGATTCTATAACTCGAACCTGAGTACATTCTACAACAGGATTCTACAACTCCTTTTATTATACCTACTCGTACAAACAGCGTCGCTCAGTGATTTTTTCGAAACCCCTCACTTATCGATTTGCTTAATTTCTTATTCAATGAAACACTGGAACCATGTTTGTTGACACAATTTCGCATTTAATTTACAGAACTTTGGATTCTGGAAATACCTATATGTACGAAAAAATGACGGTCGCCAATTTACAGTTCCACCACTTGCTAGTGACGTTCTGCCACACTGGGGTATGCGCATGGTCACGAAAGCGGTTTACGTAATTTAAAAAAAATTAAATTAAACTAGATTCTATTCTGAGAATGTTAACATCAACCGGTAAGTACTTTTTCTATGATTTTTCCACGTTTCCAACAATTCTGACGTTACAGTGGGCGGGGGGGAGGGGGTCCAACCAGGCGAGAGGCGCAATGACGTCAGAATTGGTGGAAACTGAAAAATCATATAAAAATAACTACTACTTATCGAAGGTCAGTGCGGTGTGTGTCGAAACTCTCAGGACGGAATCTATTTTCATTTAAAAAAATAATTTTAAAAAAATGAATACGTGCGCATACCCCATTCTTGTAAATTTTGAACACTAGCGGGATGTCAGAGCAATTGGTAAGTTTACCTTCGCAGGCAAAAAGGAGGTTTTCGACCAACTTAACTCTCACTGAGTGAAATATCCAGGATAAATTGCTAATGTTATCATTTGTCCCCCACTCCAAAGGGAAACAACATCCTGTCAGAACTTTTAGTGCGTCCAACAGCAGTCGGAGGAGAACAAAACTCGTCCGATATATCACACTCGAAGTTGGAACAGGCAAAAAACCCGAGTCGAAAGAACTGAATACAAAAAACCTAAACCTTTGTTTAAAAAAAAACCCGTGTAGGGGGAAAAAAATCAAAAACTCCCATTGGGGAGGTCTGGATCTTGGGCGGTAGATATGTTGTATGTTAATGAGACTGTTAACTGTGAGGTCGGCTATGGATAGGAGGCGAAGAGGGAGGTGGAAGGGTAGGTGGCATAAAAATAAGAACACCTTCATTAAGAGCAGGCGCCAAGAAGGATTCGCCTTTTACCTGTCGGGGGTGTTAACAACCGAGGGACGTAAACACTTTACAAGAATGTTAACTAACTCCTTCCCATTCGGGTGCGGTGTTGGGTTTCAAGCTTGTCGGTAACGGGTGTTCACTGGGCAGACCATTTAGGTCTACCAAGATTTCTCGTTAGTTTACACGTTTGGAGCAGTGGACACCGTGAAATCATTCATCCCACTCTCCGCCTCATAATAAATTATTCTCATTCATTAAGTGATAAGTACATCACAAACGTACATCTCAACTACTGATAGGTCCAACCACACCCACCTACCGCATAGGTATCAACATATGGGTCTGCTTACCAAGGATTGAAAGAGTGCAATTCAACTCACTGCACGGAAAAAACGCTGCAAATCCCTCCACAACGGTTTATTATTTTGCACAGAATACCCTTCTGTTACAGATCACAGCTCTCCGTATAGATAACCCTCCTATATAATATATGAATTATTTGAGCAACATTTAACTCGTGATTCAGGTAGGTACCTAGTAACGAGTAAGGGGTTAGGTACTAACTGTACCTACCTAAATCACGAGTTAAATGTTGCTAAAATAATTCTGTCGATGACAAACAGTAGCTAGAATGGCAAAAAGAAACGCAAATAATGAAGTTCTGAAGGGAAATTGTTGATGTGGAGTGCAAAAAGTTGCAAAAGTACCTACCAACAAACTCCAGTCCCTTCTACGTAGATTGTATAATGAACCATTGTGTAATAATTAACCGTTGTGTAATAATTTACCACTGTGTAATAATTTACCCATCAATAATACTCCAACGTTTGTTCAATTTTCACTACCTATCAACAAGCTCCAAAAGAGCCATCAGTTTTCAAATGAAATAATATCACAGAACAACCAACTCGACTTCATACTCCGTGAATATAATCAAGTGATCTCTAGCAATGATGATCTCGGGTCAATTCCCGATTGTTAGTGTTCCGAGTGATGATATTGGGGCTGAATGTATACAATTTCATTCACCCTGCTCTTGAAAAAGCCTGTCGGTGCAAACTTCTGGGCCTAACTGTGAACGAACGGCTGGACTTACAATGCTCCGGGTGGTCTTAAAAAACTCCCAGGTTCGAGTACTATTTAAAACCGTAAAAAAATTCGAGATAACGGCGTCCTGGAGATTTCAACCCTTATTTTTCACCCCTTAAGGATGACTGACATTAACGCCAAGCTTCGAGGACCAACTAGACCCCAAATGGGACCTATAAACCGAATTTCGTCAATTTAGGTTCATGGTAACTAAGAAAAGTGCGAAGTACGGCGGATGGACAGACATTTTTTATTGCATTTTCGGATTCGATATACCTTGAAACGGAAACCATCAAATTTTGAGGGGGGTTAAACTTTTTTTCACACTCGATTCCAAAGGTTCATTATTGAAAATAATAAACCAAAATTCAAAATTTCATGCCGCCGCCTGCACCTGCCGCCTTTAAACCTACACAGCAAACCTCACAGGTTTAATTGGTTAATCGAACAGACGCTCAAAATATCAAATCATCAAACCCATTCAGGAGTAAGGGCCTCTAAACCGTTCGGCAACAAGTAAATTAATGACAGTGGCTGAATGGCGAGGCGGCATTCCGCAGGTGAGTTTCATATTCAAATCGTCTCTAGATGGAATGTTGAACTATTTCCGAATGATTTTGTAGGTATCTTCTTTCCGTGAGACGAGACTCCCGAAATTCAGATGAGGCGAACAGGCTTTTACGCGTTGATGATTCAGTTTTTAAACACAGTCGGACGGATGCATGCCGCGGTAATAGCGTCTCTGGACGGGCGGGATATTCATTGACTGCCGCGAAGCGTTCGACACGGTTTCCGCTGCCTATTGATTGGCTGGGTTAAAAACCCAGTGTTCCCGAGCCGCGCCAGGCTGGCTGGACTAGGGAGTCTAGGAAATTGTTCCGGTTTCCCCGGAGTCCTGGCATTCCTGAGTGATGCATAGGGCTAGACTGGTTGCATAGGGGGTCACAAAGAGGAATCCTGTACCTACATTCATTCAACCTACATTCCAAATTGATTCCTGCATTGAATTCAATATAGTAATACGCATTACTAGCATTTGGACTCTTATAAAGTGGCGCCGATGTCACCAAACGTTGGCATACGAAACTCGAACCGCTACATGTTAACTTTCATGGTAGGGTAAAAAATGAACTGAAATTAATTTTCCAAAAAAAAGAAAAAAAATACAGGCAATGAAAGTAAAATGGCGGAACTCCAAGATTATCTTTTGAATGGATCTAAATCTCCTCAACCCGTGGTTCGCATTTCTTGACATTCATTGTTTTCGAGGACACAAGTATATTTACGTTGAGGAAGCAAAGGTGATTTCACTCTCTTTGGAGTTGGTATGTGAAACATCATTGTTTAGAAGTCATATGTATTGACTTCAATTAGCACTGGGTTGAATATATTTAAAAATAGTGGCACACAGAATTGAGTATGGTGAGGTGCTTTGCCCAAACAGGATTTTCACACATTTTTCAAGAGGAAACAAATTTCTCAGCGGCAAATATAGACGAAACGCAAAAACAAATTAACCCCCCCCCCCCCCCCCCCTCTTATTTTGTGGACATAAATAAGATTACAGGAAAGTAAGTTACTATCTATGTAGGTGCTATGGGCAATTTTCGTGGTTACAAATTCCTTTTTTTTCCAAATTCTGTTCAATAACGGGAATTAACACATATTTACCACATAATCAGGTGTTCATGTCGTAAAGTCTACGAAAACGCAGAAAACGAGTGTGAAATTGGGATTTCCGCTACATAAGTGAAATTTATTCCGCTAGAAATCGCCGTATCAGGTAAATCGCCGAGTAGTTCAACTCAAATCCCGCTTGGAGCGCTAGTCCATCACTTTAACTTTAAACGTTGTACTGAACAGCATTGGATGGATGGAACAGCAAATTGAAAAATAAATTTAAAAAAACGTACCCAAAATCAAACCGAAGGGAGGATCACGAAAAGTCACTGCACAGGTTCTTGTAGGTTGCCAAGAAGGTGTGCCATTTCTAATGTTGGGTTGTTGGCAGCACTGAGAACCATCGCCTCCGAAGGTTCGCTCCGCCTCCATGGGGCCAATTAATAGCCAATAGATGCCAAAAGTCCTGACACGTCATTTCTTGCCGCATTTTTACTTTCACTCACCATCATTTAAAAACTATCGATCATTTTTGAAAACGGGCTTCAAATTACCATTTTTCCAAGAGTTCTGAATAGTTTTTTCCCAAGAAAAATGGCAAGGAACGTTTGAAAAAGAAAAATTCAAGGAAACGTCACTGTCATGGTACAGTGTAAGTTTCAAGACAATGCAAGTACCTAGTACGTTCCTAAATCAATTATAATTTTTCTTCGGTCCCTACCTGTAGATGAAGGTACCTATAATACGCGTGAAAATTTCAGGAAGATTTCTGTCCATATCACCTGAGGTGGCACGGTGGTGCAACATAAGAGGAATCTGTAGAATGATAAATTCTACAGATAATTTCCAACAAAAATTGTCTCTCAGCCCTTCTAAACCTCTTTGGCTATAAGTAATGTATACCTATTTGGCCTCGTTGTTAGAATTTAGCATCTACATCGGAAAACAAAATATCATCACTGAACAATCCTAATGTGAAAAATAAATATTCATGACACTTTAGTGCAGTAAGGACGTAGGTAGACACTCGAATGATGAATTATTAAAGAATCATTCCCTCTCAACTAGGATGAAAGGGTTAATAAGCCGTTTTGACGGTAAAGTCTGGACTGTAAATCACAGCCAGCTACCACCCAACCGCCGTGTCCAATTCAAGCTATCTAGAAAACTGTAGAGAACTTTTTTCCAGAGTATTTAAAAAATCTTATTATTAGGCTTATTAGGCTCCTTCTTGCTGTACACCGAAGATCCATCACGCCAGTTTGGTGTTCCAGCATTAGGAATGAAGTTATAAATTGCCACTGAAAGTCAACCTAACTGATCCCGTAACCTGGGTGAGAAAAACCGATGCGAGAAAGAGTTCCGGTACGTTTTTGCAGTCTGGCGAAGAAATGGACCTAGTTCAACGCCTATGACGCATGTAGGACTCTAATTAACAGGACGGAAGGGATCGGTCGGTCAATCGGTGGGTTTGGTTTTATCTTTTCGTCTACGCAAGCAAGCTAAATCATCTCTGGGCTATCATAATTATCATTAACAGCGGGGCCAACCGACTCTCCAACTCAAGTTAACTTCTGAAGATGCTAAGACGTTCCAGTAAAAAGTTATAGTCGAAATAAAAACGCTGCAAAGTCCTTGTCACATGGGTTTATTATTCTATTGGAGTTCTAGAGATTCTTGTTGGCAGTTAAATTTATTGTTTCTTTCATGTGGAATGATTGAATTAGCTATTCCTGATGATTTCCACCAATTTTGGCCCCAAAAACATGAAATAGGTACACTTTTGGTTTATTATTCTGTGAATAATACACCTATGTATTCGCTCAGCAAAAAATTTTTATAACACCCCCTCAAACTTTTTTCTTTTCCGTTTCAAGGTGCGTAGATTCCAAAAATGCAATGTCCGTCCGCCGACCGCCGTACGCCGTACGCCGTATCACGTGTACCGGCCTCATTTTCGGTCTAAAAAATTCGTTCTTTCGCACACATGCTCCATTTGGGCCCTAGTTGTGTCCCGAAACTTTTCAGCCCGATCGGAATATACCCAGGGTTGTTATGAGTGAAAATGTGTGTAAAAATAGGTACTTTTTGCGTTTTAGCAACATGTTAGTAAAATGAGCTTTTGAGGTATCGTTTTCCATGTTTTTGGGGACGAGAATACCGAATATGAAGTCGATTTTGACCAAAGACGCGGAAATTGAGGTTTTACCATTGGTTCAGCTCCCAAAATTGGTTTTTTTAAGTCAAAAACCTGGAAAACTGTCTGAAATCACCATCAATGTGTATACTAACATTAGAAAAAGTGTAAACAGCTGAATCAAGACCATCAAATCTCACTACCAATGATCAAAGATGATCTGGGGGGAAAAAAAGTGTACCTATTTCATGTTTTGGGGGCCAAAATTGGTGGAAATCATCAGGAATAGCTAATTCAATCATTCCACATGAAAGAAACAATAAATTTAACTGCCAACAAGAATCTCTAGAACTCCAATAGAATAATAAACCCATGTGACAAGGACTTTGCAGCGTTTCCCCCCCCCCCCCCCCCAGATCATCTTTGATCATTGGTAGTGAGATTTAATGGTCTTGATTCAGCTGTTTACACTTTTTCTAATGTTAGTATACACATTGATGGTGATTTCAGACAGTTTTCCAGGTTTTTGACTAAAAAAAAACAATTTTGGGAGCTGAACCAATGGTATGGACATGGAAAACGATACCTCAAAAGCTCATTTTACTAACATGTTGCTAAAACGCAAAAAGTACCTATTTTTACACACATTTTCACTCATAACACCCCTGGGTATATTCCGATCGGGCTGGAAAGTTTCGGGACACAACTAGGGCCCAAATGGAGCATGTGTGCGAAAGAACGACTTTTTTAGATCTAAAATGAAGCCTGTACACTTGATACGGCGTACGGCGGACGGCGGACGGACATTGCATTTTTGGAATCTACGCACCTTGAAACGGAAAAGAAAAAAGTTTGAGGGGGTGTTATAAAAATTTTTTGCTGAGCGAATACATAGGTGTATTATTCACAGAATAATAAACCAAAATGGCGCAAATCCTTGTGAAACTATTTTGCCACCGTACGCGATGTCGCTGAAACGGCCACTAAATGACTATTCTCAGCAAGCTGAAATACGAGTAATGCCCCATAGGAATTTTAATCGTACAACTCTAGATCACAATGTACTCGCAATTTGTATAATAAATAATACCTACGTATATAACCTATCGATATTGCTGCGAAATTTCAGTTGAATAGGTAAACACTTAGTTCCGTTCAAATTAAACCCACTGACAGTGCCAAAGTATTGCAATTAGCAGTACTTTACATGTTTATTATCAAGTTCCAGGAATTTATTGTGATATTTGATTTTAAACCACTGGCCTTTCGATCATGAAACCATTTTTGATACTTGAGAGTTAGATATCTATAATAAGTAACCATGTGTTTGATTCCGTTTTATCACACAATAGGTAGGCCTTGCCCCATAAGGAAGTTTTTGAACTTCTGTCCTGTACTATCCTGTGCAATGCACGGGACATCCAGGTAGTTATAAACGATTAACCTCAAGAGGTAGTTTCCTCATTCAGGACGTAGCTGGGCACTTATGCAGTGAAAGTTTCATAAATTATCCAAACGAATTTATTCCGAGCAATGTACCTAATTCGTACAAGACATTAATTTCTCCTAATTTATATATAAAACACCGAGCCCCTACCTATCTAAATTATTATTTATCGATGTAGGTATATCAAGAAATCGGTACATACCGCTGTAGCGGCCAACAAAAGCCGAAATTCCGTTCTTTCACAAAAGTATCTCACTATCCCAGAACAGGAAACTCGATTGTTCGATAGACTGTTCCTCATTATGCAAACTAAGTTGAGATTTGGACTCGTTGATGCTGAAATAGTGTTTAAATAGTTTAAATTAATATTTGATTTTTATTGTTGATAATAAATTTGGCATCCAAAACAACTTGAATTCTTAAAATATAAAACTAATAGCTGAGGATTAAAAATACAAGAATCTTCTGAACGTGTTTTGGTAGGTCTGATGATTTTCGAATCTTTACATAATAAACACAACCTTCATGCATATTTACGTTACCTACTTATTTTCCAGGACTTACATCGTTTACATCTTACTTACTACATGGTTTATATTACTATTTAGTATCATTATTTATAGCCGCTTGACGATACATCGAGCAACGAAAGGTGCGGACAACCTTTCCTAGTCGCTGTAATAATTATTATTCATGCGACGTCAAATTGGGGAGAGCCTGCTATCGAGCAATGGAACTTTCCACGGGCAGCTTTCAGAGTCTGGATCCAGAACTTGAGCGAAGTTGTTGAGTTTGATAGAAACTAGTCGTACCTATTTGAATGCGTAGGCAGATGATGAAATGTAAATTTCAGTAATATTCAGTGCAATACAGAAAATGGATTTCCTAAGTATCTCATATAGAAGCTAACATCGTTACCCGGGATAACGTTCAACAGGGTGCATCAAAACCCCGATTTATAATAAATATTCACTGAAAATTCGGCTGAGCAGATTTCTCGTTGGCGCATGGGCAGAAGTTACTTCTAGTTTGCAATTAAATCATTATGGGATTATTGTAAGGGACTGATCAATATTTCGCTCCTAGATTATCCCAATACTGGCAGAACTCTGATGCAGAACTGCTATCACACACTTCTTGAAGCAGAAAAATGTCAACAACTAACATTATGCGGAAAAATGAAATGAACTGAAAAGAATAAAAAATTGAAAAAAAATAATGAGGGAAAAACAGTATTTTGGGAAAAAATCGATAAAAACATGAACTTAATTATAAAAAACGTTGCACATTTTACACAAGGACTTGTTATATAGAAGCCCCTTTTGCGTAGATCACTGTTTTCTGTGGTCAATACCTACCCGCGACGATGGACAGAAAACGTTAACGCCCTCCCCCTCAAATTTGATGGTTTCCGTTTTCCAGATACGCAGAATCCAAAAATGAATTTAAAAAAAAGTCTATCCATCCGCTGTACTTTGTACTTTTCTTAGTGTTACCATGAACCAAAATTAATGAAATTTGGATTGTGGGTCCTACTATTATCTGGGGTCTAGTTGGTCCGCGAAGCTCGTCGTTACTGTCAGTCATCTCTAAGGGGTGAAAATTGGGGTTGAGATTTTCATAACGCCGTAGCTCGAAAACTTTCAATAGAAATATGTACTTACTATGGTTTTTAAATTGTTCTCGAACTGAAGAATTTTTTGAGACCACCCGGAGCATTGTATAACCAGCCGTTCGCTTTCACCGAAAAGCTTCGTCAACATGATCGTGAATGAAACGGTATAAATCCGGCCAAGTATCATTGCTAGGGAACACCTGATTATAATCACGCACGGCTGTGTTAAACCGAGTTGGTTGTTCCGCGATATTATTACATTTGAAGAATGAAGGTAATTTCGGATTTTGTTGATATAGGTACTTTCTTAACTTGAACTTACGTTATGCTTCATGAATAACAACAAACACTCAATGATAGAATTCTTGAATCCACCGCATATTTGTATGAAACTGTAATTCCCCGGCTGGCTCCAGTACTCGATTTAGGGCTTTCCTGGGAGGAGCACGAGGGTAGGTATTGACCAGAGAAAACAGTGATTTACGCAGGAGGAGGATACAGGTAAATAATAAACCGTCGTGTAATAATTTGCAGCATTTTTGATACTCAGACACATTGAAGATCGCGGGAAAATCCGGGAAAGATCCGCACATTGTAACGAACATTGTGGGATACCCAACCATCCATATAAAATACGACGGAAAACTCTCTTCTCTCGTTGAGGGGAAAACCGAAGATTTTTTTTTTCATTACGTTAAAGCACTGGCGTCATCAAGGACGTGGGATGTTTGATGGCGAGCAACACACATCTCTTCTTCATGATGCAAGTCCCATATCTCTTCTCTGAGATTAGAGCAGCTGATTCGTTCAAGCTCACGAGTCCAACTCCCGGGATTCCCAGACGATGAGTGACGTTATGACGTTAACACATTGATGAATAAGTTAATCAAAGCTTGTCAGCTTGTTTTGTTCCTGTAGTATAATAAATTAGCGTCTTTTTATTTAGTTCTTCCACGCTGGAAAAACAGTTTTCGAATAGGTTCAACCGTCTGAGCTTTATGATGGAACGTACAAACCCACCGACTCAGGAAAGAAAATTATTAGATCATTCTAATAACATTGCCCGTTAGTAGGTTCTGCCTTTTCATGGTTGATTTTATAAACAGGTTCAGCCATTGGATCCAAACAGACAGGTATAATTAAAATAGAGAAGAGGAAACCGTGGCAGCGGTCCCTGCCGTTATACGCAATTACTTGAAATGAAAGTGAAACGAATCTACCAAAACTTTACCGAGTAAAAAGTATCAAAAACGAGGAAATCGACATATGAAGTGTGGTGAGTTAAATCCCACACTAAGAGGGGGAGGCGGGGGATCATACTCACTTATTAGAAGATATCATCATTGCTTAATCAAAATCCATCGTGCAAACAATTCAGTATACTTTAGGCGATTACTTTACTCCGTTCTGCCAAGTTCGGACTCCCAGTTAGACCCTGAAATTCTCGAATCCACCGCGTGCTTATGAAACTATATGCCTAGCTGGCACTAGTACTCGATTTAGAGCTTCCCTGGAGGGGAGCAAAAGGGTAAGTATTAACCACAGAAAACACTGATCTACCCAGAAGGGGCATCTATACAGGTAAATAATAAACCGTTGAGTAATAATTTGCAGCGTTTTTTGTTTTCGAGATTCGCCCATCTTCGAACGTATCCTCGTGTTTGCCAATGACTGGTGGGTTCCTACAATTTTGATTTGTAATTTGTGGTAATAATTTGTAGCGAATTATACCTTCTTTGTTGTGATTTTGGTTTGCTTCAACGATTGCAAAACATTTATTTACGTTTATTTACTTACTTATTTAGATGCAGTAACTTAGCAGTAGATTTCTGTGTGACGACCCTCAAAGATCTGTAGTACCCATGTTTATAAGTAAATTATTATTTGTTGATACTCCTTCAACTCTTACACCATGACTTGCACCTTTGGGGCTCTTGCGAAAGCCAGGACCTTCGGGATTCCCCCGACGTTGCTTCTGCCGCCACCGCAGACTTTAAAACTCGTTTTTTCGATTGTACCCTATCGAATAATGTGAGGTTTTTTTCCAGCGGTTTTGATTTTCATTTCTCGTACGCGAGAACGACCGCTGTTACGCCGTATGCGGACAGCTCCAAGGAGCTGCCAGTGGGAATCCCATTGCTTGGTTCCAGATCGAGTCGAGCCTCCAGTCTCGTAATTATGTCACGGGCCCCCCCACTTCGCTCCGATCCGCTGACTGGCAAAAAAATTTTTTGTGGGGGTCCTGGAAAGTTCCGAAGACCTCTGAGAAGTTGAAGACTCGGGGAGATTTACTCAGACGAGTTTCGGAAGAAATTGACCCTTTAATATTCGGCTAATTCGTGAATCTGGCAAGCTCTATAAGGCAGGTTGTTCTACGCATTAGCCGACCAAAATTATGCAACATGCCTACCTACTGCATCTGATGAATTAGGGAGCGAAAGTTTTGCAATCCCTTTTGAAAGCTGCATAATTTTGAAGACAGCACATAGTAAAAATTACCCTTTAGAACACCCTGAATTTGGTCCATGACTGTACCTCCTCACAAAAACCTGTTACCAATATTAATACACGAGCTAGATATCATGTGCGTTGCACAGGAGCGTATCCGAACGTTGTAGAGGCTTTTACGAGTACTTCGACTCTTGCTGCATTTGTTCCACTGGCTGTTTCGTGACAAACGACCATCCAAATGGTTCGACTTGAAATTTTGAGTGTTTAGACGAACGTCTAGATGAACGGGACGTCACCCGAATTCTGAGGGCATACCTACTCGTTAGACCTCCAGTAATTGTTATATCGGTAGTGGAGACACAATAGAGCCACGGAGCGGCGCCGCTGATGCAAGAAAACAGCTTTTTTCGTGTTGTACGACTAGACAAAGTCTGTCACTAAGTGCTGTATGCTTATCAAGAAATTCGAAGTAACGTAATTATTTTAAAAAGTAACAAATAATTATTAATAAAATTAAGTAACTTAAGTATATCGCAGTTTACTTCTGTTACTTTTCTCTTTTTTTACTGTAGTTGAAAATATCCTCTCTCATCGCAGACATTTTTTTCTTAAACAGGTATTTGGTTATCTGCTTGTTTTTACTAATTCGTGCAATAATTTTCATCTGTATCTTTGACTCCTTCCTCTGCGCTGACTCCTTCATAAATACCTAAACTGCTAATTTAATGTTTAATTTTCTATCAATAATTGTACATATTATGCGACGCATTATTTTATGGAAATAAATTTTTTTAAATTAGCCTTGTTTTATATGTATGGAAAAATGTATCTTGAGGTCTTTGGTATTGAAGTGAGACTTCTGGTCAGTCGAGTTTTGAGGTCAAAACTGCGACTAAAAAAAGCGCTTTGTGCGCATCATGGAATTCGAAGCACAGTAATCTCCTCCTGTTATCGTTGAAATGTACCTACGGATTCTGGTTATTTCACAAGTGACGTAATTCGTGCGGCACCTCGCGCAACGAACGGTCTCCACGGAGCCAAAGCCTAACCTTGCCCCTGCCCTCGGAAACGGCTTCGTGTTGGCCCACTTTGCGGACGCCGCGGACATAAACAGGATCTCACTTTCGTGAGCTCTCAGGCGCTGAGTCACTGGGACGGGAAGGAGAAGAACTACGAAGAAAGCATTACGAAACGGCCTGTCGGCGGACTGACGATATCACTCGTTGGATGGTGATGGGTGAAAAGGTTAAATTGTGACATATTAACAGTTCTAGGTGTCACATACAAGCAGATCAAGTTCTATTAACACTGAGCCACTTTTAAGATTGTTGTAATTGTTACAACCACCTTGTAACAGTAGCAGTTACGAGCACGAAAATGGTTCATGGTACAAGAATGAGACCTGAACGTGAAAAACCTCGTACTCAACACCAAATGAGTATCTACAGCGTCTTCTGTATTAATAAGTACCTTAAGTACCTACCGATCAAAAATCACCAAAATTACCTTCTTCCCGTGGCCACAACAGGCACCTATCTCAGAAGAGAAAGCTCGATTTGGCGACTCTAAGTAGGTCTGTATAGCTGCTCCCCACTATAAAAATTGAGCTGACGGATTTACGACTCACGCATGTTGTTTATTCCCGAGTAATAATATTTTTATGTTGGTACCTAATAGTTTCTGTAAGGCAACTGCACCGGCAAGTCGAAATGAACCCCACAAGCTTTATATGTTCCGAAGGCGGTGATTTTTCAGTCAAACTATGTGTCTACTACGCTAACTATAGCGTACTGAGTTAAGCTCACAATTCTGTATCGTTCCCTGACTTGACCCTCGACCACATGTTTTTTATTGACATAATAATAGTTTCATATCATTTCTGTTACAGGCAGCTAACAGCGCCCCAGCAGTTGACGGCTAATAAAGTAAGAACCACAATATTACTGTTCTTGATGCCCACCCTATCTCGTACCTATTGCTAGTTTCCAAGGGGATAAATGGCATTTTTGTGTTACAATTACCGTGAGGACCAAAAAATGGAGATCTACAAAATAACCTTCACCAAGTACAAAAGAAACGTGACAGAACAAATTGTCAGAAGAATTCAAACCAATTTATGATGCGGCATCTCTTCAGTTCGCATTTTCATAGTAACACCTGCTGCATTCCTAAATTTAAAGAGAGACAACGACAAAATAAGGCGCAGCTCGATTGTGTTACATAGAACGTCAAATAGCCTGAGAAAGTTATGATATTTGAACAATTCCCACCCAAAACGATATCTGGAGAAATGAAAATCTGTATTTGTCCAAATCACCTCAACCTCAACCAAAAATTAACCCTCTCTTCTTTAGCATGTAATTTAGTCTTTAAATACATTTCACATACATTTTCAATCTTCAGCTTTCAACTTCCAAATTTTATATCTTAGATTAGGAATAAGTTTAGGCTTATCAAGTTTAGTTTTAGGTATTCGTTTCATACCGTCATCTCACCGACCATCAACTATCCTTCACCACAAAGCCTTTTCGGTTCGAACGGTCGCTGGCCGACAACGGAGGTCGTTCAATCGAGTTTACAGTTTCAACTCTCAAAATTTATTTTCGGCAATGTAACTTCATGCTCAAATCACCTTTTCGCCTTCAACTCTCACACTTTCTCTCGCCTTAAGCAGAACACTTGGCCTTCAGCATCCTCCAAATTCGTCACCAACACACACAGGCTAAGAACACGATTTCAAAACACGGAGTTCCAAATGTCCTCAGTATTCCTATTTCATCTTGAAATCAGATTTTCTGGGATCGTTTTTGGCAGAATTAGTTAGGAGGCATAACATTCCTGGTGCTGTTAAAAGTAGAGAATTTTCCTCACAAAACTTGTAGAGAGAGCACTACGCAATGGGGTTTACAATAATGTATAACAATCCTTCAATATAATCATTATTTTCAAGATACTTTAAACATTATTGCCCTGAGAACAGTAGTGGGATTTAGAGTTCATGGAGTTCATACGAGAAAGAATCGCTTATAGGAATGATACGTTCAATGGTGATTGTCGTGAGCGGGTGTGTGGTGCTCACGACATGGCGGATGAGAGTTGGATGAAAGATGGAGTGAGAGGTTGGATGAAGGCGGATGAAGATGGATGAGGAAGGATGTGCTCCGAGTCTTTTGCACTAGCGCCCGGTTTTCACCACAGCAGGCGTTAGTCTGGAGGGAAGGTTAGCTCCCCGCGGTGTTCACCACAGCAGGCGCAAGAGGTAGTGGCTCCCCGCGGTTTTCACCACAGCAGGCTCCTGGGATGTGGGTGCTAGTACCCCGCGGTTTTCACCAAAGCATGTAATAGAGGAGAGGTAGGTGTCCCGCGGTTTTAACCACAGCAGACACCAGGAAGATGGAGGCTAACACCCCTCGGCTTTCACCACAGCAGACGCCTGGAAGATGAACGGTAGCACCCCGTGGTTTTCACCACAGCAGGTGCCAGAGGAGAAGGAGGTACCCCGCGGTTTTCACCACAGCGATTGCAAGGAAAGGTAAGAGAGAGGGCGAAAGAGAGAGGGTCGAGAGAGAAGTTGTAAGTTGAGGGTGGGTCGGTCGAATGAGGAGCTGGGTCAGAAGGGCTGTTTATATAGGGACTTTTCCACCCGTCCCCAGTCAACCGTTATGACCTTTGAGGAGTGATGTCGGTTGATGGAAGAGACCCTTCGGCTACTTTTCCCTTGGCGCTGCCCAGCTCAACGTTCCCTTGGTTTATTTGGTTAAATCTTATAGCAATATTATACGAGTGGTTACTGTGAGGGGAATCACGACAGTGATTCACGCTGACTTTTCCACGGTTAGACTCAGATGTGTCTTGCTCATTCCATAACAACTGTTTACCAGGACTTTCTCGTTGAAATCCCGTCGATTCAAACTAATTCGGTTCAGTTTCCAAGAAAATCCCCCGAACATTCGCTATTACTATACCGTGAATAAGAAGATAAGAAACGAACGCGCAATCGTTGGTTCGTCCGTAAGAAAAAACTTTGTATTTAAATAGGGTTTTTTTCCTCGTTCAAACCCAGTGAAGTGAGTGTCTGCCGCTCCTTTCCTTGCGGCGCCTCGCATCCTTGCGGATTTGCGTCAAAGGCAAAGCAAACAACGGAGGGTTGTCGCGCTGAAGGAGTTGGTTTGTCATCGCGAAGTCGTGATATGAGGTCTTGGGGGATTTCGGGCGCCTCCCATCTGAAATAAGGTCCCTTCAGACGCACAACAGTGGCTGAAGAGTAATAAAATCGTTGAAAATCGGATTTTTCTTTATAAATATCCGTTTTATGACATTTGAAGACGACAGGCACCAGTCATGCAGCATGTCCATATGATCGAATTTTTGACCCTACCGTACCTACTCATTCTAACCTTCAATTTACTGCGTAATCAAACATTCTCTGAACCGTTTTTAACTATACAAAAATTAATTGTTATAGGTATTTTAGATGAATGTGTGGTTTATCACACGCAGACAGAGAAAACTCATAAAATTTCTCCGCTACACGGAAAAACACTGAATCATGGACCTGTGTTTTGTTCGTACCTCTCTAGAACATTTGCATCATGATTATACAAATCTAGAGAGGCACACACATCCACGTATCGGTATTGCGTAACACGCAAAATCTTTGAACAATTATGATGAGGTGCTCTATCGAGTAGCGATAGGAGACGATAAATTGAGAGCTTTCCAACGAGTGAATAACAATTTCTGTGAGATGAAAACTAACGGAGTTAGGCAATAATTTACCTAGATACAGATCGGCTGTATGTGAAATACAAATTTTGTGTCGGGACCCAAAATTCGTTCTGGCCCCCAGGAGAAAAACATAGGTAGGTAGCTTACCTATCCATGTTAAAATAATATCTGGCTATTGGATTCGTACATATTTCTGTGTCACCATCCTATGCCATCGTTGGTGAATTTGAAGTAAATATCGATGTGTTTTTGGTTAATTATTCTCCGAATAATACACCTATGTATTCGCTCAGCAAAAAATTTTTATAACCCCCCCCCTCAAACTTATTTCTTTTCCGTTTCAAGGTGCGTAGATTCAAAAAATGCAATGTCCGTCCGCCGTCCGCCGTATCACGTGTACAGGCTTCATTTTCGGTCTAAAAAAGTCGTCCTTTCGCACACATGCTCTATTTGGGCCCTAGTTGTGTCCCGAAACTTTTCAGCCCGATCGGAATATACCCAGGGATGTTGTGAGTGAAAATGTGTGTAAAAATAGGTACTTTTTGCGTTTTAGCAACATGTTGGTAACATGAGCTTTTGAGGTATCGTTTTCCATGTTTTTGGGGACGAGAAGATCGAATATGAGGTCGATTTTGGCCAAGGAGTGGAAAATTGAGGTTGTACCAGATGTTCAGCTCCCAAAATTGATTTTGTATGAGTCAAAAACCTGCGAAATCGTCTGAAATCACCATCAGTTTGTAGAATAACACTAGAAAAAGTGTCAACACGTGGATCAAGACGATTAAATGGCACTACCAATGATCGAAGTTAATTTGAAGAAAAAAAAACGCTGCAAAGTCCTTGTCACATGGGTTTATTATTCTATTGGAGTTCTAGAGATTTTTGTTGGCTGTTAAATGTATTGTTTCTTTCATGTGGAATGATTGAAATAGCTATTTCTGATGATTTCCACCAATTTTGGCCCCCAAAACATGAAATAGGTACGCTTTTTTTTTCTTTTTTTTTAAAATCATCTTTGATCATTGGTAGTGGCATTTAATGGTCTTGATTCACCTGTTTACACTTTTCCAATGTTATTGTACACATTGATGGTGATTTCAGACAGTTTTCCAGGTTTTTGACTCATAAAAAACCAATTTTGGGAGCTGAACCTTTGGTAAAACCTCAATTTCCGCGTCTTTGGTCAAAATCGACTTCATATTCGGTCTTCTCGTCCTCAAAAACATGGAAAAAGATACCTCAAAAGCTCATGCTACTAACATGTTACTAAAACACAAAAAGTACCTATTTTTACACACATTTTCATTCATAACACCCTTGGGTATATTCCGATCAGGCTGAAAAGTATCGGGACACAACTAGGGCCCAAATGGAGCATGTGTGCGAAAGAACGACTTTTTTAGACCGAAAATGAAGCCTGTACACGTGATACGGCGGACGGCGGACGGACATTGCATTTTTGGAATCTACGCACCTTGAAACGGAAAAGAAAACATTTTGAGGGGGTGTTATAAAAATTTTTTGCTGAGCGAATACATAGGTGTATTATTCACAGAATAATAAACCAAAAAAGATCGTACCTGCCTAATTTGTGTTTTGGGGGCCAAAATTGGTGGAAACCATCAGAAATAGCTATTTCAATTATTTCACTTGAAACAAACAATAAATGTACAGCCAACATTTCTGTAGAATAATAAACCCCATGTGACAAGGACTTTGCAGCGTTTTTTTAACGGTTATTCATCCACAAAATATTAAATTCTGTTTTGGTTTATTATTCTGTGAATAATACACTTATGTATTCGCTCAGCAAAAAATTTTTATAACACCCCCTCAAAATTTTTTCTTTTCCGTTTCTAGGTGCCTAGATTCCAAAAATGCAATGTCCGTCCGCCGTCCGCCGTATCACGTGTACAGGCTTCATTTTCGGTCTAAAAAAGTCGTTCTTTCGCACACATGCTCCATTTGGGCCCTAGTTGTGTCCCGAAACTTTTCAGCCTGATCGGAATATACCCAAGGGTGTTATGAATGAAAATGTGTGTAATAATAGGTACTTTTTGTGTTTTAGTAACATGTTAGTAAAATGAGCTTTTGAGGTATCGTTTTCCATGTTTTTGGGGACGAGAACACCGAATGTGAAATCAATTTTGACCAAGGAGTGGAGAATTGAGATTGTACCAGATGTTCAGCTCCCAAAATTGATTTTTTATGAGTCAAAAACCTGCGAAATCGCCTGAAATCACCATCAATTTGTATAATAACACTAGAACAAGTGTCAGTACGTGGATAAAGACGATTAAATGGCACAACCAATAATCAATCGTAATTTGAAAAAAAAAAAAAAAAAAAAAAAAAAAAAAAAAAAAAGGGAGCGTACCTAACTTAAGTTTTGGGGGCCGAAATTGCTGGAAACCACCAGAAATAGCTATTTCAATTATTTTACATGAAAGCAACAATAAATGAACAGCCAGCATTTCTGTAGGTATGTCCAGTAGAATAAAAACCCATGTGACAAGGACTTTGCAGCGTTTCTTTGTTTTAATTTTAGTGAATTTTTAGTAGGTTTTGGTTTATTATTCTGTGAATAATACACCTATGTAATCACTCAGCAAAAAATTTTTATAGCACCCCCTCAAAATTTTTTCTTTTCCGTTTCAAGGTACGTAGATTCCAAAAATGCAATGTCCGTCCGCCGTACGCCGTATCACGTGTACAGGCTTCATTTTCGGTCTAAAAAAATCGTTCTTTCGCACACATGCTCCATTTGGGCCCTAGTTGTGTCCCGAAACTTTTCAGCCCGATCGGAATATACCCAGGGGTGTTATGAGTGAAAATGTGTATAAAAATAGGTACTTTTTGCGTTTTAGCAACATGTTGGTAACATGAGGTTTTGAGGTATCCTTTTCCATGTTTTTGGGGACGAGAAGACCGAATATGAAGTCGATTTTGACCAAAGACGCGGAAATTGAGGTTTTACCAAAGGTTCAGCTCCCAAAATGGTTTTTTTATGAGTCAAAAACCTGGAAAACTGTCTGAAATCACCATCAATGTGTATAATAACATTAGAAAATTTGTAAACATGTGTATCAAGACCATTAAATGGCACTACCAATGATCAAAGATGATCTGGAAAAAAAAGCGTACCTATTTCATGTTTTGGGGGCCAAAATTGGTGGAAATCATCATAAATAGCTATTTCAATCATTCCACATGAAAGAAACAATAAATTTAACAGCCAACAAGAATCTCTAGAACTCCAATAGAATAATAAACCCATGTGACAAGGACTTTGCAGCGTTTTTGTTTATGAAAATTCACTAAATGTGGACAAACCAGCTAACGAACGATGTGAGAAAGCTATAGGTACTACCCACCCACTTGGTAGACGTTCTAAGATGTTATTTAGGTGGGACATAGTCAAGGCACTGTTGACAAGCAAGCACAATAATTCTGATATTAGTTGTTAAAATTTCACCGATCTGTGAAATTTCTACTTATTCACTGGTTTTCGCCTTGTAACGCTGTAGTTATCAGAAGGCAGGGAATTCCTCCCATACTAAGCGCACCCTCATCCACGAAGGTGAATTTCAAGCTGGCGCCAACTCCTTGCGAAACCATGGAATTTCTCGGCCTTAGAAGCTATTCGAACGTCCTTCCGGTCCTGCCCGGCCAACACGCGACAAGGAATACATTTACATACACCCTCACTGCCAGACGATGGGATGAGTAAACCTGGACCATTTGTGACTAATCGGCAGACTATGAATGGAGGCTCCGCCTGAGTTATTCACGTGTGAAGAGCTGATGTTCTAAAAATACCGGCGAGGATGCGAGTCTTTCGCTTTCAGCTGGTGTGCACATTGCTTACGGCTAATCATCCCAGATTTAGTTCAAAAAACGGCTAAATACCCACTACGATGTGTTTCAACATGGATTAATCACCGCCGAACGTCAATGAGACTCGAGTGGCATTTGCGGGTGGGTTTATTATGGCTGTACCGCGCTACAAGCCGCAATTTTCGGTACTTCGACTTGAAATATTGAAAGTATACTCCTCGGGCCCCAGAATTTGCTGTACATTTGTGGAGTCTCGACCACGCTATCTGTCAGAAAAATGTGTTTAGGCCTCCAAAATTTGCTCTGTAGTTTTTGATGCCACCAAGTGTGAAGTTCCACCTATCCCCCATCCACTTGGCGGCGCTTCTACGTGAAGTTCTATGAGCGTTCCTTTACTCTTTACTTACAATCACGAACTAATATAAATAAATGAATGTATAAAATGCGCACGTACTTCAATGCAAGCAGTCGAATGAATTTTATTGTCTCCAGCAACATCTGGCCCCCTTCAGGGGTTCAGAAATATTAATTACCGTAGTAACCACGTAGGTAACACCATAGTACCAGGGAAAGCAGGGAAAACAGTACCAGTAGAGCAATCCGTCAGAAAAATGTTTAGTATAGTTTATCGTGTTTTCCAGCACGATGAATCGAACAGAATAACTACCTGATTAAACGTTAAACCACAAAACCGTTAGGCCATAAAATCTAACGAAAAATGCCTAGCTATTATTGAGCGTGATATATAGGCAGAATTTGAGCCTATTTTCAAAATTGCATGAGGCACCCAGACCTACTAGTAAATTATTATTTTTACCTATTTCGTCATACGATTGGGGGAATCATACCAGTCTTGAATTTCGAATTCCAAGCGTTTTCCGATCACACATTTTTGACGTGAGGGACGCGAGTCTGATCATTCTGTCGGAAAACTGGTTGAAAAACGATTTTAAGTCTGTAAAACTGTCGTCCGAAAATTTCGAATTCGTTGAAGAGACAGGAATGACCTTTTTATAAGGTTTTCTTTTGTGAATTCGACAGGACGGCGATATCTTGCATTCGGGCAGTCACCATATTTTCCCAAAGCTCTCTCAGTAAGTCATACCGCACAACAAACCTTTTTGTACTTCAACGGCTATGTTTAGAAAATGGTGTTAACACGCTATCGGTCGAGGGGGTTTCTTGGTTTCCGTGCCGTAGTACGTAGCAAAAGGTGATTTTCCTATATTAGTTAAAAGCGCTGGTTCGATGATAACAGAGAAACAACGCGAGCTTTGTGAATGAAAATGAGTTTCATTTCATTCACAAAATCCTGGTAGTAGGCCGCCCGCAACGATTGTCCAAGGACGCGCAAGGAGTAACATTACGAGTTCATTCATGAGTCAACGCTCCCTTCTCGAAATCCCATGTGGAACTCTCGGCTGGGCCTGCCCAACATCACGCAACCCTCTCGTAGAAGGAATGACCCCGAGGATGGATACTATACAGTCCAGAGAGCTATATGGCATCACAGAGAGCGACTATCGACTAGTACTCTGGGATAGAAAAGATCAGTGATACAGAATATTACTTTACTTAAATTTATTACTATTAGGTACATCACTATTTCCACATCACCTTGGTTCAGATCAACTCAACAGAAGCTAATTACTCATATTTGGGCAAACATGAGTACCATATTACAAAGAACACACTAAAAGCTAACTAATGAGTAAAAACGCCGCAAACTATTACACAACGGTGTATTATTTACTTTTATAGATGCCCTTCCTGCGTACATGACTTTTGTCTGTGGTCAGTACCTACCTTCGTGCTTCCCCCAGGAAAACACTAAATAATCGAGTATTGGAGCCGGAATATATGCAGTGGATTCAAGAATTGCATCACTAACTATTTGCTGTTACCATAAAGCACAACTTGCAGTTTTCAAAAAGTTGGACGAGAGTTGGAAAAAAATAGCTTGAAGCTAGAAGAAAAGATCCTGATAATTTCATAAAGATCGGGCCAGTGGTTCGTAGACAATTGAGTAGGTACCTATCTTAGATTTCGCGTTTGCGCATGCGCAGTCATCATACCAATGATCCGAGCGTTTTGAAGTTCGAAGTGGACCATCTAGAAGCTGCACCCCAACCGCCCACCGAATTAAAGCAAATTTGAGCCATTTATTCGTGAGACATTAGTTACCACGGGTTTCGCGTTTACGCATGCGTAGTGGCTGTACCTATGATCCGTGCGCTTTGATTTTCATGGGGGACTACCTAGCAGCTACACCCCCAACTACCCACCGAAACTGCTCAAAATCGGGACGACAATTTATTCGTAAGAAATTGATTAGGTACCTCGGATTCACGTTTGCGCATGCGCAGTTGTCATAATAATGATACGATTGTTCTGTCATTCACATGAGACCATACAGAGGCAACGCCCCAACTACCCATCGAATTTGAACATCATGTCCTAATCAATCAATAATTTTTGAATAGAGAAAAAAAGGCTCTACTTCCTGGGCTCAAATACTTAGAATGTTGAAATAGTCGTTGTCTCGAGCCCCTTCGTTATGTCTATATCCGTTTTGGCGATTTTATAGGAATATTGGTGATTTTAGGCCATTTTTTGCGAAATTTGGAATTTAAAGGGTAGTTTGAGTAGGTACGTTAAGTCGAAAATTCGCTCAATTCATGCTGGATGATTGGGAGTGGTAACCGCCGCGGTGTTCCGTGCAGGCCCTCCTGTGTCCACCTTTCGCTCACAGGCGTTTTTGCCCAGGCTCCCGCGAGCTTTCAACTCAACCCCCCCAACTATCAAAGAGGCCAACAGTGAAGCGGGTTGATGATTGTTGATTTCGGGAGAAAAGTGTTTTGACAGGTGACGGCAGCTCTGGCTCCGCTCCAAAGAACTCGAAGGCGGGCGGGCACCTTCGCGCCGGAAGGAAGCCGAAACGCGCGCCTCCCAAGGCCGGTCGCTTCCTCCGTCTCGATATGAATGAATCCCAATACTACGGCCTCGGGAAGCTTAGCATGCGAGAGAACCAACACTCGAGCCGACCAAATCAATCGCAGAGTCGTGGAGTTCGTATGTATCAGTGGAACCAACCATAAGAGTTTTACCGTTGACGTACGGAGAGAGAGAGAGAGAGAAAAGAAAATATATTCACGAAACAAACAAAATTTTACAAGCTTCAAAATATTTACAGGAATATTATTGTCTGGCATTAGGCAGAGCCCGTGTCGCCAGACAAGAGTAGAGCTTACTAATAAACATATGCTTGCAGTAAAATCAAAGACAAAAACGCTGCAAATCCCTGCACAACGGTTTATTATTTTGTACAGAATTCCCTTCTGTTACAGATCACAGCTCTCTGTATAGATAACCGGTCTATATAATATAATATGTAATATTCTATACGTATTATGTGGATCGCAGACCCTCCGTAGGTTAGTACCTAACCCCGCACTCGTTACTAGGTAGGTACCTATCTAAATCACGAGTTAAATGTTGCTAAAATAATTCTGTCGATGACAAACAGTAACTAAAATGGCGAAAAGAAACGCAAATAATGAAGTTCTGAAGGAAAATTGTTGATGTGGAGTGAAATAGATGCCCCTTCTGCGTAGATCACTGTTTTCTGTGGTCAGTACCTACCCTCTGGTCAAGTATAATGAACCGTTGTGTAATAACTTGCCTATCAATAATACTTCAACGGTTGTTCAAGTTTCAGAAGTACCTACCAACAAAATCCAATAGTCCATCACTTATTAAATGAAATAATATCGCAGAACAACCAACTCGACTTCATACAGCCATCCTTGATTATAATCAGATGCTCCTTAGTGATGAAAAATACTACAACATGGGCAATGAATCAATTCGGTACTGCTCAGGTTGGTTGGGTACATTTCCTCAGGGATAATAGAAAACGCTGCAAAGTCCAACCACATGGGTTTATTATTCTATTGATATACCTTCAGAAATGTTGGCTGTTCATTTATTGTTTCTTTCATTTGCAATAACTGAAATAGCTATTTTTGATGGTTTCCACCAATTTTGGCCCCAAAAACCTCGAATTAGGCTCCTACGTTTGAAAAATTACCTTTGATCAATGATAGTGCCAATTAATAGGCTTGATTCACCTGTTAATATTACTTTTAGTGTTATTATACAAATTTATTGCAATTTCAGACAATTCCCAGGTTTTTGACTCATAAAAAATTAATTTTGGGAGCTGAAACTTCGTTAGAACCTCAATCCTTCACTCAGTGGTAAAAACCAACTTCATATTTGATCTCTTCACCCTAAAAAAATGGAAAACGATACAAGCCCAAGTTCACTAAAACCTCAAAAATACCTCATTTTGCACCCACTTTTCACCCGTAACACCTCTGATCCGGCTGCAAAGTTTCGGGACACAACTAGGGCCCAAATGGAGCCTGTGTGCAAAAGAGAATTTTTCTAGACCGAAAATAAAGTAGATATGGATGATACCGCGTACGGCGGGCGGACATAGTATTTTTGGGATCTACAGACCTTGAAACGTAAAAGAAAAAAATTTAACCGAATACACAGGTGTATTATTCAGAGAATAATAAACCAACATTATAACTAGCAAAACCTAGATAAGTGCGGAGTACAGACTTTTGCATAGATGAGTGATCTGGATACTAATCATACCATGCAGGGCCATGCAGCATGAATGTATGAGCGAATTCCCTAAGTAACAAGCGACCCAATTTTTTGAGAGAAAAATATTTTGTCAATACCGAAACAGTATTTTTCGTCTCGAGTCACCACTGCATACTTCTTATGGTAACTCTATACCGGTCGGTTGTGTTTGGATTGTTGATTTTGGATAATTGTAAGGTATTTTTACCAATTTTTGACCCACATAAAACTCAAATTCAACCGAGTTCAAAAATTACTTATCTTCAAACTCGACGCTATCGCGAAATTATGAATTTTTTATCTCCTAGACAAAACCCCATTCAGGCGATCACCGAAATCAGAACTCTGATAATAATACAGATCGACTAGGTATTATAATTACTTAACACACTCTTGATTTCATCTGTTTCACGTCAGGTCCTCCAACCTTCAATGAAATAAACCATTCAAGATGTCAAGTGCTGTCCTTGTTATTGTTGTGAATCTACTCATTTTTCTTAGTTCCTCGTGGAAAACCCATTACGAACGTCAACGCCACAAAACAGTAATGTCATTGGATACGAGTGGTAATTTATTGTTCTACATTTACTGTATTGAAATTATCATAATGAACGAACAAAACAGATTTAGACTATACGTAGGTATCCATTCAAGACGAAGCCGTTTCAAAATCAATTTCTACCTAGTCATTAGTATTCAATTATCAAGGCTGATGGTTTAAATCATTAAGTACCAAACATACATAAACTTATGGAAAGGTACCAACGTAGAATTATGTAGAAATTATGGAAAAATATATTGGAACGTTTAACCGATAGACTGGTGCTTTTTACCCGAAGAACTGCTCTAGAAATTGATTGGCTTACAAGGAAACGAAGTTTTTGTTTTGACCACTGATTAAACAAACCATGGATTCATAGCTACTGTTGGCTCAACGCTCAGGTAGATGATTAGAAAAAATGAAGTACAATTTGGGTTGATTGTTAAAGCTGTATGTGTAGAATTATAACATTACTGCATGGTGTTATTGATTACTGATAATTATTGTGGCTTTTACCTCACATTTAATGATTTCTACCCCAAATTCATTTATTGGCGGCTACCCCACTATAATTAAAAACATTATTGCAGTCCCTTGTTTTCCGCGGGGGTTGTGTTTTCCAAAGGGTATCCGCGGATACTTAAACCTCTGTTAAAGCCCACCTCACTAGGCAGGCCGGAGGGGTCCATTAAGTAAAGTGTGTACATACCATTTCAGTACAAGTTTTTTTACTACTCTGGTACAAATATTCACCTGTGTTGTTGTCACCCCAGTGAACAAGGCCCAGCAACAAAAAGATTTCGATGAAATTTCATCTTGGCAATTTTGATCAACATTGCTGAGTTGGACCAATGCCTTTCACGGTAATAATTTTTGCTCACTTTACCCACTGTGCTATGCGTTAAGTACATTTTGTACCCAACCTCGTATTTCGACGAAATTTTAATGAAATTCCAGAGGTCGGTTGGATTTAGATCCCAAGTAATTGCATATGAATTTCTTAGTAACATGAGACTGCGCATGCACTAAAATCCTTCGACTCCAGGTGCGTTTGACCAATTTTGATGAAATATTGTTGTCAATGGACTAGGCTCGACAACCCCACTGAACAAGGCCCAGCAACATACAGACTTTGACGAAATTTCATCTTGGCAATTCTGAGCAACATTGTTGAGCCTCACCAATTTTGAAGCAATTTACTGGCCACACACTCGGCAGGCTTTTTGTCAGTGCCACTTCACAGTACCAATTTTCGCTCGTTGTACCCACTGTGCCCACATTAGGTACACTTTGTACCCAAACTCTTATTTCGATGAAATTCCTGTCTGTTGGATTGGGGTATCAAGTAATTTCATCTGAATTTCTTAAAACATGAATCGGCGCATGCACTAACATCAAATCCTTCGTCTACTGTTCTGTCTGATCAATTTTGACGAAAATAGACGAATTTTGGACCCACAGTCTTGGCAGACGTTTCCTCGATACCATGTCACGTAACCAAAATTTTTGTTCATTGCAACCGGAACTTTACCTCATTGTAAACTATATTCACTGTACTTTCTATATAGTACAGTTTGTAAAACAATTTTTGTACAGATTTTATCCTACTTTCGCATGCAATTCTCCCGTGTTGTCAACGTAATAAGCTCGACAACCCTAGTGAACAAGGCCCAGCAACAGACAGAGTTCGATGAAATTCTGTCTTGGCAATTCTGATCAACACTGTTCAGTATGACCAATTTTGGTGCAATTCACTACCCACACACTAGGCAGGCGTTTTGCCTGTGCCACTTCACGGTACCAATTTGCGCTCATTGTGTCCATACCCACTGTGCCCCCGATTAAGTACAGTTTGTACTCAAACTCTTATTTCGATGAAATTCCAGAGATCACGTCGGTTGGATTTGGATCCCAAGTAATTCCATATAAATTTCTTAGTAAAATGAGTCTACGCTTGCACTAACATCAAATCCTTCGACTCCAGTTGTGTTTGACCAATTTTGATGAAATGCAGAAAAAATTTTGATCCACAGTCTTGGCAGACGTTTCGTCGATACCACTTCAAGTAACCAGAATTTTGGTAAATTGCAACCAGAACTTTAGCTAATTGTAAACTACATTCACTGCACTTCCTATTTAGTACAGTTCGTAAACAACTTTTGTACAAATTTTGCCCTACTTTCGCACGCAATTCCCCCGTGTTGTCAATGGACTGGTCTTGACAACCCCACTGAACAAGGGCCAGCACAGACAGATTTTTATGAAATTTCCTTTTTCAGCCCGACCAATTTTGGTGCAATTCACTAGCCACACACTCGGCAGGTGTTTTGTCAGTGCCACTTCGCGGTACCAATTTTCGCTAATTGTACCCCCTGTGCCCCCGATCAAGTACAGGTTGTACCCAAACTCTTAGTGCCGGTGTCGTTGACTTCGGGGCTCGTGCCCCGCAACAGCCCCGGCATTTCCCGGCTATGACTCATCCGCCGAGGACCCCACTGTCGTCTCCGTTGCGCCACGTTACCGACTGACTGCCCGAGCTCAGCCAGTCCTTCTCAGAACACGGTCCGGGCACCTTCGGCAGAGTTCGTGTCCTTCCGACTTTTCTCAACTACCTTACCAACTCGTCACAATCTAACCAAGATTTTCATATTCTATTCCTGTACAATCCTGTACAATTTATAAATTGTATATTTTTTTAAATTTCGAACAAGTTCAACACACGCTATCGATCTGGATATACCAAATAAAAACACAGGTCAGTCAACAACTAACATCAACACTAACATGAAATTTTACTAACAACCATTTACATCCATAACTTGTGGCCAGTTAACAAAAAATAAATAACCACCATTATAACTTATAGAAATAATCACCATTCAGGAAATTTTTGACAAAATTATACAAAATGAAAACCCAGCAATACTGATCACAAAGTTGCACCAATGTTTGGCCACTGTTGTCAACCCCAAAAACTTACATTTTCATCAGTCATGAAAGCGTTTTGGAAATATCATGAAAATCAATCATTTTTCATTCAATTATTACCAAAAACAATTGTTGATTAATGAAGATTATAGTGGTGATCCAGTGATTCAGAAATTCCGTTGGTTCTTATCGAGAAATTTCGTTTTTGGAATAAATGTTGGCTCCGATTTGGAGAATTTACAAATAGAAAATTTCAAGTAAAAAATACTATTAAATTAATGACAAATTTATTTCTGTTTTCATTAAAATTTGATGGTTTTGGTTAGTTTTGGAACGTTGGATTCAAGTTGGTAAACAAATCATCGTTCAATTTGAGATTCAATAGGAAGTACGAGCGAAATACTTGCCAAGGGGGGGGGGGGGGATCAAAAATGCTTCGGTTTGAGCTTTGTATAAGATTAAATTTTGCGTCACATGCCAAATTTAGCGCTTAACGTGCGTAGTTTTGACTTACAACCAAATGTCGGAGTTCCATGAAGAGTCGAGACAATTTTCAATTTGACCTTTCAAGGCAAACTCGTATCTAAGATAAACTGAAGGTTTCCTATAAAAGCGGAAATTGAACCGATCATTGAGGGCGTGTTTGTTTGTTTACTGGTGATATCAGTTGGTTAATAAAACGTGACATTTCCAACAGTCCCCCGAAGCATGTTCGGATCCTCCTAACATTTTCCAGTCAAATCAAACATTTTTTGACCAAAATTCTTTTTGTTCCCGCGAAATTCGAACTTTTCCAGACCAACTTTGCCAATTTTGTTTTAATTCATTTTACTTTTAGCGAATTTTCAAAGAAAATGAAGCTATTGCAATGGCTTCGAAATTTAAATAATATAAATTTTTGGAAATTTTCTTCATAGAAATCCGTTTCAGACCATTCTAAAACGATTCCTGAAATTTAACACTTTTTTATATGTATATATATATATATATATATATATATATATTTATATATGTGTCACTCCAGACGATAACTCTCGATAGAATTGAGATAAACAGCTCAAATTTGCACAAAAAATCTATCTTGGCAATCGAAAGGCTAAGTTCGAAGATGGGCGAAATTGGCCTACTCTAAGGAGGGTTTTGGCGCATTTAAAGTGCGCAAAAATTACCCAAAAATCCCCAAAATGTTATTTTCCAACAAGTGACCCCTCATTTTAAAGGTTTTTGCACGCTGAACACGATGGTGGAATCGGATTTTAGATATCTTGATCCGTTCTCAAATTAGAGCATTTAAAGTGCGCAAAAATTACCTAAAAATCCCCAAAATGTTATTTTCTAACAAGTGACCCCTCATTTTAAAGGTTTTTGCACGCTGAACACGATGGTGGAATCGGATTTTAGATATCTTGATCCGTTCTCAAATTAGAGCATTTAAAGTGCGCAAAAATTACCCAAAAATCCCCAAAATGTTATTTTCCAACAAGTGACCCCTCATTTTAAAGGTTTTTGCACGCTGAACACGATGGTGGAATCGGATTTTAGATATCTTGATCCGTTCTCAAATTAGAGCATTTAAAGTGCGCAAAAATTACCCAAAAATCCCCAAAATGTTATTTTCTAACAAGTGACCCCTCATTTTAAAGGTTTTTGCACGCTGAACACGATAGTGAAATCGGATTTTAGATATCTAAATCCGTTCTTAAATTAGAGCATTTAAAGTGCGCAAAAATTACCCAAAACTAGGATAATCTTTAAACTCTTACCCCCACCCCCTTAGAGTGGTCAGATTGAAAAATGTGAGAAGTATTAATTGAAGACGAGAGTTCGAAGCAAAAAAGGGGGAGGCAAACGATTAGTACAACTCCTTGAATTTACCCACAGCGATCAAATAAATAAGCACTTAGTACAATTACGTAATAAACAAACGGTAGAATCAGGATGGACAAAACGTACAAATTAAAATAAATACGAAGAGAATATACATAG
Source organism: Leptopterna dolabrata (assembly GCA_954871275.1). Classification (NCBI taxonomy): domain Eukaryota; kingdom Metazoa; phylum Arthropoda; class Insecta; order Hemiptera; family Miridae; genus Leptopterna; species Leptopterna dolabrata. Next base: position 15,874,922 of record OX940987.1, on the reverse strand, counting down.
AAAACCAAATTTTAGACCGAAGTTTTCCTTTATTCAAAACCATAGCCATTAATTCGAATATTTCTTTGAAAATTCGCTCATTAAGTCATGCTGCATGACTGATTTTTTTTTCATTAGTTTTTCTTTATTTATTTTTTAAAATTGTTATTTCAATTTTTTTTAAATTTACCTTGTTAATTACTATTTTAGTTTACTTTTTTTACCTAGGTACTTACAATTCATACTTTTCCAACTAAATTTCTAGGTACCTACCTACCTATTTAGTGGAAAAGTGCTAAAGAAAGTATGAATTTTTGAATAAAAGTAAGTAGGTAGGTACCTGCCTAGGTACCTCTAAATTTATCTGGCTTTTTTTTCTTCAAATATGTGTTATTATTTATTGTATAGCTTGATTTTTCACGAAAGAGGAAATTTGAACATAATATGATTGATGAAAATATATAAAAATTTGATGATGGGCGGTGGTGGTGATGTGGTGACCGAAAGGTGGGGTGTGAAATGGTGTGGTGGTTTAGTGGAGGAGTACGGGAACTGTGGTGGCGGAGTTTTGACAGAGCGGAGGCGTTCGAAACCCGCCTCCTCCGGACATGTTCCACGGAGCGTCTGCGAACGGAACGCTCCGGTTTCCCGCGAAAGTCCCTCAGCGGGAAGACGAGGGAGGGAGGGGAAAAAACCGGCCTCCTCCGCCGCACACAACCGGTTTTTTGTTTTTTTTTTAAAGCGAAATTAAAAGGGTAGGCCCACCCCCTCCTTACAGGATACACTTCCCCCACTTTGCCGGTCAAAACGACGGGATGGAGGGGAGGGTGGCGCAACCTCGGGGGATCCTCCCCTTTTAGCGGTACCCTGACCGTCCCCTCCATCCCACCGCAACGTCTGAATCACCCCGGACCTCCCTTCGGGGGTGACGTCACGGGTGAGGTTCGCTTCGGAGGAGAGTTCCGCGGGGAGGGGGAGGGGAGGACGCTGAAGTGACGTCACGGGAAGACTTCCCCCACCCGGCGAGGGGGGAAGTCGGGGGCTTCTCACTCGGCATATCCTACCCTCCGCAACCATGAATGGCACCTCAGATTGTCCCTGGAGTCGACCCATTCACCATCCGTCCTATGGAGTTACTCCTCACACAAAGTGAGTACCAAGTTTGTGAATCGGTGGTTCAAGTGTGTTTTTAATATATCAACAGAACCGGAAATGTGCGCGATATCCGAAAACACTGGTGAGTCTCAAGAATTTCTTCGTTTTCTAATAAAATTCCACGAAATCCTCCAGCCAGAATTTCCCAAAAACATCCCATACCCTAAAACTACAACAAAAAATTTATTACACAATAATTTTGTAAACAAATTTACCATCAACAACACTGCGTGCTCATAATACGTGATAACATTATGTACCGTACCTGTGTAATATGTGAAAAATTGGAAATCAACAAAATCCCTATGTCAGTTTCAAGAAGTTTTTATCCAAAAACTAACCTTTACCCAAAATTAACTCACACCTAACAATATCAACTATTGCAATTTCATGGTGTGTTCGACTTTTTAATTTAAAAAAAATTTAAACCCATCATATGCCCTCAAATTAAATTTTTTTTTTAAGTTCCAGTCATGCAGCATGGCTATAAGAGCGAATTTAAAAAAAGTCGTGCAATTGTGCACAAAATGATACAGCGAGAAACCATACCATTTTTCGAACATCGTATCTTTTTCGTGATTTTTAAACGTTTTTACAGATTTTTGACCTCTTGTGAAGTGACCCACTGTTTTTTGAGAAAAATATTTTCATCATCGAAATATTCCCTCCGTCGTGAATCACCATCCCCACACAACGTCAGGTGAATTAATTTTGATTTTAGCCCTTCATACCAATTTTGACCCCCCCCCCCCCCACCCAACCAAAATTTGACCCCTATTCTGTATGAAAAACAACTGAAATGGTATTTTTATGTCTTCAATCACCCTTCCATAACATTTCCAGTGATTTTACATCAATTGATCGTGATTTAGGCCGTCTACCGATTTTTGACACCTAAAAACTCAAATTTGACCTCCCTAGAATTTTTGAAAATTGCTCTTCTTCGGACTCATCCTTTTGTTTGGCAATACGAACATTTTGGCGAAATGCTCAATTTTTATCATGTATCCCAAGGTCAGATATAAATCTATATATAACTATATAATTTTTTGTTAAAATCGGGATGAATTCAGGATGCTCTAAAACGGATTTGCCTGTAAACAATTTCAAAAATTCATGTTCTGAAAATGTTTGACCTACTGCAATAGCTCCATCTTCTTTGAAAATCCGCTAATTAGATCAGTAAATTTTGAAACAAATTGACCCTCAAGTCAGAAATGATGCCATCACTGGGTACATGAATAAATGATAATCACACGTGATAACATGATGTAGGAAGAATCTGAAAGAGCTCGACATTTTTAACAAAATTCAAATATTTTACAAGAAATTTCAAACCGTACCTAATTATGCAAAAACTGACCTTTGCCCAAAATTATAATTAACAGGAAAGTCAACCCATCCTTACTTCTAACAACTATTGCAGTCACCTACATTTTTTTTTTTGGAAAATTTTCTTTAAATCCCACTTAAACTCATCCCGTACCCTCCAGAACTCCAATTCTGTTTTAAGTGGTTTAAATATAATGATAATGATCACATTTAAATATCAATGCTCACTTTAAATAAATGATGATGATCAACAAAAACCGTAAACGTGCACGATAACTGACAACATCGGCGAATCTCAAGAATTTCATCGTTTTTTAATAAAATTTCACGGAAATTTTATCCTCAGAAACTTCTTGGAACACATCCCGTACCGTCAAATTTCAAAAAATTTAGATACCAATAAACTTTGAAACAAATTGACCATAAGCAATAATGCCAACATTGAGCATACAGGTAACATGATTTACCCAAGATCTGATCAACAAAATGTAAATTTTTTACTAGACTAGAGTACCCCATAAACTAAAAATGTTAGCTAACATCCATCTGTATTTTGACTGGTATTAAAAACCCATCTAACCCCCGACAACGGTTGTCAAATTGTTAGGTGACTATCTTCAATAACGAACCTTTGAAACAGCATGAAACAAACCTTCCCTCGATTTAAAAAAATAAATAAATACCTGTATCAACTAAAATGAAAGTGTGAGAAGCCTGGAAACACGTCAGGTTTGAAAAAATTGTGATTTTTCATCAAAATCTCAATTTTCACGTCTTTTTCATCGAAATACTGACTACTCTCTTGGAAACTTGTTGAAATTTAAAATATCAATAATTAGGTAGGCATCGCATTTTCCTTAAGTTTCTGAAAAATTTCATTGAAAATCCAACTTGATCTCATTTGAAACCCTACAGTTTGCAAGAGCATTTACTTATATTTTGAGAGGTTTTCCAAAACCAATCCATGATGCACCCCTTTTAGTAACGGTGTTCGATTTTCTAGATATATATACAACCGTAAACGTGCGGATACCTGAAAACAACACCGGTCGGCCTAATGAATTTCAACGTTTTCTAATGAAATTTCACGAATATTTCTATCTAGAACCCTCCTGAAACACATCCTTACCATCAGATTTAAACAGATTTGGGAAATATACAAAAATCTCAGCGTTGATATATACTCCAAAGCAGATCCAAAAAATGAATATTCATGAAAATTTCGACGTTTTCCGTCATTTTTCCTCGATAACTATCCATACTTCGAATTTTAACGAACATCCAATTATATCATTTTAGTCATTTTCAAAATCCTCACCATATTAATCCTCCATAACTAACCCCAGTGAAATTTTCAAATATGTACCTATCCACAAAGCCAAAAATGTGTGCCATGCCTGTCTAAAAACCGTAGCTCGAGATTATCAACAATTTAAAAACGAAATTCTACATCGTTTTCACACATTTCTCGCAGAACTCACTCAATAACCTGAAATTTCAACAGATTCAAGCATTCGTTTTCAACAAATTCAAATACAAATTTCATGAAACCATCAATGAAAATAGAAACGTGTGGTATGCCTCAAAATTTTGAATATAATTAATTACATTACGAAATTCGATTTTTTCATCCATAAATATCCAAAAACTAATCCTTACCCAAAATGTAACCCTACACTGTGTAACATTTAGAAGTCGATTCTGATTTCTGTGTAACAACAAAAGACATACTAAATAATGCCATAAAAGATTATGAATATGCACAATCCCTAATATTGAAAATTTTCGACGAAACCTCCCGATATTTTCACATTTCCCACCCAGAATCCTCCCAAAACTTATCTGACACCCCGCTTCAAAACGGAATTAACTTCAAGTATTAAAACAAACTTATTTGAATATTGCAATCGTAAATTAATGTCATTTAATATTCACGAATGGATGCCTTTTTTGAAGGTCTTTGTCTAATTACCCCTTACCATGAGGATGGAAATATGAGCGACCTCAAAAAATTGCTGAATCTCAACAATTTCATCAATTTTTGTTAAGGTTTGCCTTAAAATTTTCAACAATTGTCACTCCAGAAAATAGCCGATTGTTGGGCGAACAACTACAAGGTTACCGTCTGTTCATTCCCCAACAGCTCACCTCATGTTTTAGAAGCCCTAAACTAGTAGTGGAATTCTCCAACTACTCATTTAGCCTTGAGCATGGATTGAATGAGTATGAAGTGTTAACCATTTCGATCAAGACACCTCTCAAAACTCATCTCGCGTCTTTCGATTTCAAAAAAGGAAGTATTTACCCGTCACATTTTGAAGAATTCCATTTCTATTCCAACTAGTTCGCCTCCACCGGGGTTAAGCACGTGATACCGACGCACGTTCGAAAGCCGCAGATCTCAACACTCATTTTTCGATCCGATTTCAACATTTCCCATCCTAATTTGCGCCAAACAAACAACAACCATAACAATAACAAGAAAAAACCCGTTTTTAGTAATCTGTCAAACTATCAAATCTCACTTGACATTTCGTACATTTTGCAGACAAATTCATTTCCTAATAATAATTAATTTGCCGCTAATGGAACGATAATTATATCATCGAGAACCGATAAGTTCTCAATCCCTCCTATAAATAACACTGACTAATCAAACATTTCGATCTTTATCGCGAAACGTCAATATTGTCCATCTTAATTCCTTTTCCCAAACCTATCTGTGAACCCTTGTAGAACTCATGTTTTGCGCATTGTACCCTCGTTCGAAAAACACCTTGAACAACTTCGAAAGATTCATGATTCATCAGACTTCAATAATAGGAACAAACAAACAACGCCTTCAAATTAGAATAAAAGCCTGATCGAGAACTGATTACTGGTGAGCCTGAAGAAATTCAACATTTTCAACCAAATTTCGATAATAACTGTCAACATTCTATTATCCTGATTTCTCACCAGACTCATCCATACAGTGAATAAATAAAAGTTCCAGTCATGCAGCATGGCGATATGAGCGAATTTTCGAAGAGATATTTGTGATGTAAAAAAGATGACTCTTTTTGGAGAAAAATATTTTCATCATCGAGACTTGTATCGTGAATCACCATCCCACACAACGTCAGATGATTTAATATGGATTTTAGTCCTTAATACCAACTTTAACCCTCCAAAAATCGGAATTTTACCACTATTCTGTATGAAAAACGACTGAAATTTCTAGTTTACTCACCCTTCCGTAGCATTCAGTGATTTTATTTCAATGGTTCGCAATTGTAACAGATTTTTGACCCCTAAACCCTCAAATCTGACCCCCTTAGATTTGGTGGAAATTGCTCATCTTCGAAATCATCTTTTTGTTTGGCGATACGAACATTTTGGCGAAATTTGGCATTTTTATCATGCACCCAAGGTCAGATATCGTCTGGAGTGACACAAATATAAATATAAACGGATTTGCCTATAAAAAAATTTCATAATTTCATGTTCTGAAAATGTTGGACCCATTGCAATTGCTTCATTTTCTTTTAAAATTCGCTAAAAATTAAATAGGTGAATGCAATAAATCTTTATTTTGAGCGTCTTCAAAAAACACTGGTACGGTAGCTGTACAAGTTTTCCATTTGTCAACAATTCATCTTTCATTGCGAGGTTCAAATTAGGTACAGTTACTCAACCACTGACAGCAATATTTATTAAAATGTTACTTTTTGCATTATTCCACACGTCAATTATTGAGGTTTAATTGTTTTTATTTCGTTTCATTTACTTGATTTATTATTATGACCGGGGGAGGGGGGATACATTGTCTCATATGCCACCTCCCGTGACCGACTGTTCAAATCACCGGTAAGGTCAGGGCGGTCCCACGGCTGGCCGTCGGCGTTTAGAATCCCCTTCCCGAAGTCTCCGAATGCTTGAGTACATACTTGGAAGCATATTCGAGAATTCGAGTACATACTTGAATAGGTGTAGAGTTGGAAAAGAAGACGCTCAAGCGCGTTATTCAGTTCGGCTGGAGATGCGGAAACGTTCGGTATCGCGTCACACTTCTTGTACATTCGGTTTCTGTACGTATTGTTGTCATGTTCGTTCGAAATTTCGAACACCTTCCACTACTTATGGAAACTATATGTTGCCACATTGTTATTTTTAGTACGGCAATAACCTTAGGTATTAGAGTCGAAGAAGCGAGCTGCCCTTTTCAAGGGACCTTTCTGCAAAAAATTGCATGTTAATCAACAAATAAGTTTACTATCTTCAACTGAACCCACCATATAACGGCGGTTATTTGGTTGTTTTGTTAAAAGGTAGGTGGTTGAATGGTTGGCGTTTACGTTCAGGTTCATATTGTTGCCATCAAGCATCCGTGTCATCCACGTTCATTACGTTACCTGTGCTTGCAGTGAAATCCCCGAATAAGGGAAACTCTCGAGGCAGGAAATATCGTCCCCTGTTGAGAGGCCCAATCTGAGCGAAATTTTATCATTTTGCACAGCGGCGTCAACTTATCGTACGAGATGCGCAAAATTAGTATTTTGCTCTCTCCAAAACGAAGGCAGAAGTCTCACAAGCTCGAACGTTTGTTTTAAAAGTCTACAAATGTAGCTGAAGCCTTGTGATCAATTTCGGTAGGAAAACAATTTGGGTGACCTCCAAAATCCAAATTTCCACTCGTTTTACAGGCATTTCTGAACAAATTTGGTTTCATGACTGTGTGTTTGCAAACCTTGCCACGAAGTCCCTACATCCAAAGAGTTGTAGTAGTGAGCTGAAATTTAAAGGGTAGGTGCGGGTTGGGCCCTAGATCTTCCCGTGTGAATTTGATCAAAATCATAATAGCACGTGCCAAACGTGAACTCACGTTTAAACCACCCAACCTCTGCAAACATCATAATGATTTTCAATCATGTTATCAATTGTTGTTGTTACGTTTATAAGAGGGCAGGGACTTCAGTTTTACTTATTTGGCTCAAGGAGGTGAAGGGACCATAACGAAATGAAGAAAAAGGAACTAAACTGATACGAGCCGATTTGAACGTTTGGCACCTCATTGTAAATAGTAAAACTGATGATACAAATTTGTTAAAATTACTGATAAAGCTACATGTATTTATTGTCACTACTAACAACTTATTTTCTCTGTTTCATTTCCGCAGGGCTCACTGAAGTTGTTTCTATTGTCTGGTGCATCCTCCTCCTCGGACCTTACGGAATGACAGCCCCCACGGGAAAGATGTTCTGGATCGAACCTTGCGGAGGCCACGGAGGCGACAACCCGAGCGGCGAGCGGCGGACTGACGCGGAAATGCTCGAAACAATCCGCGTCATCACCGAACGAGCCCTCAACACCGCCAAAAGCTTCGACGAAGAATATGTAAATGAAATTCGCATTTTTGTAGGTGTTACAAGTACTTTTCTCTTTTTTTCACCCCTTATGGTGGAGGTGAAAAAAGAAAACCTGCGGTGCTGGGCGGCGAGGATTTGATCGCGGATTGCCATGCTGAGAGAAAATATATAAAACTCGTACTGAAAAACAAAATGTCCAACCATTCCAACAAGCAAAACACCAAGGCAGTTCCCCCGTTCTACACTGTTCTTATTCTTCGATTTAATTATCTCTCATTAGAGTTCTTGATGAGGAAAACTGCACCAAAAGCAGTTAGCGCTCCGTACCCTTTTTCATGGCTTTGCAATTTTCATTAAAAAGATAGCGAAATTTCACGACCTACAACAACACGCACTCGTGCCCGGAGAAACTATGATATTTCTTTACATTTCACTAGAAAACCCAGTTTCTATTTTTAATTCAAATATTAAATCAGAAATCGTGGACTCCCAGCGATTGGCGTACTGAACCCATCTATACGCATCAAAAACCCTAGTCTCCTTGCGAATAACCAGGGCTTGAAATAAATTTCCAAATTCTTGCAATTATTCTCGATAATACAAAGGACAATACTTGTAACAAATAGGAAACGTGGGGTGAAAATCTCAGTATGCATGTTGAACATTTTGTAGGCGCGAAAGTTGGAAGGATCCAGGTAGTTTATAATATTAAAACTATGATAGTTTTAAAAAAACGCTGCAAATTAATACACAACTGTTCATTATTACCCTTTATAGATACCTACTAACTCCTCGTGCGTTGATCACTTAATTCCTGTTAGTGAAGGCACTTTGTTATATTCGAAAGCCTGCATATTGCGTCCTTCCTCGTTAAAACCCCCATGAATTACGCCCACTGGCGTACTGGAAGTATAGGATTCCCCCAAATACTGAACTTAATATTTGAACTAAACCACTTTTAGTCGTTCTTTCTAGATTTTATGAAATTCCGTGAGAAATCATAACCTTGCCCTTGAGGTCTTGGACCGTACAGGAAGCCGTATCCACTGAGAAAAAAAAGGGGGGTGTTTTCTATCAAAACTGATAGATGGTATCTATCATCAGGAACCAATAGAGTACCGATAGTGTGTGATAGTCTATTGGGCCGAATTTCGGCCCAATAAATGAAAGACCGTATGATAGATAAACACTATCAGTACTCTATTGGTTCCTGAAGATAGTGTCCCATCTATCAAATTGTAGGCTCGGTTTGGGACGGTAATTCATAGGGTTTTGATAGGGTATTTTGATAGGGTTGTGGCCATTTTTTGATAGATATACCTCCATCTATCAGTTATGATAGTGTTAATCTATCAGAAAACTATCGGTTCCTATCAAAAGACTATCATTTCCTATCACAGGCAAAATCTATCGGAAGACTATCAATCTGTTTCTATCAAAAAGCTATCATTTGCTTTCAGTACACTTTCATCATATCTATCAAAAGACTATCGTGTCCTATCAAAAATCTATCACTTGCTATCAGTACACTTTCACCAATATCTATCGAAAGACCATCGTTTCCTATCAGTACACTTTCATCAATATCTATCGAAAGACTGTCGTTCCCTATCAAAACACTATAGTTTCCTATCAGTACGCTTTCAGCCATATCTATCAAAAGACTATCGTTTCCTATCAAAACCCTATCGTTTCCTATCAGTACTCTTTCATCCATATCTATCGAAAGACTATCGTTTCCTATCAAAATCCTATCATTTCCCATCTGTACTCTTTCACCCATATCTATCGAAATACTATCGTTTTCTATCAAAACCCTATCGTTTCCCATCAGTACTCTTTCATCCATATCTATCGAAATACTATCGTTTCCTATCAAAACCCTATCGTTTCCCATCAGTACTCCTTCATCCATATCTATCGAAATACTATCGTTTCCTATCAAAACGCTATCGTCTCCTATCAGTACTCTTTCATCCATATCTATCGAAAGACTATCGTTTCCTATCAAAATCCTATCGTTTCCCATCAGTACTCTTTCACCCATGTCTATCGAAATACTATCGTTTTCTATCAACACCCTATCGTTTCCCATCAGTACTCTTTCATCCATATCTATCGAAATACTATCGTTTCCTATCAAAACCCTATCGGTTCCCATCAGTACTCTTTCATCCATATCTATCGAAATACTATCATTTCCTATCAAAACCCTATCGTTTCCTATCAGTACTCTTTCATCCATATCTATCGAAAGACTATCATTTCCTATCAAAACCCTATCGTTTCCTATCAGTACTCTTTCATCCATATCTATCGAAAGACTATCATTTCCTATCATAACTCTATCGTTTCCTATCAGTACTCTTTCGTAAGTTTTGATAGATGGAAGGGATAGTTGTTTGATGGAGTTCATCTATCACCTTCTGATAGATGAACTCTATCAAACAACTATCCCTTCCATCTATCAAAAGGTGATAGACGACGATGTGACCACACTTTCAGTGATAGATTTGATCTATCACTGTGAAAGTGTGGTCAAATCGTCGTATATCAGAATGCTATACATGTGATAGATCGTCTCAAGGTTGAAACAATAGCGCCTTCAGGTTACTCTGAACCCCTCTTCCTTACACCAAGCTATAAGCTAGGTGTATGGCGGTGGTGGTGGGGGGATGCAGCGTAAGCTAAAGGCGCTACTATTTAAACCTAATGACGACATAATTATCACAGGTATAGCATGCTGATGGACGAAGAGTTCACTCACAGTGACGTCACCCCTGTCAACTGAAACAAAATTGTTGAATAAATGATAGTAATAAATTTAAAAACAAGTAGGTGTAATAAACTAGTAACTAAGAGAAAAAGGATGCAAGTAATCGTGAACAAATTTTGAAGTTTAACAGCAATTATATTTTGATGACTTTCAAACACAAGTGTATAATAATAATATTTCAATTCAATTCGTTTCTTTGGAATATTGAATCATATGTAAGAACATTTACTAATACTACTGTTTAAAATCATACTATTTAAACAAATATGTACAGGATATTTACATATTAACACTGAAGGTTTGTAGTCAATTATTTCAATATAGGTACGAAATAAATATAATAGAGTCAGCCTAATATAAAGAAATATAGCTAATGATGACTCTTATGATTAGGTACAATTCACTTTAAGTATGTACAGAATATTTATATTGTAACATTAAAGGATTGGAGTCAATTTCAAATAGATACGAAATAAATACAACAGAGTGAGTCTAATGTAATAGTATAGCTTATGATTAGATAAAATTCAGTTTAAATCACTGAGTAATATTGAAATATAGGCTTCATATTTAAATTGCAAAAGAAATAATTAGGGTTCTTAGCTCAGCCCCACAAAATATCCTCTCCCCTCCCTAAGTGTAAATACAAAATCAATTTATTTGATTATTATTAGACGAAAATTCTATTTTAAATTCAGTGTACCAGTGATGAAACGTTATCAAGCATATTACTTCACAAACATGCTCATGATTTTCTCTACTCACTAACGGGTGTAATCATCGCATAAAGCAATGTTTTTTGTGACATTTGCATGATCTCCACAATCCCGGTTACATAATTCATCTGTATCTGTTTACTCAATAATTACATTGAGTAAACACTCAATTCAATGAATTTAAAATAGAATCTTCAATTAATGTAATTATTGAGTAAACAGATAGATAAATATTATGAAACCAGGATTGTGGAGATCATGCACATTTCTAACGAAAAACATAGCTTTATACGATTATTACACCTTCTAGTGAGCAGAGAAAACAATGGTAACTAGATTCAATCTACGCCCATTTAATCTACTGACCTTTCGAAACTAATACATCTTAGAATTCCTGGTCCTGCTCCCCTCCTCCCCAAGAATAAAATTATTAAAATTCCCAGTCAGTAGATTAAATGGGCGATAAAATTACGCATGGTGACATATTGTTTGCTGCGTGCCTTATGCATGTTGTTGGGGAAGGGGAATTCGAGTTTTTCTAAATCAAACCATTTTAAAACACAAGTTGGGGTAACTTCGTAAGCGTAGAAATGTTCCGAGAAGCAAACAGTAAGGAAAACGTGGCACTCCCCAAATGCCTTATCCAAAACTGAAGAGTAAAAAATACGGTCCAATTAGACAAATAAAGGGCCGTCCACAAAATTTGGGATCAGGATAACCAGGCTTGTAAGTTATGTTGTTAGGGGATGTAAGAGTTTTGGTTCCCTTCAATCAAGGAATTAATGGAAGTACGATCCACAGAGTAAAGAGCTCCTGGCTTGTAAGTCAGAGCTGGTAACCAGCTTATTAATAATAAATTGTTCAGCTGAAGCTGAATTTTTTTTTTGTCAGAGAGGGGGGATTGACGGTGGTGGCAACAGAACGCAGAGCAGTTTTCAGTGCCCTGTAATTTGACTCAAATCGAAGACAGGACAAGGAGAAAATGGGACCATTACGCTGCATGGAAGAGGGATAGTGGGTGAGGAAATGCAGTTTAGGCGGAATGGCTGTGGAAAAAATCTTGTGGCTTCGATCACTGTGGCCTTCGTTCTTGGACGATTGGTTTCCACTGGGCCTGCAGCTACGGCGTAGGGAGCAGCAGAAGTGCCACCTCACGCTGTTTGATCTTGTCTGTAGTAGGAAATAAATAATTGGTTAAACAGATGTGGCATACAAACTGATTCAAGTTACGTGAACCGGAGGGGGGGGGGGGGGGGCTGTATCTATGGAAAACAGCATTTTGAACTATCAAAATGCTATTTTCAGATGAGAATTATAATGAAAATATTTCAAAGTATAAAATGGACATCGTTCATACCATGAAAACACTATCCCTGTTGGAAAATGATAGAGGGAATAAGCCCCTTCACTCAGTGATTGAATTTATTATTGCTCTATTAATAAATGTTCTCTAGAAATTGACTCACCAGTTATTAATAGGCACTGTTTCATTTATGGTTTAAAAAATCGATTTTTGTAGAACTTGACGATTTTAATATTGATTTATTTATAACCCCTTTTTGGTTTATTATTTTCAATAATGAACAATTGGAATCGAGCATGAAAAAAAAATTCTTACCCCCCTCAAAATTTGATGGTTTACGTTTCAAGGTATGTAGAATCCGAAAATGCAATAAAAATATTTCTGCCTGTCCGCCGTACGCCGTACTGGCCACTTTTCTTAGTTACCATGAAACCAAATTGATGAAATTCGGGTTATAGGTTCCGTTCGGGGTCTAGTTGGTCCTCAAAGCTCGACGTTATCGTCAGTCATTTATAAGGGGTTCAAAATAGGGGTTGAAATTTTCAAAACGCCTATACCTTTTTTTTACGTGAATATTTTTACGGTTTTAAATATTTCTTGAACTTACGAGTTTTTTAAGACCACCCGGAGCATTTTACGTCCCTCCGTTCGTTCACAGTAAGGCCCCGAAGTTTGCACCGACAGGCATTTTCGACTCCAGGGTGAATGAAATTGTATACATTCAAACCAAATCTCGTTACTTACCAGAGACGCGCCGAGAATCGGAAATTGGGCGGAGATAAAATCATTGCTAGGGGCCACCTGATTTTATTGGTGGGGTACCTATGAAGTCGAGTTGGTTGTTCTATGATATTATTTCGTTTGAAAAATGATAGCTCTTTTGGAGTTTGTTGATAGGTAGTGAAACTTGAACAAACGTTGGGTAAATTATTACTACACGATGGTAAATCATTACTCAACGGTAAATTATTACACAACGGTTCATTATACCATCTACGTAGGAGGGGCTGGAGTTCGTTGGTAGGTACTTTTGCAACTTTTTTCACGCCTCATCAACAATTTCTTTTCAGAACTTCATTATGTGTGTTTCTTTTTGTTAGGTACTGTTTGTCATCGGCAGAATTATTTTAGGAACATTTAACTCGTGATTTAGGTAGGAACCTAGTAACGAGTACAGGGTTACGTACTAACCTACGGAGAGTCTGCGATCTACATAATATGTATAGAATAGTACATATCATTTTATATAGACGGGTTATCTATACAGAGAGCTGTGATCTGTAACAGAAGGGTATTCTGTACAAAATAATAAACCGTTGTGCAGGGATTTGCAGCGTTTTTGTTAGGTACTGTTTCTCATCGGCAGAATTATTTTAGCAACATTTAACTCGTGATTTAGGTAGGTACCTAGTAACGAGTACGGGGTTGGGTACTAACCCTTCTGTTACAGATCATAGCTCTCTGTATAGATAACCCGTCTATATAATATGATATGTACTATGTTATACATATTATGTATATCGCAGACCCTCCGTAGGTTAGTACCTAACCCCGTACACGTTACTAGGTACCTACCTAAATCACGCGTTAAATGTTGCTAAAATAATTCTGCCGATGACAAACAGTACCTAACACAAAGAAACAAACATAATGAAGTTCTGAAAAGGAATTGTTGATGAGGAGTGAAAAAAGTTGCGAAAGTACCTACCAACAAACTCCAGCCCCTTCTACGTATGTATATGGTATAATGAACCGTTGTGTAATAATTTACCGTTGAGTAATGATTTACCCAACGTTTGTTCAAGTTTCACTACCTACCAACAAACTCCAAAAGAGCCATCATTTTTCAAATGAAATAATATCACAGAACAACCAACTCGACTTCATACTCCGCCAATATAATCAGGTGGCCCCTAGCAATGATTTTATCTCCGGCAAATTTCCTATCGTCCCTGGTAACGAGATTTGGTTTGAATGTATACAATTTCATTCACACTGGAGTCGAAAATGCCTGTCGGTGCAAACTTCGGGGCCTTACTGTGAACGAACGGCTGGACGTACGATGCTCCGGGTGGTCTTAAAAAACTCGCAAGTTCAAGAACTATTTAAAACCGTACAAAGATTCACGTAAAAAAAGGTATAGGCGTTTTGAAAATTTCAACCCCTATTTTGAACCCCGTCGAGCTTCGAGGACCAACTAGACCCCGAACGGAACCTATAACCCGAATTTCATCAATTTGGTTTCATGGTAACTAAGAAAAGTGCCCCGTACGGCGTACGGCGGACAGAAAGAAATATTTTAATTGGTTTATTATTTTCAATAATGAACCATTGGAATCGAGCATGAAAAAAAAAATTCTTACCCCCCCCTCAAAATTTGATTGTTTACGTTTCAAGGTTTTTAGAATCCAAAACTGCAATAAAAATATTTCTGTCTGTCCGCCGTACGCCGTACGGGGCACTTTTCTTAGTTACCATGAAAAAAAATTGATGAAATTCGGGTTATAGGTTCCGTTTGGGGTCTAGTTGGTCCTCGAAGCTCGACGTTACTGTCAGTCATCTCTAAGGGGTTCAAAATAGGGGTTGAAATTTTCAAAACGCCTATACCTTTTTTTTACGTGAATGTTTTTACGGTTTTAAATAGTTCTTGAACTTACGAGTTTTTTAAGACCACCCGGAGCACCGTACGTCCAGCCGTTCGTTCACAGTAAGGCCCGGATTTTGTTGATAGGTACTTTTGCAACTTGAACAACCGTTGAAGTATTATTGATGGGTAAATTATTACACAACGGCTAATCTACCAAGAAGGGGCTGGATTTTGTTGATAGGTAGTTTTGCAACTTGAAAAACCGTTGAAGTATTATTGATGGGCAAATTATTACACAACGGTTCATTATACTATCTCCGTAGAAGTGGAACCTATACAGATAAATTATTACACAACGGTTTAGGGAGGTACCTAGTAACGAGTACGGGGTTAGGTACTAACCTACGGAGGTCCGCGATCTACATAATATTTGTAGAATAGTAGGTACATAATGTTATATAGAAGGGTTATCTATACGGAGACCTGTGATCTGTAACAGAAGGGTATTCTGTACAAATAATAAACGTTGTGCAGGGATTTGCAGTGTTTTACAGTTTTGGATTCTACATACCTTAAAACGTAAACCATCAAATTTTGAGGGGGGGTAAGAATTTATTTTTTCATGCTCGATTCCAATGGTTCATTATTGAAAATAATAAACCAAAATTTAAAAAATCATACCGACGGCATGGTTTTGAACTGGAACGCTCAAAGGCATTTTCATGAATTTCCTCACTTTTGTTGGAAAGATGAATTTGCAATAAACCGCCGATTAAAAGTAGAAAGAACATTGGAAATCCAAACTGTAACGATTCACTACGTGCGTACTACAAGTTATATCATGAGATCACAGGTGATACCTATGTTGACAATACGAAATTAGAAAAATACACTTTCTTCTTGGAATTGCAATTCACGTTTCTTTAATATAATATCTGTAGGATATTACATACATTCCAAATAAAAGGAATCAAATCGGTCGTGGATGACTAGCTGTTGAATTTCACAGTACCTACATATTGCCAACGGTTGCAAGTAGCATCGAAGAGCAATCAACAGATTAATATGCAACATTTCAACGAACCTCCGCTTTCGACAGCTTGGTTGTAGGAATCATTGTGAACCCAGGCGTTGGCCTGGGTGGCCCCTGTCCTCCTTGAAGGGAAGTTTTCCGTAGCTTTTTGCACAATTTGTTTCCGCACGTTCGACAGGTTGTAGAACAGCCCCTCCTGATATTGGGGATGGAGCGTTATGAAGTCTTCTTGAACCTGAAAGTAGGTATGGTCAATAAATAAACTGGGAACGAGAAGGGAAAGTGTACGTAACGGCTTCTCTAGCGCGCTATGTATCCATCTGCGCCTTTCCCGCCACTTGGGATAACGGTTAATTTAACCCCAAACATTGCCAGGTAGTCGCACCCCCCCGCCCCCCCCCCCTCCCCCCAACAACATCAACATCAACCTGAATAACAACTAGAAAGTCATCAACAAATCCGTACCTACCACATTTTTGAAATTTAATTTACCTAATTTTTTTTTAAATGTTACCCACTTTCTCATTAGTTTTGCCAGGAACTTTACTGTCATTTGAACTGTAAATTCACATTCTAGCAACCAAAATTCACGAAGAAATGATTGAATTGTGGCTTCAAGAGATCTACTTCAGTTTTCATGAAATAATCTTGAACAAGGTGAAGGAAATGTTTGGTAATAGTAGGTAAACCAGAAAATGTTGAATTCTCGATGAACTTGCCGTGTTTTGACGATTTGGTGGGGTATTTTCATATGATTTTCTCGATTGCCTCTTCAGGCAGATGCCAACTTATGAGCAAGTCACGCACTTCACCAGCCTGGGACATTGCTACAAACAAAAACCACACCGGGCGTATATATGGTGCAATACTCACAATGTTTAACTGGTTTATGGAGGTTTGGAAACTCGCAAAGACAACACACAACCAACTCGTTACCACTGACTGGAATCTGGTGTGAATGGAATGCATGGAAGACCGACACGACTTGCACAAATGCTGAGAATGCACTGATACTGGTTGGGAGCGCTTGCTCATTATATAGGGTCATTCCCCTCCTCCGCCTAAGTTGATAGAGGTATGATTGTGTGCAGGCTCGTACTCTATCAAAACACTATAAGAAAACTATCACAGTATAGGGTATTGAAAGTGTGCAACTCAGTGCACTATTATCATCTATAAGAACACTCTTCAGAGTATTTTTGTAGAAATAGATTTATCTCTCACTTACCTCATCCATTGCCACACTACTGGATCACGTGAGGGAAATCTTCATTGGAGTGGCACAAAAATGAGAAGGAAATCATGAACACAAATTTCAACACTTTTCACATTAGCAAACGCTGACTCAGATCCATCCCGACTTTATATGGTCGGGGCGTCAGTTTATCTATATTTTCCAGACCATAAATAAATGTAGTTATGCTTCCTGAAATCACCTTCAAGCACATATATGTTCATATTTTTATAGGAATATCAAGTGTTCCACTCAAAACCACCAAAACCTACCAATATACCAATACAAAAATTCGACGTTCAGATACAAATGATCAGATCCAAAAGAAACTCTTTCAAACACTATCAACCGAAGGCTATCAAAACCCTATAAGTTCACTATGAGTTCTCCATCAGAAGACTATCAACAACCTATCAGAACACTATCAGGCAATGGCGTATCTATCAAAAACCTATCACAAATTATCCTGTGATAGACCAGCACTACAGGATTTTTGATAGAGACACCCCTTCATCTATTACACTTTAAATTTTACAACATCTCTAACCCATTTTTCGTACTTCTCAACACTTCTTCGACCATATTATGCACATACAGATTTGAAAAATGGGAAATAATAATACATTTCACATTTTCAAACTTTTTTAAACAATATCCGCTTCCCTAATCCGCTCAAACTGTTCTCTCTTCTCAATATTAATTGTTCAGGTCCACTTGTTTTCAATGGCCATGCACTGGAGAGTTAGGCTTCCATAATTGTCCATCAAATAAGCTATATATAAATAAACTTCATTCAACAATCTGGGTTCTAACTTGAGCAACTTTGGTAGATAGGTATAATGTCCTGCTCAGATAGTTCTCTCACCTCAACTTTCATTGTTCAGTTTCACTTGTTTTCGACGCCCAACCACTGGGGAGTTAGTACATCATTATTATCAATCAAATAAACAATAAATAAACTTATTTACGCTACTTATCACCTTTGAGCAGATATGTCCGTATTTCTGTAGGAATGTGAAGTGTTTCATTCCAAACCACCAAAACCCATACCTCCTCACTGTGATATTGAATTGATTACAGAAATTTGATATTAGGATATAAATTAGCAAATCCGAAAGTTACTCTTTCAAACACTATTAACCGAAGGCTATCAAAACCCTATAAGTTCACTATGAGTTCTCCATCAGAAGACTATCAACAACCTATCAGAACACTATCAGGCAATGGCGTATCTATCAAAAACCTATCACAAATTATCCTGTGATAGACCAGCACTACAGGATTTTTGATAGAGACACCCCTTCATCTATTACACTTTAAATTTTACAACATCTCTAACCCATTTTTCGTACTTCTCAACACTTCTTCGACCATATTATGCACATGGGTACAGATTTGAAAAATGGGAAATAAAAATACATTCACATTTTCAAACTTTTTTAAACAATCTGGGTTCGAAGAGGAACTTCCGTAATATCCCGCTCAAACTTTTCTCTCTTCTCAATATTAATTGTTCAGTTTCACTTGTTTTCAATGGCCATGCACTGGAGAGTTAGGTTCTCATAATATTGTCCATCAAATAAGCTATATATAAATAAACTTCTTTCGACAATGTCCTGTTCAGATGTAAATTATCAAATCCGAAAGATACTATTTCAAACACTATCAACCGAAGGCTATCAAAACCCCATCAGTTCACTATAAGTTCTCCATCAAAAGTCTATCAAAAACCTATCAGAACGCTATCAGGCAATGGTGTATCTATCAAAAACCTATCATGAGTTATCTTGTTATAGACCAGCACTACAGGATTTTTGATAGAGACACCCCTTCATGCATTACAGTTTAAATTTTACAACATCTCTACCCGATTTTTCGTACTTCTCAACACTTCTCGACCATATTATGCACATATAGATTTGAAAAATGGGAAATGATAATACATTCCACATTTTCAAACTTTTTTAAACAATCTGGGTTCGAAGAGGAACTTCCGTAATATCCCGCTCAAACTGTTCTCTCTTCTCAATATTAATTGTTCAGTTTCACTTGTTTTCAATGGCCATGCACTGTAGAGTTAGGCTCCCATAATTGTCCATCAAATAAGCTATATATAAATAAACTTCTTTCGACAATCTGGGTTCCAACTTGAGCAACTTTGGTAGATAATGTCCTGCTCAGATAGTTCTCTCACCTCAACATTCATTGCTCAGTTTCACTTGTTTCCGACGCCCTACCACTGGGGAGTTAGTACATCATTATTATCAATCAAATAAACAATAAATAAACTTATTTACGCTACTTATCACCTTCGAGCAGACATGTCCGTATTGCTGTAGGAATGTGAAGTGTTTCATTCCAAACCACCAAAACCCAAAACCTCCTCACTGTGATATTGAATTGATAGCAAAATTTTGATATTAGGATATAAATTAGCAAATCCGAAAGATACTCTTTCAAACACGATCAACCAAAGGCTATCAAAACCCTATAAGTTCACTATGAGTTCTCCATCAAAAGACTATCAACAACCTATCAGAACACGATCAGGCAATGGCGTATCTATCAAAAACCTATCACAAGTAATCCTGTGATAGACCAGCACTACAGGATTTTTTATAGAGGCACCCCTTCATATAATGAAATTTAAATTTTACGTACCTCCACCCTGTTTGTCATACTTTAACGCTTTCTCAACCAAGTTATGGACATACAGATTGGTTTCAACTTTCTTTAATCTTTTCGGGATGGTTAGGGGTAGGACTGGTTCCAAACCATTGAAATTTTCCTAAACCTTCATTTGATGATACCTGGAGTGCAAAATTTATATTCGGATATAAATTTGCAAATCCGAAAGAAACTCTTTCGAACACTATCAACCGAGGGCTATCAAAACCCTATCAGTTCACTATGAGTTCTCCGTCAAAATACTATCAACAACCTATCAGAACGCCATCAGGCAATGGGGTATCTATCAAAAACCTATCACAAGTTATTCTGTGATAGACCAGCACTACACGATTTTTGATAGAGGCACTTTTGACATTTTTGATATAATGAAATTTAAATTTTACATACCTCCACCCTGTTTGTCATACTTCAACGCTTTCTCAACCAAGTTATGGACATACAGATCGGTTTTAACTTTCTTTAATGTTTCGGGATGGTTAGGGGTAGGATTGGTTCTAAACTATTGAAATGTTCCTAAACCTTCATGTGATGATACCTGGAGTGCAAAATTTGATATTCGGATATAAAATGGCAAATCCGAAAGAAACTCTTTCTAACACTATCAACCGAGGGGTATCAAAACCCTATCAGTTCACTATGAGTTCTCCATCAAAACACTATCAACAACCTATCAGAACGCTACCAGCCAATGGCATATCTGTCTGAAACCTATCACAAGTTATCCTGTGATAGACCAGCACTACAGGATTTTTGATAGAGACACCCCTTCATATTATAAAATTTAAATTTTACAAACCTCTACTCTGTTTTTCATACTTTAATGCTTTCTCGACCAAATTATAGACAGACAAACTGGTTTCAACTGACTTCTCTCAACTGACTAGGATTGGTTCCAAACCATTGAAATGTACCTAAACCTTCATGTGATGATACCTTGAGTACGAAATTTGATATTCGGATATAAATTACCAAATATGAACTATACTCTTTCAAACACTATCAACCAAAGGCTATCAAAGCCCTATGAGTTCACTATGAGTGCTCCATCAAACAACTATCAACAACCTATCAGAACACTATCAGCCAATTGCGTATCTATCAATAACCTATCACACCTAATGCTGTGATAGACCCATATCATTCTATAAATTAAAGTTCGTGCCTATCAAAAACCTATACCATTACTATCACAGGTTTCGGTATTTGAAAATGTCAAATTGGCTTTTTGTACGTACCCATTTTTAATTGTTGAGGAGTATTCGACTCATCATTCCAATGATGGAATCCGACGACTTCCTAAGAATGTGCTTTGCAGATATTACAGGTGGTACCTCAGGTACTGCGGCATTCCCCTGCATAGTCAGCTGAATAACTGCTGTCCAGTGCAGGAAGGTATTAGTCCAGAAGGAGACCTATCCTTTATCTGCTAATCTGATTTTGGGCAAAAGCATTGTAATAGCATTTTTATAGTGTTACAATATATCGTACCTACCTACCAAAACTGCTTCCTGTGAATGCATACAGGCTGTGCAATGTGCAGTGAAAGGAATAATGTAGTCCCTGTTTTCATTGGATAGAATCATATACGTTATAGTGTTCTCATGGTTGTCTGACAAGCTGACAGAACACTGACGCACTCTTCTCTGCAACATTTATTGCATGAAGGCTGTTGATTTTCATCAAACGGAATAGTTCTATATTCTCCACTGAAGACAATGTTTTAAAAAGGCTGATCTTTTAGGATGAAGTATTCCCATCTATAATTTTCGAATGGCGATAGTGTTTTCATGGTATGTATGACCATCATTTTGGTAGTTCGAAATATTTCCATCTATCATCTTCCAATAGAGATAGTGTTTTCATGGTATCAGAGCTGATCATTTGATAGTATGAAATATTTTCATCTATCATTCTCATCTAATGATAGCGTTTTGATAGTAACCATGTTGAGCTTTTAATAGAAGTGAAAAATGCCATCTAACCATACTCATCCAATGATAGCCTTTTGATAGAACTGTATCTATAAAAACGCTATTACAACGCTATCATTACCCTATAAGAACACTATCTCCTTCTTCACTAGTCTCAAAAAAAATCCCCCCCCCCCCCCCCATTGGAGGAGTAGGGATTTTTACAGTGCCACATTTATAGCATGAAGGCTGTTGATTTCATCAAATGGAATATTTCTATCATCCTTCACTGAAGGTAATGTTCTAAAAAGGCTGATCATTTAATAGGGTGAAATGTTCCTATCTATATTTTCCAATGATAGATGATTTCTATGATTTTCCAATTTTATTTTGATAGTTTGGTATATTCCTATCTATCGTCTTCCAACTAGGGTAGTGTTTTCATGGTATCAAAGCTGATCATTTAATACTGTGAAATATTTTCATCTATCATTCTCATCTAATGATAGCGTATGTTGAGCTTTTGATAGAGGTGAAAAATTCCATCTACCACACTCATCCAGTGATAGCCTTTTCATAGTAACCATGTAGAGATTTTGATAGAGATGAAAAATTCCCTCTATCATTCTCATCCTACGATAGCCTTTTGATAGTAACCAGGTTGAGCTTCTGATAAAGGTGAAAAATTTTATCTATCATTCTCACCCAATGATAGCCTTTCGATAGTTCTTCAGAAAGAGATGAAAAATGCTATCTATCACTCTCATTGCATGATAGTTTTTCGATGGTGTATTTGCCGCATTTTTGATAAAGATGAAAAGTGCTGTCTATCATTCTGTATGAGTGAAAGATTTTTGATAGTGAACAGGCCGCATTCTTGAGAGACGTGAAAGATGCTATCTATCATTCTCATCATGTGATAGTCTTTTGATAGTGATCAGGCCGCAATTTTGATAGAGTTTTTTCTTTCACTCTTTCACTGCCACATTTTGATAGGTTTCTGATAGGTCAGATATATCGGATTGATAGGTATCTGATAGAATGGGATGTCAACTACTATCACTTAAGGATGTTTCATCCATGTTGATAGACTTTTGATAGCATGCAAAACCAAGTGATAGGTTCCCGATAGATGAGTTTTGTCATGTGATAGTTATCTGATAGGTGCCTCATAGTTGTCTGATAGTGTGCCACTTGAGGGCAAACTGGGCCACGGAGGAGGAACCCTTTGATAGGGAACTGATAGGAAACCGATAGTGGGTATGTTCATCTATCACTGAGATAGTGTGCAGTGATAGTGTATTTTTCTCAGTGTCGTGAAACGGTATAACATATAAGTATACAGTCAGAAGAGAAGGTGTTCGGAGGCGCAAAGTGGGGGGAATTAGCTGTAGCTTCATAAGAAGTCTATGGACTTCATCCCATTTCAAACATCGCAATGGCTGTATTCTGCTATAGGGGTGCTCCAATAGAATTCACAAGGTGTTGTTCGCCAGGCATGTGCAATCCTCTTTTAACTATCCTCAGCACGCAATGCTCGGTTTACAAGCGGACGGAGCATGTATTGTATCATCGTTGAAACAACAACTGGTTCACATTCCATACTTTCATCAATGTAACGTGTCCAGATAAGCCTAAGAACTGCATGGGTCCGCATGCAACGGACAATGTCGCTTGAATGGCAATATGTGGATTTCCATTAGGATTTCGGATCCTCAATCTGAATCCACCGCCGATTTTCCAAATTTGAGAGATTCAACGGGTTTTTTTTTTCACCGGTGGCGGTGAAAAATGGTGTTGGGACGTCCGCTCGTCTTTCTAACACTTCCAGAATGGCAATAATAAAAATTGCATGTCAACTGATGAAAAAACCCATTAATTTCAATGTCTTATTTTTGTACATAAACACAAAGTTACATACACATAATAGTGAAACCTGTTAGACTCGTCACTACATTTTGGAGGTAACTGGGGATTTGCCCACAAATGATCACCACAGACGCGCACACCCGTAGGATAAGAAGATCATACAAATACACAAAAAGCCAGTAAATGAAAGTTCTATAGATAGATACTGTCATACTCAACACTCAGTTACTCACCCAACTACAATGACAGAGTCACGAAGGTGTTATACCACCGAAAAAAGGAAATATATGAAATGCAAGGCGGATGCTGGTTTGATGAATAACACTGCCATTTTAGTTGGCGTAAAAACAAACTGAGTCAGATTGTAAGGCATTAAGCGTCATGTTTACTCTTGATTCTTATCTACTGCTTGTGAATATAATGATTAGGTTCTCAATCCTATTGATATCTATTATATTCTGTTTTCGGCGATAAAATCCCAAATTTGTTTTTCCGTTATATTGGATTTGTGATTCAACTACAATAAATGTTCTAACTTCGAGAAACATCACATAATTACGAAAAACAAAGCGAAAGGATCGTTTATAAGAAATTGGGGTTTTCGCGAAAAAATCGGAGCTCTTAGTTTTTCTCTGACAATTTGTTCATTATTCTAGGGGCCAGTCGTTCGACAGCTAGTCGTTCATTATGATGGGATGATTTAAATGGCTGTGTCAACAACTAATTCAACATCGCGTGTTGCTATGTTTAGCTGAAGTTACCACCCACGAGAGATATGTACGATAGATGAAAGTTACGTCGTCGAGAAGTCTAGCTCGGGTCACTCGGGATGTGTAGATAAGAATCCAGCTGATGGCGTAGCGGCTCCTTTAGGGATCATGTGACATCTTTTATCAGTGACACTCGTGAAAAACTGACTTCCGCAAAGCGTACAGTGAAAAATCAGAATGGGGACCGTCTTATCAAATGCAAATTTAAGAATAAAGGTTTCTGTAAAGGATTCTGTGCTGAGCTTAGATCACTGATCCTGTCTGGATCACTGTTCTGTACACGCTTGATACACTCAACCTGAGTAAGAACAAAACTACTTTTCGGGCGCAAATTATTTTAATCTTGGAAATTATGTTATTATTTACTTAAAAGCCTAATCTTTCATCACCTGCAGCTGCGACACGACTTTCTAGAAAAATTCCTCCCATAAACTTGTTTTACCGAACCATTCGATTGCAATCACTGGTTATGAACGGAGTTTGAGTTGAAGAGAGTTTGTACGTGATTGATTTGCTTGTACGAGTATAATAGCGATCAAGGATATGTCAGTAAAAACCTTAGTAGAATAGATCAAATTCACTAGCTAGTCAGAGCGGTCTAAGCAGTACGAGTATCCGAAGTTTCAAGGTCCGTTTTCCAATGTGGCAAATCTCCGGCACATTAGCGCTATCGAGAGCCGTAGTCATATCTGAGAGTACTCGGAAAACGGCCCGATTCGATCTAGCTTGACATCCGTGAATCGAATCCTCATTTCCAAGAGATCGTAACCGGGTAGGTGATGCCTGTGGAAAAACTGTGCAGGAAGAGACCCAGCCAGCCAGTCTGTCGCTTGGGCTCCCTAATAGTTTCACAACTCATTGCCGATAACGTGAAATCCGCTTATACGGGAAGCCGGTTTGTAGACCAGATACAAACATATAATGACAAGGCGTTGTTATATTCAGATAAAAGTTGCCAATTTGGTCCTAGACCTGATATTTATGGTGTTATTGTTATGTGTGCATTCTCCATACAGGGGAGTTGGAAAGTCGTTGTTGTCACCGTTTGCCACTGGCAGGTACCCTGACTGCCCCTTGTGAGTATAAATGAGATAAGAGGGATATTGTATACTGCTTAAAGTGTCCAACGCTACGTGCTGCTACTGTCCTGTACGTTGATTACTACGGATTTATCAGTAAACTTACAGGATCGTTTTAAAATAACCTCAAATTCCCCTAGTTTCTTCACACTAAAATTCTATACATAGTACACTGAAATCCGATAAAATCATTAAAAGTGTCCTCCAATAGAAAGTTAGCAGGGAAGTAGTTCTTTCCAGAAACCAGTGACTGGAAGACGTGAAAAAAACTCCTCGGACCCCGTTTCACTCCTTCCTTCTACTCCACTTTTATAAAAATACTTATTTTCCTAACGGCATTTTCACTTGAACCAAGATGATCTCCGCCTCCTCGGGGAGTATACAAGAGGAAAAAGTTTTACTTGAGGCGAGACAAAAAAATTGGGATGGTCGTCTCTATGCTTGGGCCCTCCCGTGCAACACAAAAACCGCGACAGATTTCCCGAACATGGTCACGTTCGGGGCGCCTTCCCGTTTAAAAGAAGGCAGAAAAAAAGCAGAAGCGAGCAAAATCCTTTTCGAGTGAGTTGGGAACATTGAGGACCGCTAGGTCCCAACTATTGACGCTGTACCGATAATTGTTAATTATAATTGGGTGAAGTCATACAGCTTCGATGGCCAGTCTGAAGTGGGCTAAGATAAATCAAGACACAGAAACCACTATTTGGTTTAGTCAAGCTATAGTATTCTGATACGAGATGCAAGTGGGTCGGATTTTTTTTTTCCTGAAATCGGATTTAGGAATTGAAACCCTCTGTGAACCAATATTCAGCACCAAATTCTGGTGAAGCAAACCCAAGTGGGAGGGTTGAAAAAAAACCGTGAGGTTAGAAATATGTTGGCGCAGGGATCGATGACGCCACACAAGAATGATATGTAGCAACTGCAGCTCGCTGAGATCGCTGATTTGATAAAACATGTAGACAATAATAATGTCATGCAAACCCCATTGGGATTTGAGCTACCTATCTGACTCTTCTGGAAAAAGTTCTGCGATCCTTCTGTTGAACAGAATCAATCGAAATTAGACTGAAGGTGAAAATGTATCTTCTTTGTGGCCTAAGATGACAGATGGGAACTGGCTCACAAGAGGGGTCCATGGAACTGCCAACCCAATCCCAGGTCATTAATTCCGGTAGACCCGAAGACAGTGATCACTGCCTCCCCCCACACACATTATATATTCCTATCAAGAATTACCTACCAACAAATATCCAAAATTACTTTCTTCGCTTCGACGAAAAATGAACGCTACAATGCGACAGAAAGGCATAACCAGAAAATCAAAACCTTCGTCTGCTTCCGAAGGCCGGACATTCGGATCTAATACGCGGCTGAAATTACAAACTCAAACGGTCTAAAAGTACAATTTCCCCGAGAGAGAAAAAATCCGAGCAATAAAATCAAGTTCGATTTTTCGCTCAGGAGGGCAAATATACTAATAAACTTCAGCCTCTCAAAACAAAAAGAGAAATCGACTTGTTCAAATTATCGTTTCCCAAGCTTAGGAAAAATGACTCAATTTCCGATCTTGAGCGAGTCAGGTTTACGACCCGAAGTCGGCCCGAATTGCTTTTAGACCGACAAAAGTCGTAACTATTTCTTTTGTGGTTTTTAACTCTTTTTGCTTGTTTCGTTCGTTCCGTTTTGTGCCTTGTTTCTGAACGGGAGGAATGAGGAATTAGAGACCTCCGAAATAAGTTGTTAAAAACTTATACATCGGCGACGCTTCCTGTGTTCAGAAGGGTTTCCCGCACATTCATTTACCAACTTGCGCTTCAAAACACCAGCTCGTTGGGGGGGGGGGGGGGGGATATGGAGAAAGAAAATTGAATTCACCAATAACTGAATATTTAAAATCACTATAGGTTGTTAGCTGATTATTTCTACTCGAGTCCAACAAAATCAAGAGGCATTTGCGGCCAACTGTTCAAATACCTCAATTTGAGTCATGTCCCGCTGTAACGCGTAGAAGCCACCTGTCATCCCAGTGGATACATGAAAGGCACCGTTTGGGCAACCAGAGACTTATTTCTCCACGTCCGAGCGGAATTTTACCGTTACGGCAGACAAAACAGGAGTATCCACGTCTGCAGCAAATAGGTACAAAGCAGGAAGTGTTGACTGCAAACCCTTTCGGCCATAAAAATCACGCCCTAAAGGGTTTGCCGACTTGCCAAAATTCCTGCATGCCCAAAATCTGTGTGGACGGACGTTTTTATTATTTTCGAGTCGGATTTGAGTGGTTGAAAGCAAAAGGGGACACGCTGCTCTATTTTAAACTTCTGAGTTCTATGTTGTGACGGATTTTAAGGGTAGAACCCGTGTTCAAAGTTGAAATCGGCCATAAATTACCAAAGTTTTCTGTCGAAAAAATTCAACAAAAATTCGGATCCGAGATATTTTATCGGGAAAACCACTACATTATAACTGAGTGCTGAACCCCCTCCAAATGTTAAAGTACATAAATGGGAGAAAACGCTAATTTTCACATTCATTTTCTCTAAATTTTGCAGCGTTGAGTTTCAGTTGGAATTGAGAATGAACCTGTAAACCAAAAATGTAACCTAACTACAGTTTCTTGCCATTTTTGCCTCAGAGTTTGCCAACGTAGAACCCAAAGCGGAAGCTCGTTCACCTACGAAAACATGCCCTTGAAAAATAACACCTGATCTTCACAAACATGAAAATACACGAATATTTTTTATTATCACTAATGAAAACCGAAAGTTACAAATACCTACTTACACTTGAAACATGTACCTACACACAGGCACCTACATGTAATAATTATTATAATAACGCACGTTATGAAACTCCCCCTAAGGGTTTTATGTATGTTTTTGAGTTTAGCAACTTCCCTGATTTATTTTTGACAATATCAAAATACCTAGGCCTTTATATTATTATTAATTCAGCAGTGTTCGTTACATAGGTATTTTAAGGGTTATTAGAAGGAAGATTATTGCTGCGAGCACTGCAGTTTTGGATATTTTTTATGGATCTCGAATCTTGGTTTGCTAATGAGCGGTTTCCCTGAGGTTTTGGTTAATTAGATAAATACGCTCAACGCCGTTTATAAATGTGACAAAAGAGAAACAGAATCCCGAAGCCAAAGACGAATGACCGGACACGATACAGACAGACGGAAATCGTACCCGGATATTATACTCTTGGACCCAACCGCTCTCCACATCCCCGATGTGTCTTCAAACGTTCAGGCTTCCACCTCCGGACACCTGAGGGTTTATTATTTCGGCTCACTAGATATCATTCATACGTACGTCAGAAATGCTATTTAGAAACTGGAGCAAACAGGTTTTGTAAACCAAACGACAACTTAATTGAGTTTGAATGCGATATTGGCTAAAGGGTCGGAGGGAATCATAGGACCAAAACCTCTCATAAAAAAAAAAATTTGATAGCATTTTCAAAGACCGTGCAATTTGTTCTATGAACCAACTCTTCTTATGCATTCTGGACGCCATAATGAGGAACATATAATATATTCACGAAAAAATGAGGAACACGGAGAACTTGAAAAGCGACAGATCCTGAAAATGGCTACATTGCTATATATTTGTTTTATTGCACAGTACGGCAAAAGCCTAGTTTACAAAGTTTATGAAAGAGTTGTAAACTGTTTGAAAAAAATACAAATACATATTCTGCACATTTAAAAAAAAATCAAATTAAACTTCACTGGCATTAGTAAACCGAAAAGTGGCGCTTGAGGCTGGACATTGGTTCGGCAAAGTAAAATGATGTAGCTTGGAGGATGCATTAGTTTCGCGCGGCATCCGGTAAAGGTAAATATATAACTTGGATCCATCCGACGCGTAACTTAATAGCAGTATAGCTCGGTAGGTACAACTTTTCTTTTATACGGAAACCTTGATGATCGATTTTAATTGTGAGAATGTGAATTTTTCGATGTTTTTTAAGAAAGAGAGCACAAACCATTTCATCCATAAATTTTCATTTAGAACCAGCGTAAAATGTCATGTAAGCATTGATGGGTCTTTTCCAGAAAGTAGGTACCCCTTCGGTCCTACGCCGACTAGTAGAAGCTACACTTCCCAACCACCTGGCAGAAGTCTCTTCTCCCAACTTTTTGTAGTCAATCGCTCGTCCCAAAATGTTAAACAATAGGTTAAACCTCATCCAGTACCGTGGTTTAGCCCAGGGAGAACCTAAAAACGCAGTTTCTCCATTCGGAAGTGCCGAACTGTTTCTTTGACCCCAAAGCGGAGTTAAGTCTAAAATGCCTTCCCCGTTTCAAAGGCAATTTCGGGACGGGACCTCATAAATCACTGCGAAGGTGTTATAACAGGGTTTATAACTATAACAGGTTGATGCTTCGTGTCACCCGTTTTTCTGGTATGAGCCGGATACCGGTACAGGTACAATGCCTTGTTCAAAACAACCCGCTTCAAGGGGGGAGCATCCTTTTTGACATAATATATACTTATAGCTAAAGGATACGTCAAAGCTGCCACTCAACCCCCACTGGGGCCGAAAGCGAAAACAACTGCAAGAACCACATGGATGATAACAGTGGACATTACTGACAACTACATGAACTGTATAATTATTGACAACAATTAAACTGCTATTATGGACAGGTTTTGGGATTATTGGGAGCTGGTATATTTTAAGTGAAAACGTCTCTGTTTCGAGCAATCTATTGCTCACCACTGTTTCATGATTGCATAGTTGTGTGCATTGAGAAAACGCTGCAAATTATTACACAACGGTTTATTATTTACCCGATAGATGCCCCTCTGCGTAGATCACTGTTTTCCCTGTTCAATACCTAACTTCGTGCTTCCTTCCAGCAAAGCCCTAAAAGTCGAGTACTAGTGTCAGCCAGGCAATCATATTTCAAAAATATGAGGTGGAATCAAGAGTTCTATCATTAATAATAACTTGCTGTTATTCATGAAGCATACGTAACGTCAAAATACCTACCCTTTTGATTCCCCCAGGGAAGCCCTATAGCCGGCCCGGGAATTACAGTTTCATAAAAATGCGCAGGATTCAATCATTCAATGATTAATTATTTTAAGTTATTCATGAAGCATAACGAAAGTTCAAGCTGTAGAAGTAACTACCAACGAGATCTAAAAAAGCCATCATTCTTGAGCCATTAAATTAAATCACGGAACAATCAACTCGGTTTCATTCAGCCACGCGTGATTATAATACGGTGCTCCCTCCTAACAATGATACTGGGCCGAATTTATACCGTTTCATTCACGATGATGCTGACAAAGCTTTTCTGTGCAAACGAACGGCTGGACGTGCAATGCTCCGGGTGGTCTCAAAAAATGCATTAGTTCAAGATCAATTTAAAAACGTAAAAAAAGCACATCCTTCTATTGAAAGTTTTCGAGCTACGGCGTTCTGAAAATTTCTGCCTCTATTTTTCACCCCTTAGAGATTACTGAATTAACGCGGAGCTTTGCGGGCCAACTAGACCCCAAACGGGACCTACAAACCAAATTTCATTAATTTTGGTTCATGGTAACTAGGAAAAGTGCGAAGTACGGCGAACGGACAGAATTTTTTTATTCCATTTTCGGATTCTACGTACCCTGGAACAGAAACCATTTTGAATGGTGGTGGTGGGGGGTTCATGCTCGTTTTCAAAGGTACATTATTGCAAATAATAAACCAAAAGTGAGTTAATGACAAATGAGTCAGTGTTCCGGAGGGGCGTTCTTCGCGTCACACGATCAGTGGAGTGGTTTCTAGTGGAGCATCATCCTTAATCGCCCCGATAATCAGTCTTGTATCATAACCGATGGATTGTAAATCAGTGCATACAAATATTTATGCTACAACGAAATCATGGGGCTTCTCCCACTCCTTAGACCATGACGTTGAGCAAAAGAATTGCACATAACATGATTGTGGCGTAAGAAGCGATTTTTCATTCAGATCAACCTTCAATAATTCCAAAACTTGTTGCTTGAAGTGGTCGAAACGAGGGCATCTTATCCACAAACCAGCCTAATTACGTCCAACATGGATTACTAATCACATTCATAACGAGCTGAAATTACCGGAGGGTGGAGGGCACCATCCGCTTATCCCTTGCGTGATGAGTATGGGAACAAGCGATCATGTTATCTCTAGGGTAACAACCGGAGTGATGACGTACCTTGCACCTTTCTGCAAAAACCGTTCTCTTGAAAGAGGTTCTTTTATATCAAAAGAAGAACTTCCCCTTGCACTTTCGTTAATCTTTTTTGTCCCGAAATGCGATGGATGAGAGGAACGAATTGGAAATACGTCGAACGTCGTAGGGGAGTGCTCTAAAGTTTCGACCCAGTTCTCGCGGAAGACGTGACTGCGGTGCAGGTGTGTCTGTGTGAGTTCAAAGGAGGTGACGCCGAAGGAAAAGTCGGGAAAAAATGGAAATACGGGCGGAGTCAATGCACTCTGCAGCCGGGATGGAGGACCGACATCAGCTGATGGAATCTTTTAGACCGAATTTATAGATGCCAGAAAGGCAGCAGGAATAACGACGCAGTGCCACACTGCTGTTTGTATGATCGATGTGCCCGAAAATTGGATCAGGCGCTAGAGACGTTAACAGCAGTCTTGATCCCAAACTGGACAAGCAACTGCAGAATTGCAGGGAACTTCCCCTCCGTAAACCAAATGTGTGAAGTTAAGAAAAACACTACCGATCTGATGAATGAATGAACTGAATTGACCTCAGGGCGACGGGATGTTCACGACCATGTTTGAACTCTCCCAAAGCGGCGAACGATAGAAAAAAGTCTGAGCTAAGCTCCCTACCGGAAAAGCTTCGTTGGCAACGACCGCCGCGACCCTGGTGGCCCGATTGCGAAAAACATTTTCAGGTCCGTCTTTAAAATATTACGCGTCTTTCCAGACTGCTTGTCGCTCAACCTTCTTCCTCGCTATAGGGTTTTGTTCAACACCCGTTACAGGCCTGATTGTTTTCAATAGAACATTGTCTTGCAGCCCCTCAAAAGATTTGATGCGAGTTAACGATGGCTTTTAGGCACCTTTTCATCTGTGCATTAGGCTAACGCAGGTCCATGAAGTGATTTTGACACCTGGAACAATCAGAGTGAGCCAAATGAATTTTTCCTGGACCATTACGAGCGCCAAAATTGCACGAAAACTTCGGTATAAGTCTTTGATTAACGTATTTAAAAACACCAAAAAACCCCATTTCCATTTTAACTCAAATTCAATTTTAACTTTATGACCCATAGAAAAGATTTTTGATGAATGAAAACCTATCTTTTCGTAACTTTTAATATCAGATTAAAACCAAATCTGTAAATAGTAATTAAATACAGTATTTTTAAGGAGGGGAGGATTCGTTTGCTGTTTCAAAGTCAAACTTCGATACAAGTTTAGTGTGTTCTTGTTAAAGAGTAAAAATAACTAAATCGTCGCTAGGGGATGTACATAGCAAGCAAGAATTGGTATGAAGTATGCCCCAAAACGTTGATCTTTCAGCAGCTTTCATTACTTTACGGGTTCATAAAATTAATGGCACACAAAGTGCTATAACAATTTTAATAGTAAAGAAGTACCTATTTATAGCTAACATTTGGGGAAATAGCAGAGAAAATGTGGAAAGGTGGTCCTTGAAATTCAGTCGAGCCGTAAGGTATGAGAAAAAGTTTCGATTCAGCTTTTGTATGTTTTTACTTAATTTAGTAAATTTTTTCTATCCAATAGTTATACCAAATTATTGGTTAAGAGCGATCGATTTTCGCGCCGGGCGGATCGAATTATGTTCGCACTGGGAGGCGATGGCCCTCTCTAACCGTGAAGCCATCCTCGAGGAAGAAGGGGGTCCCAACTTGCAAACAACTGTTATACGCTTCAACCCGAACAATACTCTATTCAAAGATCTTTATCGGTATCCTTTTGCCTGTTAAGAAGTCGAAATTAAATTTAGAACAAGAGGAGGGGCCCTCAATTGCCCATCAGGAGTCCATCGTGAACCCTTGTAATCTTATCTTCCTTTTCAAACGTGGTTCTTTAGTATTCGCAATTATAAACTATGCAATTAAGAAGTATTGGATCGAAGTGGGTCACAATATTCGTCTGGACAAGGGGGTGAGGCGGTCGCTGTTGTAGACTCTAGCTGAAGGTTCCTGGGACGAGCAGGGAATAAAGAAGATCAAACTTCCAGGTACTGGCATCTCAGCGGTGCAGTGAACTGCAATCCTGAGCTTTCGGGGGCTACCGGAACTATGTAGGGCAGGTAGGGATTTGTCCACGAATGGTCTCGTATCAGTAGACATCAGCATAAAGGAAACTGTATTGCGAACCAAAATATACTGGAAGTTTTTTCCGAATACGAAATTATCGCTAATACAAAACAAGCTCATTTGTCAACCACCACCTGTCACAGCCCACTTTTCCCCCGCTTCTTTCTTATGAATTCTTGATTTCAAAATCCGCTCAAGAAATAAAGGTTTTCCCCGATTCAAGTCCACTTTCATCCTTCACGTTTCAAAATTTTTCCCCAAAAATATAAACCGAAACCACGCTATTCGCCAGTTCCCAAAGCTGGAGCAATGTATTCATGTCGTTATAGTCATATATTACGATTTCAGTTGACACCTTCAACCACCATAATTTGGACAAAAAGTGACGCGATTTTCTGAACATTGATTGGTTTATACCGGTAATAACATCAAATTCTGTTCATGGACAGACATTCTATCTTTATCTATCCTAATTGTTCTACTGCGGGATGATGCTTTGGCCTCCATCTGAGAGCTCCTTCGTTACACCAGGTGTTCGGTTGTTTTTGTGACACCCCCTTCCCACCACCACGCAGTTGAGCACAAAGAACTTGCTGAGCCACGAGCTTCCAACCTAGCATGCTGATGTCAGCATTCAAACCCTGACCGGTCCCCATTCCAACGCATCGCAACCCCAACTCTCAAACTGTCTAGCTTCTTCAAGAATCGCCTTTGATAACAATTCCAGAATATACCTTGGATTGCTCAGTCCCTCCGTTATCGCAACGATTAGATGTATCTTCCAAAAATCACAGAACTCTCTTGGGAAATCTGTATAAGACGATGTACGGTTCTGCACCCGTTAAGCCTTGGAAAAACTGGTCAGAACCTTACTCTCCGTGCACGCTTTGCGGGGCCCTCGACAAAAACCGCTTCTATTGTCGTCCTCTATTATAACGGTTTTGAGGACGGTACCCGCCCCATATTATTAGGCCCGTGCTGATCTAAATATAAGGTGACGATCATTGCTCTGTTCAAATTAACATTTCAGAGAGTTCATTCAAACTCTCAACCAATCAATTCGGTCACGCCATTCAAGGTAGATACTGGACAATACGTGGAGCAGCAGGGCACCTTTGCCGTTTTGTGTGGATTTTGTTTATCCGTCACGATGGTCCAGGCCATGGGTCCCGCGACCCTTCGCCCATCCCTGGGTCAAACATTACCGTCTAAAATGACATTATACCTCATAATAAATACCTATTCAGCGTTCTTTAATTACTGCAATGTATTTGTAGGTACCCACCCTTCAAAGTGGGTATGCTGACATGCCGGCATTCTCCGAAAGCCTATTTGGGTAGGTTGTAGTTTAAACCCAACCAGTATTCCCAACAGGTATAGGAAGTAATTTTTGCAGATTTTTCGTTATTTTGATTGCTCTTGGGATTATTGTTTCCAAGTCACCCACGGTCCAGTCGCCGCTGTGACTGAAACAATTGAAGTCGGCCTCAAGGTTGAATGAAACCCAAAACCTCCGCGTTTAAAGAAAAAATCGTCTGAATGAACGAAAAAAAAAATCAAAACAACGGAGTTGTTCGAGATACGAAAAAATCGAAATGAGTCTAAACGTTTTGGTTGCAGATTGCGAATGTTATCATTTAAAACTGCATTCAGAAGATTAAAGTATGAATGCACTCGAAGATTTAACACAGCAATCATTACTTTTATGCAATAATAAATACGAATATACACAATTCATTCAAGTACCAGCCACTCAGGCAAACAACACACACGTTCACCATTACAAACGTACTGTCAATTTGATTCACAAATCTATTCCATTGAAATTAATGTGTACTTACTATGTGAATGGTTTTGACGAAATATCGAGCTCTTAGCTGCTTTTTCTAACGGATTTGTGTCCATGTTTCTGATTATTTTTTAGACGCGACACATTTTCCACGGTCGCACGGTGGACGAAACCAACAAGGACTTCCCTGAAAGCAAGTTGTTCGACCCCAAAGACGTACCTATCAAACTGAACGAGCCCATCCCGAGCTCCCACTTCAACTGGCTAAGCGAGAAAACGGTATGAATTATTTTAACATTGTAAGATTATATTATTTTATATTATATAATTATTTATAATTATTATTTCTAAATGTACTTATGCATAAAAAATATAATCAATAATGTATTTATTATTCACATTTTTACGGAACCACTTTTAGGCACTGCTAATGGAGGGTCAATATAATGTTGTAGTAGTAAAAGAGGAACGCTGAAAAAATTTATTACACAAAAATTTTATTCAGGTTATTGTGAAACGTCTATGAATGAAAGAATTTCGTGTGAAACGTCCATGTTGAGAACCAATTACCATCAATGCCTTGTTTTAATTGAGGTGATGCGTTTGTATACACATTTAAGGAATGTCAATTCACGTTTAGAATTTCGGCTAAATTTTAGAAAAAGCTCACCCTCTGAAAAACGGCGAAGCAAAAATTTCAAATTACCTGCCAGGAGAATATCCGTGTTAAAACTGTTTAGATCTCGATGTTAATAGGCAATGCTCACGTGTTTATGACTGCCTATGCGACAGAGGTTGTTGATTATGCAGTACCCTGGGTACCTTTCTTATTTTACGTAGTAATTTCTTCCGCGTATTTATTTCGTATTATTTCGATTTTAGCTGGCCGAAAACCTGATAAAGCAGTACGACCATCTCCAGACCCTCGCGATCGCCGTTGAGGGCGTCGTCGACGATCAACATGGAACTCAGCCGAAATACGCCGAAAACTTCAAGTCTCTTCTCAACACTCTCAAGCAGGTAAAAATCAGCCAACATAATAGTGCATTATACTCACGTGTAACATATCCGAGTTAGACACTGATGCAAAATTTACATGAAGGGTATCCCGAAAATCCATCGTTGGTTGGAAGGAATTTTTATGCAGTCACAATCTGAAACAATTTTTTTTTTTTAATGTTACCTAGTTGAACTACTGAAATAATTATAAACGGACAAACTCAACTAATTTTCAACAAAAAAAAGTTGTGTACAGTTTTATTTAAATTTCCCCATGAAATAGAGAACAAACAAGGCTAGCTAACGCTGCAATGCAAATTCCAGATCTGATTTTACCTTCTTGGCAAAATCCTAATCCAAACTAAATAGAGATACCAGTGATCTCAACAGGACTAACTTACTGCTGGGTATGCTGACCAGGTCCCTTACGCCATTTTGAAAATAGGCTCAAATTCTGTCTATGTACCATGATCAAAGATGATTTCTATTTTTCGCAACGTGTTATGGCTAAATATTTATCAATCGCTGTAAGGATGATTGATATAGCTTTGGAAGTTAATCCTTTCGATTCAGCTTGCGGGAAAACATGAAACACTATACCAAACAGATGCAGCTAAGGAGTATACTATCAAAATTTTAAGTCAAAAGTAACCAAAATTGCGGCTTGTAACGTGGCACAGTTATACACAGGTACCTATGTCGCTCGACTCTAACTCACTCACGTTCGGCAATTAATAACGTCTTTTTATTAAAAGCTTAAATGATGGTTTGAATTATAGATTTTGAAAATTTCGTAAAAATCGTGTTTCTGACGATTTATTAGTAAAATCAAAATTGACGATCATTTCCAAAATAGGTTATGTCCAATTATGGGATAGATTCACAGAAAATTAAATAATTCGCACACAATTCCTTGGCCGTTTGTTTGTACCTATATTAAATTTTACTGTACCTACCAAATTATAATCACAAGGAAGTGGTTAAAACCCCGGTTCTTCCAAAAGTATCAGCAGTGTGAATACAGGCCTGAAAATCAGTGGAGTACAAAAAGTTACTATCATATTTCATTTTCTTCGCGCTAATATTGGCCGAAATGTGTGTACCTAGCTGCCAAATATTGAAAAGTAAAAATCTTGAGAGCCGGTCGGAGCTTACCACATGAAAAGAGAAGTAATTAAACCTAATCAGGCTTATCCTGTGGATGGGTTTTTTTTGATGATTTGAATTTTCGGGGTACCGGACGAGCGGTTTGAAATAATCTTATCCGATTTAACGATATCTTCTTGGGATGACGTATCTTGCCCGAGCAGGCCTTACTGGAGCTCCATCCAGTCGAGTAACATACGAAGATTTCATCTTTCGTGACTTGAAAGTGTGAATCGAGTAAAATGGTTTAGAAAATGAAAAATTGAAATTTTTGCAAAGCGTTTTGGAGATTTTTGGACAGAATTAGTTGTGCCCTTCGACGTATGCACAAACGAAAGTTACAGTCATCGATAAAAGCATGTAAGAACATCCAGTGACCAACCCGCACTCAATCGTTTCGTAAAACATCCTAATTTCCGACAATTGATTAATTTCATTCTGAACACATTACATTGACAGAAAAAACCTGTGCCTCACAGTTTCTCATATCGCTTGTCTTCACACCTCGCAAAGCTATACATTTTTATTCAAACTCGGTTCTACCTAGATGGCAGAAAAAACACGCCATTAGACCTCATCAAAACCCTAAGTGGCAGTAATCAAGTGAAGATTTTATGACTAGAAAAAAACAATCAAATAAAAAAGTCAACATCTAACATCGGGATCTCCTTGATGTATATATTTAGAGTGTAATGTCAAGGGCGGTATGAGGTGAATTCAATCCGCTGGATGCCGCAGCGTTACAGCATTTTTTTCCAACCTTGTTTCTTTCTAAACTGCTTCTGTTTCTTTTTTCTGTCTCTGCTGTCTCCTTTGTTGCATTGGTGACGATAGTGGCTAACATTTTCCCACGGTTTCGTAGTAAAGACTCTGTATACGTTATTGTTTTACATGTACCCGATGTACAGGATGAACAACTGGTAGGTAGGTACAATAGGAATCATCTCATGTGAACCAAAACGCCATTAAATAGATTTTAAACCAGGCGATACAACATAGCCCAGATTTTGCCAAAATCAAAAAACCTTGTACCAGTACCATGGTTAATGAACAATAAAAACCAATCTAATACCATAATACCAATATAATTACACAATTATAATATAATACCAATATAATTACGTTTACGTTTTTGTGTAGATTCCAAAAATGATATTAGCTAAAATAAAGTTGCCTTGGCAGATGTTAAATGGATAAATTTAAAGCACCTCTAACCCAGTTTTTCTTGTTACCTCTTGCAGGTTATGTGCGAAGTGCACTCGGCCATCAGCGAGCTTGGCTATGAGAAACAGATCGAGCACAAAATGAGGCCGATCCGCGAGGACAATACAGACGTGTCCTTCCGCACGGTGTACAACTGGCTGATCTTCAGAGACTACATCCTGCTGATGCAGTACCTCAAACAGACCACGGAGTTCTTCTTGGCCGCATTAGCTAAGCAGGAGTGAGCCCTAACAACCGGAAACGGCGTCAAGCCCGGAGAAATAAGGAACCAGCTCTCATCCTTGTCGAACGCCTGTCTGAACTTCAGGTAGCCTCCCTACGCGAAAAAAAAATAAACCAGAGCACGAAAATTGTGATGTTGTTGATCTAATTATTTTGATTGAGGGATTTTGTCGAAACCGCACAAATAGGTATCTCTGTGGATTGACTGAGCTCCTTGAACGAGTTCCAACATCTATGAGAACGAGTGGAACGTTCCAAATTCGTGTAGTCATCATTCAAAAATTTTTTAATTAGGTTTGGTCTTCTACTACGCATTGGAATTCAGTCAAGTCAAAATTCCCACTGCCTTGGGAATAATTCAAAATGAACGCTAATCTCTTCATCACGCTCCGAATTCCTCCTAGGTCCTCTTCTGTAATACCGAAAATCAAATTTGTAGCTACCGTCGAATGGTGAGCAGATACATTTGGAAACCCAAATTCGTCCTGTATTATGGTCTGATTTTACTCTCGTTTTTGTTCTAATTGATTTCTTTTTTAAATTATTATTTTTATTTTTATTTTTTTAGAAACTCGTTTCTTCTCTTTTCCATTCTATAATAATTTAGCATTATTATTTATTAAAATAATTATCATATAGCGGCTAATTCTCCTTATCCACACGGAAGCCGCCATCTTACTTTTTTATGACTGTGATAGTACTTGTTAAGGTTAATTTATTGAATCATGAGTATTTATTTTAATTGTATAAGATGAAAAAAATTGAGTGAACAAGTTTATTTGGACTTGTCCGGATCAGACAACCTACAGTCTAATATATTTGCACGTAAAACTAATTCTAGTAAATCGTAACCTTCGTTGCGTAGGGATTTTTTTTTTTTAATCACAACGGGTGAGTACCTGTTTGCAACCAGCTTTTCTGTCTGAATAACTACGTATTCGAAAATCATTTTTGTTTGTTCGTTGAAGTCCTTTCCAGATTGTTTCTGCGATATTGCAAGATATTTTGCAATATTCAGCACCTACTGGAAGTCCTTTGAGGATCCGAATTCGCCCACATGAATTTGTTCACAATTTTGTTTCCAGTTGTTTTATCCTCCAACTAGTCATTTTTGTACAGTGAATTCTATCTTGTTAACGCCCCTCCAAAAGTTTATCGAATTTGTATCACGCATATTCTGTACAGTCCTTCGCAAAAGCATTATTATCCTAATATTGTTTTTTTTTTATTAAATCGATGTACAGAGTTTTATTGTTCTTAAAAAGTTGTTATTTTGATGTAAATAGCTAGCTGCCTGTTTGGTGTTTTATCCTACTTGATTTGTCCTGGTTGAATAAATTCCCAGAAAACAAAATACTTGCCATTGACAGTATTGACTGAACTATACGACTAAAGTACTACTGTAAAGTATTATTCGTTTGATTAATACCACTCTGGAGGGGAAAATTTGTTATTGTTCGATCACTGATGTGACTTCGATGTTTTATTTATTTTTTATTTTTTACTTTTTACTTTGAAAACAAGCTTCAGCAATTTTATAAGAGCCTAATATTGGTTTCGTAGTGCGATATACTTACTATTAATCACACCAACAAAAATCAAACTAAACCCGAATCTGTTCTTTCTTATAACGTTAGTAGATATCAACATCGGAATTGCATTAGTTTTGACATACAAAAATAACTTACTTTGGATTCGAAAATGAAATTAGCTCCTGCCGTTCCATGTAGCAAACATTAATTTTCATCCACGAAATATCACTTACTTGTTTCGTTCATCAGTTTTGTTGCACGTAGGTAATAAAATAATAATTATATTTAATAAACCTGTTATCACTGAAACAAGCATTCCGATGTTTCGCTCTTAAGTACACTTACACTCTGCTTTTCACACTACTTTCAATCGACACCGCAGATTATGATTATTTATCATTATCATTATTATCCGTAGATTACCGACACCGTAGATTATCATTAGTATTGATCTCACTAAAATTGCTATTTTTCTTCCTAATAAAAACGTTTACTCCTAAGATGTCCATTTTTATTTATTCGTTCGGTACTTGAACGTAGTTTCATGTGTTGAGTCTGTTAGCGTATTAACAAGAAAAAAGTCCTTTAGCGTTAATGAAGATCACTTTTATGGTTTTCTGTGAACTTTAGACCCGTAAGAGTTTGTACATTTGTGTAGATATGTGTATATTGAAATATTATTGTTGTATAAAAATATAAATACAAAAATATAATCATGTTAACTTATACGAAATATAAAATATGATTTTGAAACCAGTTACGCGGAGTTAATTATTCCACAATCAGGTTTTCTTTTACCGCTTTGATTCTTGACATCATCTATACATAGGTCATCCCTAATTTATAAACCCTTCATACCTGGGCTTCGCTAATACAATAGACGGTACCTATACTTACTTAGAAGAGTAGGTAATTAATTTTTAGTGTGGTAATTGAACCCATATATTATAGTCACCAGCCTAGAAAAGCTCAAAGCAAGGGATTTTATACTGATGGATGGTGGGTAGATGAAATCCGGTATCAATGGGGGGGGGGGGGGGGGGGCATACGTCGCTCGATTCCTTCGAGAGAAATGTGTAGACAGTCGTTGAGAATGTGTAGATCGCCGGTAACGCAGGTAAAGGCCCCGTTCGTTACCGTCTGGTCCCAATAAAACAACTTTTGAGCAAAACCCCCTTTGCAAGGGATCCTTGTCAGATCACACTGTGTGGCCCTCAATCGAGATACATATTTAATGGGGTTCGTTAGTTCTACCAGGCGCCTCTTCAGGGGCTGAAGACAACCTTTGGGTTCCCACTTTGGTTGAGAACACTTGAGGACAAATCGGAACATTTCAATGGGGTATGCGCATGGGTCATAAAAGCGGTTTGTACTGTTTTGGTTTATTATTTTCAATAATGAACCATTGGAATCGAGCATGAAAAAAAAATTCTTACCCCCCCCTCAAAATTTGATGGTTCAGACGGTTGGATTTCAAGGTATGCAGAATCCAAAAATGCAATAAAAATATTTCTGTCTGTCCGCCGCACGCCGTACGGGCCACTTTTCTTAGTTACCATGAAAAAAAATTGATGAAATTCGGGTTATAGGTTCCGTTCGGGGTCTAGTTGGTCCTCGAAGCTCGACGTTACTGTCAGTCATCTCTAAGGGGTTCAAAATAGGGGTTGAAATTTTCAAAACGCCTATACCTTTTTTTTAGGTAAATCTTTTTACGGTTGTAAATAGTTCTTGAACTTACGAGTTTTTTAAGACCACCCGGAGCATTTTACGTCCCTCCGTTCGTTCACAGTAAGGCCCCGAAGTTTGCACCGATAGGCATTTTCGACTCCAGTGTGAATGAAATTGTATACAATTCAAACCAAATCTCGTTACCAGGGACGCCCCGACAATAGGAAATTAGCCGGA
The DNA here is from genome assembly GCA_954871275.1 of Leptopterna dolabrata. Lineage (NCBI taxonomy): Eukaryota > Metazoa > Arthropoda > Insecta > Hemiptera > Miridae > Leptopterna > Leptopterna dolabrata. The sequence continues at coordinate 15,832,013 of OX940987.1, read as the reverse complement.
GATAAAATCATTGCTAGGGGCCACCTGATTATATTGGCGGAGTATGAAGTCGAGTTGGTTGTTCTGTGATATTATTTCATTTGAAAAATGATGGCTGTTTTGGAGTTTGTTGATAGGTAGTGAAACTTGAACAAACGTTGGGTAAATTATTACTACACGATGGTAAATCATTACTCAACGGTAAATTATTACACAACGGTTCATTATACCATCTACGTAGAAGGGGCTGGAGTTTGTTGGTAGGTAGTTTTGCAACTTTTTTCACTCCTCATCAACAATTTCTTTTCAGAACTTCATTATGTGTGTTTATTTTTGTTAGGTACTGTTTGTCATCGGCAGAATTATTTTAGCAACATTCAACTCGTGATTTAGGTAGGTACCTAGTAACGAGTACGGGGTTAGGTACTAACCTAAGGAGGGTCTGCGATCTACATAAAATGTATCGAATAGTACATATTATATTATATAGACGGGTTATCTATACAGAGAGCTGTGATCTTTAACATAAGGGTATTCTGTACAAAATAATAAACTGTTGTGCAGGGATTTGCAGCGTTTTTTTAATGAAACTAGATTCTATTCTCGAGAACTTTGACACCAAACGCACTGTCCTACGGCAAGTAGGGTGAATGAACCAGCTATTGGACACCTAAAGGTGAAATGTTGACTTCCGATTCTTCTGAAAATTCACCCGTTCTCTTCTCAAGGCTCCAGACTTTTTCCTCGTCATCTACAAGACCTCAGCAGTCGATTGTACTAGTCAATTGTTTTAATCAGTCGCAAATTATGTCTATATTCATCGATTTAGGCTGAAAAACTTGTTTACCCCGGCTATTGGACACCTTACCCCAGCTATTGGACACCCAGGTGCCCAGCTATTGGACACCTCGAGAAACTGGGTTTTCCGGGCAGTTCTTCTCTCTTTAAGGGGCTTAAACGCTGCTAAGTTAGCAGGTTGTATCAGTCTCGTGGCATTTGGATACAAAGGCACTAAGACAATCCTAATTTCCGTGCACAATTCACTTATTTGGAATTTCAAATGGCTCTTATGGCCGTCAACAAAAAGAATTACTGGTCGGTTGATGTTATTAATAGTCAAATAGCGGTTGAAAATTATTGAGATTAAAATATATAAATTTAAAAACATACCTCGGATGTCATCCATCGGCTGTCACTACGGCCGACTCCGCAACCATTTGGAACTGAATCTGCAATCTCTTTGGGGACTCTTTTTTATGGATTATCAATAATCGGTGGTACGATGTCCCCAGTTGCAGCGGAAGAAAACATCATAGTTATGGAACTCTTAGCTGGCGCACAATCCACTTCGAATACGTGCCCTTCTTTGCTAAAAATTTACTTGATGGGGAGGGGGGGGGGGGAGCATAAAACCAGTCTCGTAACCGTCGAAATTTCATGGTTTACACATGGTAGCACATCAGCGTAATCTAGGGAAGTGCCTTTAACTAATAAAAATACTGGCAACGTGAAACTCCCGCCTAAAACCTTATGAAATCGAAAAATAAGGCGAGGTGTCCAATAGCTGGTGCCTGTCCAATAGCTGGTTCCTCCACCCTAGGTAGTTCTTTTTCCATGATTTGTCAAACTTTCAACCAATTCTGACGTCAAAGGGGGCAGCGGGGTGCAATGACATCAGAATTGGTGGAAATTTTGAAAAAAATCATGGAAAAAGAACAAGTTATCGTAGGACAGTGCGGTTGGTGTCAAAATTCTCAAGATGGAATACTTTCATTTTAAAAAGTGTACAATAAATAAGCGCAGTGCACGTACCACATTTGAATCATGAAAATATGTTGAACACAGCGGGACAACTAAGGATTATTTAACGTTCGTTTTTATATCCGGGAGGAAATCATCAACTAATTTTTCAGTGATGCTAAAATGTTTTATTGGGTCGTAAACAATCTACGACTCAGCTGCTGTCTACGCATTATTTGCTAAAATGTATGCGGTTCAATTTTGAATCGCGGATAAGAGATACAGCGGTGAATGACAAAACAACTTTTAGGTTTTCTCAAGAGCTATAAGGAATTATATGGATATGCCCTACTTGATCTGCTTGATTTTCAAAATGCCACAGCTCGAATGTGTTCAATAGAATTAGGTACTTTTCCCGCAAACCAGAATAGATTTCTTTTTCTATGGCTATCTGAGACCAAACTGGGCATTTTTCGACCAGCCGTCCGCTCTCAATAAGGTTTGAGCCGAAAAACTAAGGATATTGAGCGCAACACGAATATGGCCCCCCATTACTCCCTCCGTGAGGAGCGATAATTAGATATCAGCTTATAATATATAGTTTATATATAGTTTATAATCGTTGTTTCTGCGTTATACCTGAAATGATAAACGTACAAGCTTATGTAAGTTATCGAAAAAAAGCTTCAAACTTTACAAAGTAGAATGTTTATAGGATTTTGAAAAGATAAACGCGGGTATTTTTCCATTTTCGCCCCCGACTAATCGAATATCGAGTAATACGATGATGAACTTGAAAAATTACCAAATTTGCATACAGTAATGCAAGTACAGACCATTTATTTGTGCGTTAAGAGTTCATGAACTGCCCCGCAATCTTCAACGGAATGCAAATAGGATGCAGTTATTTATGTTTCCGGTTATGTGGTAAGGCTTTTATTTTACTGTCTGTTTTAGTTACTAATAAAGTGGATTCTGGTGTTTACCACGTGAAGAACCATTTAATTTTCTGTTCGTCTTTATAGAACAATCTTCATTACAAAAAATTGGAGTACAAACCCCAGACAGGATATTAAATAATGACTTAGGTACGCTCCAAAGTCTCAAATAGGTAAGCAATATATATGTAATATACCTTCTCTAGAATTAGAAAAGTTCGAAGTCATGGAACGTCGCCTTTATTTGTTACCCTACAAATTAGACGCCCAACAATGCACCAAAATTGCTGGCCTACATATGCATACCGTCGTCTGGAGTGAAACATGACGCATAAATATGTGGATAAGTAAATATGAACTATTGTTAAGCTTCAAGATCCGAGTCAGAACACTCTAAAATGGATTTTCCTGGAGACCCTTCAAAATACGCCTGTCTGGAAATTTTGGATCTAAAGCAATAGTTCAGTTTTCTTCAAAAATTCGCTGAAAAATATGAATAACTATTTCAAAAATTTCAAAAGTGAAAATTTGAATAACTATTACATTGAAAATAAAACGCTGCAAAGTCCTTGTCACATGGGTTTATTATTCTATTGGACATACCTACAGAAATTTTGGCTGTTCATTTATTGTTTCTTTCATGTGAAATAATTGAAATAGCTATTTCTGATGGTTTCCACCAATTTGGGCCCCCAAAACACAAATTAGGTAGGTAGGCTCCTTTTAATTTTTTTTTTTTTCAAATTATCTTCGATCATTGGACCGCCATTTAATCGTCTTGCTCCACGGGTCGACACTTTTTCTAGTGTTATTATACAAACTGATTGTGATTTCAGACGATTTTCCAGGTTTTTGCCTCATAAAAATCAATTTTAGCAGCTGAACCTTTGGTAGAACCTCAATTTTCCACTCTTTGGTCAAAATCAACTTCATATTCGGTCTTCTCGTCCCCAAAAGCATGGAAAAAGATACCTACGTCAACAACTCATGTTACTAACATGTTACTAAAACACAAAAAGTACCTATTTTTATCCACATTTTCACTCATAACACCCCTGGGTATATTCCGATCGGGCTGCAATGTTTCGGGGCACAACTAGGGCCCAAATGGAGCCTGTGTGCGAAAGAACGAATTTTTTATACCGAAAATGAAGCCGGTATACGTGATACGGCGGACGGACATTGCATTTTTGGAATCTACGCACCTTGAAACGGAAAAGAAACAATTTTGAGTGGGTGTTGTAAAAATTTTTGCTGACCGAATACATAGGTGTACCTATTATTCACAGAATATTATTCTGTGAATGATACACCTATGTATTCGGTCAGCAAAAAAAATTTACAACACCCCCTCAACATTTTTTTTTACAACACCCACTCAAAATTGTTTCTTTTCCGTTTCAAGGTGGTGCGTAGATTCCAAAAATGCAATGTCCGTCCGCCGTACGCCCTAGTTGTGTCCCGAAACTGCAGCCCGATCGGAATATACCCAGGGGTGTTATGAGTGAAAATGTGGATAAAAATAGGTACTTTTTGTGTTTTAGTAACATGTTTATTAAATTGTATTTCTTCATTGTTTATTAAACCAATACAAGTGGGTGATCCGTTTAATATCAAATCCAAACTTAACATAGAAAAAATTATTTCGTTGCAATATTTCCCATAGTATAAATATAATTATTGTCGATATCAAAATACGAGTAGTATCATATCGTCCGATATTTCTAATATCGAAAGAAAATTATCGATAACAGTAAAATAGCGAATGAAAATATCTATATTTTCCAATACCCATCCTGACGTTCCTATCTGTAATTCGCCTCCAAAATGTGTAAAAACCTATTTAGAGGGGTACAAAATAATGAGGCCATAGGTATTCATCTTCGGATGCTGAAGATTTTCAATCAAGACTGGCAATCATAATAATTTAATGGTACTGATCCTCACGGGCTCCTGTAGCTCAGATGTCCCATCTCAAATTATACGAGGCTCGCCGTAATAAATCGAAGACATTTTACGATTCTCTAACCGAGACATCACTAAACTATTCCACAGATGAGATAGGTAAGCGTCAATCACTAATCAAACGATAATGGATATTCGATCGCCCCAGTCAAAATACTGCCCTAATTAGTAGCGATTGGTATTCGGCCAACCGAGCGAAAAGGTTGTGAGATCTTCAGGATCGCGGAGGCATACACTGGGCATTAGCGAAAACGAGATCTAATCAGTTTGATTCTTCCGATAACTTAGGTTTCCTGAGCAAACGCTACTCACCAAGTGAGAGCGAATGTGATTGTTTACTTCTCAGACTGATGGCCGATGTGACTGTTTACTTCTCACACTGATGGCCGATATCTCACTGAGGAGGTCGTTACGAAGGGTAAACACCTCGCTATTAATTATGAATCACAGGATTTCATGTGGAGAAAGTTGTCGATATGGTTATCATAATTATACTGCTGCCATACACAAGAAGGGTGTATTGCAAATTTTCGTTTAGTGTTTTCAATCACAAAAAGTTTGGAATCGAGCATGCCCCCCCCCCCCCCCCCCCCCCTCAAATTTTGATGATGGTTTCCGTTTCAAGGTACGGAGAATCCGAAAATGGAATTTAAAGAAAATTTCTCTCCGTCCACCGTAATTCGTTTTTTCTTAGTTACCATGAATCAAAATTAATGAAAATTGGTTTGTAAGTCCAGTTTGGGGTCTAATGGGTCCGCAAAGCTCGTTGTTACTGTCAGTCATCTCGGGGGTGAAAAATATGGGTTGACATTTCTGGGACTCCATTATCTCGATTTTTTTACGTTTCAGCGAAATTTCGAAGAAAACGAAGCTATCGCAATGGGTCCAACATTTTCAGAACATGAATTTTTTTTTTAAACTGATCTCGAACTTGGGAATTTTTTAGACCAGCCGCAGCATTATTAGTTGCTGCCGCAGATCTATTAGCTGGCTCCATTACCGGATTTAGGGCTTCCCAGGGGGAAGCACGAGGGTAGGCGTTGACCGCAGGTAAACAGTGATTTGCGCAAACGGGAAATAATAACCAGGTAAATAATAAACCGTTGTGTGATCATTTGCAGCATTTTTTTTCGCTTTTAAGTTTTTAGTGAATAACATCCTGGTGATTAACGGAACAAATTATATGCGTTTAATTGCCTCTACAACGCTTATGAATTTGACCGCACCTCAAAAAATCGTTCAAATCTTAAACCAAAATCAGCCGCATCTCATTTTCCTTAGAAAGAAGACCGTTTCTTTCTGGCAGATATGGCTTTATTGCTTAGTATTTGCGTGGATTGTAGAGGTAAACCGCTTGGTTTGGGTATCCAGGATACTAAGTGAAAAAGGCATACCTATCTCAGTTTCACCATTTAATACGTAGGTAATATAAATCACCTGGAAAAACATTTTAGTAGTTAGCGTGCATGTATTTTCATTGCATGGGGAAATTTATCAACTATAACTCCTTCCGAAAATTCGGATTTTTTAGATACGCTTATTAAGCGCTCCTGGTGTCGTTTTCCATCATACCTACTATTACGGAAAATGGCGCCACCAAATCTTACTACTCGAAATTATGAGGGTACACTCATTGAGCCAACAGAAATTGCTATACAGTTTGTGGTGCTAGAAAGCGTCAAGGAGTGGCACCACGGTGCCGGAACTGGCTCAACAAAAAACCCAAAAAACAGCTAATATCGTGTCTTACGATTAGAAATTTGGAGGTTGAACACTATAACACTTCAAAAAACGTACACATGGATCAACATACGGATCTTACCTACATCCACAGAAAAACAAGTGGAAATATCTCAACGTACCTACTCGACGAATGATGAAAGTTTTACCTACCATGGAAAATGTGACACGACTCCTGGTTTTTATGAGGCGATGATGGTGAAGATTCCAGAATGCTGTCATCACGGTCGCACATCATCTCTGTCCGAGTCAAGAAAACGCCAATCAATCCATCATTTGTATACGAACCATAATTCATGGTTCGTATACAAATATACGATATGCTCACATTTATGTAGGTAGATAGGTATAAATGTTACCGGAAAAATGTGAAATAAGGCACTGTATCAATCAATGCCTAGGCAAAGTATGAAATGAGATCCCTTTGATTTCATACACTGCCTAGGCCAATGCTTAGATTTCATACTCTGCCGGTAACATAAATATAATGGGCTATTTCATCTGTTTTCTTTTCTTTTCATAAGTCAAAGATTTCGGCGACACCTTTCCGAAAAGGTGTATGAGGTGTATCCGACGACGAATCGAAATGTCCTCCGCGTCCGCCTGAGGGACCATCAGCGCCATCCACTCATCACGTCGTTTTCTTTCTATCCGTTTGTTGCCCAAGCTACACGGATTTTGGGATGAAAATTGGCAGCGGGGTTGTTCAAGGGTGCTAAATCAGATTCTGAGACCAAAAATAAAAAATTCCTACACACGAAAATTGCCCATTTTATAGATTTTAACATTTTTACGGGTTTGTTCTATTGTTGGAGTGAGTGGGTAGCAAAGCGAACACATGTTATCCCTCATAAGCAGGCGGAAGGCACCTGGTGACGTGACTCATTCGGGATGATCCTCCTCAGACAGATTGACTCTAGCAACAGGCCAAGATCGAACTTTTCTTCATCAAACTGGACGCCCGATTAGTATTCCATTCCCGTCATCCCTACCTGCCCTGCCCAACTACGGGGATTCGCTTTTACGGTACAGATCACCACATCCTATTACGCCTGTAATGTTCCAAATTCTTCGAGTCCTGTTAGTTACCTGCGTCTTATCCTCGTTTTAACTTTGAACTTCGCGGTTTGCTTTCCCGTACCTATCCTAATGGGTTATTTTTGGCTACATCCGGGTTCATTGCAACAATTCGTCTTCCGATACTTTGCTTTTCCAGTGAACATGGGAACCACTTGGATATTCTTGTTCCAGAGCCCTTCGAACAAACCGCACGTTGTTACGAATGGATGGAACTCGTTTGTAGGACCACCCATGGGCCACGTCCCAGCTACCCTCAATACGCCTGGCCAAATCGAACGACATTATGTAAAATTAGGTTACTGGGGGCTTTTGGGGTTCAGTCAGTTCTGGTTGGGGTTCAGAACTGACTGAACCCCAAAAGCCCCCACAACCTAGTTTTAAACGATACTCAGCCGAGAAATCTAGCCTTGCATGTCATTATTTTTGTCTTCTAGGAAAACTTGAATTCTTCATCTTATTGAACATCAGATTGTCATGGATATGCCATCAACAATGTATACCGGATACTTGAGAATTTCAGTGTTGTTCACTCGGATTTTGAGGCCGAAAATTCAAAACTCATACTTATGCAAGTTCTTCATTGCACCCCTTATGCCTCTACAGAAAAATTATAACTACCTCAAAAATTAAACCTTATTACTTATTGACGATATTTACGTAGGTGGCAAATGTTCACAGTGGCACATGTTCACAGTGGCACATGTTCACACTACTAATATGATAAATACAGTATGTACCTATATCATCGAAATTAAATTCTTACGTTAGTAGATTCATTATCCCCCCCCCCCCCCCCCCCCATCCATATATACTTAGAACAGAAACAACAGTTCACAAGTATGCAAAAGGAAAGAGAAAACCATTTTACAATAATAAACATTATAATTATTTAGTATTTTATTTATTTGGTTATTCAATTCTGGAGGGGTACCTACTTGAAGGAGATGGAGGATTGTCAACCACAAATAATGACTGGTTGGATGATGTACAATTGTTACGATCATGTGAATGATTTCTACGAATAAAATATTTTGATTTGATTTGATTTGGCCCCTTATTCAACTCACCGCCTTCCGATTTTGGCTTCTCGAAGAACTTCAAAGGCGTCCCTGGCCTCTTGGGCATTGTAATCACTATTCGAATAACACGAAGTGGGCAGAAAATATGCAGAATAGTTAGTTGCCACATACTGGCAGGTAGGTAGGTATTTCACAAAAAATCAAAAAAATTAACGAGCCTGTCATTGGACGGGCGGCAGAAGTGTAAACTTTGGCAACTAATGCATTTTAAATTAGCGAGGAGTCGTCATCTACTATAATTCTCGATTATATCGCCTCTCCATCATCGGCAAACAATCAATATTCATTTAGATAGTTATCGCTGTTTCCACTTCAATCGGATAACCGTAATACCGTAGCTTCAACAAATTAATTGAGGAACCATTCTCGGGTCTACGAGGAATCTCTGAGAACCGAAGGAAGTGAAACCAAAAAATATTCAGGTCATGGGCATGAAGGATTTGAATTCGCGCCCGCTGAGCCTGACTAATGCTGAGTCCCCCTGATTCTCAGTTACATGAAAGATGTCTCATGTCACACCATCGTAGGTCGAATATGAGAAAAATTAGATAAACGGCACTAAGAATTCACTTTTGTAACGTTTTCAGCCGGTAGGGGATGATCATTGCAAAAGCATGTACAACGACAACAACTATTCACTACTACACAATAATAAAAGTAGGTAATTAACTATTAATTTAAATTGCAGGTAACGTAATCATTTGGATGATACACATATTAATCAGGGATAGGATGTGTTCACATTTTTTTTCTAAGCTATGTATCCATGATTTTCAACTATTTATATGTGTTCCTACTGACAATTTTTGGGCCGTTTCAACACAAATTATTTCACACATTTCGCTATTGATACATATTTTCAAATATTTCATTGATTGAAACATATATTTTCAAATATTTCATCAAAAAATGAGACACCTATTTTTGAATTTCAACTGTTTTTCAACGTTTTGAAGAACGTCGCCGTTTGCGGATGGTTGTATGGAGCACCGTAAACAGTATTTTGCACTACACTGTTCACTGCTGAAAACTAATTTTGGCTCGGACACCTATTTTCTGGCGAGGGCGAAATTCATACTCGAATTGAAGTATCTACGTGAGTTTCGGGATGATGTTTTTTAAAATTTCATTTGCTATAATTAAATAAATATTAGTTAATACCTTTGCATTATAGATTTTCCATGAGTCCCAGACAGGTCGATCCTTTGGGGAAAGAACGGCTGGAGTTTCAACTGTTCTTGAGGTAGGTACTGTATCAAATGTCAAAAATAAATTGTGCGTAAAATAAATTTTGAAAATACAAAGGTAATAACTAATATTTATTTAATTATAGCAAATTTATTTTAACTTCAAGTTTTACCCATTTTTACATGTTTCAGAGAGTATTTTATACAATTCACATATTTTATGCATACGCCAAAAAGTAAATTCATATTTTAGTTACATATTTCGCATTTTTAAACACATAAAAGTCCTATCCCTACATATTATTTTTATCATACTCGTAATGCGAACATATGCATAATAATTACCTACGTAAATATCGTCAATAAATAATAATATTACCTATACTAGCAAGAGCAAGTATCATAATTTTATTCTTTACAACATACAGGTAGGTATACTTTCCCCATTCTCACCTTCCTTTTCGCTGTGGTAGGCAACGAGACAAAGAAGGTACCTTCCCGTGTACTTCAACGATGGCTCCATTGATCGATATGTTCTCTTAAAAGATGAAAAGCGGTAGCGTAAAAGCCCTGTCAACCTTTCACCCCAACGCCCTCCGAAACTAGCCAAACAAACGCCATTATACAATATCTCAAGAACAGTTGAAACTCCATCCGTTCTTTCCCCAAAAGATCGACCTGTCTGGGGCTCATGACAAATCTATCAACCCCCGCAGCAGGAGGACGCTTTGCAAGACGCCGCGCCGCCCTCGGCGTTCCTGGCTCACCAGGGGTCGACAGTGGATGTTTGGATCCTCCGCAAGGAATGCCGATGCCCAATCGAACAGTCACCACTGCCCTCCGGGAGCCCTTATTTTCGAGGGCGAAGACATCACAAAGTCAGACGGATCTCGGGCGAAAGCTTCTGCAGACCCCCAAAGACGATGCACGTGGTGCAGTTGTGCAAGGTGCGCGTTTCAAGGATTCGACTTCTGTCCCCAGGTGGTGCCTTTGATACGAACCGACTGCAGCTTGCGCGTTGACAATAGTTACCGAGACAAGAAGGTGGAAAGAAGACGGAAAGGCAAAGTATTCACCAAATAAAGGCGACGTGGCGCCATAATAGCAGGAATATGGTTTAGCGCCCCTGGACATCCATATGAACCAATTAACAGCACCGATACTGTCAGTGTGCGCAAAACCTTAATATTCGCACAACTACACGAAAAGATTATCGATATGCGATGAAATTTGTGTGGTGTGGCGGGTATTCGTTTTAAGGGACCGAGAATCGCTAGCAATTTGCTAAATTCGAAGTTGATGAATTTTTCGACTGCCAAAAATCAAAATTGATCCCAAAGTTTATGAAAATTATTTTCATTACCTACAACTGCAATAGTAAGTTGTCATTCTCTATTTTGTTCTGTTTTTTCTTTCTTGTTTCTCAAACGTTTTGGTAAATTCATACTAATTATTGCAAATTTAACTATTTTAATTGATTTTTAGGGATTCCAAAACTCGTTGGAGCAGAATTATTTCGATGAAGTCTGTTTTTGATTCGAGTTACCTGCCATTCTTTAACACTTTCGGTATATATACATTTTTGGTGGTTTTAGCAACTTTTACCGACCAAGAAATGTACTGAAAATTGTTTTCAAAAAATTTACTTGAAAGCGCTGCAAATTATTACACAAAGGTCTATTTTTTCCTATATAGATGTATATACCTACCCCTTCTGCGTCTATCACTGTTATTGCCTATCTACCTTAAGACACTGAATTAGTAGGGTCATCGTTTTTAGTAAACACAAACACCACAAAAATGCCAACAGAGTTGAAATATAAGTTCAGGTTCGGCAGTTACAGTTACATAAATAAGCATTTTTCCTCCGCCTCTATCTCGTGGGTGTCTGTACACTGTCTTTGGGTACACGATAAAATTCCAAATTATCCCAAAACGTTCGTATTGCCAAACAAAAGGATGAGTTCGAAGATCGGAAATTTTCAAAAATTCTAAGGGGGTAAAATTTTAGTTTTTAGGGATCAAAAATCGGTAAAAACTGCTAAAATCGTGAACAATTGATAAAAGTAATTGAAAGTGGTATGGAAGGGCGAATGAAGACAGAAAAATACCATTTCAGTAATTTTTCCTACAGAACAGGGGTCAAATTCGGATTTTTTGGGATCAAAAAATGGTATTAAGGGCTAAAATCAATATTAATTCACCTGACGTTGAGTGGGGTGGTGGTTCACGACGGCAGGACTATTTGATTATATAAATACTTTTCTCAAAACACAGTGGGTCAAATTTGACCATGTCAAAAATCCGTAAAAATTGCTAAAATCAAGAAAAAATTATATAATTTTACGAAGTGGTATGGTTTCTCGCTATCATCTTTTTACACAATATCACAAATATTCTTTGAAAATTCGCTCTTATAGCCATGCTGTATGACGTAACTTCCTTCCCCCACCCACCATATATTGGCTAAACTGGCTGTAGTAACCCAACCAAAAGTAACTAAGATTACAATTTGTTCTCTTTCAAAAAATTGGGGTGTATGTGAGGTCAAGAATCGTTAAAAATCTTCAAAATATGTCAAAGCCAACAACTTTCAAAATTCGCCCACATTGCCGTGCTGCATTTTGGTTTATTATTCTGTAAATAAAACACCTATGTATTCGCTCAGCAAACAATTTTTATAACACCCCCTCAAAATTTTTTCTTTTCCGTTTCAAGGTACCTACGTAGATTCAAAAAACGCTGCAATGTCCTTGTCACATGGGTTTATTATTCTATTGGACGTACCTCCAGAAATGTTGGATGTTCATTTATTGTTTCTATCATGTGAAATAATTGAAATAGCTATTTCTGATGGTTTCCACCAATTTTGGCCCCCAAAACACAAATTAGATGGGTACGTTCCTTTTTTTTCCAAATTATCTTTGATCATTGGTAGTGCCATTTAACCGTCTTGATGCACTTTTTCTAGTGTTATTATACAAATTTATGGTGATTTCGGACGATTTTCCAGGTTTTTGCCTCATAAAAAATCAATTTTGGCAGCTGAACCTTTGGTAGAACCTCAATTGTCCACTCTTTGGTCAAAATCGACTTCATATTCCGTTTTCTCGTCCCCAAAAACATGGAAAACGATACCTCAAAAGCTCATTTTACTAACATGTTACTAAAACACAAAAAGTACCTATTTTTATACCCATTTTCACTCATAACACCCCTGGGTATATTCCGATCGGGCTGAAAAGTTTCGGGACACAACTAGGGCCCAAATGGAGCATGTGTGCGAAAGAACGACTTTTGTCATGTAGGTCCTACTTGCGCTCCGAAACACGGCAGCCCGATCGGCATGCACCCAGAGGTGTTATGGGAGAAAAATGTGTAAAAATAGGAGTTGTTGAGGGATTTTTGTGATTTTAGTGAACATGAGCTTGTGAGGTATCGGTTTCCATGTTTTTAGGGGGAGAAGACCGAATATTAGGTTGATTCTCACCGAAGAGTGAAGAATTGAGGTTTTTAACGAAGGTTAAGCTCCCAAAATTCATTTTTTATTAGTCAAAAACATGGGAAATTGTGTTAAATCACGTTAAATTTGTATAATAACACTAAAGTAGTATCAACAGGTGAATCAAGGCAATTAAGTGGTGCTATCAATGATCAAAAATACTCTGATAAAAAAAGCCGAGCCTAATTCGGGTTTTTGGGGGCCAAAATTGGTGGAAACTATCAAAAATAGCAATTTCAATAATTGCACATGAAAGAAGCAATAAATGAACAGCCAAAATTTCTGTAGTATGTCCAGTAGAATAATAAATCAATGTGACAAGGACTTTACAGCGTTTTTTATTCGATATTTTATTGTATCTCGATAATGTTTCATTTCCGGGGTTCCTGATAAGAAGGCGGGCGATGAAGATGCTGGGCAATCAGCGGCCGTTTGGGTCTGATGAAGAGGGTTCAAGAGACGGCCCCGCCAAAGCCCCCCCCCCCCCCCCCCGTACCTAACAACAAGCGGCAGACCAACGGCGATGGTTTTCAAAAGACTACGAGTCCGGAAAGGGGTGGAAATGCAGGTGATTTTCTCAGAAGCGATTGGAAGTGACGGCGATTAGGGCTGTCCGGGTGGTCGGGACGAGGCCCCCTCTCCCATCGCGACGAGGGATGACGAGCCGAGAGGAGACGCGGGAACGATAAAGGTCAAACTCGGGGGAATTCTAAACCTCAAAGGTGGAGAAAGAAAAAAAAGCCGAAGGAATCGGGCGAGGAGATTGTTTCGTTCCTCAAACTGGACGGTGCGAGTAGTCCCGTAGGGGGGGGGGGGGGGGGGGCGGTGCTACGGGTTAATTTGTGGACATCTGACGGCAACTTGGATCGCAGGGAGGTTGGTATTATGGAATACCCTGTCAACAATCCCTCACCGCTTGGGAGCGACAGTCAACTGTGCCACATTGCTCCGTCTGGAGCAGAAATGAAACGCTACGAGTTATCAACCAGGGCCGTAGCAGGGATTTGAACCGTCGGGGGGGGGGGGGGGGGGGGGGGGGGGGCTAAAATTTGTACACATGAATCATGACTCGATGAGCGAAATTTCGAGAATTAGCGTAGAGGTACCATACTATACCTGCTATATTTTTTACCCTTCAAAAATCAAGAAAGCAAGAAAGAATTTTGACGTGACGAGAATCCTGCGATGCACAGCAATAAACTGAGGAGCGAGAGCCGTCTTCGTGTGAATACCCGCATCCTCCCCTTTGCATTTCATGTAAGAGCCGGAGGCCGGAGGCTCGAAGTGCAGAGCCGTGATCACTCGCGGCACCCGAGCCCTAAGGCCCCTTTCACACGGGGAGCCGCACGGCTCGCGTTTGCGAACAGGCGGAAGGCGCGTGAGGCTGAAATGCATTGAGTGCAATGGTGCTTTCACACGAGGAGCGAGAGCTCTTAGAGAGCTTTTAGGGCTCGCGAGCCGCGAGTGATCATGGCTCTGCACTTCGAGCCACGCGCCTACGGCTCTTCCACAAAATGCAAAGGGGAGGATGCGGGTATTCACACGAAGAGCGAAAACGGCTCTCGCTCCTCAGTTTATTGCTACCTGTTGTGGCGAATTTAGATTTGAATATACCGTGATGCATTTAGGCCGAAACAATGGACCTTTTTGATAGGCTTGCATCAGCTGTATCTTCGAGTTGAATACGACTCTTCACCTTGCTGAGGAGCTCATCAAATGAAGCCACTGGTATCCGAAAATAGTTGAAAAATTTGTTGCCATCCTGTCGAAGTTGCTGGTAAAGCATGGCGAAAACTCCTGCTTCATCCCACTGTTAGTTCATACGATGGACCCAACACCGTCTGGTACTTCGGCGTTTTTGGCGTCGAAGAAGGTGGCGACGATGAAGAATGTAAATAGTCAAAGCACGCATGCGATACATACCTCTTCAACTGGGCGGAACTAGCGACTGAGCGCTCGAGAGCCAAAAAGGCTCTCAAATGAGGCCCGTGTGAAAGGCAGGAGTCAAGAGCGAAAAAGTCTCTTGACTGCGAGCCACGAGCCGCGCCGCTCCCCGTGTGAAAGAAGGCTAAAACCTCTCTAAGAGCTCTCGCTCCTCATGTGAAAGCTCCATTGCACTCAATGCATTTCAATCTCACGCGCCTTCCTCCTGCTTGCGAGCGCGAGCCGTGCGGCTCCCCGTGTGAAAGGGGCCTTAGGTACTAGTAACTTTTTCAACATGGAACATGTTTTTACGGGAGTAAACCAGGCTGCAAAACGTCCAGTCCAGTCCAGGGGAACTCCCCTCCCCGTCGCCCGCAAAGTTCCCCCTCTACCCCACTCCTGCCACCCAACTCCGAGGAGAGCCAGACCTCAATCCGTCGAAAACTGACGAGGGGGTTTTACCCACCCGAAAAACGCCAAAAGCAGCTGAGGACGTGTATTACAAGACATTGCGTTAGGTCGCTGGTCCGAGGCTTGGAAATCCCACGAAGTTTTTTTGCTTCCTTACTACCGAAGGCAGGGAAGCCTTGGATTCGTGATTGAGTAAAACAAATTCATGTCCTCCAAAATGAAAATTTCCAATACAATTTTCCGTTTCAGACATCGAGGAACATATTTGGTTCCGTGTCTGTCTGTGGTAATTCCTTGCAACACTCATAACTACCCGAAATAATGGTCGAAGTGGGCTGAAATTTCGAGGGTAGGTGCGGGTTGAGTCACAGATGGTCCCATACCAAAATCATTGAAAAATTACCGTAACTTACGTCTGTGCATGCGCAAACGTGAAATAATTGGAACACCCATAACTAGGTACCCTAAATATCGTTGAAATCAATTCGGCGTTATGAAAATTGCAACCCCTATTTTTAACCCCTTAGAGATGACTGACAGTAACGCCGAGCTTCGAGGACCAACTAGACCCCGAACGGAACCTATAACCCGAATTTCATCAATTTTTTTAATGGTAACTAAGAAAAGTGGCCAGTACGGCGTACAACGTACGGCGTACGGCGGACAGACAGATTTTTTTAATTGCATTTTCGGATTCTACATACCTTGAAACGTAAACCATCAAAATTTGAGGTGGGGTTAGAATTTTTTTTTTTTTCATGCTCGATTCCAATGTTTTATTATTGACAATAATAAACCAAAACACTGCCAAGGACATGGGACAGAAGCTTCCTCGTGGCATGCACAGTATGTCACCATTAAATTTCCATACATAAAGATTCAGATTAATTAACATAAAGATTCAGATTAATTAACGGAATTATTTAACTGTTATTTAATAATAAGACCTAATTCGCTACTACCCAATTCGTAGTTAGTATTCATGCTTCAAGATGAAGTAGGTAATATGTCCACTAGAGTGGTCACAAAAAGTCAACTTTCGAAATTCAATCGTGGCAACCCCCTAAAAGGTGCCATTTGACTAGAAAATGAGATTCCCAAAGTTTTAGGTCGATCGGATAACGTTAACCCGTGCCGCATCGAGGTTGAAGTTTAGAAAAACTCACTTTTTTTCATAAAAATATTATTTCTTTCCTCATAACATAGTAACCATTTGTCCTAGAGACTTGAAATTGGTCTCATTTTATTTAAAATGTTATCTTCTTCAACTTTTACTTCCATAATTTTTTCGCTACATCCTGTAGATTTTATGTTATTCAGCTTTTCCCCATCTCAAAACGTGGTCCGTTTCAGCAAATGTGCCTTTTTACGCATACCCCTAAAAACCACACTCCAGTCAATGAAATCGACCTCTAGGCAATTTGATACTTCTTTATCACTCTGGTATATTGAAAATTGATACATTTGAATCTAATATATAATATATGGAGGCTGGAGGGGGTGGGTGGTGGGTGCTATGAAATGCACAAAAAACAATAAAAATTATGTAAAAAGTGTTTTAATAATACAAATTGAAAGTTTTTTGTATAGAAAATAATAGCCTGGAACTTATTTTACAACACAATATATCTATTCCAACACCACTGAATTTAGAACTACATTAATGGCTTAGATAGTGAGGCTTTATCGACATCAGGGTAAATTTTCCTACATTCTGACACAACTTGTAATAAAAATTGGCGCTGTTCTTCGTCTTTTGTCAAGCAAGAGTTGAAGTCTTGTATCAATTTCACTCCTCTTTCAGCAGTGTCGTTGACTACCCTTAAACCGTTCACTATGTTTTTAGCATGCAAATAATGAGGATTTTTGTTCCATAAGCGTGTATCGGTGTTTAAAAAATCTGTCTCTATGGAAAACCGCTTGAAAAAATTCAAGGTTTGAGAGGTGACAAAAAATTCAAGTTGCTTATCCAAAATTTGCTCTACATGTGCAAAATCTAAAATCGCTTTTCTATCCCTACCATCAATTTCACTATCGGGTTCACCTAGGGAAAATAATTTCATGGCCATACTTTTTTTAATGTTGTCGTCTAAAGTGTAGTCGAAAAACGAGAACGCTATTTTCTCTGAGCTGAGGTACCACAGATGGTTTACAAATTTTGACAAAGCCTTATCTGCTATTTCTGTGTCAATTTTCCTATACTCTACTAATGCTTTCAACATTTCCAGATCATGTTTAGGGGCCAAAGCAGGTTTGGGGGCATTGAACCATGCCGTGGCGTAAATATTTATTATAAAAACACAAATTTCTTCTATTCCTTTAATTTCTTTTTGAGTTAATAACAATTGATCTCTAAAAAGAAAAATTTTGTTCCATAATAAATATTTACGCCAAGGCATGGTTCAATGCCCCCAAACCTGCTTTGGCCCCTAAACAAGATCTGGAAATGTTGAAAGCATTAGTAGAGTATAGGAAAATTGACACAGAAATAGCAGATAAGGCTTTGTCAAAATTTGTAAACCATCTGTGGTACCTCAGCTCAGAGAAAATAGCGTTCTCGTTTTTCGACCACACTTTAGACGACAACATTAAAAAAAGTATGGCCATGAAATTATTTTCCCTAGGTGAACCCGATAGTGAAATTGATGGTAGGGATAGAAAAGCGATTTTAGATTTTGCACATGTAGAGAAAATTTTGGATAAGCAACTTGATTTTTTTGTCACCTCTCAAACCTTGAATTTTTTCAAGCGGTTTTCCATAGAGACAGATTTTTTAAACACCGATACACGCTTATGGAACAAAAATCCTCATTATTTGCATGCTAAAAACATAGTGAACGGTTTAAGGGTAGTCAACGACACTGCTGAAAGAGGAGTGAAATTGATACAAGACTTCAACTCTTGCTTTACAAAAGACGAAGAACAGCGCCAATTTTTATTACAAGTTGTGTCAGAATGTAGGAAAATTTACCCTGATGTCGATAAAGCCTCACTATCTAAGCCATTAATGTAGTTCTAAATTCAGTGGTGTTGGAATAGATATATTGTGTTGTAAAATAAGTTCCAGGCTATTATTTTCTATACAAAAAACTTTCAATTTGTATTATTAAAACACTTTTTACATAATTTTTATTGTTTTTTGTGCATTTCATAGCACCCACCACCCACCCCCTCCAGCCTCCATATATTATATATTAGATTCAAATGTATCAATTTTCAATATACCAGAGTGATAAAGAAGTATCAAATTGCCTAGAGGTCGATTTCATTGACTGGAGTGTGGTTTTTAGGGGTATGCGTAAAAAGGCACATTATTTGCTGAAACGGACCACGTTTTGAGATGGGGAAAAGCTGAATAACATAAAATCTACAGGATGTAGCGAAAAAATTATGGAAGTAAAAGTTGAAGAAGATAACATTTTAAATAAAATGAGACCAATTTCAAGTCTCTAGGACAAATGGTTACTATGTTATGAGGAAAGAAATAATATTTTTATGAAAAAAAGTGAGTTTTTCTAAACTTCAACCTCGATGCGGCACGGGTTAACGTTATCCGATCGAACTAAAACTTTGCGAATCTCATTTTCTAGTCAAATGGCACCTTTTAGGGGGTTACCAGAAGTGATTTTCTCAAAAAAATTTTTGCCTATTGCCTTGTGACCACCCTGAAGTCCACGTATAGAACTGAGAACGCAGAGTCCCTATCAAATTTAAACTTCCTAGGGTGAACAGGAGAGAATTTATCACATCAGCTGAGCAGGGTGCGGCGCCCGTCATTTCATTCGTCAACGCAGAGGCCCTACCAGGTTTATAGTTCTATGGTCTCGAATGCTCGACGTTTGGACGTACGCGGTGGCAGTCCCACGTGCCACTGCCACCGCTGATTCAATCGTGATGAATGTCGTATGGGATTTCAAGGGACCTTACCCGCATCACCCCTGAATATCTGACTAAATTCCGTTCAAAATTGATGGAGTTATGACCGTAACAAGAAAATCTCGTTAGCGCCTGCGCAGAGGCTACCGTTGATTCGCTTATGATGAAACTGACAGGAGACCATATAGCGCTGAACCCACACAATTCCCGAAAATTTGATTAAATCTGATCAAAATTATTGTGGACGTTATGGTTGTGGCAAGGAAATGTGGACAAACAGACAGACGGACAGACAGACACGAAACCAAATTTGTTCAGGAGAAACGCAATGCACGTGGAAATTTTGATTTTGGAGCACAAAAAAATTTTTATTTCGAAAGTGAAAACAAAGCTTTCGCTGCCTTGCAGACTCGGAAGCAGAACGTCTGCCAATTCGAGAAGTTTGAATTGGCAGATAACTTTTGAAACAGAAAGTTACGATTATTATACCTTACGAGAAGAATGCATATTGTTATATTCGTAATCTATGTAAATAATATTGAATAAATCTCTCTCTCTCTCTCGTTTCAACTACGAACGGACAAACATTATTACAAACGGATTCGAAATTTGTCAACAAATTTGTTTCAAAAAGGCAATTTCAATTCAATCCGAATGACTTATTAATGTCAAGAAACGGCTGGAAATATGGAAGAAGTTCAATATTTACCGAAAAAATCGAGTAATAAATTTCACTGTCGCCTGTCAAATTGCTATCGGCATGTCAGGTTAGGTAGTTCGAGATGCGGTTATAAGTGACAAAATACTGAGCGGTATCGATAGGATGCAGTGAGATACGATAAGGTCAATTATTCCCGCGGATGCGCAGTTGTATCTCACGATTTATCCCCGATACCACCGTTTCGTAGCTCCATGGAACTCTCTATTATGGTTTTTTGTTATTTTGACACAGTAACCTCGGGCTACTTCTCGAGCGGTAATGCACCCGTTTTTGTTTGAAGGGCGTGGGTTGGGGGTCCATTCATAGGGGGGGCCCTCGGAGGGCTCGCCATTCACAAAGATGGGCCGAGGTTCTTCCCTTGTTCCACGCCTCGACCTAAGTGAACTGTCACACGGGTCCCTCCCACAATGGGCTTCACACTCGTTTCTACACAATCTACAAACACGCCGATCTGTCAGTTTTCTCTCCTCTATCGCTCAACCTGGGCTCCCCTTGGAGGGCGTACTTAATGTAACTACCTGCGGCTATTGACGAATTCGATCTGCCTGATGATCCTAAAGTCCAAATAAACGTGTGAAAACAAGTCTGTAGGCACTCAGTAGCAGAAAATTCGGAACCGATTGGTTAGTTCACGTTTCAGGGCAGTCACAGCATACTGATTACTCCTGAATATCATCCACAATGAAGCGAGTCAAATTCTGGGACCTGTTGGTCAAAAATAGCTAAAAACCACCAAAACAGCTAAAATACAACGAATTCGAATTTTTGCTCGAATGATCATGCTGCAGGACCAGAATGCCCTATTGAAAAGTTGCTATATGAAAGTTGCTGCTGCTTCTTGAGCGATTATATGAATACCTAACTAAAGCGTTAAAAGGGCGATAAATTGTTAAATTTGGAGTTTTTCACATTTAACCGTGCTCCAGGTGAAAATTGATGATGAACCAACGTAATGTAGTAGCTACATTATGATCCGAAAGTCCAAATAAACGTGTGAAAACCAGCTTGTAGGCACTTAGCAGAACATTTGGAACAATTGGTTAGTTCACGTTTCAGGGTAGTCAATAAATGTAGGTGAACAGAAAAGAACCGATGAATATGTATATAATAATATATGAATAAGTATACCGATATAAGTATACTAATAATATGAATAAGAAGTATACCGATGAATCATGAATATTTTGAAGGTGAAGCGCATCTCTTTACGAGCGAATAAGAGTTATTTAATTACTAGAATAACTTACTGATCAGCCCCACAACCACCCTTAGAAACGTTCGTGTAGTAATTAATCATTACGCGAATATTACCAATTAATCGTGTAATTAACTGATGTGATTTGACAAATTTATCCGAAGAAATTTGTTTTACTTGGTCTTCAGATGGTACCTATGAATTTTAATGCTATTATATGAGCGAAAATATCCATAGGTACACTTCTACGCTATTCGCCATGATTATCCAGCGGTTTGAATTTCCCCCAATGATAAATCCTAAACATGGTTCTAGAGACGAGTCGGACCCGGTGATATTCTGCAAGTTCCAACAACATGCCAATAGGTTTGTTCGCAGTGACCATCTGACGGCTAATGTACCGTCATAAAGGCGTTTGGCCGTTTGCAATGATACTCGAACTCTTTTTGGACTGTATAATGTCATTACCGCCTGTTCGTAGTGTTTTCCTAACTGTCCAAAGCCAGTTTTCTGATCGTCATTACGAGTACAATACATATAGGGCGAACGAGAAACTTACCATTCTCTGCATTCACGATTCCTAACCATTATCAAACTCAAACCCTTCTCAAACGCTTATCAAGACGGTACTGGATCACGGATGGTTTATTACAGTTTTCT
Organism: Leptopterna dolabrata; assembly: GCA_954871275.1. Lineage (NCBI taxonomy): Eukaryota > Metazoa > Arthropoda > Insecta > Hemiptera > Miridae > Leptopterna > Leptopterna dolabrata. Next base: position 15,810,017 of record OX940987.1, on the reverse strand, counting down.
ACGAGTCAGCTAACTGTCAGAAAAAGCCAGTGCGAACAAAGCTAATACCTTCTGCGAGTGTTTCTACTTATTTGTTGAATTTCGGTTAGACTGTGTTTTCCCCGGGATCATTCTTAACATACATATCCATATCAACTATTTAATTTAGTTCATTAAAATATATATTTAAGATGTACTTGTCTATGGTCACTTTTCAATAGTGCAAAGCAAAACACGAAGATTTTTCACTTATTTCGGGATAAATAATTGATTCAAATGAAAAAAAAATTAATCAACACTGTCTCCAACTACATGTTTTTTTTCCCGTGTCACTGGCCATTTCAACAATAAATTTTACAATAATTATTCAAAGTTGGGTAGCATCGTTTTCCGTATTTGGTTTGATTTTTTTTTGGATTTATGATCAAAACCGCATTTATTAGCGCATTTTCAAAGAAAATTAAGCCAAAAATTTCAGAGTATGAATTATTGATATTTTTCAAAGGCAAATCCGTTTCAAAGCATCCTGAATTCATCCCTAAATTTTACCAAAATTTATATATACCTACTTATTTATTTATCACTCCAGTACCTGCCCTTGGGTACATGACAAAAATTCCAAATTTCGCCGAGATGTTCATACTGCCACACAAAAGAATGAGTTTGAAGGTGAGAAACTTTCACAAATTCAAAGGGGGTCAAATTTCAGTTTTTAGGGGTCAAAAAACGGTAAAAGTCGCGAACAACTGATACAAAATCACTAAAAGTGGTATGGAAGTGAGTAAAGACAGAAAAATACCATTTCAGTTGTTCAGTATAGGGGTCAAATTTAGATTTTTGAGGGACAAAAATTGGTAACAATTGGGGCTAAACTCAATACTAATTTACCTTACGTGGTGTGGGATGATGATTCAACGCTGACGTTTAAAAAAAATGGATGTTTTTCCTCCTATGTTTTTCACCCACTGGCGTTTCCATTTAAAAAACACTGCTAAGTCCCTTGTCACGTGGGTTTATTATTTTCTGTTGGACTTAGGGCTGTTCACAGTCACCAACAATACAAAAAAAATAATGCATCAAATGATTTGTTGACGCGATCACAATTATGGTATTTCGTACATATAGGTGGTATAGTTATCTACATCTAGTAATTGTTATTCACGTCTATAAGTTTTGAATTTAGTTTAATTAATAGAGATTCGATGTCAATACTGTTTTCCTGTTTCCTTAGTTATATACCTACCTGTTTCCTAGTTGACGAATAGCACTTGCCACGGTTCAGTTCATGCACATCAACATGTTTTCCCCCTTACGAACGAGCTATTCGTAAACCGACTTTTTCCCCTCCCACCATATCCTATATCCCATACATCCAAAACGGTATAGTGAAAGCGCATCGCGGAGGCAAACGCCGTCGCCTCTCATTTTACAAATGCTTTTGAACATTCTCCTTCCCCTGATCAAACACGATCATCTTCAAAGAACCCTACGGCCCTTGAAGTGTTGAAACGGTGATTCGTATGACTCACTGGTCGGCTTATTTAGTCAGTCTTTGTCAGCGCCTTAACGATCCTCCTCCACCCGCTTTCGGCGAGAGCTCTATTAATCTTTTGTATTTCCGACTCGTAAACACAGTTCCGTCTTGAAAAAGTATTTTCTACATGTAAGAGAAATTCAAATAGGTAATGGAAAAACATGAAAAGACTCGATTGAACAGATTTTACGGGCGTATACCTACGTCACTAAACGCGGCATTTTTGACTCCCAGAGATTTCAAAATCGAACGTTTGTATAGCATTGTCAATTTTTCCTCCCATAGGTCTTATTGTACATAAACATCTCAACCACGTTTTATGTTCTTAAAATTATTGGGAGCCTAACGAACATAAAATAATTATCAAAGCTGATCTTGTCAACCCGAAAAACACCCGCTATAAAGCCTAATACTACTCTTTTTGACAGTAAGAAAAAAGCGAAAAATCGCGACAAATTTAATAACGTTAAAAAAAACCATACCCTTCTATCGGAAGTTTTCGAGCTACGGCGTTCTGAAAATTTCAACCCCTATTTTTAACCCCTTAGAGATGACTGACATAACGTCGAGCTTCGAGGACCATCTAGACCCCGAACGGAAACCTATAACCCGAATTTCATCAATTTTGTTTCATGGTAACTAAGAGAAGTGGCCCGTACGGCGTACGGCGGACAGACAGAAATATTTGTATTGCATTTTCGGATTCTACATATGTACCTTGAAACGTAAACCATCAAGTTTTGAGGGGGGGTAAGAATTTTTTTTTCTTGCTCGATTCCAATGGTTCATTATTGAAAATAATAAACCAAAAAAATTTGAGGGGGTGCAATAAACATTTTTTGCTGAGCGAATGCATAGGTGTATTAATCACAGAATAATAAACCAAAACATCGATAGGGAAACATCGATGTTTTGGCTATCGATACACAACCCTAGAAATTTCCTCCTACATGCCAATTATACATTCTGGGTGTGCTCCGACTAATTTACCTACTCAATTTCACCTTCTGCACAAGGGCTGAAAACTAACCTACCGCACACCCGGGACACCGTGAGAAAAAAAACCCCCGGTGGACCTCTTCAGAAGAGGCTACCTGGCGCTTCTCCCGGGGGTCCCGGGTGTTGGGGTGGTCCTCCAAGCCTGCCTAAGTGGGGGAACGTCATCAAGGGTAACCTGCCTTGTCCCCTTCCTCCTGCTTCGCTAACGAATTAGTTACACTTCCAGGTTGAATCAACACGCCAATAAACACATCAACAAGGGTAACGACACCGGACCCTTACAACTCGGCCGGAAACGAGGGGGTGACCCTTCTCTAAAGGGACTTTGGGAGCGTGAAAGGCGACAATTTTTTCCCCCCTAAATTCACTCGATCTCCTTTCGAAGACGTCATTATATTATTCTCTGTCTGTGATCGATCGATCGGCACTTAGCTTGAGCAAAACTTTTGGGTTTATTTTCAAAAAAAGAACCGTTGGAATGGGACATGAAAAGAAAATTTTTAACCTCCCCTCAAAGTTTGACGGTTTCCGTTTCAATGTTCGTAAAATCCAAAAATGGAATTTAAAAAAAAATGTCTGTCCGTCCGCCGTACTTTCCTCAGTTACCATGGACGAAAATTACAAAGAAATTCGGTTTGTAGGTCCCGTTCGGGGTCTAGTTGGTCCGCGAAGCTCGGCTTTACTGTCAGTCATCTCTAAGTAGTCCAAACAGGGGTTGACATTTCCAGGACGCCGTTATCTAAATTTTTTTACGTTTTTAAATTGATCTCGAACTAAGGAATTTTTTCAGACCATCCGGAGCATTGTACGTCCAGCCGTTCGTTCACAGTAAGGCCCTGAAGTTTGCACTGAGAAGGTTCGTCAACATGATCGTGAATGAAACGGTAAAACTAAATCCAGAGCAGGCATCATTGCTACGGAACAGCTATTATAATAACGCATGCCTGAATGAACGCGAGTTGGTTGTTCTGTGATATTTCATTTCAAGAATGATGGTTATTTTGGATTTTGTTGGAAGTTAATTTTTGATTTACTGATCTATGATTTTATTGATGAATTGTTTAAATTTTTTGATTTTTATTTATTTATCAATTTCCTGATTTAATTTTCGATTTATTTTGGGTGTTTGATTTAGGCAGTTTTTCTTGAACAAACATTATGCTTAATTAATTCTAGAATAATTCTTGAATCAACCTCATATTTATGAAACTGTAACTACCCGGCCGACAGGAGTACTCGATTTACAGCTTTCGTGGAATACGAGGGTAGGTGCTAAACACAGAAAACACTGATCTACGCAGAAGTGACATCTGTTATACGGGAAAACTATAAATCGTTGTGTAATAATTTGCAGCGTTTTTATTCCACTTCCCGATTTTACGTAATTGAAACGGAAACCATCAAATTTTGAGGGAGGAGGGGATTAAAATTACTTTTTTTTTCATTTTCAAGGTTCATTAGTAAAAACACAACCACATAACCTTTGTAAATAATGTTCACTATGAGGGGCCTATGTAAAATAAACGATTTTACGCTTACATTTACAAAATAATAAATCAAAACAGAATTTATCACCAAAAATTCATTCTATTCTATGGAAGCACCACTCCGTATCATTTTTGGTTAGCTAATTTCAATTCATTTTTAGCGTTCTTTTTGAAGATTTGAAGCGACTGTCAGCACTTGAACATTTGGCCCAACTACCTGCCCGATTTGAGAGACCGTAGGTTTGTCAGAAATTGGCACCGGGGATTAGCGTTCGTGCAGTCGCTATGTAATAATCTGATCGCGACGGAGTTAACAGGGAAACATCTGGAAGCTGCACCCCAAATACGCACCAAATTAGATCAAAATCGTATAATTTTTTCGTGAGACTTTAAGAGATAAAAACTATTACGTTACCAATCGCAGTACTCAATCACGGCCAAATGCCTTCCATTTGGCGAGCGAATTCCATCACGATACCGGCCCTTTTCAACGTTTAATGGGTAAATCATTTGTTAAAACAACGATCTATTATAAACCATGAATAGGAATTTATTGATACCGACACTAACAACAGGTATGGATTGAGCATTGAGTTGACTCATATTTTTAACTACCGATTAGTGCTGCCAACTAAAATATTCCCCCCAAATCCATGCAAAAATCCCCCATACCCCCCAGGATGAACCAGAAAATCCCCCAAATAATACCCCCCAATTCAAGATGTCAAAAACAAAGAATTTTGAACACAATATTAACAAGTTTTCCAATAATCTGTTTAATAAGAAAAAAAAAAAAAAAATTCTTACCCCCCCTCAAAATTTGATGGTTTACGTTTCAAGGTATGTAGAATCCAAAAGTGCAATAAAAATATTTCTGTCTGTCCGCCGTACGCCGTAAGGGCCACTTTTCTTAGTTACCATGAAAGAAAATTGATGAAATTCGGGTTATAGGTTCCGTTCGGGGTCTAGTTGGTCCTCGAAGCTCGACGTTACTGTCAGTCATCTCTAAGGGGTTCAAAATAGGGGTTGAAATTTTCAGAACGCCGTATCTCGAAAACTTTTGATTGAAGGGTATTGTTTTTTTTACTTTATTAAATTTTTCTTGAGCTAAACAATTTTTTGAGACCACCCCGAGCCCAGCCGTTCGTGTGCACCAAAAAGCTTCGTCAACACGATCGTGAATCAAACTCCGGCCCAGATATCATAACTACGGAGCATCTGATTATAATCAAGGATGGCTGTATGAAGTCGAGTTGTTTGTTCTGCGATATTATTTCATTTGACTGGATTTTGTTGGGAGGTACTTCTGAAACTTGAACAAACGTTGAAGTATTATTGTTGGGTAAATTATTAAACAATGGCAAGTTATTACACAACGGTGAATTATTACACAACGGTAAATTATGACACCACGGTAAATTATTACACAACGGTAAATTATTACACAACGGCTCATCTACCCAGAAGGGGCTGGATTTTGTTGGTAGGTACTTTCGCAACTTGAACAACCGTTGAAGTATTGTTGATGGGTAAATTGTTACACAATGGCAAATTATTACACTACGGTAAATTATTACACAATGGCAAATTATTACACTACGGTAAGTTATTACACAACGGCTCATCTACCCAGAAGGGGCTGGATTTTGTTGATATGTACTTTTGCAACTTGAACAACCGTTGAAGTATTATTGATGGGTAAATTATTACACAATGGCAAATTATTACACAACGGCAAATTATTGCCCAACGGTAAATCATTACACAACGGTAAATTATTACACCACGGTAAATTATTACACAACGGTAAATTATTACACAACGGCTCATCTACCAAGAAGGGGCTGGATTTTGGTGATAGGTACTTTTGCAACTTGAACAACTGTTGAAGAATTATTGATGGGCAAATTATTACACAACGATTCATTATTCTATCTCCGTAGAAGGGGAACCTATACAGGTAAATTATTACACAACGGTTTAGGTAGGTACCTAGTAACGAATACGGGGTTAGGTACTAACCAACGGAGGGTGTAGAATAGTACATAATTATGTTGTATAGAAGGGTTATCTATACAGAGAGCTGTGATCTGTAACAGGAGGGTATTCTGTACAAAATAATAAACCGTTGTGCAGGGATTTGCAGCGTTTTTTCTTTTAGAAAAGGTATTACATTATAACAGACAACAGTGTTTAAAAAAAAATGAAACTGCGGTTAATAAACATGAGAAACGCCAATATCAGCTATGGTGTTCATGTTGTCAATAAAATAATGGGTAACTTTCACATGAGTAAAAGTTAGATGTTTACATCTGAAATAAATCATTTAAAAAAATTGTGAACAAGTAACAGCAAGAAGAACAGTAAGAAGAACTTTCCAGAATGGAACGTAGGTACAATATAGTTACAGCCATGCAGTATGACTTAGGTATTTATAATGAGATTTATTTATTTATTTAAAAAAATAAAAATGTGCAATGTTCATATATGTACGGATGAATTTGTACGGATGATGGGAATGGATGGAAGGTACCTATGTGACAAGAGTGTAACAGTGGGGGTGGACCCGCGAGTCCCCCTCCTAGACCAGTGAGATTATCATCTGTTAGAAGGGATATCGATTAGGCTTCCACTCACCCATCCCGTCTCCACCGGAAGAAAAAATGTATCGAGAACAGCCACACTGTAACAGGTATAAGGATGGCGACCTATCGGCCAATCAAATGTCATGTTTTCCCCTTCACTCATCAAGTCCGAACTTCAACAAGCGCGAAAACGACCCGACCACCCGCAAAAGCGAATCCTTGGAATATCCCCGAGGCGACGGCGTCGTTGATGTAGACATCGTTTGTGCTGTAACGTCGTTTGAAGAGGCGCCGCGAGTCTGATCGTTCGAGCTACAGACGTACGCCTATTAACGACGATACCCTCTACTCCAAAGTCCGTAATACCTATAATAACAAACTCGGGACGAGGGTAATTTATCAGAATTCGTTCATTCGGATGAAAGAAAAAAGGAAATGAAAGAAACCGCGGGGTTTTTCGCATCTTCTGTATATCATGTCAAAGCGGAAACTCTCGGAGGCGCCACGGCCTGACTTGCTTCTGAGAAAGGCGAATTGCGTCTTTGAATTAGAAGGCGCTCAAAACGCGATTGATGTTGCTGCGTTCCTAAATTTCGAATACCTAATGTGTACAGGTCGTCAGGATACCTCGAAATTACTTGAAGGAGAGAGTTCGGAAGACACTTTTTAAGCAGTTTGAGCAAGTTCCATGAACGTCACATAACCCTACGAGTACACGAATGCTCCTCTGGGTGACCCTTTCAATGCACATACAACATTGTATTAGTTGATTGCGTTGATATCAAGACGTATTAGACTTGCTAGGGGTGAGTCTGATGTCTCACAGAAGCGAGGGAAAAGATTTCGAGTTCAAGTGAGGAATGCTATGTATTTCTAATCGCCGAGAAACTATTCCACTACTCGTGCTAACGTTCAGCTTCCAGAGATGAAAACCATTTTTAACCGACTTAAAAAAATAAAATAAAATAAAAATGAAAAAAAAAAGTAGGAGCGAGCTTCTCAATTCGACCTGTTTCTACGTCCTTTACAGATTTCGAAGAATCTTTTTTCAACTGGAAGAGGATCATCCCCCGGTGGTCCCATACTAGTTTTGCAAGTAAAAAACTCTGCGAAGTCCTTGCCACACGGGTTTATTATTCTATTGGACATACCGACAGAAATGCTGGAAAAACATTTATTGTTTCTTTCACGTGCAATTATTGAAATGGCTATTTTTCATGGTTTCCACCAATTTTGGCCACCCAACACACGAAATAAGCTCCTATTTTTGACAGATCACCTTCGATTATTGATAGTGCCATTTAGTCGTCTTGATTCACCTGTTGATCTAGTGTTATTCCTACAAGTTTATGGTGATTTCAGACAATTTCCCAGGTTTTTGACTCATAAAAATGAATTTTGGGAGCTGAACCTTCGTTACGACCTCAGTTCATCACTCTTTTGTCAAAATCAACTTCATATTCGGTCTTCCCGCCCTAAAAAACATGTAAAACGACACCTCACAAGCTCATGTTCACCAAAACCTCACACAAAAAACAAACTCGAAAAACTCCATTTTTATACCCATTTTAAACCCGTAACACCCCTCGGGTATTTTGACCGGGCTGCCGAGCTTCGGAGCACAACTAGGACCCAAATGTTTTCCTAAATGGGGACCCAAACTTTGTGCGGAAGAACGACGACTTTAGACCAAATTTTAACGTAAATTTAAGGCTAAAACTTCGTTACAACCTCGGTTTTCCACTCTTTGGTCAAAATCGACTTCATATTCGGCCTCCTCGTCCTAAAAAGAACATGGCAAACACTCACAAGCTCATGTTACCAAAACACACAAAACAAATTCATTCATAACACCCCTGGGTATATTCCGATCGGGCTGAAAAGTTTCGGGACATAACTAGGGAAAGAAAGAAAGAATTTTTTAGACAAACTGAAGAAGAGATGCATGATATGGCGGACGGCGCATGGCGGACGGTGGACGGACATTGCATTTTTGGAATCTACGTCACCTTGAAACGTGCAATATCTGTAAAAAACTCGGCGCTGCGCGCCTCGGCGAGGGCTTCGCCCCCTGTACCCCCGGATGACTTCCGCTTAAAGCCTGACGGCTAAAATGTGGTGTACCTGACCCTTCAGGTTTTTGTCCCCCTCGCTGTATTATATAAGCTTTAGCCACGCTTATACACATCGAAACAACCAAGTGACAACCAAACAAGCGTCATTGTTTACTATCGATTTATAACATCCATTTATATAGTTATATTATGAAACTAGGAAATAAATACCAAGAACAAAAAATACGAAATAAATGCGTGATAAATCAAGAGCTTTCCAACGAATGGAAATCGATTTTTGTCAGATGAAAATGAAAGAAGTTTCATTTCCCTAGCAACTACTCGGTTGTACGTGAAAATCATAAGAAAATTTCGCGCTACTTTTGTCTCACTATTTGGTCTCACTTTTTCCTGTCGCTTTTCGGCGGGGGGTCCCATCGCAAAAACCTGAAGGGTCAGGTTAAAAATTGTTTGACGGTGTTATAAACATTATTTGCTGAGCCAATACATAGGTGTATTATTCACAGAATAATAAACCAAAAGTAGTATTGGGCCTGTACCAGGCCAGTTATTCTCTTCGATTTCTAGTGCTTTTACATATATTGCGACAGAAAATTGTCTTTCAAATACTGTGGATGCCCCAGTAATGGAGGTATCAGTTCTTGAGAGTGAAGTGTGTTACTAAAAATAGTGCACTAAAAAGGAAAAGAAAAATTTCCAAAAGGCTGTATAAGCCAAACCAAACTGAAGTGGTAAACTAAAACGCTGCAAAATCATTGTCACATGGGTTTATCATTCTGTTGGACGTACTTACCTAAAGAAATTCTGGAAATAAATTCATTGTTTATTTTACTAGGTACCTCCCTAAACCGTTGTGTAATAATTTACCTGTATAGGTTCCACTTCTACGGAGATAGAATAATGAACCGTTGTGTAATAATTTGCCCATCAATAATACTTCAACGGTTGTTCAAGTTGCAAAAGTACCTATCAACAAAATCCAGCCCCTTCTTGGTAGATTCGCCGTTGTGTAATAATTTACCGTTGTGTAATAATTTGCCGTTGTGTAATAATTTGCCATTATGTAATAATTTACCCATCAATAATACTTCAACGGTTGTTCAAGTTGCAAAAGTACCTATCAACAAAATCCAGCCCCTTCTGGGTAGATGAGCCGTTGTGTAATAACACAGGCCTGCAAAAAAAATTTGTTGATCAGCTGCATGGAATCTTATAGCTGAATTTTACGTTTTTTGGTGTGCTGAATCTAAAAATGACCGCCATTTTTGTCCATCACGTACAGTTTTCTTGCAAAACACGAGGAATGAGTACATAAAAAAAACAAAAATGTAGAAAAAAAACCATACTTTGTTTTATGTAAAAACTAAAAAAAAAACACAAACTGCTTAAAAAATTCATTCTGTTTGCTTGTGGGACCTTTTCTTCTTTTCTTTAATACTTCTTCGCACACGTTTTCGTTCTCCAGCATTGTCTGTATCCCTCTTGAGCATCCAACAGTAGTCAGCTAGCATGTTGACGTCCCATCGTCCTTGGTAGCGTCGTTCCATTTCACAAACGTCTTGGTGGAATCGTTCACCTTGCTCCTCACTGAACGCTCCCAGGTCTTCTGGGAAGTAATTGACGTGGGAGAGTAGGAAATGAAATTTAAGCTCATGTTGCACCCCTGAGCTTTGTAGGCAGCCAACATACGATCTACAATGTATTTGTAGCAGTCGGTTGTATGGTTTTTTTTTGTTCACGCCACATCATCGGAATGGCAAAACGAAATGTGGGTTTTTTACCTTTAAACCACAAACGAAGATCTTCCTCACACCTTCTGCACACCTTATGCGGAGCCCAGGCTTTGTCTTGATCCCCAATTTTGAGTTTGAAATACGCGAAATATACCTTCTTCACGAAATCACTGATGTTTCTTCGTTGTGATCTAACAGTATATTCACCACAAATGAAACAGAAATTGTCAGGAGAAATAACACAACCTCTTGGAGCCATAATGAGAAAGTAGTATGAAGAGACTAGGTATTCACGTTTGAATGCAGATCACAGAATGAGCAGGACTGATAAAACCACAAAAATCGTCAACGTTTCTAGTAAGTTCAATCATGATCTAACCTGTCTGTACGTCCCCTTTCCCCGCTCCTAATATCCACTAGAACATGTTGGAACCTGTGCGTTGTATGCAGCAAGGCATCCTGACTTTTCGGGGAACAAATTGACGACGTGTTACGACATGATTTTGGGCATCTATTACTACTCTCCTTCTCCGATCCTCTCCCACCCCCTTCACCCTACTGCCTCTCTTTCATTTCGTATCATTCCTGGGAGTGATAAGATTAAATATGAAAGTGAAAAGACCTATGCCATTCACAAAATAGACTACCTGGCAGCAACCACCAAATTCAGGTTTAACGCCGAATAACACCACAAGCTATATTCAAAAAACCTGTTTTGCTAAAAAACTAGACGTGATAGAATTTTTGGAGTATTTTTTTCGGTTTCAGCATGCAAAAATCCATGGGAAACACTCAGAAAATATCATGCAGTTTTTTGGTCGCAGACCTGTGTAATTTGACATTGTGTAATAATATACCCATCAATAATACTTCATCGGTTGTTCAAGTTGCAAAAGTACCTATCAACAAAATCCAGCCGGATCGCACACCCTCCGTAGATTAATACCTAACCCCGTACTCGTTACTAGGTACCTACCTAAATCACGAGGTAAATGTTGCTAAAATAATTCTGTCTATTGCAAACAGTACCTAACAAAAAGAAACGCACATCATTTTTCAAATGAAATAATATCACAGAACAACCAACTCGACTTCATAGGTCTTCACCAATAAAATCGGTTTCACTACCTATCAACAAACTCCAATAGAGCCATCATTTTTCAAATGAAATAATATCACAGAACAACCCCACCAATAAAATCGGCGCGTCCCTGGTGACGAGATTTCGTCTGTTGTATACAATTTCATTCACACTCAGGGTTGCCAACTACCGTATTTTACGGGACAGTCCCTTATTTTGTCCATTTGTTCCATGTCCCGGCGAAACCCTTCCCGGGACGCTATTTGTCCCGTATTTCAGGGTATCGTGATTTATTATTTTCAAGTGATTTAATTTTAGAAGTGTGATGCGTTTAATATTTTGTTTGAAGAAAAACTTATTTTGGATTAGAAATACTAAAAACAGAACGTGATCTATTATTTTATATTAAAAAAGAAGTGCAGAATACACATTATTATGATGCCTTTTATAAATTGTTTTGAAAAATTATTTGGAATTGACTGAGAACAGAAAGTTACCTGTTATTTTATAATTTGTTCCTGTCTAGGTATTTTGTTCATGCCATTTTCTCGGTAATTTACTTGTAGGTAGGTCCTTTCCTTACCTAAAATGTTTCCTTTCCTTTAAAAATATACTTAGGTACCTGAAAAATAAAACGTTGAAACAAAGGTATTCCTTCTATTTTTTGTTTGTCTCGCCTATTTGACCTGAAGTGAGTAGTGTGCTGTTAAACATTATTATAATAAAGGTTGAGGTGTTCATTACTCACCTAGCAACCAGTACCAGGTGTGTGTATATGTATAGTGCCCCGTATTCTTCTGCCAGCGAGTTGGCAACCCTGTTCACACTGGAGTCGAAAATGCCTGTCGGTGCAAACTTCGGGGCCTTACTGTGAACGAACGGCTGCACGTACGGTGCTCCGGGTGGTCTTAAAAAACTCGTAAGTTCAAGAAATATTTAAAACCGTAAAAAGATTCACGTAAAAAAAGGTATAGGCGTTTTGAAAATTTCAACCCCTATTTTGAACCCCTTAGAGATGACTGACAGTAACGTCGAGCTTCGAGGACCAACTAGACCCCGAACGGAACCTATAACCCGAATTTCATCAATTTTTGGTTTATTATTTTCAATAATGAACCATTGGAATCGAGCATGAAAAAAAAATTCTTACCCCCCCTCAAAATTTGATGGTTTACGTTTCAAGGTATATGTAGAATCCAAAACTGCAATAAAAATATTTCTGTCTGTCCGCCGTACGCCGTACGGGCCACTTTTCTTAGTTACCATGAAAAAAAAAAATTGATGAAATTCGGGTTATAGGTTCCGTTCGGCGTCTAGTTGGTCCTCGAAGCTCGACGTTACTGTGAGTCATCTCTAAGGGGTTCAAAATAGGGGTTGAAATTTTCAAAACGCCTATACCATTTTTTTACGTGAATATTTTTACGGTTTTAAATAGTTCTTGAACTTGCGAGTTTTTTAAGACCATCCGGAGCGTCGTACGTCCAGCCGTTCGTTCACAGTAAGGCCCCGAAGTTTTCCACCGACAGGCATTTTCGACTCCAGTGTGAATGAAATTGTATACAATTCAAACCAAATCTCGTAACCAGAGACGTCTTTGAATTGCGTTGAAGGCGCTCAAAACGCGATTGATGTTGCTGCGTTCCTAAATTTCGAATACCTAATGTGTACAGGTCGTCAGGATACCTCGAAATTACTTGAAGGAGAGAGTTCGGAAGACACTTTTTAAGCAGTTTGAGCAAGTTCCATGAACGTCACATAACCCTACGAGTACACGAATGCTCCTCTGGGTGACCCTTTCAATGCACATACAACATTGTATTAGTTGATTGCGTTGATATCAAGACGTATTAGACTTGCTAGGGGTGAGTCTGATGTCTCACAGAAGCGAGGGAAAAGATTTCGAGTTCAAGTGAGGAATGCTATGTATTTCTAATCGCCGAGAAACTATTCCACTACTCGTGCTAACGTTCAGCTTCCAGAGATGAAAACCATTTTTAACCGACTTAAAAAAATAAAATAAAATAAAAATGAAAAAAAAAAGTAGGAGCGAGCTTCTCAATTCGACCTGTTTCTACGTCCTTTACAGATTTCGAAGAATCTTTTTTCAACTGGAAGAGGATCATCCCCCGGTGGTCCCATACTAGTTTTGCAAGTAAAAAACTCTGCGAAGTCCTTGCCACACGGGTTTATTATTCTATTGGACATACCGACAGAAATGCTGGAAAAACATTTATTGTTTCTTTCACGTGCAATTATTGAAATGGCTATTTTTCATGGTTTCTACCAATTTTGGCCACCCAACACACGAAATAAGCTCCTATTTTTGACAGATCACCTTCGATTATTGATAGTGCCATTTAGTCGTCTTGATTCACCTGTTGATCTAGTGTTATTCCTACAAGTTTATGGTGATTTCAGACAATTTCCCAGGTTTTTGACTCATAAAAATGAATTTTGGGAGCTGAACCTTCGTTACGACCTCAGTTCATCACTCTTTTGTCAAAATCAACTTCATATTCGGTCTTCCCGCCCTAAAAAACATGTAAAACGACACCTCACAAGCTCATGTTCACCAAAACCTCACACAAAAAACAAACTCGAAAAACTCCATTTTTATACCCATTTTAAACCCGTAACACCCCTCGGGTATTTTGACCGGGCTGCCGAGCTTCGGAGCACAACTAGGACCCAAATGTTTTCCTAAATGGGGACCCAAACTTTGTGCGGAAGAACGACGACTTTAGACCAAATTTTAACGTAAATTTAAGGCTAAAACTTCGTTACAACCTCGGTTTTCCACTCTTTGGTCAAAATCGACTTCATATTCGGCCTCCTCGTCCTAAAAAGAACATGGCAAACACTCACAAGCTCATGTTACCAAAACACACAAAACAAATTCATTCATAACACCCCTGGGTATATTCCGATCGGGCTGAAAAGTTTCGGGACATAACTAGGGAAAGAAAGAAAGAATTTTTTAGACAAACTGAAGAAGAGATGCATGATATGGCGGACGGCGCATGGCGGACGGTGGACGGACATTGCATTTTTGGAATCTACGTCACCTTGAAACGTGCAATATCTGTAAAAAACTCGGCGCTGCGCGCCTCGGCGAGGGCTTCGCCCCCTGTACCCCCGGATGACTTCCGCTTAAAGCCTGACGGCTAAAATGTGGTGTACCTGACCCTTCAGGTTTTTGTCCCCCTCGCTGTATTATATAAGCTTTAGCCACGCTTATACACATCGAAACAACCAAGTGACAACCAAACAAGCGTCATTGTTTACTATCGATTTATAACATCCATTTATATAGTTATATTATGAAACTAGGAAATAAATACCAAGAACAAAAAATACGAAATAAATGCGTGATAAATCAAGAGCTTTCCAACGAATGGAAATCGATTTTTGTCAGATGAAAATGAAAGAAGTTTCATTTCCCTAGCAACTACTCGGTTGTACGTGAAAATCATAAGAAAATTTCGCGCTACTTTTGTCTCACTATTTGGTCTCACTTTTTCCTGTCGCTTTTCGGCGGGGGGTCCCATCGCAAAAACCTGAAGGGTCAGGTTAAAAATTGTTTGACGGTGTTATAAACATTATTTGCTGAGCCAATACATAGGTGTATTATTCACAGAATAATAAACCAAAAGTAGTATTGGGCCTGTACCAGGCCAGTTATTCTCTTCGATTTCTAGTGCTTTTACATATATTGCGACAGAAAATTGTCTTTCAAATACTGTGGATGCCCCAGTAATGGAGGTATCAGTTCTTGAGAGTGAAGTGTGTTACTAAAAATAGTGCACTAAAAAGGAAAAGAAAAATTTCCAAAAGGCTGTATAAGCCAAACCAAACTGAAGTGGTAAACTAAAACGCTGCAAAATCATTGTCACATGGGTTTATCATTCTGTTGGACGTACTTACCTAAAGAAATTCTGGAAATAAATTCATTGTTTATTTTACTAGGTACCTCCCTAAACCGTTGTGTAATAATTTACCTGTATAGGTTCCACTTCTACGGAGATAGAATAATGAACCGTTGTGTAATAATTTGCCCATCAATAATACTTCAACGGTTGTTCAAGTTGCAAAAGTACCTATCAACAAAATCCAGCCCCTTCTTGGTAGATTCGCCGTTGTGTAATAATTTACCGTTGTGTAATAATTTGCCGTTGTGTAATAATTTGCCATTATGTAATAATTTACCCATCAATAATACTTCAACGGTTGTTCAAGTTGCAAAAGTACCTATCAACAAAATCCAGCCCCTTCTGGGTAGATGAGCCGTTGTGTAATAACACAGGCCTGCAAAAAAAATTTGTTGATCAGCTGCATGGAATCTTATAGCTGAATTTTACGTTTTTTGGTGTGCTGAATCTAAAAATGACCGCCATTTTTGTCCATCACGTACAGTTTTCTTGCAAAACACGAGGAATGAGTACATAAAAAAAACAAAAATGTAGAAAAAAAACCATACTTTGTTTTATGTAAAAACTAAAAAAAAAACACAAACTGCTTAAAAAATTCATTCTGTTTGCTTGTGGGACCTTTTCTTCTTTTCTTTAATACTTCTTCGCACACGTTTTCGTTCTCCAGCATTGTCTGTATCCCTCTTGAGCATCCAACAGTAGTCAGCTAGCATGTTGACGTCCCATCGTCCTTGGTAGCGTCGTTCCATTTCACAAACGTCTTGGTGGAATCGTTCACCTTGCTCCTCACTGAACGCTCCCAGGTCTTCTGGGAAGTAATTGACGTGGGAGAGTAGGAAATGAAATTTAAGCTCATGTTGCACCCCTGAGCTTTGTAGGCAGCCAACATACGATCTACAATGTATTTGTAGCAGTCGGTTGTATGGTTTTTTTTTGTTCACGCCACATCATCGGAATGGCAAAACGAAATGTGGGTTTTTTACCTTTAAACCACAAACGAAGATCTTCCTCACACCTTCTGCACACCTTATGCGGAGCCCAGGCTTTGTCTTGATCCCCAATTTTGAGTTTGAAATACGCGAAATATACCTTCTTCACGAAATCACTGATGTTTCTTCGTTGTGATCTAACAGTATATTCACCACAAATGAAACAGAAATTGTCAGGAGAAATAACACAACCTCTTGGAGCCATAATGAGAAAGTAGTATGAAGAGACTAGGTATTCACGTTTGAATGCAGATCACAGAATGAGCAGGACTGATAAAACCACAAAAATCGTCAACGTTTCTAGTAAGTTCAATCATGATCTAACCTGTCTGTACGTCCCCTTTCCCCGCTCCTAATATCCACTAGAACATGTTGGAACCTGTGCGTTGTATGCAGCAAGGCATCCTGACTTTTCGGGGAACAAATTGACGACGTGTTACGACATGATTTTGGGCATCTATTACTACTCTCCTTCTCCGATCCTCTCCCACCCCCTTCACCCTACTGCCTCTCTTTCATTTCGTATCATTCCTGGGAGTGATAAGATTAAATATGAAAGTGAAAAGACCTATGCCATTCACAAAATAGACTACCTGGCAGCAACCACCAAATTCAGGTTTAACGCCGAATAACACCACAAGCTATATTCAAAAAACCTGTTTTGCTAAAAAACTAGACGTGATAGAATTTTCGGAGTATTTTTTTCGGTTTCAGCATGCAAAAATCCATGGGAAACACTCAGAAAATATCATGCAGTTTTTTGGTCGCAGACCTGTGTAATTTGACATTGTGTAATAATATACCCATCAATAATACTTCATCGGTTGTTCAAGTTGCAAAAGTACCTATCAACAAAATCCAGCCGGATCGCACACCCTCCGTAGATTAATACCTAACCCCGTACTCGTTACTAGGTACCTACCTAAATCACGAGGTAAATGTTGCTAAAATAATTCTGTCTATTGCAAACAGTACCTAACAAAAAGAAACGCACATCATTTTTCAAATGAAATAATATCACAGAACAACCAACTCGACTTCATAGGTCTTCACCAATAAAATCGGTTTCACTACCTATCAACAAACTCCAATAGAGCCATCATTTTTCAAATGAAATAATATCACAGAACAACCCCACCAATAAAATCGGCGCGTCCCTGGTGACGAGATTTCGTCTGTTGTATACAATTTCATTCACACTCAGGGTTGCCAACTACCGTATTTTACGGGACAGTCCCTTATTTTGTCCATTTGTTCCATGTCCCGGCGAAACCCTTCCCGGGACGCTATTTGTCCCGTATTTCAGGGTATCGTGATTTATTATTTTCAAGTGATTTAATTTTAGAAGTGTGATGCGTTTAATATTTTGTTTGAAGAAAAACTTATTTTGGATTAGAAATACTAAAAACAGAACGTGATCTATTATTTTATATTAAAAAAGAAGTGCAGAATACACATTATTATGATGCCTTTTATAAATTGTTTTGAAAAATTATTTGGAATTGACTGAGAACAGAAAGTTACCTGTTATTTTATAATTTGTTCCTGTCTAGGTATTTTGTTCATGCCATTTTCTCGGTAATTTACTTGTAGGTAGGTCCTTTCCTTACCTAAAATGTTTCCTTTCCTTTAAAAATATACTTAGGTACCTGAAAAATAAAACGTTGAAACAAAGGTATTCCGTCTATTTTTTGTTTGTCTCGCCTATTTGACCTGAAGTGAGTAGTGTGCTGTTAAACATTATTATAATAAAGGTTGAGGTGTTCATTACTCACCTAGCAACCAGTACCAGGTGTGTGTATATGTATAGTGCCCCGTATTCTTCTGCCAGCGAGTTGGCAACCCTGTTCACACTGGAGTCGAAAATGCCTGTCGGTGCAAACTTCGGGGCCTTACTGTGAACGAACGGCTGCACGTACGGTGCTCCGGGTGGTCTTAAAAAACTCGTAAGTTCAAGAAATATTTAAAACCGTAAAAAGATTCACGTAAAAAAAGGTATAGGCGTTTTGAAAATTTCAACCCCTATTTTGAACCCCTTAGAGATGACTGACAGTAACGTCGAGCTTCGAGGACCAACTAGACCCCGAACGGAACCTATAACCCGAATTTCATCAATTTTTGGTTTATTATTTTCAATAATGAACCATTGGAATCGAGCATGAAAAAAAAATTCTTACCCCCCCTCAAAATTTGATGGTTTACGTTTCAAGGTATATGTAGAATCCAAAACTGCAATAAAAATATTTCTGTCTGTCCGCCGTACGCCGTACGGGCCACTTTTCTTAGTTACCATGAAAAAAAAAAATTGATGAAATTCGGGTTATAGGTTCCGTTCGGCGTCTAGTTGGTCCTCGAAGCTCGACGTTACTGTGAGTCATCTCTAAGGGGTTCAAAATAGGGGTTGAAATTTTCAAAACGCCTATACCATTTTTTTACGTGAATATTTTTACGGTTTTAAATAGTTCTTGAACTTGCGAGTTTTTTAAGACCATCCGGAGCGTCGTACGTCCAGCCGTTCGTTCACAGTAAGGCCCCGAAGTTTTCCACCGACAGGCATTTTCGACTCCAGTGTGAATGAAATTGTATACAATTCAAACCAAATCTCGTAACCAGAGACGCGCCCACAATAGGAATTTGTGAATACGGCCAATCATTGGTAGGGATCACCTGATTATATTGGCAGAGTATGAAGTCGAGTTGGTTGTTCTGTGATATTATTTAATTTGAAAAATGATGGCTCTATTGGAGTTTGTTGGTAGGTAGGGAAACTTGAACAAACGTTGAAGTATTATTGATGGGTAAATTATTACTACGGTAAATCATTACTCAACGGTAAATTATTACACAACGGTTCATTATACCATCTACGTAGAAGGGGCTGGAGTTTGTTGGTAGGTACTTTTGCAACTTTTTTCACTCCTCATCAACAATTTCTTTTCAGAACTTCATTATGTGTGTTTCTTTTTGTTAGGTACTGTTTGTCATCGGCAGAATTATTTTAGCAACATTTAACTCGTGATTTAGGTAGGTACCTAGTAACGAGTACGGGGTTAGGTACTAACCTACGGAGGGTCTGCGATCTACATAATATGTGTAGAATAGTACCTACATATCATATTATATAGACGGGTTATCTATACATAGAGCTGTGATCTGTAACAGAAGGGTATTCTATACAAAATAATAAACCGTTGTGCAGGGATTTGCAGCGTTTTTTCATGGTAACTAAGAAAAGTGGCCCGTACGGCGTACGGCGGACAGACAGAAATCTTTTTATTGCAGTTTTGGAATCTAGATACCTTGAAACGTAAACTATCAAATTTTGAGGGGGGAATTTTTTTTTCATGCTCGATTCCAATGGTTCATTATTGAAAATAATAAACCAAAAGTAAAGTATGCTATTTTTTAAGCAGAACCAACTCACATAATTCATTATTCAAAGCCAATACAACAAAAGGGCGCCAAATTCCAACTAAAACCCCCACTCACAGCCAGCATATTGTACACCTTGGTTTTTATACATTTTACAGTAAATTTGGCGCAGACTTCGGCATTTTTGTTGTACAGACTTTTGAATAAATTACGTACGTTTGTTCAGCATAAAAATTATTCTTTACTTTTCAGTTTTTATACAGCTTTTTTGAAGTCGGTTTTTCGTTGTTTTGTTTTGTTGGTAACATTTTTTTAAACTACATTACAATATTGTGGCAGTGCAGCAGAGGATAAGCATGCAATGCATATATTATACAATTTTTCCTTTACTTGATAAGTAGGTAGGTAGTTGATCAAATTTCAACATGGACCATGTATAAAGAGCGCTATACAGTATGAGATTTATAACTTCGAATTCACTTAATTCGTACATTGAACACCGATTAAATCTCAATCCGTAGTCACTGTCAACAATAACAGTTCTGGTTATTATGGTATCGCACAACTTTTTTTCGGGTCTATTTCACACAAAAATGACCTGGTATGGTGGGTAAATCTTGGGGTATCTGGTGTTAGAAGAGGTGGTAAGAAACCGTTATGGTTTAGTGAAGGGATTGGAGGTAGGTAGAGGTTAACAAACTTGTCTTATTGTTCCATGGGGAAAGGGACTTGAAGGGAGCAATGGCCAGGAATGGACAGGAGTGGCACTTTAGATATGGAAACTAGGGACGGTTTTCACGCTATTATTACACAAACAGTTTGGCCTGTACAGTTTTCGGCGCGTCCGTAGCCCCTGTGTTTGGGGGCCGCCCTGACCAGCTCACTAGCTGTGGGAAGGATTTGCTGACATACATAAAGTGGTAAAGAAGGAGGGCGGTCTGGTTTTGGGAAAACAGGTTTGAAAACCAATGGTTTTGGGATAAACCCTCAACGGGTTTGTGGCACGAACAATCTAGAAAAGTATTGGTATTGGGTACAAGGTCTCTGAATACGTAAAGTAATGGGTTTGGGAAAACTGGAAGGAACCGTGGATTTCCGTAGATGCCCGCTCCTGTCCACATCGCCTCTTTCATGCAAAAACCATGAATGTGCCAAAAATCGAATTTTGGGCTTGTAGTCAGGTAATGAAGGAAATGAAGTATTTTTTCCCCCCTTCAATTGGCATTAGCCAGTGGCAACAGCCATGAAGAAAGCTTTATTTCATGTGTATTTACATCTATAAAACATAAGCAGGTTGATTAGACATTTATATTATCATTGTTACTCGATATTATGGAATTGAATTAATGAACTGAACTTTAAACTTGTTGGAAAATGAAACTTATACTTATACTTGACTTATACTTTGACTTGAATATCTTCAATAAAAACACAAATTGCCCTATACATAGGCTAAGACCTTGAATGCACGATCTGCTGGTAGTGGATGGGGTTAACTGCGTGAGGAATACACATATCCAACATTCTTTTCCTTTCTGAGACAAAGATTGGACATTCCATGAGTATATTATGTTCCAGGGATTCATTGACGGCGCCACAGCTGTTGCAGTTTGCTGAGGCACGCTGTCAGATTCTGTGCAAATACGTTGCGGTCAGTCCATGATTATTTGAACGAAGGCGAGCTACAATTCTGATGGATTTCCTACCAAACTCACACTGCTCAAACCATGGTTTCACAGAAACTAGAGGATTTTCCATGCGGTGTCTCTCGCCCGTTACGGCACGGTCATTCAACAGTTGCCACTGGTTGATCAAACGTCGACGTAAGACCGTGTAAAGGTCAGTGTTTGGGACTTTTAGATCCACTGGCGCACCTTGCAGTCGCCCGAAGTTTGCTGCAGCATCTGCCATCTGATTACTTTCAATTCCAATGTGGGATCTAGTCCATACAAAATGAACAGTTCCACAGCTTCCAGAATATCCATTAGCACATGGTTAAAACTTCATTCGAGCCTGAAGTTGGAGAGTTCTGACAAAACGCTGCGGCTACCCGTGACTATTACTAAGGGTGGGTCAGTATCGGAACTGGCATAGAGAAACGCTTCTCTTATGGCCACAGCTTTACATGTGTAAATCGAAGCTAGCTGCGGGAGCTTGAAGGATGAAGTACATTGAATCCACATAAAATATAATGCGGTATAATGTGCGTCGGTATGAAAATGATAAAGTTGGTCTCTCCATAATGGGTCCATCTCCGAGATGTCCATCGTTGTCCATTTTTCCCGTCTGCACATTACGTCGTCGTGTTGCCACGTTGTCAATTACGTGCGTCGGTATGAAAATGATAAAGTTGGTCTCTCCATAATGGGTCCATGGAGAGACCAACTTCATCATTTTCAGAGAGAACATCGTTTTCCAACTTCATCATTTATGGAGAGACCAACTTTATCATTTTCACACCGACGTACATTATACTGCATTATATTTTATATGGATTCAAGGTACTTCATTTACTTCATTATATAAGTATACCTGCGGATAAACGCCGATAAAGAGCAAAAAACAACCTTTGGCCGAAAACCATTGCGTATCCGTCCCGAGCGGCGTCCAATGCGTCTTCCTAAAACCACTGCCATTTCATTTTCATCATAGCCTCTCCACCACCATTTTCCCAAACCCATTACGCTCCAAAATGACAGGCAGAACTGAACCAAATTTTTTCGCGAAATTCTAAATCGCAAAACGCGAGTGGAAACGTTGGGTGGCAATTTTTTTCCTTCTTCCAAAATGTGCTCAAGGTAGACATTTTGCATACTCCGAAGCAAAGTCTAGTCCTAATTACTATTCTCATGCATTCCACCTCGTAAATACCCGTAGGCAAGCTTGCCTCGCGAGTTATTCTCCCAATATTAAATAGTACCTACTCAGTACTGACGGTTGGTTTTTACTTGAATCGAGATGTCCTCCCATGTTCGTCAAAAGCGCACAAAAATCCAGTACATTCCACCTCATTTACGAACTACTCGGTAAACCTAACTCGCAGTGAGAGAAGTAGGTATTACTGTTTCGTCCATCCACCCACAAACCTATTTTTCTCTCAATTAAAAAAAAAGCCTTAGTTTTTGACTTGCGAACCGCGAAATTGCGGCGGTCAACTCGTTTTCCACCTCAGCGCTCACCCTGATTGAAACGCCGAACGAGCCGATTGACTTCCTGTCGGCCATTTTCCCTCTTGCACCAATCATTGCTGAGTTTCATAGCGCAATTGGACGATCGCTGCTGACCTGTCGGCCAATCGAAACGGAGGATAAGCTCCGCCGTTAGTCGGTTGTTAAGCTGAAATGTAAGATCCGTTTCAAACGGGGAAGCTGAGGGTTTGCGTGTCCCGCTTCTTCTTTTCCTGTCATCTCGCCAAACTACAGATGCATATGAACTTCATAACTATTAATTATAATAATATAATATACCTAGGTATTATTATGACTAGAACAGCTGTTCGTGATCAAACTATAATATTATTATATATACCTACCTAATAGGTATATATAATTCCTCACCTATTAAATCATACGGTGGCATAAACGAACTCAATTACTCGCGAAGAAATCGTGGAAACCCATTACAAATAAAAACGGAGTTATTGAAAAAAACGGACGGTAGACCTATGGTTCTACAGTCAGATAATTTAATAAAGATTAACGTTTGTTTCGCCAAAATTTCCGTCAATGGAAACTTTGCAGCTCATTAATGCATCAAAAGTTGAAAACGTTTTTGTTTCACCTCCCGTCAATTTCCTAATGTTATTATGGACCGAATGAAATTTATATAATATAATATTTATATCGATTTATTTATATCGTTTTGTGACGCTCGCAACCACCATAGTCACGTGACGCTCGCAACCAACATAGTAACGTGATGTAATTTCGATGGTGCAATTTCTTGTGCCATGAAGTGACGCTCGATCGTCACGTGACGCTCGTGACGTTCGGAAAATAAAGGGAAACGTCCTGTTAATCATTATTAAATGATAAAAATAGTCTATTTCCACTAGTGTTTTTTGCGTTTTTCGTGTATTAGTGGAAATAGACTATTTTTTCAATAACTCCGTTTTTCTTCGGTGGCATATTCCCACCCTGAAAAGCCTACCGCGAATTCTCACAAAATACAACACTCCCGTGCGCGAACTAAACAGGTACAAACATCTAGCACTGAATAGATGTGGGTGGAAGTGCAGGCGTTTGTCCTCAAAAACGGATTCAGCTCCCATAAAAACCCTCGGTTGCCAGTTTTCGGAAGTCATTTGCAACAGCTTCAAAACCCACATCCACCCCCTGCCTATGGGCTGACCATAAAGATATACGAAAGTATAACATACTTAGGTACAAATATTTGAGCACGGGCAAATTCTCCCCAGTATGGCCCAAATGCCCGTGATAGGGGTACAGTATAGGGGTAGAGCATAATATGGAGAACAAACACTTCCTTGTTTGTTTGCATTTCACTTTTTTTTAAGGCCACTGCGGAAGGATCCAACTGCTACCTTGACTAGTAGATTTTACTATGAATATTATTGAGTTTGATCAAATCCAGTTAGGTATACATTGTTCAAATACGCAACGCGAGAGTCCTCTTACTGAATGAGGGACACGACAACGAAACTTGATATTTGGATGGTTAACAGGATCTCCATCCCATTCATTTACGAATGACCAAGTCGACAACCTCAATTACGAGCAACTGTAATCTGGTATTATAAGCTCAAATTTTTAAACGGGTCACAGGCAGGAGCCCAGTGCTATAAAACCTGAATACCTTGGGTCTGCAAGACAGCATTGGCTCTTTGGCAATTTATCCAAATCTCCTTGCGCGCTGTACCTATTTGATTTGTTGGCCTCTTTAATACCGATTAAAATTGAATTATTTCTGACTGCCTATCCCAGTAAGAGACAGCCAAGGTGGGCTGGAATTAATGGGGTCGGGGGTTGGTGCAATACTCTCCTGCCTTTTCGTCCGCCTGTAACGCCTATGCTCATTTTAGATTTCACAAATCGTCAGGTCGGAACCGAATTTCAAGAGTAATCTAGAACTGGCTCATAAAATGATCAATGCAATGGACATAAAATCTGGACCCTGGGACTGCTACGGGCTCCCGTACAACCACAACCAACTCTCTTCAGCTTGAGACTCGTTCAAGTAGGTTAGAACATGTTGTATGCGAGTGGTGTAAGATTTCCAAGTTTAAATCATGATGTGACACGGAGAAAAGGGACTGAAAAACCAACAACCGTTTGTCAAAAGCCGTCTTTTTAGAAAAGATACAAACAAGAAAGTGAAGGAAGGCCTAGTAGTTAATCTCAGGGTGCGGCCATCCCTCTTGTCCAATTTTCTCAAACGCACCCTCCGGGTTCAGCTCCTACTGTGATGAAAAGCTTTACCGCTCAGTTTTGAAAAAAGGAATGCGCAGGATGTGTCAAAGTCTTCCAGCCTATGAATAATGTCCGTCTGGAGATGTGTATCTGAGGCGCCTGAGGCTCCGTGTGAAAAACCACATAGGCTTTAGAGAAGGGTGGAAGTTGTTTTTGATGGTCCTACCGCGCTTGTGTGGTCACCGCGGGGGTGCGATTCTCCCTTTCGGTCTTTTCCTCCAGCCTATCCATGTTGTCTAATAGATTTGTCACCTTATGAGTAGCGCCACTTCCGCTTGCTCCAAAGGTCGCTTTTTGCTCTCGTTTTCCCTCCATATCGTCCAACGACGGGATTTCTTTCGCTCGGAGCTTTACGGACATTTGGATGGGACAGACTGGTTTTTATTCGCATACCGAAGGGTCCCGACAAGGGCTCAAAGGTATGCGGAATTTTTCCCATCCGATCGGTGAAGGATGCTTTCCAGTCTTGTTCATTGAAACTTCTACAGAACATTCTTCGGCCAACTTCAACTTCCCTACACTACCTATACTTCATCAAGATTCTACCATGAGAGAATGAAACTATTCACACTGATATACAACGGGATTCTGCTTTTGCATTAATTGTCTGATGTGCGATATTACGTTGAGGGTTTTCTGAGACTTGAGAGGTATTACACAATATAATCACATCTGCTACGAGTAAAATCAACATTTTTATTCGCTTTTTCACAGCGAATAAAAGACAGTTTCGTACAGCTGATTTCAGGTACCTAGACACAATAGAATTTATTTATCATAACTCTTAAATGACGTTCTCTTCCACTGAGTCGTTGTCGGAGAATCGAAGCAGCAACAGTGAAGGCAACTGATCAGTCACGATACAACCAATGCACCTACCTGTTATGGCATACACCTGAAATCAACATACAAAACTGCCCGAAGAAGATGTTGATGCAGTTGAAAGATCTTAGGGCCAATACTTTCTAACCATGGTTAAAATAGATCATTGTTTTAACGAATCGGAGATTTGAAAAGTTGGTTAAGGACAAGAGTGGGTTTCACAGGTGTAATAAACGACTATAATGTTATCATAAAACATTGTTTTCATAAAACGTCGATTTAACGTTATCATGGAGGCATTGGCCTGCCGAAATGAAGGCAGTGGGCATTATTACGATTGATAACGTAGCTGTTCTTTTTCACGTGCAATGAGTTTACATTTGGAGGATGGATCAGGAATAATACTTTGATAGTTCCATATGAATTTCATTGGAATCGTACCGTAACTTTCGTCTAAAAACGTACCGTAACTTCTAACAACTCGAAAAATAGTCGTAGAGAGCTGAAATTTTGAGGATAAACGCGGGTTGGATCGCAGATCGTCCGGTATCAACTATTCTGTACGTTCATGTGATTGAGGTGAGGAAGCTACACTGCCTACTCGAATTGGCAGACGTTTTCTCCAATAACACCCCTGGGTGTATGGCGATCGGGCTGCCGCGTTTCGGAGCACAACAAGGACTCAAATGAGGACCCAAACTGTGCAGAAGAACGACGATTTAGACCCAAAATGTAACGTAAATTTAAGGCTGAAACTTCGTTAGAACCTCAATTTCCCACTCTTCGGTCAAAACTGACTTCATATTCGGTCTTCTCGCCCCAAAAACATGGAAAACGATACCTCAAAAGCTCATCTTACTAAAACACAAAAAGTACCAATTTTTGTGTACATTTTCAATCATAACACCCCTGGGTATATTCCGATCGGGCTGAAAAGTTTCGGGACACAACTAGGGCCCAAATGGAGCTTGTGTGCCAAAAAACGACTATTTTAGACCAAAAATGAGGCCTGTACACGTGATACGGCGGACGGCGTACGGCGTACGACGGACGGACATTGCATTTTTGGAATCTACGCACCTTGAAACGTAAAAGAAAAAATTATGAGGGGGTTATAAAAATTTTTTTCTGAGCGATTACATAGGTGTATTATTCACAGAATAATAAACCAAAAGTACTTACCTATTTTTATACCCATTTTCACTCATAACACCCCTGGGTATATATTGCGATTTGGCTGCAAAGTTTCGGGACACAACTAGGGCCCAAATGGAGCATGTGTGCGAAAGAACGAATTTTTCAGACCGAAAATGAAGTCGGTATACGTGATACGGCGTACGGTGGACGGACATTACGTTTTGGTTTATTACTCTGTGAATAATACACCTATGTATTCGCTCAGCAAAAAATTTTTATAACACCACCTCAAAATTTTTTCTTTTCCGTTTCAAGGTGCGTAGATTCCAAAAATACAATGTCCGTCCGCCGTCTGCCGTATCACGTGTACCGGCTTCATTTTCGGTCTAAAAAATTCGTTCTTTCGCACACATACTCCATTTGGGCCCTAGTTGTGTCCCGAAACTTTTCAGCCCGATCGGAATATACCCAGGAGTGTTATGAGTGAAAATGGGTATAAAAATAGGTACTTTTGTGTTTTAGTAACATGAGCTTTTGAGGTATCGTTTTCCATGTTTTTGGGACGAGAAGACCGAATATGAAGTCGATTTTGACCAGAGTTGAAAATTGAGGTTCCACCAAATGTTCAGCTCCCAAAATTGATTTTTTATGAGTCAAAAACGTGGGAAATCGTCTGAAATCACCATCAGTTTGTACGATAACACTACAAAAAGTGTCAACACGTGGATCAAGACGATTAAATCGCACTACCAATTATCAAAGATAAATTGAAAAAAAGAGCGTACCTAATTCGTGTTTTAGGGGCCAAAATTAGTGAAAACCATCAGAAATAGCTATTTAAAAAAATTATTTCACATGAAAGAAACAAAAATGAACAGCCAACGTTTCTGTAGGTATGTCCAATAGAGTAATAAACCCATGTGACAAGGACTTTGCAGCGCTTTTGGAATCTAGGTATGCACCTTGAAACGTAAAGAAAAATTTTTGACGGGGTGTTATAAAAAATGTTTGCTGAGCGAATACATAGGTGTATTATTCACAGAATATTTAACAAAAAATGATATTTCTCTCCTAACTACTACCATGTATTTTGCATCATCACGCTGACTTTCGGGATGAAATGAACGCAGCCACGCCATTTCCTTAGTATCTTTTTCTTTTTACATTGGCAAGAACTCATGCGTTTGAGAAAATGTGGAGCTTTCAAAAACGCTTTTTTTTAATGGGTATCTAAGTTACTTTTTTTAAAGGTATTATCTAAATTACTTGGCGGAGGCTAACTGTCAAGTAGATAGGTAAGTACAAAATCGGCTGAAATGAGGCAGAAAGAGAACGAAAAAAGTTATCAGTTATCAAGAAGAAAAAATATATAGATATTTCTAACATAATTATAAAAGTAAATTAAAAGGTAGGCAAGTTCCATCTAACAAAGAAAAATCCAATGATTTTTCTACTGATTTTTGACAATGAATCCAGGGAATTTTTATGTGATCTACGGAATTTTTTTTCCAATCCACTAAAAAAAAAAAAAAAACTGTAGGTAATTTAGTATTCCCACCGTTTTCGATTTAAAATCATTTAACATTGTAGAGAAAACCGTGAATACCCCTATAATAAATTATTATATCAACACAGAAAATAAAAACATGCTTCTGTAGCCGCACTGTTATGATTTCACTTCGTCACCAGGATACAACCAAGTGACAACCAAACAAGCGTCATTGTTTACTATCCATTTATAACATCCGTTTATATAGTTATAGTATGAAACTACGAAATAAATACCAAGAGCAAATACGAAATAAATTCGTGATAAATCAAGAGCTTTCCAACGAATGGAAAACGATTTTTGTCCGATGAAAATGAAAGAAGTTTCATTTCCCTAGCAACTACTCGGTTGTACGTGAAAATCATCGTTAAAATTTCGTGAAACTTCCGCGTTACCCATCCCGCGTGACATTTTTCGGTTAGTTAGTCCAAGGCTAAAGCATGTTCCATGCTAAAAGTATTGAGGTAACCATAAGCTAAGCGAGTATGTAAATGAATAACACTTCGCCACAATGAAGCTCTTACAGCACTTTTTGATGGCACCAATGTAAACGCAACTTGTCATAACACGGGTTCAGGTAGGATTTTTACGCTAAGTTATGACACAAACCTTGTTAACGAAGCGTGGACCGATACCACACCCACAAAATCGGTTCCCATAATAGTCGAAGGCTCGAGATAGGGGTCCAAAAACGGTGAAAGTCTGGAGCAATACCGATTTGACAACAACAAAAAACTCTGGGGGTAAGAGTGAAGGAAAAAAAATTCCCTCAAGGGCGGTCGGGCGGAATTCAAGAGTCGCAAAGGGACGTCCCAGACGGACTTATATGAAGAGAGCTGAAATGCGAGAAACGTTGAGAATGGGAAAATAAAATATGGCTCAACCACTTAAAAGCTGGTGGGCTGGCGGCCTTCTCTCGGCTGTCACAGCTCCGAGATTAACAAGGGTGACCCTTGGGGTGTTGAATGGGCAGGTAAGGGAGGCGCCAAATCATTAGAAACATACAGTAGACATACAGGCACTTCCTTTTCCCATCTTGATGGTCGAAAACTTTTTCTCGTCGAGGGCCTATCGCATTGTCTTTGTCGGGCGATCTTTCGAAAAATGAACGAAAGGGAAGAAAAAAAGGTTACTGCGCATGTTGGGACGTGTAATCCCCGTCACCTTGGGGGTACCTGCGTTGATGCGGAGGCCCGGTGGAACAAGCGGAACATGTAGTGACAAATACTTGGATCACTTGAGGCGTTGAACGTTCGTCGGTGACAAAATTATCAGACCAGTATGTTGTGTCCCTCCAGTATGCTCATGGATGAATCTTTCGAATTCGTTATATACGAGTTTATCTGCTGCGTCTACCAAGGCAGCGGAGTAACTGATTATTCATTTATTTATTTACAATGTGTGTGCACTATTATACATTTCATTTTTTTTAATGAAAGTAGATTCCATCCTGAGAATTTTGACACCAACCGCACCGTTCTACGATACGTAGTTCTATTCCTACGATTTTTCAGTTTCAACCAATTATGACGTCATTGCACACCTCTCTCCTGGGCGGACCCACCCCCACCCAGCCGACTGTGACGTCATTGGTTAAAACTTTGAAAAATCACTATAGAACTTATCTTAGGACAGTGGCGGATGGTGTCAAAGTTCTCAGAATAGAATCTGGTGTCATTAAAAACTAAAAATAAAACGCTGCAAATCCCTACACAACGGTTTATTATTTTGTACAGAACACCGGCTAGCAGGAGACCAGTGATGTGCGCTCTCGATACAGCTTGATGCCTGCATAAACCCTGCTCCTTACGGCAAATTGTGTAGAAATGTATGGCAACACCGTAGAATGGTCCCGGATGGTCTCAGCAATCCAGAAAAAATCAAACCATCTAAAAATGCGGGAAAACCCACACCTCAAAGTTCAATTTTCCGCGAGAGGGCTGCTCTGTATATTTCAACCCCTATTTTTCACCCCATAGTGTTGAGTGACGGTAACGCCGAGCTTCGAGAACCAACTGGAGCTCGAACGGGACCCATATACCAAATTTAGTGAATTTTGGTTCATGGGCACTAAGGAAAAAGCCGCGGACAGTGTACGGCAGACGGACGGGATTTTTTCGATATTCGTATTCTACGTCCCTTGAAACGAAAACCATCAAATTTTGAGGAGGGGTTAAAAAAAATTTTTTTCATCGTCGATTCCAAAGGTATATTATTGAAAATAATGAACCAATAATATAAACCGCTTTTGTGACCCATTACATAGGTAAGTACCCAATTATTCAGGCACTACCTGACCGAATTATAAAGTTTTGGCGCACATTCGACACAGAATTCAATGGCCTTCATCAGTTCGCTCTACAGAGTGCTTGCTTCCTATTATACGCAAAACATCCTGTGTGTAGAGTAATGCGCATCCCTTGCGTCCCTTGCGGTGTATAGATCACTCTCTCTCATTGCAGATCGTCTGGAAGTATGTATGCGTAACTGACGTACGATGATGTGAATTCAATGTGTAATTTAATTACCTTATTTCCTGATTAGTGACGGGATATAAACAGCTTACGGTCATGTTTGGCTGCCTATATTATAGTAGGTGATGTGACAGTAGCGGTGCGTGGGCTCTGAAAACGGTGGGGCACCATACCAGAACACAAAAAGAGACTTGTCCACAAAATACATCGAGGCAACAATAAACACCCTTCCCTTATTTACTGATTGATATTCAGCAAATTCCCTTTCAATCAACAATCTATCGTCGTACTAAAACGTCCACAATTTCTACTGCAAATTAGCCACCGAATTCATGTGTTATAAAAATATAGTAAAGTAAAATATAACATAACAATGACCTGTCGGCCGTTACCTACTTGAATGGAGAAGCTATTGACCTGAAGCTAGGTAATTATCAGTGTGTTAGGACGCAGATCAATCCACAAGACCACACACAGCAAACAGGACAAAATGCACGTATGAACCATGAATACAAATCTGTCATCAGAACCGGACCGAACGCAAAACGCGCTCAATTTGGCGCAAAAAATTAAAAACTTGACAACTGACTCAAAAGAGAAAGGGAATATAATTCACAACAAAAACAAATCAGAAGAAGCATCTCGTATGGAGGTGCAAATTGAATCGAATGCACAAGAAGAAAAAACGCAACCTCTAACGACCACTGTCGGCATGAATTCTTCACGGCACCCTCAAGAAAAACAACAACAACAAATTTAATCGAAGGGATCGAATCGATTGTGAAAATGAACGATTTTGGAGTAGAAATCAGATTTTGGGGACTGGGCCCAATGTGGGTGTGGCAAACAACATTTTTACTCTACTGGGCATGCGCGGATGGGCCACTTTTCTCGGTTGCCATGGCGACACCAGGTCCCAGGACCTATCTGCCAGTTTCAAGAGCCTAGGTTTCGATTTCGATTGCAGGACATCGATTACTGTCGCTTCATTCTGGTAACATGGTGGTCTATGGAGCACACCATGGATGCTCTACTATAATACTGAATATCCATAGAATTTCCATTCCATCTGGCGAGTCGCTGTTGAACTTTGTGAAAAATGCTAGGTACAGTGTAGTGAGGGAAATTCAAATGCCAACTGAACAGTGGAGGAGTGGAGTTTTTTTTAACTTACCTATACCTATACAGTGTTTCTGGGTGCCGGGGCAGTGGCCCAAGTGGCCTCATGGACGCAACGCCCCTGTGATGTGATCATCATAACAATGCCCCAAGAATATTGTGAATTCATTAACTGATTGATCTAACATCAGGTTGCTACCTACCGGCAGCGTAGAGCGCAACTCTACAGTTTTCTGCACCGAACAAAAAACTACTGCAAATTATTACACAACGGTTTATTATTTACCTGTATAGATGCCCCTTCTGCGTAGATCACTGTTTTCTGTGGTCAGTAACCTCGATCCCCCTCCAAGAAAGCCCTAAATGGGGTAATGGAGCCGGCCCGGTGATTCAAGTTTCATACAAATTCGCGGGATTCAATCATTAATCATTCATCATTCATCATTTTTTGTAGTTTTTCATGAAACATAAGGTAAATAATAAACCACTGTGTAATAATTTACCGTTGTGTAATAATTTACCCAATAATACTTCAACGTTTGTTCAAGCTGCAAAATTACCTACCAATAAAATCCAAAAGAGCCGCATCATTTTGGTTTATTATTCTGTGAATAATTTTTATACTGTGATCACTCCAGGGACGTAAAGGTATCCAAAATCAAAATGTGCGCTCGCTTCGCCTGTCAACCCTTTCAGTTTACACGCATCCAACTTAAATGTATCTCAACATCTCTCGGAATCATGTTGAAAGTAATGGTGATCTTGTGGGGATCGTCCACTCAGGCGTAACTGAGCTGGTACCCCCGTTATCTCAATGAAAAATCGAAAATTGTCGCCCCTTAATCAACAGGTGGTTCAGAGTATGAGTTTAGTACCCGACGACAACCACTCTTATATTGCTGGAAAAATTCCATATATTTCGCCTAAATATTGTGGAAGAGGTAGTATAATAGGTATTGGTCACAAATACTTTAACGAAATTGCAGGCCGAGTTATATGTAATATTTGAAAGTTTTCTAGCGAATGGGAAGTAAGACGAGTGTTTATCTTCTCTCAACCATTTCGGTCTCTTCAAAGAGACCGGTCAGGGGCCTAAACGAGCTCAAAAGGGAACTGAAGGGTTAATAGGGGATGGGATGGTCCTGGGCAGCCGTTCCGACCCGTTCGTTTTTTCCACTAATGACAAGCCGGCTCTCAATTTTTATTTAATGAGCTTATCATGACGATGATGGGGATAGCGAGACGAGGTGGTCGATATGTAAACAACCCTCTTGTTAGCGCCCTTAGGAATACCTACGTAACCGAACCTTACCTTCCATTTGGCGAAATTGAGTAAATAGCAGATTCTCATAGTAGAGAATCGACTGAACAGCTGGTTTTTGTTTTTGGCATTTTCTTAGCTCAATTATGCAAAAAGTTATGACATTTTGGGGTTCGAAAAAAACCTAGTTTTGAGAAACCGGACCTTAAAGTGAGGTTAGGTACCAATTGAAATTGTGTCTCTTGAAGATAAGGCCCATTTCTTGAGACTCGACCTTGCTTCAGTTTTTTCGATTTATCGATGTTCACCATACCGATAATTGAAAAACAACCTGGACATTCTGAAAGCCAGTAAATTTCAGAATAGCCAGGTTGTTTTTCAATTATCGATATGGAAAACATCGATAAATCGAAAAAACTGAAGCAAGGTCGAGTCTCAAGAAAGGGGCCTTATCTTCAACAGACACAATTTCAGTGTCTGTCGAATATTGTTCGATAATCACCCAAAAATCGATTTTTCGGCTCTCCTGAACATTTTTTCTAGGAAGATAAGTTCTCTTTTCCCATGGACGGTCTCACATAATGTCGACACAGTTTGTTGGTCAACTGAAAATAAGACGGTTTGATAGTCATAATGTGACTCAATGTACAATTAACACGTACTTATGTCTACTGTCTATTGCAACGCACGGTTTGAAATAGTTCCACCTGTTTAGTGTAACCATGCATTAAGGATAGGACACAGAAAGAGTTCTGTTCCCGATTTAGGCTAGATTAATGATTCGGATCCGTTTCAAAGGTCCAATTCAGACCAATACGACTGTTTCAGTACGCAACTCGGAACTCCGGTAGATCAATGAGAGTCATTCATAACAACAGTGAAGAGATGGGACCAGGAGGGATCTGTGGATTGAGGGCTGGGCCTTAGGGGTTGGGAAAGGAGAATTCTCATTGGTCGGAGGATCACGTCCACGCCCCTTATTACCACCCTTAGCGCAGCCGGGGTCTCATGGGGTGGAGAGCTTAGTTAGGAAGAAAGTCAGATATATCGGTAATATTTACTATAGAAAAAATGCGTGAACACACACATAACTAACATAATATACAAAACTTATAATAGAAATACCAACAAATTCCCTTGCTTTTATCACAACAGATTACTCCGAACAAATGTGATACTTTTTTGAAAAACGTTCAAGTTATACGAGTATCCCTATATTTACAAGCATATAGGTACATCTATATTTGCGAAAGACGCTTTCTGTGAGATGCTTATGTGAGTACAGAAAGTGCTTATGTGATATGGGACGGGATGAAAATAATTTGATTGTACTACCTACTTAAATGTATCTACCATTTAGCTTTGTGAACCTAACATAGAGAAGGAATCTTGTATGATCTTGAAACAAACATGGATGTCCCCCAAGAAAAAGAACCTCACGACTGCGATTTGTTTGGTTTTTAATTGCTCAACTCTATTGTTTCTAATCGATTGCTAAAATTTAATTTATTCGTCGCTTTTCTGACATTAAAGGTAGGTACTGATCATGTCGTGCTTACTAATCAATGAGCGGTATGGTTTACTATTTTCAATAATAAACCTTCCAAATCGGGCACGTGAAAATAATAATAATATCCCCCCTTCCTCCCCGTCAAAATGACGAGAAGGTGATATTTTGGTGGCTTCCGTTTAAAGGTACGTAGGAATCCTAAAATGGAATAAAAAACATTGCCAATTATTATTACACACGGTTTGCTATTTACCTTTATAGATGCCCTTTCAGCACAGATCACTGTTTTCTGCGGCCAGGTATTGCCCGTCGCGCTCCCCCCAGGAAAGTCCTAAATCTAGTAATGGAGCCGGGGTCGGTCAAATACAGTTTCATAAATAATATGCGGTGGGTTCCAGAATTAATTATTCATGAAGCATAAATGTTGTTCCAATTTTAAAAAAATGCTTATCAACAAAATCCAAAATGATCATCATTTTTCAAATGAAATAATTTCACGGAAGAACCAAAATCGATTTCATACAAACATGCGTGATTATAATTAGCTGTTCCCTAGCAATGATGTATATGGCCTGGATGTGTACAATTCATGATCATGTTGACGAAGCTTTTCGGCGCAAACTTCGGGGCCTTACTGTGAAGGAACGGCCTGACCTACCCGGGTGTTCACAAAAAATTCCCAAGTTCGAGATCAATTTAGACACGTAAAAAAGGCCGAGATAATAATGTCCTGGAAATTTCAAACCCTATTTGACTGACAGTAAAAGACCGAGCTTCGCGGACCAACTAGAGCTGCAGTACTAAAAGGAAGGGTCTCATGGGGGGGAGCTCGAGGGTAGGTACTGACCAGAGAAAACAGTGATTAACGCAGAAGGGGCATCTACACAGGTAAGTAATAAACGTTGTGTAATAATTTGCAGCGGTTTTTATATGATTTTATTTAGAAACTGTATTGTGCTGAACATTATCGATGTTATGCAACGTCAATGAGTAAGTTCTACAATTAAAACACCTAGCGTTCGAAATGCATGCCCATGTACCCTAGTAGGTAGGTACCTACACCTAGGGATCAAGATTTTGATGAATTTAAGATGAATTATTTATTCCCACGGTTGCTTTTAATTCAATGGGTATCGAATTGAACAAATGTTTGGTGGAAATTAAAAGCTGATCTTCAAGTTGTTTCGAAACAAATCATGAGCGCCTTCAACAAACTTAACAGTTCAAACGTCGCGCATTTCAGTATTGCTGGTTAGCGTAGGTGAACTCCCTTATCCGATGGATGCTGCACTCTTTCGAGGATCCCCCGAACTGCTGATCACCCTCAGAATGCCGTCACGTAGTAGGTATAAATTCAAATCCTGTAACAATTCGAAGACGGAAAATTCAGATGTTCCATTCTCACCGGTAACCAGTCGTATGTACTCGTAGTACATAGCACGTCCCAGCTTGTGTGGGCTGGGACTGGGACGTTCCAACCTCAATAGTGCAAACCAAGCAATACTGTTGGATTTGGTCCTACGGCCATCTACAATTTCCAATCGACGTGGACACATACATACCCAACTAACCCGAACACTGAATAAACTTGGAACAGCCATAAAAATTGAGTGAAATTTCTCATGACCGTACACCGAATCGCCTAATTTTTTAAAAGTAGACACCTACCTACTACCCTACAGCATTTCTAGTAATGTAATAGCAATTTAGTGATTTTTGGCCATTTAAACAATTTTTGACCCCCAAAAAAAACGATGACATTGTAGCGACTTGAGATACTGTCCAAAGTGACTCACAGATACATGCACTAGGTACATTATGTAATACGTACCTATGCATAAAACAGGCGAAGGATGCGCTAAAACGTAAAAGAATTCGAATGTTTTGCAAAAATTCATGTAGTGAACATTTTGGACCAATTGGGATATCATAATTTTTTTCAATAATTTGCTAACAAAAGTCCGGAAGTTTTTTAATTCATTTTTTAATGTTCATATTCATGTGGTGGTTAAACCTTTGGAGTCACCGAAAACACCACAAATTTACTTAATTAAAATTGTAAAGGACGGTTGATCGATACGGATACACGTGTATCCATCAAATTTATCGTGCCGCCCAAGCTCTCGTCCTTCCTCAAACCAATTAGCCTGTCAAAATCCATCACGCAGAAAGTAACCGTACGGGAGTGATATCGAAGCTCCCGCCCATCGGTTCGGACTTTAATAATTAATATTAATTTTATAACTGCTGCTATCAATTTGCGAGCCGGATAAATTATTTGAATTCCTTTCGGATGAGCTCTCAATCGGCTGTTCAAGGAGATTTATTTCATACTGACAAAACAACCAGTATTTTGCTTCTGGACGCGGAATTGTTCAGGTGCAGTGAACTCAAGTAGGCTTTGAGTGGATAGTAAATCGTGTGGAGTTGACATTCCTACTAATTGAAGAATGAATAAATTTTAAAAAATTCTGTGCGAAATCTTATGAAAAAATTATTATATCCTTTGATTTTTTTTCTATTGTGTGTAAAACAACACATCGAATTTTCGACGAAATCAGACCTTGTCTTCAAAATGAAACTCCAAAATTTCACGAAACGTGTGTCATCGTAAATGTCATAAGAAGGTGAAAGAATTGCACCAACATTTTTGTAACGGCAAACGGAAGGATGAATTCAAATATAAAATTTTTGAACACAGAAAGTGGGTCAAATTTGAGGGTCTGTGGGTCGAACAGGGCTAAAATCGATGAAAATATCCAAAAATCATTCATAGTAAACTGTATAGAATGTTGACGAAGTTTCGACAAAATGTTTGTATGTGTGCGTTTAAACATGGGGGGGGGTTATCTCCGTGTGGGCCGATTTTGAATTTTCGAGTCAGGAATCGCTTAAATTTGGGTTAAACATTGCCCCGAAAACGCCAATATTGACCAAACATTACCATATTATTTGACTGGAACTTCTACGCCTCTGCTCTGTGAGCTGATTTCAGCCAAGTGATTAAACAATGTCACTGTTTGATAGATGCAACATCTTGGGTAATGGATAATAACTTACCCAAAATTCCTATAAAGGCATAACAATACTGTTTGGTACGTTTGTGTGTTACGTTTTATGAAATCACGCGATCAATTTATTGTACGCTGGGGTTTCCCCACGTTTGATTTACGTATTTTTTCTGTCGTTGTTACTGCTTTTAATTCTTTTTTTCGCGTCAACCAAGTTACAGCTGCTTAAAACCAAATGAATGTAATGTCGCGTGATATTAGTATTAGATAGCGGGATAACACGCGCCGTCCAGCTAAAAAAATTGGATCCCCTTCTCCCACACACGGGAATTCCCACCTGACAAAAATGATGTTCACGTTTTCTGGTAAACGAGAAGCATTTTCCCCGAAGTTAATATATCCGATGTTTGTTCAACACTCGTGACTCGACCAAGGTGAATTCTAACAGATAAAGTGGGAGGCTCTTCGACTGTGCTCCGAGTGGGTGAGGGGTGGCCGTGTGAATAATCCGAATCGTTAGTTTATTTATTAATTAAAACATAAGGACGGCCGAATTACACGGAGAAAGAAAAACAAAGCAGTTGTCAACATTTACATGAAATTAGACAGCTGAAATAAATTCAGGTTAATTTCAAAGAATAGCTCAAATAATAACGTGAATTAAGCAGTACGTGTAACAGATTAGACAGAATTTAGATTTGTAAGAGATAGAGACTAAGGGTGGGT
Source organism: Leptopterna dolabrata (assembly GCA_954871275.1). Lineage (NCBI taxonomy): Eukaryota > Metazoa > Arthropoda > Insecta > Hemiptera > Miridae > Leptopterna > Leptopterna dolabrata. Next base: position 15,771,216 of record OX940987.1, on the reverse strand, counting down.
ACCTCACAACACTTCCTTTTGGTTTATTATTCTGTGAATAATACACCTATGTATTCGCTCAGGAAAAATTTTTTATAACACCCCCTCAAAATGTTTTCTTTTACGTTTCAAAGGTGCGTGGATTCCAAAAATCCGCCGTACGCCGTATCACGTGTACCGGCCTCATTTTTGGTCTAAAAAATTCGTTCTTTCGCACACATGCTCCACTTGGGCCCTAGTTGTGTCCCGAAACTTTTCAGCCCGATCGGAATATACCCAGGGGTGTTATGAGTGAAAATGTGTGTAAAAATAGGTACTGTTTGCGTTTTAGCAACATGTTGGTAACGTGAGCTTCTGAGATATCGTTTTCCATGTTTTTGGGGACGGGAAGACCGAATATGAAGTCGATTTTGACCAAAGAGTGGAAAATTGAGTTCTAACAAATGTTCAGCTCCCAAAATTGATTTTTTATGAGTGAAAAACCTGGGAAATCGTCTGAAATCACCATCAGTTTGTATAATACCACTGGAAAAACGCTGCAAATCCATGCACAACGGTTTATTATTTTGTACAGAATACCCTTCTGTTACAGATCACAGCTCTCTGTATAGATAACCCGTCTATACAATATAATATGTACTATTCTATACATATTATGTAGATCGCACACCCTCCGTAGGTTAGTACCTAACCCAGTACTCGTTACTAGGTACCTACCTAAATCACGAGTTAAATGTTGCTAAAATAATTCTGCCGATGACAAACAGTACCTAACAAAAAGAAACACACATAATGAAGTTCTGAAGAGAAATTGTTGATGAGGAGTGAAAAAACGCTGCAAAGTCCTTGTCACATGGGTTTATTATTCTATTGGATATACCTACAGAAATGTTGGCTGTTCATTTATTGTTTCTTTCATATAAAATAATTGAAATAGCTATCTCTGGTGGTTTCCACCAATTGTGGCCCCCAAAACACGAATAAGGAGCTCCTCTTTTTTTTTTTTTTTTTAATAAATTATCTCTGATCATTGATAGTACCTACCATTTAATCGTCTTGATCCACCTGTTGACACTTTTTCCAGTGTTATTCTACAAATTTATGGTGATTTCAGACGATTTCCCAGGATTTTGACTCATAAAAAATCAATTTCGGGAGCTGAACATCTGGTAGAACCTCAATTTTCTATTCTTTGGTTAAAATCGACTTCATATTCGGTCTTCTCGTCCCCAAAAACACGAAAAACGATACCTTAAAAGCTCATGTTACCAACATGTTGCTAAAACGCAAAAAGTACCTAATTTTACACACATTTTCACTCATAACACCCCTGGGTATATTCCGATCGGGCTGAAAAGTTTCGGGACACTACTAGGGCCCAAATGGAGCATGTGTGCGAAAGAACGATTTTTTTAGACCGAAAATGAAGCCTGTACACGTGATACGGCGGACGGCGTACGGCGGACGGCGGACGGACATCGCATTTTTGGAATCTACGCACCTTGAAACGGAAAAGGAAAAAGTTTGAGGGGGTGTTATACAAATTTTTTGCTGAGCGAATACATAGGTGTATTATTCACAGAATAATAAACCAAAAGTGTCAACACGTGGATCAAGACGATTAAATGGCGCTACCAATTACCTATCAAAGATAGAGAAAAAAAAAGAAAGAAAAAAAAAGGAGCGTACCTACCTGATTTGTGTTTTAGGGGCCAAAATTAACTTAAAACATCGAATATTACGCATGCAAGAAACAATAAATGAACAGTCAGCATTTCCGTAGGTATGTCCAATAGAACAATAAACCCATGTGACAAGGACTTAGCAGCGTTTTTGCGTTTTAGCAATATGTTAGTAACATGAGCTTCTGAGATATAATTTTCCATGTTTTTGGGGACGAGAAGACCGAATATGAAGTCGGTTTTGACCAAAGAGTGGAAAATTGAGTTCTACCAAGTGTTCAGCTCCCAAAATTGATTTTTTATGAGTGAAAAACCTGAGAAATCATCTGAAATCACCATCAGTTTGTATAATAACACTGGAAAAAGTATCAACAGGTGGATCAAGACGATTAAATAGCACTACCAATGATCAAAGATAATTTGAAAAAAAAGGGAGCGTACCCAATTCGTGTTTTTGGGGCCAAAATTGGTGGAAACCATCAGAAATAGCTATTCGAATTATTTCACGTGAAAAACAATAAATAAACAGCCAACGTTTCTGTAGGTATGTCCAATAGAATAATAAACCCATGTGACAAGGACTTTGCAGCGTTTTTTATGAGTGAAAAACCTGGGAAATCGTCTGAAATCATCATCAGTTTGTATAATAACACTGGGAAAAGTGTCAACACGTGGATCAAGACGATTAAATGGCGCTACCAATGATCAAAGATAGTTAAAAAAAAAAAAACGCTGCAAAGTCCTCGTCACATGGGGTTTATTATTCTACAGAAATGTTGGCTGTACATTTATTGTTTGTTTCATGTGAAATAATTGAAATAGCTATTTCTGATGGGTTCCACCAATTTTGGCCCCCAAAACACAAATTAGGTAGTGTACGATCTCTTTTTTTTTCAAATTATCTTTGATCATTGGTAGTGCCATTTAATCGTCTTGATCCACGTGTTGACACTTTTTCTAGTGTTATTCTACAAATTGATGGTGATTTCGCAGGTATTTGACTCATAAAAAATCAATTTTGGGAGCTGAACATCTGGTACAACCTCAATTTTCCACTCCTTGGCCAAAATCGACTTCATATTCGATCTTCTCGTCCCCAAAAACATGGAAAACGATACTTCAAAAGCTCATGTTACCAACATGTTGCTAAAACGCAAAAAGTACCTATTTTCACACACATTTTCACTCATAACACCCCTGGGTATATTGCGATCGGGCTGAAAAGTTTCGGGACACAACTAGGGCCCAAATGGAGCATGTGTGCGAAAGAACGACTTTTTTAGATCGAAAATGAAGCCTGTACACGTGATACGGCGGACGGACATTGCATTTTTTGAATCTACACACCTTGAAACGGAAAAGAAAAAAGTTTGAGGGGGTGTTATAAAAATTTTTTGCTGAGCGATTACATAGGTGTATTATTCACAGAATAATAAACCAAAAGCGTAGGTACCTACGTAATTTGTGTTTTTGGGGCCAAAATGAATGGAAACCATCAGAAATAGCTATTTCGATTATTACGCATGGAAGAAGCCAACATTTCTGATTTCTGTAGGTATATCCAATAGAATAATAAACCCATGTGACAAGGACTTTGCAGCGTTTTTTTTTTTTTTTAGTCGTTGTAATCGGGCTACCGAATACGTCGATCTCTGGGTTAGTTTGATGGAGGAGATTCGCCAAACGGGGGAGCAATGACAATGAATGGTCTATGGTACCTGCGATTGACAACGTGATCATTGAATGCTGGGGCAGTCCAACTGGCGTCGTACCAGCCTGCTCAAAAATGCCATATCGCTCATGAAACGTCTGGTTTGGTGGAGGAGGTTACTATCTCAGCTCAGCAGGGAAGGGTAGTCGATTTCATCGGAGGGGAGACCCATTTTAAAGTTATGTATATACCTTTTAGTTAGAGAATTTAAACAAAGCATTTAAAGTTAAAGTTAGTTGACTTTAGCTTTTGAGAATTTAAAGTTGGGTAGGTACCTACCTCTTACTTGGAGAATTCGAAACAAAGCATTAGAGTTTCAGTTGGCAGGGAGAAAACCAACGTACCCACATACTTAGGCACAACAATAAATAACGTTTTGTAGGGACTCTCCTCAAATGCTAGACTTTTAGATGAGTGCCTTGTTGTTTTCCATTTCATACGAGAGCAATCGAGGAGCAGAACGTGTTCACTCGCACATTTCTACTGAGAAACTGAGGTATGCGAGGGGCTGCACTCGAACTGCCACAACGTTTAGACCAAATATGAAATGCACGAACTGCCACAACCATTAGAGGGGATAAGGGAGGGTCAATTCGCAAGATAAGAAAACCACGAACTGCCACAAGGGTTCAGTCAGACAAGACGGTGGGTTTACAAGAAGTTTAGTTCCCATTCCGCCGCTCGCATTGTCAAGCGATCTGGATGCTCGCTAGCGCTCGCATCTCAAAAAAGATAAACAATCCCAGAAACTATCCCGTGAATGAGCAGGTTGTTTGGGACTTCTGAATAGATTAGTGGAATGTAATGTTAGGTATGTAACAAGACTGTTTAATGCCTTCGAAAATACCAAAAAAAGAAGACAAGTAGAGCAGGAATATCATCGAGGGATAACCGCAGTATAATTCCCGTTTTTCCCTGACTTGTACCGGCTACCTGACCGAACCCTTGTGGCAGATCGTGGGTTTCTTATCTTGGGAGTTGACCCTTTCTAATCCCCTCTAATGACGGTGGCAGTTCGTGCTTTTCAGATGGACCCAAAATTTGTGGCAGTTCGTATGTCCCCATGCGAGGTAGTCTGAAGGTAGTAGTAGCGGTTCTTACTATCTATTGTACTTATTGTTGGGGTGGATTAACGGGAGATTGGGGAATTTTGGAATAAGTCGGCTTTTTCTTTGAGTCTGTCAGACGTCAACAACCCTAGTAAATGCTACGCGACCCTGACTCACTCAAAGAAAAAGCCGCCTTATTCCATAATTCCCCAAATCCAGTTAATCCAACACCACAATAGTACAACAGACATTAGGAACCGTTACTACCTTCGAACTAGGTACCTCTTATTTATATCACAAGGTGTTTCAAAAAAGAAGAAGGTTGTAAATTTGACCTGAGTCTGTTCTTTTTAGCGAATTTTCAAAGAAGATTACGCTATTGCAACGGGTCCCATATTTTCAGAAGATGAATTTTGAATTTTTTTTAATAGGCAAACCCGTTTTAGAGCATCCTGAATTCACCCCTAGATTGTAACAAAACGTATCTAAATTTATTTATTTATTTATTTATGCATAATTCCAGACGATATCTGTACATGATAAAAATTCCGAATTTCGCCAAAAGTTTGTACGGCCTAACGAAAGGATGAGTTCGAGCAATTTTCGAAAATTCTAAGGGGTCAAATTTGAGTTTTTAGTGGTAAAAAATTGTTATTTAGTGCTAAAATCAACATTAGTTCACCTTAAGTTGTGTGGGATAGTGATTCACGATGAAGGGACTATTTCGATCATAATAAACAAATTTTTCTCAAAAAAGAGTGGGTCGAATTTGACTTTATAACGTCAATATTCGATAAAAATGGCTTAAATTACGAAAAAATTATATAATTTTACGAAAAGTTGTATGGTTTCTCCCTATATACCTATTCTTTTTACACAATAGCACGAATTTTTTTAAATTTTTATGAAGCGATTATTCCGAAAATGCAAGACAGATTTCGATGAATCTTTCTTCAAACGAAAGATGATCATCCCCCGGTGGTCCCACCCCAGTTTTTTAGGTAAAAAGTAGTACTACGCCAGTTATACTCTTCGATTTATAGCGCTTCGACAGACATTGCATGATTGGACGACCGAAAACAGCCTGCAAACGTGTATGCCCCAGTAACGATGGCATGAGGTATATTATTACTGAGCTAGTAATGGTTATATTATTACTGAGGGGTATATTATTATTAATGGGTATATTATTACTGAGCTAGTAATGGGTCACTATTGGGGTTGGCATAGGAAAGTTTTGGTACCTATTGTTTTTTTGTTTTTTTTTCAAAAACCTACTTCAAAAAACGCATAGAAAGGATAAAATAATTCATAAACACCTTTTCGAAACTACAATTTCTAATCCATTGAAAAACTTTAAAATTTCGTAATCCATTGAACGTACTAAAATGCAAAGAAAAAAGACTCAAAAAAAGCTGTATAAAACTAAAAGGTAAAGTATAATTTTATTCAAAGCTATACAAAAAAATTTATGAAGTTGGTGCCAAATGTCATATAAAAATCCCACACAGTTTTATTACCATAGTTTCCGGAGTCCGTCGTTACTAGCTGGTTGAGTACTGGAGGCGAGAGCTTTCGATATTGTAAGGCCATCATCACCAGGCCACCAGTACTCAAACCAGCTAGTGACGACGGACTCCTACGGAAGGTATATGGTAATATTACTTCTTACACTAGCGGAAACAACCCTTTAGATTGAATACCACACAGTTTTATACAGTTTTTCTAAGCCGGTTTTCTCCTTCTTTTTTTAACTTTTTTTTAAATCGTAAGGCGTTCCTATTTTTAAGGCCTCATTTATCGTATAATAGAGAGTTCCTAAAGACTAAAGTCGGGAAGATGTGTTCGGATTTATCTCAACTGCGCATGCGCGTCGCCCAAGTTCAAACTTATTTCCTTAAGTTCGACTTATTCGGCCTTATACATAAGGCGCGTTATCTCCCAGGGCACAAACTTTAGGAATCGTCTTTAACCTTACTCAGGGGTAACAGTGCACAGCTTTTTGCCGCGTTTTGTCGTTTTTTTTTAACGCGTCATGAGTTGTCGTTCCTCGCCATCTTTCAAAGCGTCTTTCAAAGTTACTCCAAGCGTCTTTCAAAGAATTTGCTAGATTGTTGCGATATCAACTTAGGATAAAAAAGTGAGTATACCTACCTATGCTATGTAATGGAATGGATTTCGCGTTGTGCTAAGTTAAGTGACGTTACTTTTTAATTCACTCCTACCCCCACCACTTCTGTCAAACCGGACTTATTGGTTAGCATCAAAAGGCTGCTCGCCTTAGATGTGGCCAAAAGATATGGCCGTTCCCTAATGAACTTATCTCTTAGGAACTCTCTAATATTTATTTATTTATGTGTATCCACTTTGTTCGGACTGATGACACAGTCTTAGGCTACGGTTACTATGGATGCGTGTTCTGACGAAAATATGTTCTGACGAGTTCTGACGAATTCGCTTGAACAAACAAACGCCTGCTTTCCAATGAAAGTGGTTACTATGGGAGGGGAAGCATCGTCAGAATACGCACGTCGGCGTCAGAACGATTTGAGCGGTCAAACTAGTTTGAAATTTTCGTCAGAATTCGTCCGAATCGGTCTACCCTTTGCAACCTTTACTGTTTTCAACAGTAACGCTTGACGTTCAAACTCATTGAAAATGCAAGCGCTATTTTTTGTTCAATTTTTCTGCGTTCAATTTCACTTGTTTGTATTTGAATTTTTTTATGTTTCAAATTTCCATTGGACTAAAGAACTAATAGTATATAGTCCTTGTCATTCAACTTATTCCTACTTAAAGTTACAGCCAGTTCAATTAAACTTTTCGAGTTTTTTGATAGTTCCAATTTTCATTGAAGTAAAAAGTTAAAAAGTATAGAATGTGGTTTAAATGTTACTTACCTTAAGGTTAAAGCGAGTCTGTGTTTTGGCGAAATACAGTCGCGAAAATTTGAGAACTTTTCGATATTTTTTTCTACTCCCTTCAGTATGTATTCGAATGTTTCTGGTGTCATCCTGAAATACTCGAAGAACTTTAATGGTTGGTCCCTTAATTATTCTTCAAATAACAAATTGAACTCTCCTTTCTCGTCTCTACAGTCAAATAGCTGGCTCACGTGCTCCGACTTTTCACTATTTAAAAGTAATAACTTTAACAACGGATTTTCAAGCCGATATAACTCATCAAGTTCGTCCATATTTGGCGAGTGGCAGAAACGTACTGACGATCAGAATATCAGGAAACGCATGCAGTGGAACCACCCTTGTTCTGACGAGGATTTCGTCAGAACTCGTCAGAAAACGCATGCATAGTAACCGTAGCCTTACCAACTTTGTTAAGGATGTTCAACACGTGAATACCAAAAATGACTTTGAGAGTTTTTGTGACTCCGTCATCAACGTATTCAGCTTGTACCTGGGACAAGCAAATTTAACCGAAGGCCCGCAGGGTTCGTTCGTTTAGCATTTCATTGACTTGTGACCCAATCGAAGGAAGGGTTTTTACGAGGTAGAAATAATCGTAAGTTAGTCCCGATAATCGAATAAATACAGTCTGTTATCTGGAGGAAGCAGTGGAACTTCGGTTATGACTCACGATGTTGCCACTCTCTAATGATCCTTCACTCTCATCATCTCTTCATAGGACCGGCTTTGTTGCATCAACACTCAGTTTAAGCAGGCGAGGCACCACAGTACTTACTCGCAATCATAATAGCAGTAAATTCAAACGATGACTGTAAGAGTCGGATTGAACTTAAAACGCTGAAATCAAATCTATACACAGATGCGCCGCACCGAAGCAGTGGTAGATAACAAAGGAGACTTATTTATTAAGTAACTAATTTGAAAATGAAAACTAATTTGAAAATTATATTAATGATGAAGTGATTGGGTTTCCCCAGTTTGTTAATGTAAATGTTGATGTAGTTTTGAAGTGAACCGATAAAAACTGTGGTTGATCGCCTGAAAATTTACTACCCACTCATTTCTCAGTCGTAGTTCCGGCTTTATTGGGGAATTTGAATGAGGAGTACCCATTCTATTTATATTTTGTAATGAAAGCAGGTTCCATTCTTCCAGGGAAAGCTGGTTAAAAAACGCTCCAAATTATTACACAACGGTTTATTATTAACCTGTATAGTTGCCCCTTCGCCGCCGACCACTGTTTTCTGTGGTCAATACCCCTCGAGCTCCCTCCAGGAAAGCCCTAAATGGAGTACTGAAGCCGGCCCGGGGATTGAAGTTTCATACAAATGCGCGGAATTCAATAATTCAATCACTAATTATTTGTAGTTATTCTTGAAGCATAAGGTAAATAATAAACGGTTGAGTAATAATTTACCTGTATCGATGCCCCTTCTGCGTAGACAGTATAATAAACCTTTGTGTAAAATTTACAGTTGTGTAATTTACTCAATAATACTTCAACGTTTGTTCAGATTAAAAAAGTACCTATCAACAAAATCCAAAAGGTCCTTCATTTTTCAAATGAAATAATAAATCACAACAACCAACTGGACTTCATACAGCCATCCGTGATTAGGTGATCTCTAGCGATGATATCTGTACCGGATTCATACCGTTTCACTCACAATGGTGTTGACAAAGCTTTACGGTGCAACGAACGGCTGGTCGTACAATGCTCCGGGTGGTCTCAAAAAATGCTTCAGTTCAAGATCATTACCTTCTATTGAAAGTTTTCGAGCTAAGGTGTTCTGAAAATGTCACCCCTTGGGGGAATTTTGTGGGGTCTGTATCAGCCCCCATCCACTGCAACCTAAAAGATCTATTGTGGTTAATTTCACCCCTTAGAGATGACTGACAGTAACGCCGAGCTTCAAGGACCAACTAGACCCCAAACGGGACCTACAAACCAAATTTCATTAATTTTGGTTCATGGTAACTAATAAAATAGCAAATTACGGCGTACGGCGTACGCATTGCAAAAATGCGTATTAGGACTATTGACAAATTGACATGACTGGCTGTTGGTCCAAGGAGGCAGGGCGAAGCCTCGGAGACAATGCTGCCAACAACAACCCAACATTAGAAATGGATAACCTTCAAGAACCTTTGCCGTAACCTTCCCCTCGGTTTGAATTTGAGGAATTGTCTTTTAAATGTATTTATACATTTGCGGTTATATCCGTCCATCTATTGCTGTTCTATACATAATTAAAAGTGATGCACTAGCGCTCTAAGTGGGATCTGAACCACTCGGCAATTTACGTGATACATCAGTTCTAGCGAGAACGCAGAAATTCAAATTTTACGGTCGTTTTCTGTCTATACTTTCTGATATAAACACCTCAATTGTGGTCAATAAGAGTTAATTTACAGAAGAACAGAAGTTGGCAAAAAAAGGAGAATTTTTAACACATGAAAATTGCTCATTCAGCTTATATAAAGGATTATGTAAAATACTCGGTCTCCAAAAAATAATCTTACAATCTCGTTAGCTCAGCTTCGTTCACGTTTCAATTTGCCGAGCCCCCCGACCCCGGTACCACACCACTGACAAGATGACTCACCTCGTAAGGACATCCGAAATGATCGTTTAGGATCGGGAACTCATCTGCTGAGAAGGCAAGGAGATAGAATGAGAAATGAACGAAATAAAACATAAAAGAACAAAATCTTGTTTGGAAGAATGAAATGTTGTCGGTCTCCCCCGCACACCGAAGGAATGCCAGACGGGGCTAAATGGGGTTTCAGGCCAACGAATATCGAGCTCCGTCGTCTCGCGTAGCCAGATTCTTAAATCATCTACCGTATAATTTGCGGCTTCTTTTGTAGAACTGAAAGTTACGGGATGTGTACCTACCTACAGCAGACAGATATACACGATCAGTCTTATAACTAAGGAAAGTTGGTCAAATCTGACTTTATAAAAGTCAAATCTGACCCACTCTTTTTTGAGAAAAATATCTTTATTATCGAAATAGTCCCTCCATCGTGAATCAACATCCCAAACAACGTCAGGTGAATTAATATTAATTTTAGCCCTTAATATCGATTTTTGACCCAAATATGATCCCTATTCTGAATGAAAACTAAATGAAATGGGATTTTTCTGTCTTTACTCACCCTTCCATACCACTTTCAGCGATTTTACATCAACTGTTCGCAATTTTAGCCGTTTTTACCGATTTCTCTCCCCCCCCCCCCCCAACACAAATTTGACCCCTTAGAGTTTTTGAAAATTGCTCATCTCCGCACTCATCCTTTAGTTTGGCAATACGAACGTTTTGGTGAATTTTTGAATTTTTATCATGCACCCAAGGACAGATGTCGTCTGGAGTGACACACATATATATATATACCTATATATATCTAAATTTGTGTTAAATCTAGGGATGAATTCCGAATGCTCTGAAACGGATTTGCCTATAAACGATTTTCAAAAATTCATGTTCTGAAATGTTTGATCCATTGAAATAGCATAATTTTTCTTTGAAATTCGCTAAAAACAGAGAATGTTTAAATTGCGAGTGAATTTCATTCAGCAAACTAAACAGTTTATTGATCGCAATTGAAAATATAATATACAAAATAGTTAATTCACACGCAACGTTAGGTCGCTACAACGAGCTGGATATCTCCCCTATTTCTCAGACCGTAAGAATGTTGAGAGATCACTGCTCGAGCCAAATCCATTTTGGCAATAACACTGAGGATATCACCATTTTGATCGTTGAGGATTACCACCTCCATTCACTATCAAGTTATAGCAAGCTCAGGCTGTACGAGCGTACAATGGGTTCTCAGGTAGGTACAAGTACAGTAGCGACTTTGACATACGAGTAATCTGCACAGAAATAACAAACCTTTTTGTAAGAATCTGAATCGTTCTGCGATCCCTACGCACCTCCAAGTTGACGTATTGCCCGAATACCTTACAGTCTTTAAAAAAAGGAACCAGTCGAGATTTCACGGCAGATAAAAACCAAATACAAAAGGGAGCCCTGATCGAGACATTTATCATTCCATTGTTCTCTAAACGGTATTTCTGACTGTACCTTCCTTTGCCACTGCCGTTCTGGAGGTTCTGCGTTCCTATACGTATTTGAGAATTTCTCGGGTTCTTGTAAGAAAATTCAACAAAATGCTATAGTTGGGAATATGTTAAGTTTGAAGAACTAGCTTCGAACTAAGAGCTAACTTTGAAGAAAAGTCAAATTTGAGTTTTTGGGGTCGGTAATGATAAAACTCACCAATAATTGATATAATTATAAAATGTAGTGTTGACCAAAGAGACAGGTACTCAAAGAGGACGGCAATTTTATTTTTATAGTCAAAAATATTTCTATTCTCAAAAAAGTGGGCCGAATTCGAAGTGTCTGTATATCCAAAATAGCTAGAAATCGTCAACACTTGTTAAAATCGACCAACAATACTGTTGATCAAAACTGCAATACGATGGTGACTCGAGACAAAAAGGCTACCTATTAAAATATTTTTTGTTATAAAGTGGGTAGAATTTGTTTCGTTCCGAATTCGTAAAAAATAGCAACCTACCTACAACAACATCCCCACAAACGACTTCAGATTTACCACGAATGGTATAGGTTTGTGAATCGAGACTGAACAGAGGATTTGAAAAAATATAATATCAATCAATCACTGAATTATTTATTTTAAACACTGCCCAAAATTGGAACAAGAACAATGAACTTAGTCTTGTGGATCCATAGTGTTGTGACCAAAACCGTTTATTATTTAGATTGTTTGTTGAAAATGTATCGTAAATAAAGAATGCATTCATTCATTAACTATAGTTAACAAAAATGAATCGAAAATTTTAGATTAAAAACAATGTTATGGGGGCAAAATAAGTGTTCAAATTTGTAGTCAAAAACCATAGGTATGAAAAATGTTCCATTGAATAAAAAAAAAACGCTGCAAATCCCTGCACAACGGTTTATTATTTTGTATAGAATACCCTTCTGTTACAGATCACAGCTCTATGTATAGATAACCCGTCTATATAATATGATATGTACTATTCTACACATATTATGTAGATCGCAGACCCTCCGTAGGTTAGTACCTAACCCCGTACTCGTTACTAGGTACCTACCTAAATCACGAGTTAAATGTTGCTAAAATAATTCTGCCGATGACAAACAGTACCTAACAAAAAGAAACACACATAATGAAGTTCTGAAAAGAAATTGTTGATGAGGAGTGAAAAAAGTTGCAAAAGTACCTACCAACAAACTCCAGCCCCTTCTACATAGATGGTATAATGAACCGTTGTGTAATAATTTACCGTTGAGTAATGATTTACCGTAGTAATAATTTACCCATCAATAATACTTCAACGTTTGTTCAAGTTTCACTACCTACCAACAAACTCCAATAGAGCCATCATTTTTCAAATTAAATAATATCACAGAACAACCAACTCGACTTCATACTCCGCCAATATAATCAGGTGATCCCTACCAATGATTGGCCGTATTCACAAATTGCTATTGTGGGCGCGTCTCTGGTTACGAGATTTGGTTTGAATTGTATACAATTTCATTCACACTGGAGTCGAAAATGCCTGTCGGTGCAAACTTCGGGGCCTTACTGTGAACGAACGGCTGGACGTACGATGCTCCGGATGGTCTTAAAAAACTCGCAAGTTCAAGAACTATTTAAAACCGTAAAAATATTTACGTAAAAAAATGGTATAGGCGTTTTGGAAATTTCAACCCCTATTTTGAACCCCTTAGAGATGACTCACAGTAACGTCGAGCTTCGAGGACCAACTAGACGCCGAACGGAACCTATAACCCGAATTTCATCAATTTTTTTTCATGGTAACTAAGAAAAGTGGCCCGTACGGCGTACGGCGTACGGCGGACAGACAGAAATATTTTTATTGCAGTTTTGGATTCTACATACCTTGAAACGTAAACCATCAAATTTTGAGGGGGGGTAAGAAATTTTTTTTTCATGCTCGATTCCAATGGTTCATTATTGAAAATAATAAACCAATAGGTGTTACTATGAAATCATATGGCCATATACTTATATGGTCATGCTGCATTACTGAAACTTTCAGCAGGTGAGACTGAGTGGGAAGGGAGGGTGTCAGGGTATTGACGTAGGTAGGTACCTACTCTTCAAAGATCTCAGGTTCATTCTTAGATAAAAGTGCGGAATGCATTTCGATTATATTTATAATGATACGATAATCGCGAGTGGGAAATTTGTGGGGCCTATTTAACAAATGAATGACACCCTCGCTGAATTCGACACAACCACAGCGATCCAGCCAGCTCGGCAACGTTCCCACCTAAAAAGCATGACGCTCCATGCATTTGTTCAGCTCATCTACTAAGGTCTTTCCCATCTAGTTTGACTCTTCCCGGAACGACAGCTACAGGTTCAGGCATGATGGCGATCCAGGAAATCATCTCGATGACTCCCCTCGAGCCGTTCCCGGTAACAGTGACAGTCATCGCAGACACGGTTTTCGGTAGAGGGGAGTTTGAAGCGTTGGAGTTGGAACCATCAACAGCAATCTACACCAATCTACTGAGTCCTTCGCGGCCGTTCACGAGGGGGTTTTTATCAAGTCGATGAAGGGAGAAGGCGGGGACATGCAAGGAAAATTCAGTTGATCCGCACACCGACTTACCAAGACTCGGGTCGATTTACATGAATTAACGAGTATCATTACAGTCAGGACCGAGTCATATCAAATCCCTGGACTGTGGACACCAAGAAGCTACCTACATAAATGACGGCTACTTATTTATTGTTTCTTTCATCTGCAATAATTGAAATGGCTATTTTGATCGTTTCCACCAATTTTGTCCCCCCAAAACCCGAATTAGGCTCCTATTTTCGAAAATTATCTTTGATCATTGATAGTGCCATTTAACTGTCTTGCTTCATCTGTTAATACTACTTAGTGTTATTACACAAATTTATAGATTTGATTTCAGACATTCTCAGGTTTTTACTCATAAAAAATGAATTTTGAGAACTGAAACTTCGTTAGAACCTCAATCCTTTTCACTCTGGTCAAAATCAACTTCATATTTGGTCTCCTTGTCCTAGCAAAAATGTTACAGGGTACCTCACAAGCAAGTTTACAAAGAATTTAAAAATACCTCATTTTGCACAAATGTTTCACCCATAACACCCCTCGGTGTATTCCGATCGGGCTGCCGAGCTTCGGAGCACAACTTGGCCCAAACGGAGCCTGTGTGCTAAAGAACGACGATTTTAGACCAAAATTTAACGTAAATTTAAGGCGCATGTGCCACTGGTGTCTACTGCTGTTTATATTCGTGAGCCTGCATACGTAATCCTATATTACGTACGCTTGACAACAACAATGATCCTATAGTAGGCATTCATATAATACTCGTATACAGGTAAGAAAAAATGTTCAAAATTGGTTGAAATTTGAACTAGTACTTACACCTTAAGAACAAGTTCTGAATTTAACTTTCGTTCACGAATGAGCAAACAAATGTTTCTTCAAAAAAAAAAGTTCATGAATGTGGTGAGCTGAATTTTGGAGATCAAGTGTGTAAGTATCACACATGGATTACATTACGATCCGAATATAGCACTTTCACCAGCGTCTGCCGACGGGTTCGAAAAAATTGATGTTTGGTCAATTTGAGCCTATTAGATCAGTTCGTTTTACGAAAGTGTGTTGATTCCGTATTCTGTGCTACATTCACTAATGCACCTTTTAACAGAAAGAATCTTGGTCATTTTCATGTCATGTCGTTTGTGTTTGGTCGTTTCCCCGCATGGGTGGATCACAGAATAATTGCAGCAATTGTTATGCTGATGATTTCACATCGTCAGGTACATGAATAAATTGGCTGTAACCACTTCTTTTATCGAGAAACTGATTTCGGTATTGTACCTCGCCTCACAATGGTTCAAACCGTCCAAATTACGCCGTTTCCTTTCCGTAAGTCTGGCCCTTGCGACCCGAGTAAGGGGACCAGGTCTTCTCTATAACAACAAACAAAATTGCAGTGTAAATAATTACTGAGCTTCCCTGTAGTAAGTGGACACCTGTAACAACTAGCCAACTGTCAAACACGTATCACTTTGAACACGCAACCTCTTCACGCCGAGTGACTTTTTTCTTCGATTTGTGAGTTTTTATTACGAATCTCCCAAGGAAGTCCTGTGTATGATTTCAACTCTGTATAGTATTTTTTTCAAGTTAAGGCTCATTTCGTTGCGGAGAAACCGTCGAAAGGGCGTTCTTTCTTGTATAATGGTAGGAGAAAATACTCGTAATAAGGGTATGAATGACCCGGGTTTCTATCCGAATGATTATTATCCGTTCATTTCTTAGGAACTGGTTTACGTGTGGATTGTGCCGTTATAATCATGGAAAAGGGGCGTTTTCACGCTGAGTATGGTTCTCTGAGGGATGGGACAAAGTTCGAGTATCACATGACCAACTCTGTAAATTACCTTAATAAGAAGTGTGTTTCCGTTGTGAATTGTAGGTGTGTACTCTCATACCAGTGATTTTCGAATAATAACGTCAACACCGGCCATTGTGGGCTGTGGGAACTGCAAAATCAATTATTTTGGAGCTTGAATTGAAGTAAGATTTGTTGCACTGAAAACAAGTTAAGTACTCCCTCTCCCTCTCTTTTACTTCCATGTTCCTATTACAAAAGAATGGAAGTATGGTGATACCGTCAAAAACAGGTGTTCGATGGAACCATGGTTCTTGTTCAGAAGTGCTCAAAACGAGTTTCTAGAACGTTTTCCGCTTGACATCGCTCCGTGTGTGCGTACGTATGTTGGAATTTCAAACGGTCATAACTTCCTCAAAATTTGGTCTTTTTTTTTGGATTTTGTTCAGCTCGTTCAACTCTTCAATTTGACACGAGATCGAGCTTTCTAAGTGGAAAAATAAGGGAGTTATGACGGACTAATTTTTAGATTTTCTACGATAACTGCCATGAAAATGGGCCAAAATTGGTGCGGTGGTACCAAAATGTCCGTTATTTTTTAACCCGATCGCCTTCGATTTGGCTAACTGACAGCAAAAAACATGTCAATTGATCCAACAATTCCTATGTCTACTAGCTAAATGACGTAGGTGTGGTATCAGAAAGTGGTTGAAAGCGAGATTTCAAAGCAAGTTACGGATTTTGACCGAAATGAGCGGCCCCTGCCGCCAAACTTCGGTCCATACTATTATGAAGAATGAAGAACATGGAAGTATTGTGTGGCAATCTCCAAACCGGAACAGGAAGTATTGGTGGGAGCTTCCTGCTTTTTTGAAGATTCTGTTGTGATATCCATTTTGTAACCAGAGTAAGCTTGAGGGCATTTTTAAATCTCGAATTGGCGATCGATTTAGTTCTAATTAACGAAGTTAGTTGAGGGACCACTGGGAAGATTGCTGAGCCACCAGATTCATCTTTGAGGTAGGTAGGTAATTCGGATGATGAGTCGGCAGTGACCATTCTGTGAGCCCTTTTCTGCAGAATCAGCTGTGAGGGGCCGTTTCGGGCTGAGTAAGCTTGAGGAAGATATCGAAGTCTAAGAATTTCCCAAAGAAATCTGTACTGAGCCCACGATGTGCCGTCTACCTGCACTCTTCAAGGGTTGAGTCGTTTCGAACATAACAAGGAGACAGGAAGATCTAATGAAGCAAGGAGATGAGCCTCTCGAAAATAATGGTCCGAACTCACGCGATAAACGGTCTCTTTGTGATAGTCATTGGGCACGAAGTATCCCCGTGTCACCTCTCATATCAACATGACGCTTCTCTATATAACACTAATGTGTCGATATAGTACAATAAGCCCGACGCATAATATTATCCAGAACAAGATGTAGGTAGGTACATACAGTTATTATTCATTGCGATGAACCGTCGGCGTCATTGTAATTAATTCCTGAAATCATAAGACCCACCAATCGAATCTGTGTCAACGGCAATCCGATAAACACGCCGATCAAATAACGAATACATAAAGAAGGAATGACTCTTCCCATCTTTTCTAGAGCCTACAGCTCTGGAATCCTGGTTCAAACGAGTTTGATACGCTAATGGGATTATAATGGGTTGGTTCCTTCAATTCAAGTTCTTTTTCCAGAAGATTTTGAATCGTTTCGGATGTCGCTATCAACCCAATTTGGGAGACGTGCGATAAATCAGGTTTGGGTTTTGGTGAGAGTGTGAATATCAACAAGGTCGGTCGCTGCATGAAGAACGAATTGCGGCAAAACACGTTAACCTATCTCCATTTGTTGCCCAGAAGAGGATGTTACAAATACCTATCGGTTTTCTTGATAATGAGGTTTATAGTAATAACGTCCTGGTTTTGACCACTTCTACGGTAGACTATGGTGGGGGTTCTTGAGGGTTGTTACGAAAATAAAATTCCTTCTTATGCCGACGTTTCGCTTTATTTGTAAAGCATCTTCAGGGCTTACAAGCACAATATAGTAGCTAATGTCCAATTGAAAATGCAGATGCACACCATTATGGTGAATCAACAGCAATATAAAGAATGAACTGATGAAGGCAACTGGAACTACTGTGTGAATGGCAATTAGTGATCGCTTATTGCTTGCCATTCGCCCAGTTATCCAGTTACCTACATCAGTTCACTCTATATATTGCTACCGACTCACCATTCTAGTAATAGTGTAATCGAATCAAATCCGATTATATTTGAAATTCAGTGGTTGCAGGGATGGCGAGGGTTAGCTGCAGGCAGCCGCCATGACTTCACTTCCCTCGCGCACTCCTCCCGCGACACCCACACCCGTAGTCAGTCGGTTTGCAAGCCGCCATCTTGAACCCCTGATGGACCCCGGTACTAGTGACCCCAGTAAAGGGATAGCGTAGCTAGCTGTGACCAGGACTTTCGATTTTGCTCTAGGATCGGACGTGATCTGATTTCAACGAGTTAGAGACGGATGAGGTGAGCGCGAGTCAAGCATTTACGAGACCAGAGGCGAACCCCCCCCCCCCTCCCACCATAAGGTACCCCGCCAGAAGGTAAGGGGTTGAACCCAAGCCGTGCGAGTATTCCTGTTGCAGACAACAGTACTTCGCCTAGGTTGGACGGCCTGCAGCAGAGGACTGAAGACGAGCTGGAAGAGACCAGAGCTGAGCTGAAGGAGGAAGCTGCCAAAAC
Source organism: Leptopterna dolabrata (assembly GCA_954871275.1). Taxonomy (NCBI): domain Eukaryota; kingdom Metazoa; phylum Arthropoda; class Insecta; order Hemiptera; family Miridae; genus Leptopterna; species Leptopterna dolabrata. The sequence continues at coordinate 15,752,649 of OX940987.1, read as the reverse complement.
TCCAAGCCGCCACATCTTCCAGGACAGGTAGGACCTTTCATTCAGTTTTCCCATTCTTGGGATGTTTGGCATGTAACACTGCCCTTCAGGCATTTATAGCTATTTTGTCGAAGGTAGTAGGGGACTTGTTTCCGTTCTGTTGCAGAACCTCCTAAAGTGCCTAGGCATCACCTTAACTGAGCCTTGGTCCCACTAGGCCCCAAATTTGCATGTTGGCCACATACCTGAACCCATCTTGAACCCGAACTATGACTGGTGCAACCATTTACAGACGACATTTCCCAAAAATCACCCATTTTCTTGTGCATCAAGCCTATTCATATACTTCCCCTGTTGCACGTTTGTACTTTAGATTCACGACAAACCGTGGTAAATTCATTTACATTTCTAAACCCTTTGTGTAGTCATTTTGCCAAACCTCGAGATCCCCGTTTACTTTGTCAACTGCAGTAGTTCCTTAATATACTTATATACTCCAGCAAAGTTTGTTCCATTTGAAATCCTTCTCCAGGTATTGAATAAAACACAATTTGTCAGCCAGCAGTCATTAGTATTTTGTTAGGTTTCAGCGTTCGGTTCACCAGCAGAAATTGACCTAAACCTGCTTCAGGAGGGTGCAGACCTGACGCCAGGCACAAAGTCCTATCTATGAAAATACTGGTATAAGTGTACATGTTGGTTTCCACACAAATAGTTTATTGCCCGCTAGCTTTGCCATCCACACCAGGTCAAACTAGGAATACAACACGATTACCATGTAATGCATCTTCATTTCCAATTGGACAACTACTAATACATAACAGCTAGTAGAATGTACTTCCAAGCCCTGAACATGTTTTAAAAATAAAGCGAAAATGGCGTAAGAATGAGTTTTATTTTCCGAACAACCCTCAAGACCCCATCATTATTTGACGTTGATAGTGCCTGAAAATGACAATAACAAAGGCAATCGCAAGAATAACGGAGTTGGAAGCTTCAAACACGTCTGAAGCAAAACACACGCCTCAAGAAATATAAAAATCCCACTTAGTTCGTAACCTACAAAGGGATTGTTGTTGATGAAAGCCGTTTAGGGATAAGCAACGGTTCTTGGACGAGACATAGCATTTTATTTTTGAACCAAACGTCTTCTCGCAACAGAACAGTCATTTTTGTAACGACACGTAATCCTCTCAGAACAAATCCTGTTCCAAATCTGGTAGTTGGTTTGCAGACGCAGACCATGCTCCTCAGGAATCAGATCGAAAAAGCATTTCTAGTTTTGTCATTATGCAGAAAAGGAATGTGATTTTATGGAGTTCTAAAAATCATGCTACTGCCTCACCATCTACCGCCAAAGCGGAATAAAACAATTTACCAACTTGTATTTTACGGAACGTCTATTTGTTGGTCGGCTACTTGAGTAAATTGGTTTTAGAATTTTTCCGATTCCGGGGTACGAGTATAATCAGTCAGCTATAAAGATGGCTTCAAACTTCAGGGATGAAACGTAGCGAACCTGTTGACGTTCGCAACATTTTGTAAAGGATGCAGTCAGAGAAGCTTGTGCATCTATCAACTGGGAACACGTGGCTGATTTGTTTACCGAAGGATTAAGTCGTATGAAATTCGAACACTTTACCTATACAAAAACTGAATGTGTTTGAGGATGATTAAAAATGAAGTTGGTGTTTATTTCATGATGTCAGTAGTGTGTTGGATCATTTTTGTATACATTTAAATATTTTTATTTTTTTAAATTTGTAGACCTTTTTAAGAATGATGTTGAGTTTTTTGTTTCGGGCCTTTGGGCTAGTTTTTTTTTAATTTAAGAAGTTTTTGCCTCGTTTCCTAAGTTGTAGCAGTGACGTCATCGCTGTTCTGATGGATGCCTGTCATTCTCCCCTCTTCTTGTAGCTGTTTAGCGGCATGTGGCAATATAGCCCTCTATGTTCCTTGTTGTTTTACGGCAATTATACCTTTCATCCATCGCATTTAAAGTGTTTTTATTGCGCATCTCAATAACTGGTTCAGTTTTGGTTTATTAATTTTAATAATCGAGCATCACTGAACTCTGGAGTCGAGCAAAATTGGTGGGGGGGGGGGGGGGGGGGCTCAAAATTTGATGGTTTCCGTTTCACGGTTCTGTCAGTCCGCCGTACGCCGTACCTACTTCTTTTTTTTCTTAGTTACGTACCATGAAACAAAATTAATGAAATACGGTGTGTAGGTCCCGTTTTAGGTCTAGTTGGTCCCCGAGGCTCGGCGCTACTGTCAGTCATCTCTAGAGGGGTTTCATAAAAATTTCCAGGGCGCCGTTATCGCGCTTGTTTTACGTTTTTAAATAAACCTGGAACTTGCGAATTTTTTGTGTCCACACGGAGCATTGTACATCCAGCCGTTCGTTCACAGTAAGGTCCTGAATTTGCACCGAAAAGCTTAATCAACATGATCGTGAATGAAACGGTATATATCAAGCACAGATTATTATCACTGGTAAGGAACAGCTGATTATAATCAAGCATAGCTGCATGAAATTGAGTTGGTTGTTCCGTGATATTTTGTTGATTGACTTTTCTAACTTAAATAAGATGGTTCACGAGTAAAAACAAATAAATAATAATGACAGAATTCTTGAATCGACCGCATATGTATGAATCAATAATTCCCCGGCCGGCGGTAATACTCGACTGAGGGCATTCCTGGTTAGGTACTGACCACAGAAAGCTGTGGCCTACGCAGAAGGGTCACCTGTACAGGTAAATAATAAACCGTTGTGTAATTTGCAGCGTTTGTGTCTGACGGTTTCTCAGTCTGTTTGTTTGTCTGTAGATCTGTCGGTCTGCTTGTCCATATATCCGTCCTAGACGCGTACAATTTTGCGAAACAATGTCCGAGATGAGCTGAAATTCGAAGGGCACGTGTCGGTTGGACCCAAGACGATCCCTCATGAATTTTATTAAAATGAGACGCATGCATCAACTTGAAATTTTGCACAGCCCATATATCTGTTAGATACAGGAACTTTAACAAATAACACATTTTTATCCCAACTTCACCATTCAAATTTACAATTCATTTCAACTATCTTAGACACTGTGATATTTATTTAGATGATTTACAGTTTCAAGGAGAGTAACATGAGCGACAACATGGGATCTGAGACTTCCGAAAATCATGCGCGTTCCTCATTCTTGTGACAAGATAGTGTAAACAGAGACATACCCAGAAAGATACGTTGTTCGGTTAATTTCACCACATCGCTCTCCGTTCATGGAGGTAAATTATGAAACAGAAAATGCAAATTTACAAAGATAGTGAGCAAGGTCAGGCCTCGGGCGGATTCCGATTGAAGAGTAATTAAATGTGCAAATCAGTTGCGCCCAAGTCACGGCTGCTTTAGCAATTCATGTTTAAAAGCGATTCATATGAAGTGGACGAGAGCTCGTTTTAGCTGTGCGGTAGGATAATATGTGATCGATTGTACAGGACCTCCGCCATTACATATACGCATAACTTGAAGATGTCACAAGAATTTGAGTATTTTTTATGCGTATAAATTATACAGTGACCAGTGAGTTCCGTCTGTGCCTCCCCTGTTTCACTGTTGTCAGTACTTCTCATTTCTGCCCGAATGTATTAATTAAATGAGCTTTTGGAATCCTCATGACTTCGTCTTTCACCCGCTTTTGTCGAGCAGTTCACATCTGTAATGGATGAGGGGTTTAACTACGCCGCCCATACAGCGTAGTTTCCCCCTCTCCATCCTCTAGAAAAAGTAGGGAGGCAGTGTGACAGCTGCCCCCGGAGACAATGGTTAGATTATAACGCGTTGCCTCCAGGAGTTGATGATTCGTTTCCGCGAATCAACCACCCTTTCAGCCGCGTGTCAAAAAGATCGGGAAGAGCCCGCATCCAAGATGGACGGGATTCCCATATACCGTCACACTCCTCCCCTTAAAAACATACTTCTTTGAAGAAGAAGTATGTGAAGTTAGACACGGGGCTGAAAGTAGTATGGAGTTCTAAATTCAGGAAGATTCATCTGAATTACTCCAAAGCTGACAGCTTCCATCGTAATGGTACTACTGAGAATTGTTACTGGTGGAGAACTCCTTATCAATATCACTTGGCGCACTTGGACAAAAAGGAAAAAAAAAGTAGTTGTCAGAGGTTCTGGTTCAGGAAAGTTCATCTGAACAACCTCTAGGTGACTAACCCCCAACATAAGATGGAACAACTGGAATATAAATGAAAGTAGTTCTTTGTCAGAGGTTCTGGTTCAGGAAAGTTCATCTGAACAACCTCTGGGTGATTAACCCCCATCATAAGATGGAACAACTGGGAAAACAAGGGGAAAAATTACAAAAAATAGGCGTTGAACGCCAGGCATAACAGCCTTAAGAATAATATCATGAGGTTTGATATTATTAATAGTAGTAATCATGAGGTTGATTGTAATAATAATAATCATGAGGTTGATTTGATAAAAATAGAAAATCCAATGGCCGAAGTGTATATTGATAAACAAAGGGGTATTAAAAAGAGGATTCCTTCTGGAAAACCTCAGAGCTATTCCTTCTGGAAAAGCTCTCAAAAAGTGGAGGGGGTACAGAAGATAAAATCCAGCACATACCCACCAACCACGCTCTGCTACCATGTAATGGATGAGGGGTTTAACTACGCCGCCCATACAGCGTAGTTTCCCCCTCTCCATCCTCTAGAAAGGTAGGGAGGCAGTGTGACAGCTGCCCCCGGAGACAAATGGTTAGATTATAACGCGTTGCCTCCAGGAGTTGATGATTCGTTTCCGCGAATCAACCACCCTTTCAGCCGCGTGTCAAAAAGATCGGGAAGAGCCCGCATCCAAGATGGACGGGATTCCCATATACCGTCACACATCCCACCTCCCACAAAAAATAAATAACATAAAAATAAATAAATAAAAACGCTACCAACTCAAATTGAACCTAGTAAACGTAAAATGCTTGATAGAATGTTTGTGCAACTCGCTGATCCTGTAAATATGAGCCAACCGAAAATTTTCTTTTTTATATAATTTATACAGATTGGGAGGAACTGGCCATCTCAAATCATCTGGGATCTCGACGTGCTGCCATTTAATAGTAGTTTCAATACAACTGATAACCGATGCAACCAAATTAGTAGTCAGCTCTCACATACAATTAAAAAATAATAAAATGGTTGTTTCTCTCTTTTCTACAATAAGTTCCGGTCATGCAGGATGGCTATAAGAGCGAATTTTCAAAGAAACATTCGTGCTATTGTGTAAAAAGATGATACAGCGAGAAATCGGTATAAATATGGAAAACATGTAGGTATGGTAGGTTGTTTAGTCGACAAACAGTAACAGGTATTGTGTTCCAAACGGTATTGTGTTCATCTAATAGTAGACGCGTGGGTATTCTAACTTTATCGGCATTTTTATGACTAATACTTCGAATTGATATAATTATAATATTACTTAGATAGTACGCATGGTAGCGGAACAGCAGTCGTCATCGACAAATACCTTACCTCTGTTTCATCATTAATTTACCCTATAAATGATAGATCGTTCTACGATTAAACTGTTCATAAACGGTAGGTATCAGATAGGTAGGCTTTGTTGTATACGTTCAGCCTTTCTCGTCAATCTAACAATGGAGGAAGGATTAGCAAATGAAACAGTCCCTGGCTTTCAGTATCATTCATTCCATAACAATTTCCGTGAAATGATGTGATTTTATCAATTTTACCGATTTTTGACTCTTATAACGTCATATTTGACCCGGTCTTTTTTGAGAAAAAGAAATAGGACCACCATCAAAATCGCTCATTGTCGAATTCAACTTTTTGTTTGGCAATACGAACATTTTAGCGAAAGTTAGAATTTTGTATTATGTACCTAAAGTCAGTTATCGTCTGGGGTGGTAATAAATCAAAACAGTAATAAATCAATACATATATACAAAATTATCCACACACACACACACACACACACATATACATTTTTTGAAACCTAGGGATGAATTCAGGATGCTCTCAAGCGGATTTGCCGAATAAAAAATGTCAAAATTCGGGTTCTGAAAATGTTGAGACCACAGCAGAATAGCTTCATTTCGTTTGAAAATTCGCTAAAATGGATTTTTGAAAAATGTATTGTAAGTTCAATTTGGATGTAAAATTTCTTATTTTGAGTTGTAAACTGCTGGTCGAGAACGCAGACTCGCTCGGCGACGGGGGGGGGTCGAGCGAAATGAAACATGCGGGGGGGGGGGGGGTAGCGAAGTGAAGGAGGCAGGGAAGCGGTAGCGCCTGAGGGTGGAAGAGGGGATAATGGGGGGGGGGGGGACCTCATCTCGCAACTTTTCCAATAATTCGGACTTTTCCAAACCACATTAGGAATTTTTCATTTTCAGTTTAAGAATTTTTCCGTCCCAAATTAGAAAACTTGAAACCGAAAAATTCTAAATTGAAAACAGAAAATTCATTATGTGGTTTGAAAAAGCCTGAATTTGGTTTGGAAAAGTCTACATCTGGCTTGGAAAAATCCTAATTTGGAATGGAAAACTCCTAATTTGATTTGGAAAACTTATACGTCTGAAACTACAACGGTTCAATACAATTAATAATCGTTGCAACCAAATTAGTAGATAACTGTCATATACAATATTTTAAAAAAAATAGTTATTTCTCTTTCAATGTACAAAATGGATTTTCGTGAAAAATGTAAGTTAAGTTTTAAGTAAAATATCTTATATTTAGTTGAAAACTGCATGTGCTGTCTGTTCAGCTGGGCAGGTACCCCCGAATTTGGGGGCGGCAGACAACGCCGCACCGCTTAAAGGTTGTGAGGGCGTCGAGCGAAATTAAATTCGCGGACGGCGTGGAGGGGAAGGGGGGTTAGCGAAGTGAAGGAGGCAGCGAAGAGGAGTGCCTGAGGGTGGAAGAGGTGAAAATTGGGGGGGGGGGGGACGTCATCACGCAACTTTTCCAATAATCTAGAATTGGCCAAACCCCATCAAGAATTTTCCATTTTTCAATTTAGGATTTCTCCGTTTCATATTAGGAAATTTGGCTTGGAAAAGCCTAAATTTGGTTTGGAAAATGCGTAGTTTGGTTTGAAAAAGTCTATATTTGGGCTGGAAAAATCCTATTTTGACTTGGAAAGCCTATACCTATGTCTGAAAATAAGTAGATAGAAAAAAATAGCATAGGTAGTTGTTTTGCTCTTGATGTGCAAAATGGATTTTTGAGAAACTTTTACATTTTGATGTAAAATTGCTTATTATGAGTTGAAAACTGCATTCGCTGTCTGTTCGGTCCAGTACCCGATTTGGGGGCGGCAGATAACGCGGTAGCGCTCCGTGGCGATTGGCAGGGGGGCGGGGGGGGGGGAGTCGTGAGGGCGTCGAGCGAAATGAAATTCGCGGACGGTGTGGAGGGGGAGGGGGGGGGGTTTAGCGAAGTGAATGAGGCGGCGAAGAGGTAGCGCCTGAGGGTGGAAGAGGGAAGAAATGGGGGGGGGGGGGGGCATCTCGCAACTTTTCAAGTCGGCAAGTCTCAAGTCCGAAGAACAGAGAGAAAAAAAAGGAGGAGAAAATCCCCCTCGAACGGGGAAGAGAAAAGGGGGCGTTGAGTCAGCGGGGGCGGGTGGGGAGGCGGCGGGGAGGGGGAGGCTGCGCCCGCTACGCCCTCCAGTGCCTCAGTCCGGCTCAGGCTAACACCTCAACAACGTCACACCATGGTCACATCATGTCAAAAGGTAAATAACAAATAATTATTTACATTTTTTTTAAACATTTAAAATGAATTATTTGACTTGAGTACCAAACTGACTGCAATTTTTCTCTAATCACGTATTCAACCCGCAAGCAGTCGACCTTCGGCAATGTTTAGCGAGCGGGTCGCTGATAGATAAGATAACACGAAAAGGTAAATAAATAAAAGCGGAATTGCACAATTCGCTCGTCTACCTTAGGAAGAGCTGATTACGCATTTTTTGCCATTTCCCGATAATCGACAAACGTCCTGCAAGGTGGGTATGGCGAATCGTACGCAGCTGTGGATTTCGTTGTTTCCAACCAAATACGCTGCAAATTATTACTCAAAGGTTTATTATTTAACTGTATAGATGCCCCTTCTGCGTAGATCACGGTTTTCTGTGGTCAGTACCCTCGAGCTCCCCCCAGGAAAGCCCTAAATGGAGTACTGGAGCCGGCCCCGGAATTAAAGTTTCATACAAATGCGCGGGATTCAATCATTCAATCATTAATTATTTGTAGTTACCCATGAAGTATAAGGCAAATAGTAAACCGTTGTGTAATAATTTACCAATGTGTAATAATTTACACAATAATACTACAGAGTTTGTTCAAGTTACAAAAGTACCTATCAACAAAATCAAAAAGGTCCATCATTTTTCAAATGAATTAATATCACAGAACAACTATACAGCCATCCGTGATTATAATCAGGTGATCTCCCTAGCGATGATATCTGGGTCGGATTTACACCGTTTCATTCACGAAAGTGTTGACGAAGCTTTTCGGTGCAAACGGCTGGTCGTCAATGCTCCGGGTGGTCTCAAAAAATTCTTCAGTTCAAAATAAATTTAAAAACGTTAAAAAACCATACCCTTCTATTGAAAGTTTTCGAGCTACGGCGTTCTGAAAATCAACCCCTATTTTTCACCCCTTAGAGATGAATGACAGCAACGCCGAGCTTCGAGGACCAACTAGACCCCAAATGGGACCTACAAACCAAATTTCATTCATTTTGGTTCATGGTAACTAAGGAAAGTGCTAAGTACGGCGTAGACAGAAATTTTTGGTTTATTATTGTCAATACTGAACCTTTGGAATCGAGCATGAAAATACACTGCCAAGGTGATGGCACAGGAGCTTCCTCGTCACAGTCAGATTGACCCATTATAAAATAGAACAGACTCGGAAGCAAAATAACATAACATTACATAACATTACATTACATTACATAACGTGAAATATACATATTACATAACATTACATGAAATATACATATTACATAACATTACGTCCATAATACATTACGTACATTATACATAATTGCGAAAGTTATGCGTGTTTGAAAAATTTCACGTTAGCGCATGCGCAGGGCGAACCGCTGGCTCTATCATGTTGAAATTTATATGGGACCTCAATGGGCCCTACCCGCTTAATCCCTGAGAATTACATTGAAATTGGGTGAAATCTTTGGTTACTACGGCTGTAACAAGGAAATTGAATCTATTTCACGCCAGCGCATGCGCAGAGCGCACCGAGGGTCCAATCATGCTGAAATTCATACTGAAACTCACTAGGCCTTGTCCAAACAACCCTTGAAAATTTGAGCGAAATTGAATCAAAATTGTGAAAGTTATGCGTGTTTGTTGAATTTAACGTTAGCGCATGCGCAGGGCGTACCGCTGGATCAATCATGTTGAAATTTGTATGGGACCTCAAGGGGCCTTATCCGCACCATTCCTCAAAATTTGAGCTGAATCAATTCAAAATCGTGGAAGTTATGGCTGTAACAAGGAAATGCGGACAGACAGACTCACAGACCGACAGACACGGAACCAAATTTGTTCAGTAGGCTTTGAAACGCAAAATGCAAGTGGAAATTTTGATTTCTGAAGACAAAAATTATATGGCTCACGAAAGTGAACACAAGGCTTCCGCTGCTTCGCAGACTCGGAAGCAAAAAGAAAGTTTAACCCCCCCCAATTTGATGGTTTCCGTTTCAAGGTATGTAGAATCCGAAAATGCAATAAAAAAATATCTGCCTGTCCGCCGCACGCCGTACTTAGCATATCGAATATTTTGGAACGATCACATTTTTTTTTTAAATTCGCTAAAAACAGCTAATGTGTGGTAGGTAGTCGTTGCATTCGTTTTACCGGGGATACGTGAGGCTTCTGGTCAGCGGCCCCACTAGCTGAAGAAACCAGTGGGCAACGGTGGGCATCCACGTAGGTGTTGTCAATCTGTTGAAAAACTCACGTTTCCCCCCATTACAGTTACATAGGTTCAGTAACAACTTAGGCTGCGGATACTCGAGTAGGAGGCGGTGATAAGGCATTTCCCAATAATCGGCAAACAAAAACCTCCTTCTACAGTAAAACCCCTTACTTATTTCGAGATTTTTCAAGATTTTTGTCGTGTTTTAGCGAATTTTTAAAGAAAACGAAGCTACTCCAATGGGTCCAAAGTTTTCTGAACATGAATTTTTTATATTTTTTATAGTCAGCATTGTCTTCAGAGCATCATTTCATCCCTAGTTTTAAAGCAAAATGCATATTTATATATATTTATTTATATATATATATATATATATATATATATATATATATATATATATATATATATTTGTTTATGTGTCACTCCAGATGATATCTGTCCTTATGTACAAGATACAAATTCCAAATTTCGCCAAAACGGTTCGTATTACCAAATAGAAGGATGAGTTCGAAAGCAGTTTTCAAAAATTCTAAGGGGGTCAAATTTGAGTTCTAACGTGTTAAAAAAGTTGTAAAAACGGCTCAAATCGTGGATAACTGGATAAAGACAGAAATTTAACTTCACATCACTAAAATCGCCATATCTTCCTTAGTTTACGTGCTATTGTCAATATTAGGTATGTTAGATTTCATAATAGCTACCTAAACATTGCGATAAATACAGTAGTAACAGTCGACAGTCAACAGGAAGTTGAAAAATTCGAAAATCTTCAAACGGCTCTAAGTTTACTTTAACCCAATTTAAATGCTGTAAATTTTCATGGAAATACTTTCTTGCGGTGACCATCTTTTCTGGGTGAGAAATGGCTGTTGAAATGTGAACAAATGTTAAATTTTCCTCGTAAAGGATTCCTAAATGACTTCAGGAGGTTGAGTGTCCATCTTCGAACTCATCTTTTCATTTGCCATTTCAACAAAATTTGGAATTTTTCATTTCGCCGCCAATGTCAGATATGGTCCAATTAGCAAATGGTCAATGGTCAATGGGCAATTTATGATAAATCTACATAATGAAAAGAAAATTACTCTAGGGGTGGACTCAGAATTTATCTGAAACGTAGTGAGTTATGCGCATGGGTGAGAGAAATACTATTATATTATTTTTAAATGAAAATGGATTCCATCCTAAGAATTTTGAGACCAACTGCACTCTCCTGCTAGTTCTTTTTCTATGATTTTTCAAACATTCCAGCACGTCCTACGTCACCCCCCCCCCCCCCCCCCCGCCCAATGTGACGTAGGACGTGCTGGAATGTTTGAAAGCTCATAGAAAAAGTACTATCATCGCAGGAGTGTACGGTTGGTCTCAAAATTCTTAGAATGGAACCTACTTTCATATAAAATAAAATAAATACAGGAGCATAGCCCGCTGTATGGACAATTTTTTAAAATAAAATTTCATGTAGTGCAGAGGTGGGTAGTTCCTGACTGAACTACTCTTGAAGAACTAACTCCGCCAACTGAACTACTCCTCGACTTGGTTCACCAAGACTATTTATAGTAAAAGAATCTCTAGACCCAGTGTCTAGAGATGGAGGTAGGAAGGGGGAACTAAAGAAATATTGTTTTGTGCATTTTGCATTTATGAATTAAGAAATAAAGAACTAGTAACTCACTCGCAAGCGACTGAGTAAGTTCTTTAGTTCTTGTAGTTCCTGGTAACGGTGGATACTATATGAGGAGTTGATAGCATCCACTGAACGATACCTTTAGTTCAACAGGAGTCATTCAGATGGGGTGAATTACTTGGAGTTCATTTACTACATGAAAAGGAGCTGGAATGAACTATTGAACTAACTCAAAAGAACTACTCCTTTCTAGGAGTGAACTAACTGAACCTGAGTTCCTCAAACGAACTACTCCTACCCACCACTAATGTAGTGTACCCCATGTTGAACCCATCGCAATAGCGCCTTTCCTACAAAACCTATTTCATCGAGTAAAACTTCGCTCACTGCGAGAAATCGAACGTTGAGTACCGTTTAAAAAATGACTTCGCGGTTAGTAAGCCTGAGTTGTTGATTGAGAAATTTCATAGGTTCGTAAAATTTTTAACGCCCTTTCATTATCAGGCGATAAAATCACCGTTAATATGAGAGTAGCTACGGGCTATAATCTTCTTTTCCTTCGTCGTAATATGCAAACAGCTAGATTGAAAACTGGAAACCCGCGGATTCTGTTCTGGTTTATGAAACAGCAGTTTCACCTAACGACAGCCAGAAATTAGAGCCTTGAGAGGGCCTTTGTGTTTCTTTCTTATCGATTGTAGCACATAGCCGCATAAGTAATATGTGTAAACTATCATAATAGCAAAACTGCTCGCTTAGACTGCTCATCCAAGTGGGAGTGGAATGGATGCAAGTACTCGTGAAATGCTCGAGTGTAGTTTCGTGTATGAAATGGTCGAAATGAGCTGAAATTTGGATGGCAGGTACGTGCGGATTGACGTTCAGATGATAGGTACCAACGCCTAAATTTGTAACAATACGTACTATAACGTGTCTTTTGTTGTCAACTGAACCACACCGTGACGGTTGCTCATACAACTTGAATGACGTTTATATCGTCAGTGGGCCAGCCCTCCCCCCCCCCCCATCTATCCGCGTCTAAGAACAAAATTTGGTCGACCCCAAAAATTCACGTCTATGGTGAATGCGGCGTATGCAGAAGGGTCACAAAAGAGGTTTATATCATTTTTTTTTTAAATGAAACTAGATTCCATTCTGACAACACCAACCGCACTGTCCTACGTCAAGTTGTCCTTTTTCTATGATTTTTCAAAGTTTCCAGAAGTTCTGACGTCACAGTCACCCTAATAACGCCGGACAGGTGATTTGCACAACTAACACAACAGTGACAAATACCTAATCTGTAACAATACGTTCTATAAATAACAAGTCATTTGCTTCCAATGAGACCATCTCACGTGTTGGTTTGCTCTTATACTCGTAGTATGACGTAGTTTACTTCGTTCCATAATCTCGACAACAATCATTATGGAACGAAGCAATCTCACGTTTGCTCATGCGCAGAAGATTATGACATTCATAAGGCATCATCGGGGCATTAAGGCATTCACTTATCTATCATCGAAATTTTTTCTTCATCTCTTCGGATTTACGAACAAGGTGGTTGATGCCGTAAATTCATTTCCGAGGACGAATCTTTTCCGTTCTTCCGTGGCACAATTCGATACCGCCTGCAGTGAGAATTTTTGCAGATAACTAAATGATGGTATCTAATTATGTTAAAGGCGGTTTGAGGCCAAGCAAATAAAATGCCAAAACGATCTTCGATATCACCCGACAGACGCCAGACAGGTGATTCGGAAGTCCTTATCTCAAGTCGCCTCAACAGATTATCGCAACCCCGTCGCTCCGAACAACTTCTTTCTCCCGAGGGCCACCTGTTAGATATAACGATGAAAGGACCTTTCTTTCCATTAAAACTCCTCAACGATCGTTGTACTATTAACAATAGTCATTCTGACGTTCACGTTAATGGATCAAGGTAATGACGTGTTCAGAATTCAATTTGTCTTCGTTGGTATATGCGATGCGAACGATGAAATAGACTGTTTAAATTTTATTGCTGAGCTGGGTTTTCTTGTTTAGGAAGAGACAAGGTATTCATTTGAATTCTCCGTTCGTCTCTAAACAATGGAAGGCTCAAACAATAGCACAGGTAAGATTTCGGCTTTCCGTTTAATCATGAGATGTTCTTTTAAGTATAACAGAATTTAATGATGACGTAGATACTCAGTAAGAATTATAGATATCAACTGCCAAGTTTTGAAAATCAACACTCTCAATCAAAACTCCCAGTCAGCCGGGTTGGCTGGATTCCACATTCCATTTCCGAACTGATTTAAATAATGCTATTAGTAACTACATTGATTTTGTTCAGTTCGATTTTATATGATTTCTACGAACTTTTAAAATTCATTAGGACTCGCAATGCTGCATCTGAATGGCGGTGGTTGAGGTTCATTCGACGCAGAATATAATGTCCTCCTGTCTCCTCAAGGACACTGTTTTGCAAAAGTTTTCGTATTCAGAATACAGAGACACCCTGTACTGAGTTTTTGCTTTATAGTGCGATCAACGTATTATAAAAAGCTGCAAATTATTACATAACGGTTTGCTATTTACGTGTATAGATGCCCCTTTTGCGGAGATCACTGATTTCTGTGGTCAATATCGAGCCCTAGGGAAAGCCCTAAATCGAGTACCGCAGCCAGACAGGGAAATTACAGTTTCATGTCATATTTAACTAATATGCCGAAGATTCAAGAATTCTACAATTAATTATTATTTATCGATATTCATGAAGCATAACGTTCCTTGTTCAAGTTGCAAAAATAGGTATCTATCAACAAAATCCAAAATAACCGTCAATCTTCAGATCAAATAACGTAGCGGAACAACCAACTCGATTTCATGCAGCCATGCGTGATTATAATCAGCCGTTCCCTAGCAATGATATCTGTGCTGGATTTATACCGTTTGATTCACGACCATGTTGTCGAAGCTTTTCAGTGCAACTTCAGAGCCTTACTGTGAACGAAACGCTCGACGGACAAGGCTCCGGGTGGTCTCAAAAAATTCCACAGTTCGAGATCAATCTAAGAACGTGAAAAAAAATCGACATAACGGTGCCCTGAAAATTTCAACCCCTATTTTTCACCCCATAGAGATGATAGAATGAAAATAACGCCGAGCCTTGGACCCACAAACCAAATTTCATTAATTTCCGTTCATGGTAACTAAGGAAAGTTAAAAAAGTTCATGCTCGATTCCAAAGGTTCATTATCGAAAATAATAAAGCAAACAATTAGGTAGGTAGGTTTTGTTTTGTAAAATTTTTTAAATCAGGTATCTACACTTGAGGAGCTCTCTATCAAAATTGACCATTTTCACAAAATGTTCAGGAACTGAAAAAAACTGCTGTAGGGTTACAGGATGTTCTGTTTCCTTGGGTAAAAGTGGTTTGTAGCAATTAACGTTCAGTAGTAATATTTGCCTTTCGATTGAATTTTTAGTGATAAGTAGTATTTGCCTCATAATTAGCATTTGTTTGTTGGATATGTTCAGATTTGCTATAAAACGATGGACATGTTCATTTTTGAAAAAAAAGCTGTGTCAAGCACTTGAGATCTGGTATACAAAAACAGCTGTTATGATCAATAAAATACGAAACAAATTTATTTTTATTTTTTATTAAAACTGCAGAAAAATTCTTTATAAAACCTCAACTTTTTCTAGTCCTCCCCCACTTTTTTAAATTTTTTAAAAATTTAATTTTTTTAAATTCTTCATAAAACCTCATACATTTCCCAGTCCTCCCCCACTTTTTTTACATCACCAAAATCTTTGTAAATAGCCTCATATTCCTCAGCACCTGCAAAAACCGATATTTTTTCAAGCTTTTTTCGACTCTGCCAAAGGCCCTGCCGGCTAAGGGTCGGTGAAGGATGATGTATGGATGATATATCAACAACAAACAAGCTGGTGGTGGTTGGTAGTGCAGTAGACATGGATGGAGCACGTTTCAGAAATCACAGAGGTGAGAAGAAGATAAGTGGGCACACAAGAACGTGAGGTGAAGCCACCTAGCGGAGCTTCTCCTCCCGCTATTAGGCTGAACCCTGGGGCTCCAGCGTGACAACGAGCGACCCTAAGCGGAAATCTGGGGCACTAGAAAGTATGGAAAGACGTCTGTTGGTGAACTGTAGAACTAAATTCTAGAAACAGTCACAACAACAAACGAATGGACATGTTAAGTTCTGGAAAAAAAAACGCTGCAAATCCCTGCACAACGGTTTATTATTTTGTATAGAATACCCTTCTGTTACAGATCACAGCTCTGTGTATAGATAGCCCGTCTATATAATATAATATGTACTATTCTATGCATATTATGTAGATCGCAGACCCTCCGTAGGTTAGTACCTAACCCCGTACTCGTTACTAGGTACCTACCTAAATCACGAGTTGAATGTTGCTAAAATAATTCTGCCGATGACAAACAGTACCTAACAAAAAGAAACACACATAATGAAGTTCTGAAAAGAAATTGTTGATGAGGAGTGAAAAAAGTTGCAAAAGTACCTACCAACAAACTCCAGCCCCTTCTACGTAGGTGGTATAATGAACCGTTGTGTAATAATTTACCGTTGAGTAATGATTTACCGTAGTAATAATTTACCCATCAATAATACTTCAACGTTTGTTCAAGTTTCACTACCTACCAACAAACTCCAAAAGAGCCATCATTTTTCAAATTAAATAATATCACAGAACAACCAACTCGACTTCATACTCCGCCAATATAATCAGGTGATCCCTACCAATGATTGGCCGTATTCACAAATTCCTATTGTGGGCGCGTCTCTGGTTACGAGATTTGGTTTGAATTGTATACAATTATTTCATTCACACTGGAGTCGAAAATGCCTGTCGGTGCAAACTTCGGGGCCTTACTGTGAACGAACGGCTGGACGTACGATGCTCCGGATGGTCTTAAAAAACTCGCAAGTTCAAGAACTATTTAAAACCGTAAAAATATTTACGTAAAAAAATGGTATAGGTGTTTTGAAAATTTCAACCCCTATTTTGAACCCCTTAGAGATGACTCACAGTATCGTCGAGCTTCGAGGACCAACTAGACGCCGAACGGAACCTATAACCCGAATTTCATCAATTTTTTTTCATGGTAACTAAGAAAAGTGGCCCGTACGGCGTACGGCTTACGGCGGACAGACAGAAATATGTTTATTGCATTTTTGGATTCTGCATACCTTGAAACGTAAACCATCAAATTTTGAGGGGGGGTAAGAATTTTTTTTTTTCATGCTCGATTCCAATGGTTCATTATTGAAAATAATAAACCAAAATCATTGAATGGATCCCCAAGTGTGTGGGATATGTTCATTTTTGCTGAAAATTTATGTGGAAAAAGTGAGATTTCCTGTTGATGGACATGTTAAGTTTTGCTGAATAACCCATATTTTGACTGAGTTTTTGATAATCACATTTAGTAAAAAAGGAGCTTGGAATGATATGTAGTTCTGGAGAATGAACCAGAATCCGTCACAAAAAGCAATATGGTCAAAAGTGGACATGTTCAGTTTTGGTAGAGAGCTCCTCACTTTTCTATAGTTTGTTCGCAGTGACCATCACACTGTTATCTGACCGTCAGAAAGGCGTTTGGCCGTTCGTAGCGATTCCCAAACTCTTTTCGAACTATAATATCGTATCCATGATCGGCTGTTTCTAAATTTTACTTCACATCAGTTCTTATTCTCAAGATACAGTTTCGCAATCAGTACAACGAGCTTCATAAACAGTGAAGCGATCTTCATAAATTGCTCTATGTTCTTCAAGTAGAAAATCAATAACACCGGAGGAAAGTTGTAGGCAATACCAAATAATCGCATGGATTGACGGGAATCTATCAATCATTTGAGCGAATCCATGAGGAAAGAAACCCAGTCGGGATATAAATGCGTCAGTCTCCTACCGCCAAGTCATTCGTGTTTACATTGTCCGACTTTTATATTCTCCGGTACGAATCGATTCCAGAAATAACAAGGAGTTTTTGCTTTTCGAAATAAGAGCAACTAATTTATATATATCCTTTGTGAATATACCGATCAGGAGGAGGAATGGGGATTCCTCGTGTGTTTCAAATGGGAAGAGCGGTGAGAGATTGGCCTAACCAAATCATCTATCACTGCATCTCCGTGGAGGAGGTGCTTGGTCTAGTTAACCCGATTTGAAAAGCCAATAGTTGATGGACAGCACTATATACCTGGGCTATAAAATGTCTTTTTTTAAATAATTTTTCACATTACCGTGACCAATCCGTTCAAAAATGTTACACTTCTTCAGGAAGAATAGGAATGAGAGCGTTTCTGCAACCAGACCACAGATGCATAAGCGAAAGTGTGACCTGTACTCCTCAGTGTACATAATATTTCACCACAGCGGCAAGTAACGCACTTACCAATTTAAGTATAGCTAAAGTTTCGAATTTTGAGTCCATTGATTTGGCTATTGATTTGAGTACAGAAGTAATCGCAAGAGCTTTTGAGAAATATTGTGGCCAGGGGCATGAAACAATAGTGCTGAGTAAACGTTGCCGGATGCCAGACTTTAGCCAGTAAAATTTATTTTATTATTGTACTCCGTGGGCTGTCAAATTTCACTTGCCAATGTTCGCAGAGTGCGGCCAGGCACTCCATAATTTCAGCTAACAAAAATTTGACAGGCCACCGGATGAACTAAAAATAAAAATAAACCTTGTTGAGGAAACAACGCTACCATAGTTAATTCCCCCCTTCATAATTTAAAGGAAAAGTTGTGTTTTGGAAAATGAAATGAATAGCTGCACATATCATATTTACGATGCTTTGATTTAAGCAAGAAACGTGTCATCGTTCTTTGTGAATCCAAACTTCAGCGGCAAACATGCACACAGTCCGCGGACTCTGAGAAAATACCGGAAAAAAAATCGTTGTTCCAGGTTAGCCTGTCTGAAATATCCACCCTCATTTTATTTCCAACTGAATGAATCCTGACTCGCCGAGGTCCTCCGTAATTCCGAGACAGCCGTTTCAACACGTTTCGCCCATTCTGATCAGGTAGAAATACTTTCTCATTGAGGCAGGCGCCGCTCCTCACAGGAGGGGCAAACGCGGAAAAGTCAAATTTTCAAAAATGCGGATCTAAATTATTTAATGAATGTTTCTCATAGTAAATTAGCTGTAGAACCAATATAATATGATAATCGTTGATCTGTTAAAATTTGAGTGAAGCTGCAGTTTATCCTCCTAAGTTTAAATTTAGTGATAACTGGTATAATAACCCGTATTTTCCACAAGTTCCGTTCATACTCCGCTTTAATTTGTTTTATTTGGTTATTTACGCCGTGGAAATACACCTAAAATTGATATGAACGCATTGTTTGGGCTAGAGGAGTGGTATAGGAGGTTAATGGTTTGCGTTCCTATACTTAGGAAGAAAAATACGCTGCAAATTTTTACACAACGGTTTATTATTTACTTGTATAGATGCTCCTTCTGCGTAGATCAGTGTTTTCTGTGGTCCATACCCAAGGTGACTAGAAGACTACCCTCTTCTAGTCACCTTGGTCCATACCTACACTCGAGCTCCTCCCAGGAAAGCCCTACATGTTCTCGTTAGGAAATCGCTATTTCCAACTGTGATATTCCAAATTATGTTCTCAATTTTTATTTTACACGGCAAGTAAAGGGAGTTAAAAAGTCCGAAACCAGGGAAAGCTGGTTAAAAAACGCTCCAAATTATTACAGAATGGTTTATTATTTACCTGTACAGATGCCCCTTCTGCGTAGATCACTGTTTTCTGTGGTCAGTACCCTCGAGCTCCCTCCAGGAAAGCCCTAAATGGAGTACTGGAGCCGGCCCGGGAATTGAAGTCTCATACAAATACGAGGGATTCAATAATTCAATCATTAATGATTTGTAGTTATTCATGAAGCATCAGGTAAATAATAAACCGTTGTGTAATAGTTTACTATTGTGTAAATTTTCCCAGTAAGCGGTTGTGTGATAATTTACAAATAATAAACCGTTGTGTAATGATTTTCCACGTATAGGTGCCCTAAATTGAGTACTGAGCCAGCCCGGGAATTACAATTATTCATAAAAATGCGCGGGATTCAATAATTCGATCATTAATTTTTTTTGTTATTCGTGAAGCATAACGTTTGTTCAAGTTGCAAAAGTACCTGCAAAAGCTCCATCATTTTTCAAATGAAATAATATCACAGAACAACCGACTCGACTTCATACAGCCATCCGTGATTGTAATCACGTGGTACCTAGCAGTGATCTGGGCCGGATTCATACCGTTTCATTCACGATCATGTTGACGAAGCTTTTCGGTGCAAACGAACGGCTGGTCGTACAATGCTCCGGGTGGTCTCAAAAAATGCTCTACTTCAAGATCAATTTAATAACGTTGAAAAAACCATACCCTTCTATTGAAAGTCTTCGAGCTACGGCGTTTTGAAAATGTCAGCCCCCGGGACCTACAAACCAAATTCCATTAATTTTGGTTCATGATAACTAAAAGAAGTGCTATGTACGGTGGACGGACAGAAAATTTTTTTTATAGCCTTTTCGGATTCTGTGTACTTTGAAAATGAAACCATCAAATTTTGATGGGGTGACAGACTTTTAAAAATAGTCAGACCTAAGACCAAAAAAATAAAAAAAATAATAGTCTCTTCACAATAAAGGAATACAATTATTATATTACCATTCGTACACACCAGAACTAGCAATGGTTTATTGGAATCAAAATTAGAATTAGTATTGATTTCATTACAATCTGATTTACATTTGAAAAACTTGAACAATATACGGTTTTTGGTTTAAATAATGTTCGTACATTTTGGTTTATTATTTTCAATAATGAAAAAAAGTTTTAACCCCTCCCCCCTCCTGAAAATTTGATGGTTTACGTTTCAAGGCATGTAGAATCCGAAAATGAATTTTAAAAATTCAGTCTGTCCGCCGTAAAACGTATCCGGTCCAGGTATCATTGCTAGGGAGCACCTGATTATTCATACGGATGGCTGTATGAAGTCGAGTTAGTTGTTCTGTGATACTATTTCATATGAAAAATGATGGATCTTTTGGATTTGGTTGATAGGTACTTTTGCAACTTGAACTAACGTTGAAGTATTATTGGGCGAATTATTACAAAACGGCAAATTATTACACAACAATTTATTATTTACCTTATGCTTCATGAATAACTACAAATAATTATTGACTGAATTATTGAAACCCCCTCATTTGTATGAAACTTGAATTCCCGGGACAGCTCCAGGACTCGTTTAGTGCTTTCCTAGGGGCAGCTATAGGGTACTGACCACAGTAAACAGTGATCTACTCAGAAGGGGCATCTATACAGGTAAATAATAAACCGTTGTGTGATAATTTGCAGCGTTTTAGTGTGTCTATATTCAGGTGGTAGGAGGTGGTTATAGGAAGTTTCAGCAGTTTTGCCGGAAAATAACCACTATGAACCACTGTGCGCCGAATTGTAGCTGAGCACAGTTTTAGGAAGGTACTTCGTAATTATTAGGTAGATGCTGCATGACTTTCGGCCCAGTTATGACTGGACCTTCAATCGTCTTCGGATCAAGCTGTGTTTCGCTGTCATCAATCACTGACCATGAATGATATTCACGATCAATTCAATCTGTCAGACTTGACCCTTGAAAGGCCTATTCTTCCCTCGAAGATCGATACATCTCGAAAATCATTTGTCCCACGCCTCATTAGTCTCGATCATCTTCCACACTCGTAAACCTTACGATTTACTTGTACATTTCTTGTTTACCCTTCGCGTTTCCTCAGTGAGTTTACTACCAAGAAAAGGCCCAAGTCAGTAGGTACTTATGTCCCCACAGTTGTAAATCACCGTACATCTTCTACAGCCTTACAATTAAGTAGGTACAAAGTTGTATAAACAGCCAATTACCATACAATGCCGGGCTTATTCACCTCATTGGATGTAATCCTGTACCGCGAGACACGTGCATTCTCGCCAAGTACCTGCTTACCTATTAAAATGGAGTCTCAACTAATGAAAACGAGAATGAAAATAAATTCTGAATGAAATTAAACTTCATTGCTGAGACTGGAAACACTCTTCGATGACCCTACGTAACCACCGCCTTACCTTCAACAATGATCAGTTACTATTTTTATTTCCTATTAGAATGAGACTCTCTTACTTCTTTCACCTGGCTACATCGTTCGACAACGCCAAAATGGGGAATCGAACTGTCTTATTCTGTCTCGAGTCACTATTTTATTCCAATTCCAATGTATAATCATTTTTTAGACATTTTTACGGATTTTCGACCCACAAAAACTTGAGCTCGAATGAAATCCGAAAAAATTGTTGTTCTCCAAAATTAAAATTTTCGCTCGCATTTTGCGTTTTAGGCATCCCACCTGCGCAAGTGTAATCAACAAAATACTTGTAACGGTGGTACTGTTCAGTTTGGCCGATTCTAACGAAATTTTGAAGGGACCATTCATAATATAGGATCTGGTCTCCATGAATGAATTGATGGAAACGCCTATTCAGGCGCAAGCTTGAAATCCTGGTTAAAATCTCAAGTTTTCGAGCAGATTTCGCCCAAATTTGAAAGGAACCGAAATGTGGTGTTTCACTTATAATGTACTAACTCATCTTGAGCCCTGCTGCAGTATGAATATTCATTACAGCAGAATTAATAATGATAGGATCGTACTCACTTGGTACCTACTTTTCGTTTTCTGAAATTGCCCGTCTTATTTTGGTTTATTATTTTCAATAATGAACCATTGGAATCGAGCATGAAAAAAAAAATTCTTACCCCCCCTCAAAATTTGATGGTTTACGTTTCAAGGTATGTAGAATCCAAAACTGCAATAAAAACGCTGCAAATCCCTGCACAACGGTTTATTATTTTGTATAGAATACCCTTCTGTTACAGATCACAGCTCTATGTATAGATAACCCGTCTATATAATATGATATGTACTATTCTATTATATACATATTATGTAGATCGCAGACCCTCCGTAGGTTAGTACCTAACCCCGTACTCGTTACTAGGTACCTACCTAAATCACGAGTTAAATGTTGCTAAAATAATTCTGCCGATGACAAACAGTAGGTACCTAACAAAAAGAAACACACATAATGAAGTTCTGAAAAGAAATTGTTGATGAGGAGTGAAAAAAGTTGCAAAAGTACCTACCTACAAACTCCAGCCCCTTCTACGTAGATGGTATAATGAACCGTTGTGTAATAATTTACCGTTGAGTAATGATTTACCGTAGTAATAATTTACCCATCAATAATACTTCAACGTTTGTTCAAGTTTCACTACCTACCACCAAACTCCAAAAGAGCCATCATTTTTCAAATTAAATAATATCACAGAACAACCAACTCGACTTTTCATACTCCGCCAATATAATCAGGTGATCCCCACCAATGATTGGCCGTATTCACAAATTCCTATTGTGGGCGCGTCTCTGGTTACGAGATTTGGTTTGAATTGTATACAATTTCATTCACACTGGAGTCGAAAATGCCTGTCGGTGCAAACTTCGGGGCCTTACTGTGAACGAACGGCTGGACGTACGATGCTCCGGATGGTCTTAAAAAACTCGCAAGTTCAAGAACTATTTAAAACCGTAAAAATATTTACGTAAAAAAAGGGTATAGGCGTTTTGAAAATTTCAACCCCTATTTTGAACCCCTTAGAGATGACTCACAGTAACGTCGAGCTTCGAGGACCAACTAGACGCCGAACGGAACCTATAACCCGAATTTCATCAATTTTTTTTCATGGTAACTAAGAAAAGTGGCCCGTACGGCGTACGGCGTACGGCGGACAGACAGAAATATTTTTATTGCAGTTTTGGATTCTACATATCTTGAAACGTAAACCATCAAATTTTGAGGGGGGGTAAGAATTTTTTTTTTCATGCTCGATTCCAATGGTTCATTATTGAAAATAATAAACCAAAATATTTCTGTCTGTCCGCCGTACGCCGTACGGGCCACTTTTCTTAGTTACCATGAAAACAAATTGATGAAATTCGGGTTATAGGTTCCGTTCGGCGTCTAGTTGGTCCTCGAAGCTCGACGTTACTGTGAGTCATCTCTAAGGGGTTCAAAATAGGGGTTGAAATTTTCAAAACACCTATACCATTTTTTTACGTAAATATTTTTACGGTTTTAAATAGTTCTTGAACTTGCGAGTTTTTTAAGACCATCCGGAGCATCGTACGTCCAGCCGTTCGTTCACAGTAAGGCCCCGAAGTTTGCACCGACAGGCATTTTCGACTCCAGTGTGAATGAAATTGTATACAATATTACAATTCAAACCAAATCTCGTAACCAGAGACGCGCCCACAATAGGAATTTGTGAACACGGCCAATCATTGGTAGGGATCACCTGATTATATTTGCGGAGTATGAAGTCGAGTTGGTTGTTCTGTGATATTATTTAATTTGAAAAATGATGGCTCTTTTGGAGTTTGTTGGTAGGTAGTGAAACTTGAACAAACGTTGAAGTATTATTGATGGGTAAATTATTACTACGGTAAATCATTACTCAACGGTAAATTATTACACAACGGTTCATTATACCATCTACGTAGAAGGGGCTGGAGTTTGTTGGTAGGTACTTTTGCAACTTTTTTCACTCCTCATCAACAATTTCTTTTCAGAACTTCATTATGTGTGTTTCTTTTTGTTAGGTACTGTTTGTCATCGGCAGAATTATTTTAGCAACTAACTCGTGATTTAGGTAGGTACCTAGTAACGAGTAAGGGGTTAGGTACTAACCTACGGAGGGTCTGCGATCTACATAATATGTATATAATAGAATAGTACATATCATATTATATAGACGGGTTATCTATACATAGAGCTGTGATCTGTAACAGAAGGGTATTCTATACAAAATAATAAACCGTTGTGCAGGGATTTGCAGCGTTTTTTTTTTCATTAAAAATATTTTGGCGAAGTCCTGCATTTTTTTATTTTGTAGCCAAGGTCAGATATCGTTTGGAATTGTCTGCAAGTTCGAATTTCTCCCGAAAAGACTGAATTTGACCTGAACGTGGGAACCCTTTCTATTCAATCTCCTCCACTCAAATTCGACATAACGTACGTTTTGCCGTCGACACGCTCATTCTTTGGCAAACCAAAACGTTTCAAACGAGCCGCACAAGCGTGTAAAAGCGTTCAAACCCCCTGAACACATATAATTAAATGAGTGATGAGAGTACGGTTTTTTTCTCTTAATTTCCACAAATTGACAAGTAGAAGTACATCATATCGCAAAATTAAATTAAATCCCTTAGACATAAACAAACATATTATCGTGGAAATTCTGACTTCACTTGGGCACATGCCCGCGTGTGAGGTCTGAGTTCAGTTGCTAATATCACTTTCACAAGAGAAAACCGCAACAAAAGAAAATGAATAAGCTACTCCATCATGGGGAAAAAACAAAAGAAAAGTCCTTCAAAGGAAATCAGATCGGGAATGAGCTAGACGTGTCATTTTATGAGTAAATCTTAAACAAATTGACAAATTTTTACATCGAAGTAGATTTCAAAATGCTTTCACAGCGCTCTACAATAGGGCCTCTTTTGCCTAACACCTTTTTCAGAATTAGCCCATATTTATTGGCAGCTGCTTCGAGAATGGCGGTTTGGGAGTCCCGGGTCAAAAGATTAAATTACTTTGGCCCCATGTACGTGTAATGTCCAAATCTACCTACATGTTGGCTACATAATATTAGTACCTACCTACTTCAGGTACATTTTATACCTACAATAATGATTCTATAAGAGTATGAGTCTTCCTTGCCTTATTCTGCATTGCAAAACCATGTACGCCAAAATCAGTCATCGTTGCTTGAAAGAAGGGCAAAATCATCTTCTCGCTCTGCGATAAGTTGTAAATTAACAAATAATCCACTATAAGTAGGTTCTCATAGCGAAAAGAAACTAATTGGGTGCATAAGACGGGTGTGGTGTTGGATGGCGTGTGATTTACTGTTCGAACATCGGACGTGAGGACCTACCGCAAAAGCCAATAACGAACCGACCGGTTCTCGCGAGAAGCCAAGTTCGACCCTTTTTGTTTGTCTCCTTTTTACATCGCTAACCGATCAATTAAGTGCAACGAGAGAAATGTTAAGTTGGTTAGACAACGTACACACAAACTCAGCCAACTGCAAAATCATGTAGGTAGATTTCGTTTCGAATTCCTTACTGCGTGGTAAGGATGAACAGGTACTAGTTGTATACGAGTTCCAAAGGCTCGTGCTGTTCGCTGTGCTTGGAACCTTTGGGTGCTTGAATATTTAGACATCTCTGGAATGAAGTTCAAACGATATTGGCGAGATGACTTTCTATATGGCTCAATAATGAATTCAGTGAAAGAAAAACGGAGTTACTGAAAAGTTGTCTATTTCCACTAATACACGAAAAATACGCTGCTATACCGGTTTCGGTGATCAAACCATCGTCAGTGACAAACAATAACTGGAGGCACATTGGACGGTGACCGTATAAATAGTCCCAAAAGTGAAATGTGGTCGACTGGGACTGGTTGTGAAGAAGAATGGTGAAGGGAACGAAGGAAGAGACAAATGATTGGCCCTGTAAGTGAATGCTAAAAGGTGAAAGGAAAGTAGCGATAAGGGGGGTGGGAACCAAGCTGTTACAGAAATGAACGCAATAATTGAGAAAACCTTAAAGGAATTACATCATTAAAAGATTTACCCAACCTGTCACTCTTAGTAATTTCGGATTGTTCAAGTACATCCAACATGTTCCCTTTTGGGCAGAAATGAGGATATTCAACAAACTGTCTGTCTGTAAGATCAAAACTGAAGCTATGGCCGGATTCATTCAAGTGACGTGCAAAGGCCGAATCACCCTTATTATCCCTGAAATATTTTTCATGTTCCTTTACTCTTTTTCTAAACTTCGTACAAGTTTGGCCACAATAGTTAAGCCCACAAGAACATTTTAATTTATAAACACCACTTTTATCTTGAATATTAATTTTATCTTTAACTGAACTTAATGAAGATCTAAGATTATTTTTAGTTTTATATCCTACTTTGAACCCTTTAGGAGTTAATATTTACCAATTTTTATCCAAAACTATTATTAAGTTATACCGGTTTGATCACCGAAACCGGTATAACAGTGTATTTTTCGCGTTTTGGTTTATTATTTTCAATAATGAACCATTGGAATCGAGCATGAAAAAAAAATTCTAACCCCCCTCAAAATTTGAAGGTTTACGTTTCAAGGTAAGTATGTAGAATCCGAAAATGCAATAAAAATACACTGCCAAGGTGATGGCACAGGAGCTTCCTCGTCACAATCAGAGTGACTCATTATAAAATAGAACAAACTCGGAAGCAAAATAACATAAGATAACATAACATTACATAACATTACATTACATTACATAACGTGAAATATACATATTACATAACATTACATAACATAAAATAACATTGCATAACATTACATGAAATATACATATTACATAACATGACGTCCATAATACATTACGTCCATTATACATAATTGCGAAAGTTATGCGTGTTTGAAGAATTTCACGTTAGCGCATGCGCAGGGCGAACCGCTGGCTCTATCATGTTGAAATTTATATGGGACCTCAATGGGCCCTACCCGCTTAATCCCTGAGAATTACATTGAAATTGGGTGAAATCTTTGGTTACTACGGCTGTAACAAGGAAATTGAATCTATTTCACGCCAGCGCATGCGCAGAGTGCACCGAGGGTCCGATCATGCTGAAATTCATACTGGAACTCACTAGGCCTTGTCCAAACAACCCTTGAAAATTTGAGCGAAATTGAATCAAAATTGTGAAAGTTATTCGTGTTTGTTGAATTTAACGTTAGCGCATGCGCAGGGCGTACCGCTGGATCAATCATGTTGAAATTTGTATGGGACCTCAAGGGGCCTTATCCGCACCATCCCTCAAAATTTGAGCTGAATCAATTCAAAATCGTGGAAGTTATGGCTGTAACAAGGAAATGCGGACTCACAGACCCACAGACCGACAGACACGGAACCAAATTTGTTCAGTAGGCTTTGAAACGCAAAATGCAAGTGGAAATTTTGATTTCTGAAGACAAAAATTTTTTTGCTCACGAAAGTGAACACAAGGCTTCCGCTGCTTCGCAGACCCGGAAGCAAAATTTCTGTCTGTCCGCCAGACGCCATACTGGCCACTTTTCTTAGTTACCATGACTAAAAATTGATGAAATTCGGGTTATAGATTCCGTTCGGGGTCTAGTTGGTCCTCGAAGCTCGGCATTACTGTCAGTCATCTCTAAGGGGTTCAAAATAGGGGTTGACATTTTCAGAATGCCGTATCTCGAAAACTTTCGTTAGAAGGGGGATGGTTTTTTTTACTTTATTAAATTTGTCTTGAGCTAAACAATTTTTTGAGACCACCCGGAGCATTGTACGTCCAGCTTTTCGTGTGCACCAAAAAGCTTCATCTACACGATCGTGAATCAAACGGTATAAATCCGGCCAGGATATCATCACTAGGGAGCACCTGATTATAATCAAGGATGGCTGTATGAATTCGAGTTGGTTGTTCTGCGATATTATTTCATTTGATAAGTGATGGACTACTGGATTTTGTTGAAATTATTACACAACGGTAAATTATTACAGAACGGTTCATCTACTACCAAGAAGGGGCTGGATTTTGTTGATCCGGTACTTTTGCAACTTGACCAACCGTTGAAGTATTATTGATGGGCAAGTTATTACACAACGGTTCATTATACTTGACCAGAGGGTAGGTACTGAACACAAAAACCAGTGATCTACGCAGAAGGGGCATCTATTTCACTCCACATCAACAATTTTCCTTCAGAACTTCATTATTTGTGTTTCTTTTTGTCATTTTAGTTACTGTTTGTCATCGACAGAATTATTTTAGCAACATTTAACTCGTGATTCAGGTAAGTACCTAGTAACGAGTACGGGGTTAGGTACTAACCTACGGAGGGTCTGCGATCTACATAATATAATATATATAGACTAGTACATATTATATAGACGGGTTATCTATACAGAGAGGTGTGATCTGTAACAGAAGGGTATTCTGTACAAAATAATAAACCGTTGTGCAGGGATTTGCAGCGTTTTTTCGTGCATTAGTGGAAATAGAAAACTTTTCAGTAACTCCGTTTTTCTTTGAATTGGGTTTCCACGATTTCTTCGCGAGTGATTTGGTACCGTATGAATTCAGTGCTGATATAACTGCGTTGCATTTCCAGTTTACTATTATTCAGGTGACTCATTTGGGATGCGTTTCCACCTATTTCTTAAAACATCTACATACCTGATAAATGGCGAGGGCAACAGGGAAAAAATCGTGGGTTTATCAGATCTAACCCATTTTGATTAGAGGAAAACTTGGAACACAGTACCCAAATCCACTTCAAACTTCTTCTTAACTGATCTGTTGATCGCTTTTCTGAATAACTTATCTTCAAATGATGTTAATGATCGCCTTTCTGATTAACTTTTCTTCAAATGACGAGTTCCAGAGCTAGTATAGAGCAGATTCTACAGTTAGCTGCCTGTTAGTTGCCATTAGTGAGTTACGAGTTAGTTGCCGGTGAAAACCCGAATACACTTAATTTTTGGGCACCCATCGTACTCGGGTACCATTAAAAGTTGTTTACGGAATCCCGATAATGAATGAAAAGGACTTCAGGGCTAAGCACGGTCACCCAACAAGACGACGGTTCCTTTACATTACAGCTCATGAAAAAGCCAATGCTCTCTGAAAAACGATCAAGTCTTATGGATCTCTTTGAAGCATCTTTAAGTAAATGCTATTTTTCACATTGGGTCCAATGTCGACTTCAACCCAGACATACAAATTCCGTTTTATTTAGCCAAGTGCGGGAAACTCAGTTTAGTGAGAGGCACGAACGCACTCAGCAACAAAAAAATGATGCCCTGCAAATATCGAGTATGTGAAATGGATTATTAGGCAGACGTACCGTTTTCAGCATCAGCGATACGAGTGCGGTAAGTACCGACTTGTAGCTAAACCCAGACTCATTTGTGATTCAACACAGTCCCGACCTCCCCGTTCATTAGACCCCAAGTCCTGACTCCCCGATCACGATAAAATCATGAACCCGGCATCAATCGGTGGGGTCGAATGCATTCTCGTAATGGTTCTTTACGGGCCACGTGTGTCTGATCTTCTACCGGCTTTTTGATGAATAATCGCCCCTTCCCTCCAGGCTACCAATCCTTCGGTTTCAAGTCGGATATTAGTCGAAATTTTCCTAATGGTTTTTGCGAGTTGGGGGCGGACTCCGCGTCCCGATCCGATGATGCCATAAGCGAAAGAACAACGGAGTGTTTCGTTGTACTGGATGCCGCACTTTCAAAATCTACCTATGCAGGTATTTGTTACAATCTTTTACGGTGATCTTTCTGTAACGGTTCCAGTACACCGTCCCAGTTCCATGACCTGTTCCAGGCTTGGAGAATGAACACCAGAAATAAAGTCGCCACTCATTTTCATCGTTACCACGGAACTAGGAAGGGCACGATTACTTTCACATCATTCACTATAATATTTCTGTACAATACTGGATAGTTCTGTCCGGTAACAGCTTGAATGTGACTACTCATTCTCAAGCGTGTTTGTGACGTTGATCTGAAGCTCTTTCCACTCTTAGCAGCTCCTCGAACGTTGGGTCCTTGGAACTGATTTGCACTTTGCACTTTGCTTGGAATTTACGTCGGATCCTTGAAATAAGTGCAGAACAGAACTTTCAATGTGTTCTAAAGGAATCTAATGTTGAAACGCTCCAAATGTCAGTGTATATGGAAGGACTGTCAACCAGTTCCACCAGTGGATTATTCCAACCCCTCCCACCTGTGGATTTTGTTCTACTAGGGACCCGAGATGAAACTATTTTGCCTATATTTATTTATAGTCCTAAGTTTCACTCAACGTTTCTAGCTCGAACGCCTCATCCCTAAGCAGAATCTGGTAACACAAACCGATGATGCCACCCCTGAAAGAACTGGAATCTTTCCACACTGAACTTCACTTTATACGCATTTACTCTATATGAATACATTGATGCATAAAAATTGAAGATTAATGACCTACTTAATGACCTATATAACATTTCTCAATACGTTTAATCGACGTTTAATGACAGGTGGTAATCTTGCGTTGTTCATCAGCTATAAATTTCTCTAGGGATCGGTTTTTAGTTTTCCATTTTTCTTGAAATCCGTTTCGAAACGGATATTTTTGAGGAAAGAATTCCTTCACATGACTTCTGCTTTGAGAAATGCCTCCGTAAACCAACCGGTTTGGCAGTTATTACGGGCGTAAGCCAGAGCATGCGAACTCGCGATGCAATGACCCTCTATTCCCTTGAACGAGGTTTTGATCCCATTTCTGTACGCAGAATTGTTGCTTCCTGAATCTGGCATGCAAATAATACGAAAAAATACTCATGTTAAATACCTAGTGGAGTAGAGAACATGATTTTAGCGAGTTTCCTGCGGAAATAAACTATTGCAGTGTACTAACAAGGGAAAGTTCGTATTCATAGCGGATGCGCTGGGGGCGCTTTGTAGACCGTCACCCACGTATGAGTTGGTACAAACCTACGTGAATGTTGCCATACTCGATTCATCGTTAAGCAAAGAAAAGCACCAACACTTCGGTACTTAACGAGGGAAGGTAACACGTTATTCAGGATGGAATGATTGATTGAATGACTTATTCAAATAGTCAGGGTTATATTAGGACCCTGAGGTCAATCCTTCAAACCATTGTTTCTAATCCTTTTGGCAATCCTTCTAATTCATTTGGCAAAATTATAAATTGTCAATCACGTAGCCACATTCCGATATCATTCGGGGTGGCTGAAAATTACACCGATCGTGTCAAATAGGATTGTTTTAAACTCATTTAAACATCTGAGGTTTAGCGGAGTAAAGTAAAATGTTTATTAGTCCAAAATACACACGTCGGAAGAATTTCGTGATAGGATGAGTCATACCATTATTCGGTATGGATAACTATCCCTCAAGACGACAAATGCCTACAAAGGTGTACAGACCATGTTACTATTGGCGTTTTCTAGGTGAATCAATGAGGGAGGGGGGGGGGGGCTAGTGTTTCAATTTGTGCTTGAGTCTCTTCTCATACCCACGGCCAGTCGATTACAAAGATTTTCCAAAAAACCTCATCGAAATCCGTCAAGCTGTTTGACTATATTACCCATACCCTGCTGTTCAAGTCTGGATCATGCTAATCGAATAGAAGAAAAAACTAACAATAAGTATATGCATATTAACTATAAAAGTAAACGCAATTAAGTCGGTTCAGCTGTTTCACCGAGACGATGTTACATATTCCCTATTTTTAAGATAATAAACAGAAGATAATAGAGCAATTAAAATTATTACGCTCGGGCGGAAATGAACTCAAGGGCAACGGCGATGTGTCAGGTGACTCCGGGAGTGGTGTGCCAGACCCATCTTATTTACTCTACCGTGGTTTTATGAAATTTCCAAGTACCTACATCGCCTATCTCTATGGAGAAGCAGCTCCTAACAGAACTATTCGAACTTCTCTCTGGGCAACACATTCTATTTCATAAACTCATGGTTGCTTCGAATTTATTGTTGATCACTGGACCTCAATTTATACCATTTGATTCACACCCATGTTTTTTCGCCACCCTTACGAATGAAGGCTTCGTGCGTTGAATTTATGGTCGATTGGTGGGGGTAACTTCCTAGACTGCCCCACTGGTGCGCCGAATCCGCTATAGAGAACCCCCGAAGCCTACATTGTCGCTAACTAAACACATAAACTACTAAAACACCGACACCTAAAAAAAAAAAAATCAGTCATGCAGCATGACTTAATGAGCGAATTTTCAAAGAAATATTCGAATTAATGGCTATGGTTTTGAATAAAGGAAAACTTCGGTCTAAAATTTGGTTTTCTATGTATATTCTCTTCGTATTTATTTTAATTTGTACGTTTTGTCCATCCTGATTCTACCGTTTGTTTATTACGTAATTGTACTAAGTGCTTATTTATTTGATCGCTGTGGGTAAATTCAAGGAGTTGTACTAATCGTTTGCCTCCCCCTTTTTTGCTTCGAACTCTCGTCTTCAATTAATACTTCTCACATTTTTCAATCTGACCACTCTAAGGGGGTGGGGGTAAGAGTTTAAAGATTATCCTAGTTTTGGGTAATTTTTGCGCACTTTAAATGCTCTAATTTAAGAACGGATTTAGATATCTAAAATCCGATTTCACTATCGTGTTCAGCGTGCAAAAACCTTTAAAATGAGGGGTCACTTGTTAGAAAATAACATTTTGGGGATTTTTGGGTAATTTTTGCGCACTTTAAATGCTCTAATTTGAGAACGGATCAAGATATCTAAAATCCGATTCCACCATCGTGTTCAGCGTGCAAAAACCTTTAAAATGAGGGGTCACTTGTTGGAAAATAACATTTTGGGGATTTTTGGGTAATTTTTGCGCACTTTAAATGCTCTAATTTGAGAACGGATCAAGATATCTAAAATCCGATTCCACCATCGTGTTCAGCGTGCAAAAACCTTTAAAATGAGGGGTCACTTGTTAGAAAATAACATTTTGGGGATTTTTAGGTAATTTTTGCGCACTTTAAATGCTCTAATTTGAGAACGGATCAAGATATCTAAAATCCGATTCCACCATCGTGTTCAGCGTGCAAAAACCTTTAAAATGAGGGGTCACTTGTTGGAAAATAACATTTTGGGGATTTTTGGGTAATTTTTGCGCACTTTAAATGCGCCAAAACCCTCCTTAGAGTAGGCCAATTTCGCCCATCTTCGAACTTAGCCTTTCGATTGCCAAGATAGATTTTTTGTGCAAATTTGAGCTGTTTATCTCAATTCTCTCGAGAGTTATCGTCTGGAGTGACACATATATAAATAAATATATATATATATATATATACATATAAAAAAGTGTTAAATTTCAGGAATCGTTTTAGAATGGTCTGAAACGGATTTCTATGAAGAAAATTTCCAAAAATTTATATTATTTAAATTTCGAAGCCATTGCAATAGCTTCATTTTCTTTGAAAATTCGCTAACAACTCCCAACTCCGCCAATTTGGCAAAATTTTACATACAATACGAACCAGTTGCTATAAGTACCAGTACATTGCTCAATTCTTCGGAGAGGTTTCGCGTTCCTCAAAGCAGTGACGGGGTCACGTTTAGCAATCACTATGGCTCTCAAGGGAATGGGTGACAGAGGTGTGAGGCACCAGTTTCTTCGGTCCATTTAAACACCAACTAAATTGCACAGTAATCAACCCGCACTTCTCGCCTACCAGTTCAAAAGCTTGAAACACGGCCTTGAACAAAATGTGAAGCCGAATGAAGCAAAAACGTAGGTAAACCGAAGGAGGGGGTAATAGGTTTCTTACTAGCAAATAACATGAATTTACCTCCAATTATCACGGCGGTACAAGAATGATCCCGCTTTCCTATGAGGACCTCGTTTTTATTTTTCTTGACTCCGACCACTTGACGTGACTCGAGCATCGAGTCTAAGGGAAAAAATAAATACAGAGAGGTTTGTGGTGGAAAAAGATCGGTGCATCAAAAGCACTTGATGGCGCCACTTATGGAGAAGGGGTCGACAAAAAGTGTAGGTACTTTCCACGCAAGTTTTATTACAGGGCCTAAATTAACCTTTCTCGAGTCCGAGCCACGAGAAAACCCTATTTCGAGTGGGGGCAGTTGATGTAGCGTGTTGTTGGTCACACTAAAACAAAAATGTCACGGAGGAGATGAGAGGAGCCTCCTCACACTTACCCTTATAATTTATGGAAGGGGTAACGAGCTCCGATAATAATTGGCCGAGGGTTGATGGAGTTGTCACATACTTTTGAAGTTATTCATCACGTGGTAGGTCGTTTAATGAACGTTGGTCACACATATTGGTCAATTGCCTGATGTTGGGATTGTTCTAAAGCATTCGTGAGGCCATACATATGGGCATACATGGTCTGAAAACTAAAGCGGTTGGTATGTGTATGGGGAACGATCACGTTAACGTTTACAATTCAATAATTTCATCAATTAGCGCTTTTGTGAGCGTGCGCAACCGCGCGCTTTTGCGCGGTCTCTTCGACAAAGTTATGAAGTTGTCACTCGTGTTTGTTTAGGCGGTAGCGAACTGGCACTTGTTTCCAGTATTTCATAGACATTGCTTCAGGCGGCAATATAATCCGCGCAGACTTTCCTCCTAATTACCTAATTCAAAAAAAAAGTTTCCTAACTTCATCCAAAACTGTTTTTGAGACTCAATTTCAGGATAGGTACTAATAAAACGAAATCCAAACGACAACACAGATTTATGAACGTATGAATATAATTCAACAAATTTAGTCCATTGACCCCTTCACTACCTGTTGCAGACCTACCCGAGTAGACCAACCACCCACCAATAGCGAAGCTTGTCGAATTAAAACTGAACACCACTAATGCACCTTTTACGGCTTGATCCGGCAGTAAATTCGAGCTCGAAGACCTCGCAGACAGGCCGTAATACCTCGGGAGAGCTTTAGACGGTTTTAAATATATAAAATATATTTATCTTTCTAAACTAGAAACAGATTGCCTACTAAATCGTCGAAATGGTCTGAAACTAACAATATTAATGCCTTCAATGATGTCATATAAATCCAATCAAGTTGAAATAGTTCAGATTCAATTAAGAAAAAGTGAAGTTATCAAAGAGCAGTAATGGGATGGGTACGCCTGCGTATTTATTTTTATTTATTTATTTAGGTAGTAGTACATCTTCTCGTGCAGTCAATGCGTGGGGTTATGGTAGGTACTATGTATTGTGCTGTCCGAATGACTCACTTGTTCAATAGGAGGGATATCAAGCAACACCGAATGACACTAACCTCCTCACTCCATCTCTCATCTTTTTGAAATACCTCGTACCAGAAATAGAGCTGTTGGAATATATTATTTAAGGAGTTGTAGGTCGCTTGGATCTGTAATATTAGATCATCAATATAATTTTGGCGTCGAATGCCATCAGTTAATTACAAATGCATTATAGTCCTCGTATCTCACTCTGCCTACCTCAACTCGGTTAGCTTTTAAGGTCACTCGAGCTGTTCCTCAAAACGCGAATTGGGTTCGAAAAAGACCGAGTTGCCGGGGATTTTATGAAGTTTTAGTGGTTTACGATCCAGAGCGAACGGGTGAACATCGCCGAAGGCATGTGAACACCTCACCCCTACTTCTACGGTCACTTAAAAAGCTATAATTCATCAAAATAATGGTTGGTCTGCCTACTTTGACTGCAACTGCATACCTACTGAAGTTACACTAAATAGAAACGATTCGATGTAAATACATTTTAGTAAGTACCAGCCACGTAGTATCGCATTATGAGCGAATTTTCCAATAAATATTCTTACCAACCATACCACTTTTCGTTAAATTATATCAATTTTTCGCAATTTTAGCCATTTTACCGATTTTTGACTCTCACAAATTCAATTTTGACCCACTCTTTTTTGAAAAAAGTATTTTTATAGAACTAGTCTCTCTGTCGTGAATCACCATCCCACACAACGTCAGGCGAATTAATATTGATTTTAGCCCTTAATACCAATTATGACCCCCCAAAAATCCAAATTTGACCCCTATTCTATATGAAAAACAACTGAAATGGTATTTTTCTGTCTTTACTCACCCTTCCATTTGGAAATTATTTTGAAAGCCGTGTTTGATAGCAAGATAGGCTCGACCACTGGTCCTGAACCAAGCGTTTTCAAAAAATTTCAAGTTGGGTGGCCTAACTTCGACCAAACTAAATACAAAACTAGTCTACATGATGATAATACGAGTATTAGATGCAAAATTAGTAACATTAATCAAGTTTCACTTTTTTTAATGGATGCCTAGAGGTCGATTTCATTGACTGGAGTGTGGTTTTTGCTGAAACGGACCACGTTTTGAGATGGGAAAAGCTGAATAACATAAAATCTATAGGATCTAGCGAAAAAAGTATTGGAGTAAAAGTTGAAGAAGATAACATGTCAAATAAAATAAGACCAATTTCAAGTCTCTAGGACAAATGGTTACTATGTTATGAGGAAAGAAATAATATTTTTATGAAAAAAAGTGAGTTTTTCTAAACTTCAACCTCGATGCGGCACGGGTTAATGTTATCCAATCGACCTAAAACTTTGGGAATCTCATTTTCTAGTCAAATGGCACCTTTTAGGGGGTTGCCACGATTGAATTTCGAAAGTTGACTTTTTGTGACCACAAGGCAATAGGCAAATTTTTTTTTGAGAAAATCAGCTCTGGCAACCCCCTAAAAGGTGCCATTTGACTAGAAAATGAGATTCGCAAAGTTTTAGGTCGATCGGATAACGTTAACCCGTGCCGGATTGAGGTTGAAGATCAGAAAAACTCACTTTGTTTCATAAAAATACTCTTCTTTTCCTCATAACATAGTAACCATTTGTCCTAGAGACTTGAGATTGGTCTCATTTTATTTAAAATGTGACCTTCTTCAACTTTTACTTCCATAATTTCTCGCTACATCCTGTAGATTTTATGTTATTCAGCTTTTCCCATCTCAAAACGTGGTCCGTTTCAGCAAATGTGCCTTTTCACGCGCATACCCCTAAAAACCACACTCCAGTCAATGAAATCGACCTCCAGGCGATTTGACACTTCTTTATCACTCTGGTTTATTGAAAATGAGTATGTTTCAGGTATAAATGTAAAGGTTGAGGCTGTAATAAGGGGGGGGGGGGATCTAGGTAACTACCAGCTACCAGATATATAGAAAAATGAAAACGTAGAAAGAGTAGCGATCTTGATTAGTTGTGGAGATGAGGAACAGTTGATCGGAGTTCCTCAACTCGAAAATAGTACTGGACGCTTGCAAGCCCAGGCGGTATTTGGAGCCATTCAAGAGTGGGGTGCAGCAGACAAAATTCAAGCAATGTGCTTTGACACCACAGCTGCAAATACTGGTCGGGTTATTTTGAAAGCCGTGTTTGATAGCAAGATAGGCTCGACCACTGGTCCTGAACCTAGCGTTTTCAAAAAATTTCAAGTTGGGTGGCCTAACTTCGACCAAACTAAATACAAAAAAACCACAGTCATGCAGCATGGCTATAAGAGCGAATTTTCGAAGTTTTCGGCATCTTCCTCCTCCGCCTAAAATTTTCTGAAAATTAATTTTCGGCCAATGTTTTCCCAACTTGATACCATACAAAATTAAAACAGGAGTAGTTTTTCGCAAAGTAAAATTTGGGGTGGAAGGAGGGGGAGGGGGAAATCAAAAATGTTTTGAATACCAGAAGAGTAGGTATTGGGTACGTAACAAAAATGTTTTGTTCCATTTTTTGCCGAGTAACACCTCGGTTTGTAGATTTTCCAACGCTGAACACGATGGTGAAGTCAGAATTGCGATATCCCATTCCGTTATCAGATTAGAGCAGACGAACCAGGAAGAACATCTCAAGAAATAACCACGTTCCTTCATCTTCAAAGTGCTCCAGTTTGAGAATGGAATGAGATATCGCAATTCTGATTTCACCATCGTGTTCAGCGTACAAAAACCTTTAAAATGAGGTGTCAATTGTCAGACTTTTTCATTTTGTGAATTTATGGGTAATTTTCCCCCCTAAAACTCCCCAAAACTCCCCCTTAGGGTGACCCGATTCTGCCCATCTTCGAACTTAGCCTGTCGAATGCCAAGACAGATTTTTCGTGCAAATTTGAACTTTTTATCTCAATTCTTTCGAGAGTTATCGTCTGGAATGGCACATACATATATGAATATATATATATATATATATATATATATATATATATATATATATAATTTTTGGTGTCTTTCGGCAGGGAATTCAGGATGGTCTGAAACGGATTTTGGTATAAAAATCTTTGAGAAATTCGAGTTTTAAAAATTTTGGACCGAGAACAATAGCTTCCTTTTCTTCGAAAATTCGCTAACTAGTCTACATGATGATAATACGAGTATTAGATGCAAAATTAGTAACATTAATCAAGCTTCACTTTTTTTAATGGATGCCTAGAGGTCGATTCCATTGACTGGAGTGTGGTTTTTAGGGGTATGCATAAAAAGGCACATTTGCTGAAACGGACCACGTTTTGAGATGGGAAAAGCTGAATAACATAAAATCTATAGGATCTAGCGAAAAAAGTATTGGAGTAAAAGTTGAAGAAGATAACATGTCAAATAAAATAAGACCAATTTCAAGTCTCAAGGACAAATGGTTACTATGTTATGAGGAAAGAAATAATATTTTTATGAAAAAAAGTGAGTTTTTCTAAACTTCAACCTCGATGCGGCACGGGTTAATGTTATCCGATCGACCTAAAACTTTGGGAATCTCATTTTCTAGTCAAATGGCACCTTTTAGGGGGTTGCCAGGATTGAATTTCGAAAGTTGACTTTTTGTGACCACAAGGCAATAGGCAAAATTTTTTTTGAGAAAATCACTTCTGGCAACCCCCTAAAAGTAGCCATTTGACTAGAAAATGAGATTCGCAAAGTTTTAGGTCGATCGGATAACGTTAACCCGTGCCGCATTGAGGTTGAAGATCAGAAAAAATCACTTTGTTTCATGAAAAATACTCTTCTTTTCCTCATAACATAATAACCATTTGTCCTAGAGACTTGAGATTGGTCTCATTTTATTGAAAATGTTATCTTCTTCAAGTAGAGTCAATATGGGGATTCTGGGACATTCCTGTTTGAACATGCTCGTCAGTCTAACCAGCTGCCTCCTGCCTTAGCGGGCGAGTCCACCTTCTCACCCACCCCTTACCAACCACCCCCCCCCCCACCCCATCACTCCCCCTCACCCCCTCACTCCCCACTCCCCCCTCACTCCCCCCCCCACCCCCTCACCCCTCACCCACTCACACCCCTCACTCCCCTCACCCCCTCACTCCCCCTCATTCCCTCACACCCCTCACCCCCCTAGCCCTCATTCCCCCTCACCCCTCACCCCCTCACTCCCCTCCCCCCCTCGCCCATACCCTCATCCACCCCATCCCCCCCCCTGGACGTTGTCCTATCGCCCCCTGCCGCCTACAACCGCCCCCTGCCGCCTCCAGACCACCCACCCCGCCCTCTGCCACCTCCAGACTCCACCCACTCCGCCCTCTGCCGCCTCCAGACCTCCACCCACCCCGCCACCTGCCGCCTCCAGACCTCCACCCACCCCACCCTCCTCCTTAACCCCCTCACCACCTCCTACCCCTCCGCCCACAAACCTTCACCCATCACCCCCCCCCCCCCCACCCATCATCCATCATCACCCATCAACCTCCTACCACCCTCACAAGCCCACAATCCACAATACCACAATCACCCAGGCCACTCACCCACCTTGGAAGGACTTGTGTAAACAGATCTAATCAAGTTTGGAAAGGTCTGGACAATCACCCAGGCCACTGAACCACCTGCCTCAGCAGGTCTGAACAGGCACTCCCCTTCACCCCTATATAAGGAGCCGGAGTCCCTCAGCAGCCACACTTCGTTCTGAGTTCTCAACACAGAAAGTCCTCCTGCCTGCCACTGCTCCCATCTCCTCAACTACGGAAGATTAAATAGGTAATCCCTAATTAATATTCATTGTTAGGATCATTGGTTCTAGTAGCATCCCAAACCCTTTGCGTTTTTTTTTTTTTTTTTTCTCTCTTTCTTTCTTCATCCTTCTTTTAGGTTAAATTACCTCGTTTTTTTTTTTTCTTCTCCCATCTCAGTTATTATTATTCAATTTATTTTCCCCCTATTTTTTTTCCCATATCCCGCAATAGTTTTTATCTCACTAGCTGAGACCCAAACTTTGAAGAAGTATTCATTTAGTTTACCCCTACAACATTTTTTTTCGCCCTTTCCCCCTCCCTTGCTATCAATTTATTTTCTTATCCAGTTAATTTTTCATTTTTTCTTTTTCACACATATCTCGCAATAGTTTTTCCCACTCGCTGAGATCCAACATTCAAGAAGATTACATTTAATTTACCCCCATCACCTTTTTCTTTCTTAGATCCGGTTTCGTTCGACTTTATTTTTGTTTTCTCGTTTCTCGTTCAGAGTTCCTTTCTCGTTCCTTGAAAGAGGTTTTTTTTTTGTTATTGCATTAATTTGATAGAAGAGCGTTCGTTAATTTTCGTAGAAGAGTACTTAACTTTATATTTTGGAGTTCAATAGTTTATTTTGATTAATTACCAACTTGTACAATGGCATCGTCTTCTAAAACTTGCTCTTTTTGCCATTCAACGTTCCCATGCTATTATTTACTGACACAGCACGAGGCCAATTGCGGGCGAAGAATGTTCGAAGTTGAAGATTTTGTTTTGTGCGACCGATGTGGTAATAATTTGAATGCAGCCGATCACAATATGAGCTGTGACGCGCCCCCGCTTAAAAAAACAAGGTTTTCTTCCCCACCCCCACCACCACCAGAAGATGTAGATATTTTCCAGTGTATTTGCCAGTATTGTGGGGAAGCGTGTAATAGTCCGTCTGATCGAATGCGTCATGAAAGTTTACACACTAGGATTTCTTATTGCGCGAAATGTGGGGAAGTTTTTCAAGATATATTAGAAAAAATAAGACACGAACTAGCCTGTAAAGCTGATTTGTTATGCGATACGTGTGGTGGACAGTTCGCTAGTGCAGCCCTATTTCATGCCCATATACAATTATGTAGTACAGTGCCATCAATTAGCAACAATTGTAGAAGGTCCACTGATCCTCACGTAAGAAACTTACTAGCCACCCAACCTAATATTGATTTTATCTTACCGTACGAAACAGCTTTTACGAATCGAATCGCATCATATTTTATACAATCAAATTTTACATTGGATCTGCCATTATTTTTACATGATGTGAGGCACAAAATAACTAGGATTTTAGTACAAAACCTCTCTGATCACGGCCCCATCAAATTTAATATATTCGTGGACTGCCGCATGGTGAACATTTTAAATGAAAACCTAGAGACCAACATTAAAGTGAAGAATGAAATTTTATTAGATCATCCAGAAATTGACAATATTTTAAACAACATGTTCATAAAGCTGAATGATGAACTAACAGAATTAGAACTGAAGAAGAGCGGATGGAAATTGGAATTAATTTATGGGCTGCGTTTAAAAATAAACAAGTACTCCCCCCTACGTGGAGGGGCTGGTCCCTTCAAACTACCCAAGATAATCGCTGATAGAAAAGCTTGTCTAAATGTCCCAAATGACGACAACCGCTGCTTCTATTTCGCCATTTTAGCCAAGTTCGTTCCCCATCATTCAATGAGGCCATCACAATATCGGAATATCCCTCACCGCTACGATTTCAGCTGCGTTTCTTTTCCCACCTCCCTACACGACATCAAAATATTCGAAGCTAAAAACAATATTTCTATCAATGTATTTACTCTGAACGAAAAGAATATTGTGTGCCCAAAGAAGGTCGTGGATAGGGAGTTGGATGACCACAGGGACCTCCTAATGCTAGAAGAAGGGGACAATAGGCACTACGTTTACATTAAGGATTTTAACAGATTAGTTCGCAGTCAAATAACAAAACATAAAGAAAGAATAAATATATGTAAGCGTTGTTTGTGGTATAAGAAAATCGATCCACTTTCAGGAGATTTACAAGCTCATGAAAATGTATGCAACAGGAATAAACCTGTGGCTGTATCGATGCCCAAAGAAGAAGATAAATTCGTTGAGTTTAAAGAGGTTGAGCTAGCACTGAGGGTTCCATTTGTTGTATATGGCGATTTCGAAAGCTTGTTACCAACAGTGCAATCCTGCCCACCGAATCCGAACAACTCCTACCAACTCCCATACAACAGACACGAGCCTAACTCTGCATGTGCATTTTTATCGATTGATCCCTCAGTTTTACCATATGCCCAACACTTGGAACAGATATTTTCATACAGAGGTCCAGACGTAGTCGAGAAGCTTATGCATTTCTTGACATATATAGCTCAGGAAGTGGAGAAGGTGTATGCCCGCAAAGTTCCCATGATCCCACTTACTGTAGCTCAAGAATTGGATCATGACGCTGCCACTATTTGCTACATGTGTGATAAGTCATTCAGTTCATACAATAGAAAAGTATATGACCACTGTCACATCACAGGCATGTACCGGGGTGCTGCCCACAATAATTGCAATATCAGGTTTAAGGCACCATCGTTCCTGCCTGTATTTTTCCATAATCTGTCTGGGTACGATTCTCATTTCTTAATTCCAAATCTTAATGCAGTAGATAACAAAAGAATTAAAGTAATTGCAGCAAACTCTGAAAAATATATTAGTTTTACCAAGTACGTTTCTAATAGGTTTTGCATCAGATTTTTAGATAGTTACCGATTTTTATCTAATAGCCTCGACCGTCTGAGTCAAAATTTAAATGATTTTAATATTTTACCCCGTTATTTTCCCGATCCCCGTTTACTAGAGCTCGTCAAGCAGAAAGGTGTTTACCCATACGAGTATATGGATTCTTGGGACCGTTTCCTCGAAACCCAATTGCCGCCAATTGATAAGTTTTATAGTAAATTGAGGCATGCGGGTATTTCTGAGGAGGAGTATGAGCGGGCCCAAAATGTGTGGCAGGAATTCAACTGCGAAACCCTCGGTGACTATCACGATCTCTATTTAAAAATTGACACCCTTCTTCTAGCTGAGGTATTTGAAGCGTTTAGGGATGTGACGCTAAAATCCCACAAGCTTGACCCCGCCCAATTTTACACAACACCCCACATGACATGGTCCAGCATGCTACGAATGACAAAAGTCAAATTAGAGCTGCTGACTGACTATAATATGCTTTTGATGGTGGAATCTGGTATTCGTGGAGGCCTAGTACAAGCTTCGGGGCGGTATTCTAAGGCAAATAATAAATACGCCCCCCACTACGACCCCACGAAAGATGATACTTATATAACGTACCAAGATTGCAACGCATTGTATGCTACGGTTATGACAAAGCCCCTCCCCATAGGTGAGTTTTCATGGGTTGATACGGATACCATCGAATTAGACACTTTGAAAGATGATGACCCTTATGGCTACTTGTTGGATGCAGATGTAGAATACCCGGATCAACTCCACGACGATCACAGTGATCTACCGTTCCTCCCTGAGAAGTTGCCCAATGTCGGAGGAAAATTAGTGGCACATTTGGGCAACCGAAAAAACTATGTGGTACACTACATGGCATTAAAACAAGCTCTCGATCATGGTCTTGTATTAGTAAAAATAAATCGAGCCATAAAGTTCCGCCAATCGAAATGGCTCAAGCCCTATATAGACATGAACAATGAGCTTCGCAAGAATTCTAGAAACGACTTTGAAAAAGACCAATTCAAACTGTATAACATTAGAGAGTTTTTCCTTACTACGGTGTCGGGACACCGTGGTAAGGAATCTAGGGGAACGCATCATGGATGCTAACTTTTTCAGGATGTCACGTGGTCTTAGTACGGTGTCCGTCGATAAAACGCACGGTGTCTTATCATAACCTGACGCCCAATTGTTTTGAAGCATGATGGCGGATTCTACTCCAGTGTTCCGTTGTGTTGAGTGATCATCCGTAGTGATCTTTTTAAGGATTCAAAAGATTTGTAGGTAAGTAAAATTCACTCATGTGTTTTGATTAGTTGGAAATTGTGAAAGAGTGAGTTGTGAATTAAAATTTGCTTTCTTATCTTGTTGTTTTGATAGTTTCAACTTACGTCTTGCTGCTTCAATTAGAAACGTAGCTTAAGTTTCGAGAGGAAAACAACTCGCAATTTTTGTGTAAACAAAAAATTAAAAAAATGACCAAAAATTAACCAATCACCAAAAATTACCGAAAATTACGAAAAATTGTTATAAAATGGGGAGGACAAAAATGTACCCTCCTCCCCTCTGCCGAAAAAATGCAAAAAATTACATACAAATACCAAAAAAATAGTCCAAAATTATGAGAAATTACAAAAAATGTCAATAATCACAAACAATTTCAAACAAATTATAAAAAATTGACAAGTTATAAAAAATTACGAAAATTGATTAAAAATTACCGAAAATGTACAAAAAAACGCGAGTTGTTT
Source organism: Leptopterna dolabrata (assembly GCA_954871275.1). Taxonomy (NCBI): domain Eukaryota; kingdom Metazoa; phylum Arthropoda; class Insecta; order Hemiptera; family Miridae; genus Leptopterna; species Leptopterna dolabrata. The sequence goes on along the minus strand of OX940987.1, from coordinate 15,707,772 downwards.
CCCCCTTGTTAAATGTGCAGAAAAAAAAAGTGTCTTGACAATTGAAAGGTTCAGTTCGTGGAGGGAAAAACGGAGAAACGCGTTTTATATTTATTTTCCCTTGATTACCCATATTTGAACACGCCTAAAAATACGATTTTTTCACGCAAAATAACGTCGTCGCCGTCAATCAAATTGTTGGAATACAGATCGATAAAACCGTTCAGTTCGTCTTCCATAGTAAAGTAATAAATAAATAACAATAGGTAAATAATAAATAAAGTAATAAATAATAAACAAATAAAAACTACTGCTAAAAAGCTAGGTCGATTGATATGTTGTCTTGATGAAGAAAAAATAGGATTGAGTCAGCTTTAACCAGCTGTTATCAGTGAAACTTCCAGGGATTACACGGAGAAAAGTTGTTCATACGGCCGTACGAGAAGGGGTTCGTACGGCCCGGGTGAAGCTCTGCTGCCACGGTGAAGCAGAGCTTCGTACGTCCCGTGTTAGCTTGTTCATGCGTTCTCCGCCTGGTTCGCGGTAATCGCACGGTGTTAGGACACCGTGCTAAGGCCGACCGTGGTAAGGAAAAACTCTCTAATGCCATATACGGGAAGACGTGCGAGCAGATCCGCAAACGTATCGACGTCAGATTAGCCACCTCCTATAGGCAAGCGGAGAAGCTAATTGCCAAATCAAATTTTATAGATTCAAATATTTTAAACGAAGACTTGGTGGCTATACAAATGGGGAAAACTTCGATTCTTTTTAACAAAGCCATCTACGTAGGACAAGCAGTTTTAGATTTATCAAAGACGGTGATGTACCAGTACCAGTATGACGTCATGAAGGTCAAGTATCCAGGGGATCGTCTCAAGTTGAATTACATGGATACAGACTCTTTCATATGGACGATAAAGACAAATGATTTTTATAAAGATATGGAAGGGGAAATGGCAGATCGGTACCTCGATACCTCCAACTACCCAACACAACACCCCCTTTATTCCCCACTGTACAAAAAGTGTTTGGGTAGATTCAAGGACGAGGCGGCAGGGAAGATCATATATCGTTTTGTAGCATGTAGGTCCAAAATGTACGGTATTGAAATCGAGGGCAAAGAATACAAGCGGGCCAAAGGTATCCAACGGGCCGTAGTCGAAAATCAAATTACCGTTGATGATTACCTCAAATGTATAACCTCCTCCACAATAAGCCGCCATGACTGCACTAGCATTAGGTCAAAGTCCCACAATGTTCAAAGTATCGTTTTAAATAAAATATCGCTTTCCCCACACGACGACAAACGCCACATTTTACCTAATGGCATCGACACATTAGCCATAGGACATTATATCCTGCGTGAGGAATAATGCTCCGTATAGTGTTTTTTAAATTCTTTCAATTTAGCATTTTCCAATTGTAGGTTATCAAATTGTAGGATTTTCCAATTGTAGGTTATCAAATTATAGGATTTTCAAATTTTAGGTTATCAAATTGTAGGATTTCTAGTCATTAGGTTTTAAATGTTTTAAATTTTCTAGTCATTAGGTATAGAAATAATAGTGGGGATGCGAGGAATATTATCTCAAAGTACTCCATCCCCCACCTCCCGTGTGTGTGAATGTAATAAAGGCAGAACCAGTAATAGAGGCAACTCCGGTAGAAGACCGACGGGAGCAACCAAACTGCTGCGTATGCAGCTGGAAAGCGTTATTCGCTTTCTCGGGGGTTGCCGGAGCAAGTGACGGATATTCTTCTGTCGGTTGTAGTCTTGTTTTGTCGAACGAATTTAAAGTATTCCTCCTCGAATCCTTAATTTTCGTTCGACTTACAGCAACCGGCAATTGTTGTATACTCCTTGCTCCACTCAAAGCGTGGGTGGGCTCGAGGGTCGGAACCGGGTTGCCCTCTCCCTTACTGGTTCTGACCGGTATGAATGTGTGAGTGAATGTAATTTATTATTGAATGAATGTGGATGAATGAATGAAGGGAGGGAACACACAGTTTTATTATCATTTATATTTTCAAAGGTGGTGGTGGTAGCATTGAAAAGTGTATAAATAGGGGCGCATTAGGTAGAAAAGTCACATTATTCAACATGCAGTTGCGTAGACTAGACGTCAGCCTTCCCGTCGTAAATATTAACGAGGACGATGCCACCATGCACGATGCGAGAACTAGGCATAGCGAGTTGCTACCAAATAGCATACGATGCATCATATGTGCAACTTCGAATGGCGGCAAAACCAATTTAATGCTCAATCTATTGTACTCTTCATTAGGGTTGAAATTTGAAAATATCTATCTCTTTTCGAAAACGCTCTTTCAACCGGGATACATTCAGTTGTGCAATGTTCTAAAACCTCTGAACGAAATAGGATTCTATAGGTACTCGAATAGTGACGATGTCCCACTGCCCTGTCAAACCAACCCAAACTCGATTATGATATTTGATGATGTTGCTTGTGAAAAACAGGAGCGTATTAGGATGTATTTTAGTATGGGCCGTCACAGCCAGACTGATAGTTTCTATCTGGCTCAAAGCTATTGTCGTATCCCTAAACATTTACTGCGAGATTGTGCGAACTTGATAATTGTCTTTCGTCAAGATACGTTGAACATGAAAAAAATTTATGACGATCATGTCAACATGGATATGAGTTTCAATAAGTTCAAGGAAATTTGTTCATTATGTTGGGAGCAACATCAATATGGATTTTTAGTTATCGATAAAGAATGTGGTGTCAGCACTGGTCGTTATCGTCAAGGGTTCGATACATATATAATACCCTGAGGGAGCAGGAGGAGGAATCAGTTACTTGTCAACCATCGAAGAAGAAGAAGAAGTAACATGGAGAACTCAATAGCGCAAGTACGAGAAAATATTCGCAAGAAATATAATCAGATAAGGAGGAGCAGAGAGGAGAAGGAGGCGCAGCTAAAAAGGAAATACGAACCTCTCCGTGACGTAGTGGCAGGGTCAGTCGAACATATAAGACCATCCCTCCCACCATCACTACCACCATTTCATTTTAAAGAAGAAGAAGAAGACCAATTCAAATTCGTCAACAAAAGAAGAAGGAGGATGAGAACAAGGAGAAGTACGAATGTGCTGGACATATTCAAAACCAGTTACGAGGAGGAAGAGGATGGATCATCAGACGTCGATCTATCATCTGGAGTAATGAAGAGTGAAGGACGAAGTTCAAGATCAACACCCTACGAGAAGATCAAAGCAGATGGTAACACTATTCTACCATACATTGTGGTTTCACCGACTGATGGAGGAGGAGGAGGACCATCTACTGGAGGAGAAGTAAATTTGAAGAAGGACCAGTTGAGAATAATTGAGACACCGTCTACTACTACTACTACTACTACTACAACAAATGAAATACCAAAGACAGAGGAAGGAGATGGAGCAAGAAGGAAAGATGAAGACATCACATCAGAATATATAAGGAAGAAGATTGATGGGGACCCTGATTTTGATGAAACATATGGGATAGGATATGACAAAGCATCGAAACGATTTACAATGGGTGACAGCTATGTGGAATTCAAGAATGATAGGATCGAATTAGGGAACTCTATGAAAATCGAATGCACTCGAGGACTGTTGGAATTATTGTTTGCAAAAAGACCAGATATGAGCATAATTAGGGACCACGATTTACAATCTTACAAGAAAATATTGAACGAAACTAATGCTCATAAGAAAAGATATAGTTCATCAGAAGTGTGTTTTGTGGATTTGAAACATCCAAAATGGCATATAATAAAGAGTCTGTTTACAAAAACAGCGAATAAACCCAAGTCAAAATAATGATTGTGCTCCTCAGTGTAGAAGAGGCAAAGTATCCGAAAGGCAAGTCGCACGGGGCACGAGTAGTGAGGTCTCTATTTTTTTTTTTTTTTTTTTCCCGAACACTTGGAGTTGAGCGATATTAGGTATTAGGGAACGCAATTTTTCTTATTATTAGGTAGGGAAAGCAACATCCGAAATGGCATATAATAAAGAGTCTGTTTACAAAAACGGGGATCAAAATAATGATTTTGCTCCTCAGTGTAGAAGAGGCCAAGTATCCGAAAGGCAAGTCGCACAGCGCACGAGTAGTGAGGTCTCTATTTTTTTTTCTGAACACTTGGAGTTGAGCGATATTAGGTATTAGGGCACGCAATTATTAGGTAGGGAACGCAACTTTTCCAATTATTAGGTAGGGAAATCAAGAAATGGAAGTCTACTACAGAAAAAAATAAGAATCAAGATGGAAGTCAGCCGCAGAAGAAGAAAGAAGGAGAAGAAAGAGAAGAAGAAGACGATGAAGAAGAAGAAGAAACAGAAGAAGAAGACGAAGCAGAAGGAGAAGAAGACGGAGACAAAGAAACAGAAGAAGAAGACGAAGAAGAAGAAGAAGAAGACGGAGATGAAGAAACAGAAGAAGAAGAAAACTCGACAGATGGTACCAAGATAATACAAAAAAGGATGGGTACCTGTCAACATGGATCAGTACACGACGAGACTTGAGCAATGATGGAAGTCAAGAAGAGAATTGTGGAGGAGCTTCATCGACCTGCAAGAAAGAATTACCCTAGGAGGAGAGTGCTCCTAAAGGGGATAGATGACCTATGGCAAGCGGATCTGTTGGAGCTGCAACCCTATTCCCGATTCAACGGAGGACATCGATTCATACTGGTAGTCATTGATTGTCTATCAAAATATGTTTGGGTGGCACCACTCAAATCCAAGACAGGTGCTGCAGTCTGTGACGGATTCAAGAAAGTATTTGATGATTCGAGCCCACGCCTACCGCGGCATCTGCAGACAGATAAGGGAAAGGAGTTCTACAACGGGAAAATGCGGCTGTTATTGGAGAGTCATAATATTAACCATTATTCGACATACAGCAACCTGAAAGCGTCCATTGTGGAACGTGTCATACGAACGTTGAAGACGGAATTGTGGAAACGTTTCAGTCTACAAGGAACCTACAAGTGGATGGATGCTATTGTGGATGTTATCAACAAGTACAACAGATCAAAACATCGCTCGATCAAGATGGCACCAATAGATGTCAAGGGGAAACGAAAAGAGGCCTTGGCACTCAAGACCCTCTACGAGAAGAAGAAAGGTACACCATCCCGCCCCAAATTCAAATTGGGTGATCACGTGAGGATATCCAAGAGGAAAGCGGAATTTGAGAAAGGATACACTCCCTCTTGGTCTACAGAGATATTCAAGATCGTCAAGTTGAAGAGGACTATACCACCTACCTATATACTGGAAGATTCGGACAAGAAGACAATTGCAGGTGGATTTTATGAAGAGGAGCTACAGCTGACCAAATATCCAAACGTATATCTGGTTGAAAAGATAGTAAGGCGAGATGGTAATGGCCGTGCACTTGTGAAATGGTTGGGTTTTGACTCACGACACAATAGTTGGGTCAACACTGCTGATTTCAGTGGAGGAGGAGGAGGAGGAGAAGAAGTATAAAAGGAGGTAGTGGCAAGAGGTCGGCTCAGTTGCGACATAGATCACAAAGCGACAACATCATGTTGAATGTACAAGAGCACCACCGAGTCATCGAAGATGGTGGGATTGAGAGGGTGGAATATCATTCTCACTATCCCTATGGATGTTCATTGGATCATGGACAAGAAATAAGGATTGCCATCCAACATCAAGACCTTTTTACCCTACCATGTCAAAGTTTCTTGGATATACACGGACGTTTCCTGAAGGAGGACGAATCTGGGAAACCTGTCTCTGCAACTATGAGCACAAACCCCTTCCCGTTTCTCTTTGATGAGATACGTTACGAAATATGTGGATCGGAAATCGATCGTGTGAGAAATCCTGGCATCACCTCGACAATGAAAGGCTATGTGTCCTTCATGAGGGGGACGGAAAATCTACTGGAGGCCTACGGATGGACCAGTCAACGGGATACGGAACTAGTCTCCAACGAGGGATATTTCAACGTATGCATTCCATTAAGCATTCTACTCGGATTCTTTGAAGACTATCAAAAAGTTGTTATCAACGTGAAGCAAGAATTGATCCTACTCCGTTCAAGAAGGGATGAAAACTGTTTCACATCACTAGCGCCAGCGGCAGACGGCGGCGTCAGAGAGAAGGCAATAATCAAGCTGACTGGTATCTCGTGGCGAGTACCCTATTTGACACTGGACGACACACATCGGCTTCAACTCTACCGCCATCTGGAGAAGGAGAAGTCAATTAAAATGGATTTTCGATGCTTGGAACTATATGAATACCCTCTACTACCTACAACACAGAAACAAGTATGGAACGTGAAGACATCATCTTCAGTCGAGAAGCCGAGATATGTTATTTTGGGATTTCAAACGGGTAGAAAGCACACTATGGAAAAGAGTGCTACTGTTTTTGACCATTGTAGTTTAACAAATGTCAAATTATTTTTGAACTCGAAATGTTATCCTTATGATGATCTGAATGTGAACTTTGATAGGAACCAGTATGCTATACTCTACCGAATGTATGCTACCTTTCAGCAGAGTTTCTATGGTGTTGATGTAAATTACCCTTTATTGTCAATAATGAATTTCAAAAGAGCAGCACCTCTAGTTGTACTAGATTGTTCGAAACAGAGTGAATCGATCAAACCGGGGCCAATTGATGTTTTGTTGGAATTCGAGTCAACTACCGCATTCCCTGCCAACACTACAGCCTACTGTCTAATTATCCACGATCGATCTATCGAATACAACCCCCTCACCAATATCGTTCGGCGAATGGTATAAAAGAAGGGGAGGGAGCGAGTAGATTCTCAGTCTTGAACATGTCGTCACAGAAGAGAGAGGTCGTCATAGATATCCAATGCTTTCTCAACAACCACATGCGATATGTGGTGAAGGAGCTATCCCTCTACGACTTGAATCACCACTCGTCACAGAACTGGATCTTCAAACCCCCCGAAGGACTTTGTATCCATGTCAAAAAAGCGATACGAGTCAATGATTGGGTTACTCGCCACCTCCATGGACTTACCTGGGAAGAAGGTGATGTGGAGTACAATAAACTACCGAGCATCATGAACTGGATCGCCAACATCTATGACGTCATCTATGTGAAGGGACAACAAAAGATTGAGTTTCTACTTCAACAAATCTCCTCCAGTTCAAGACCGACATTTGTCAACGTTGAAAATTTGGGGTGTCCTAAAATTGCTATCTTACTTGAACCATTCAGATTAGGGAACCATTGTGTACATCACAACTTTGATCCCACATTGTGTACTACCTATAGATCAAAGGCCATAGGCCGTTGGATTTTATGTAATAATTTTCATTAAGAAGATTTTATTTGAGAGTTATTTGAAACACATTGTTATATTTTGAAAAGAAAGAGATGATATTATTTTACTTCCTGAATAAACTTTGAAAAAAAGAATCCTCGTTGTTTTATTTATTTGTTCATCCAATAATTTTTAGTGAAGTTTGTACATAAATATTCTTAAAAAAAATGAATGAAGAGTTTGAGAGGAGGTAGGTAGCACAGCTGTGGACAACATAGAACGGGAGCGGACAACATAGAACGGGAGCGGACAAGGTTGAACCAGAACAAACATGTGAACGCTCACGATTCTACACAGCAAGAGGTAGGCGGGGCCTTGGAGGGTGGTACCCAATCAGATGGGGGGGGGGGGACGGTGAAGGTGGGTGGGGGTAGCTACGGAGAGTATATAAGGACGAGCGGCCCGCATCCACCTCATTCGACCCACCGCCACCACCGAAACAAGTGAAATCATGAGCTCACTATCTGCCCAGCTGAACGTGATCAACAGGAGAACCACTGGTATCACTAATCTTAGTGAGTTGAGAATTGGACAACCCTACGAAATCGTCGAATTCTCCCGGCTGACTACCCGCTTTGGAGAAACTATTGTTGCAACATTGGCACCCCGTATGGGATACGTGCAAACCGAACCCATCAAAGTCTTCCTACCAAAGAGGTTCACCTGCTGCTTCACCGACGAAGTTATTCAAGAATATAACAAGAGTACATTCCTCAATCATCCCATCAACCTGGTCTACAAGGGAGTGCTGAACAGAAAACACGACGTTGAATTCCTGTAAAAAAAGACCATCATGGACCTCGCCAAACGCCTGAATGCAACTCTCCATGGAGGATCGAGGATTGGACAAGTAAGCGACCTACAAGTGGGGCAAGCCTACGAAATTAAAAGGTTGCAAATCATCCCACCCAAAGAAGGAAGAAATAAACCCCCTGCATTAGTGGCGCACATTGAATTCAACACCGTTGGGATCCCCTATCCCTATCCAGCGAGAATCTACCTGCCTAGAAGACTCCTCACAACACTCACCCAAGATTGCATCGATGAATACAACGAGAATTTCATTTACAATCAAATAAGCATTATTTATCAAGGATGTATTGATGGAAGATATGAAATATTTTTTTGTAATTTTGTTTTGAAGTATTATGATTTGAATAAAAAGAAAAAGAAAAGGAAACGTTTGTTTTTCATTTGGTATCCCATCCATTTACATTAAGTGTTATTATTATCAATGATAAGTTAATTTTGAAAACAAATTCAATGGGGAACATAAGTAGTTGGCAATGGTAATATAGAAATGGCATGTCTAGGAGGATGTAGCAAAAAAAAAATGATGAGTTAGATTTGGCCAAAGCTGCCAATTATAGGCGGGCCAGGGAGGCAGAGACGCACATTCGGACAAGGTGAGACCTGTCTGGTTGGAGGTGATAATTTAATTTCAATCATAATGAAATATTTTCATAGGTGGATCTCCCCATTATGTCTGGGTGAGAATCAACATTTCATTCACCTTAATATTATTTACATAAGTAGGTGGGTATTATAATAAGTCCACTGTTTTGAGTGCCAAGTAGGTATTCATGGTCAAACAGTATTTCCAGAAATTCCGAGGGGCTTTATTATGATTATCTGATAAAATTAATTAGGTAGGTATTCATAATCAAAACAGAATTCCAAGACGCTGGGAGGGGTGGGGTGACGTCATTATGATTGTTTGATAGGTACAATTAAGTAGGTAGGTATTCATAATCAAAACAGGAATGTCCTAGAAGGTTCTAGGGGAAATGAGAATTGTGAAGGGGTAGGGGGTGGGGGGAATGTTCCAGAAGGTTGTGACCAGCTGCTGGGGGATAATGGCGAATAACAGGGGTGGGGGGAATAGAATTGTTCAGAAGGTTGGAGGTGAAGGGTGAGGGGGTGGTAGGAGGTGGTGAGGGTGGTAGGAGGTTGATGGGTGATGATGGATGATGGGTGGGGAGTGATGGGTGAAGGATTGTGGGTGGAGCGGTAGGAGGAGGGTCTGAGGGCTGTGGAGGGTGGGGTGGAGGTCTGGGGGCGGGGGTGGGCGGAGGTCTGGAGGCGGTTGGGGGCGGGGTGGGTGGAGGTCTGGAGGTGGCAGAGGGCGGGGTGGGTGGAGGTCTGGAGGCGGCAGGGGGCGGTAGGGGGCGATAGGGCGACGTCCAGGGGGTGGGGGGGATGGGGTGGATGAGGGTATGGGCGAGGGGGGAGGGGGGTGAGGGGAGTGAGGGGGTGAGGGGTGAGGGGGAATGAGGGCTAGGGGGGTGAGGGGTGTGAGGGAGTGAGGGGGTGTGAGGGGGGAGTGAGGGGGTGAGGGGAGTGAGGGGTGTGAGTGGGTGAGGGGGTGAGGGGTGAGGGGGTGGGGGGGGGAGTGAGGGGGGAGTGGGGAGTGAGGGGGTGAGGGGGTGTGAGGGGGTGGGGGGGGGTGGTTGGTAAGGGGTGGGTGAGAAGGTGGACTCGCCCGCTAAGGCAGGAGGCAGCTGGTTAGACTGACGAGCATGTTCAAACAGGAATGTCCCAGAATCCCCATATTGACTCTACTTCTTCAACTTTTACTTCCATAATTTTTTCGCTACATCCTGTAGATTTTATGTTATTCAGCTTTTCCCATCTCAAAACGTGGTCCGTTTCAGCAAATGTGCCTTTTCACGCGCATACCCCTAAAAACCACACTCCAGTCAATGAAATCGACCTCCAGGCGATTTGACACTTCTTTATCACTCTGGTTTATTGAAAATGAGTATGTTTCAGGTATAAATGTAAAGGTTGAGGCTGCAATAAGGGGGGGGATCTAGGTAACTACCAGCTACCAGATATATTGAAAAATGAAAACGTAGAAAGAGTAGCGATCTTGATTAGTTGTGGATATGAGGAACAGTTGATCGGAGTTCCTCAACTCGAAAATAGTACTGGACTCTTGCAAGCCCAGGCGGTATTTGGAGCCATTCAAGAGTGGGGTGCAGCAGACAAAATTCAAGCAATGTGCTTTCACACCACAGCTGCAAATACTGGTCGGGTTAGGGGGGCTTGTGTTTTGCTGGAGCAATTATTGCAAAAAGAACTTTTGTACTTTGCATGCCGTCATCATATTTTGGAAATTATTTTGAAAGCCGTGTTTGATAGCAAGATAGGCTCGACCACTGGTCCTGAACCTAGCGTTTTCAAAAAATTTCAAGTTGGGTGGCCTAAATTCGACCAAACTAAATACAAAACTAGTCTACATGATGATAATACGAGTATTAGATGAAAAATTAGTAACATTAATCAAGTTTCACTTCTTTTAATGGATGCCTAGAGGTCGATTTCATTGACTGGAGTGTGGTTTTTAGGGGTATGCATAAAAAGGCACATTTGCTGAAACGGACCACGGTTTGAGATGGGAAAAGCTGAATAACATAAAATCTATAGGATCTAGCGAAAAAAGTATTAGAGTAAAAGTTGAAGAAGATAACATGTCAAATAAAATAAGACCAATTTCAAGTCTCTAGGACAAATGGTTACTATGTTATGAGGAAAGAAATAATATTTTTATGAAAAAAAGTGAGTTTTTCTAAACTTCAACCTCGATGCGGCACGGGTTAATGTTATCCGACCGACCTAAAACTTTGGGAATCTCATTTTCTAGTCAAATGGCACCTTTTAGGGGGTTGCCACGATTGAATTTCGAAAGTTGACCTTTTGTGACCGCAAGGCAATAGGCAAAATTTTTTTTGAGAAAATCACTTCTGGCAACCCCCTAAAAGGTGCCATTTGACTAGAAAATGAGATTCGCAAAGTTTTAGGTCGATCGGATAACGTTAACCCGTGCCGCATTGAGGTTGAAGATCAGAAAAACTCACTTTGTTTCATGAAAAATACTCTTCTTTTCCTCATAACATAATAACCATTTGTCCTAGAGACTTGAGATTGGTCTCATTTTATTGAAAATGTTATCTTCTTCAACTTTTACTTCCATAATTTTTTCGCTACATCCTGTAGATTTTATGTTATTCAGCTTTTCCCATCTCAAAACGTGGTCCGTTTCAGCAAATGTGCCTTTTCACGCGCATACCCCTAAAAACCACACTCCAGTCAATGAAATCGACCTCCAGGCGATTTGACACTTCTTTATCACTCTGGTTTATTGAAAATGAGTATGTTTCAGGTATAAATGTAAAGGTTGAGGCTGCAATAAGGGGGGGGGATCTAGGTAACTACCAGCTACCAGATATATTGAAAAATGAAAACGTAGAAAGAGTAGCGATCTTGATTAGTTGTGGAGATGAGGAACAGTTGATCGGAGTTCCTCAACTCGAAAATAGTACTGGACTCTTGCAAGCCCAGGCGGTATTTGGAGCCATTCAAGAGTGGGGTCAGCAGACAAAATTCAAGCAATGTGCTTTGACACCACAGCTGCAAATACTGGTCGGGTTAGGGGGGCTTGTGTTTTGCTGGAGCAATTATTGCAAAAAGAACTTTTGTACTTAGCATGCCGTCATCATATTTTGGAAATTATTTTGAAAGCCGTGTTTGATAGCAAGTTAGGCTCGACCAGTGGTCCTGAACCTAGCGTTTTCAAAAAATTTCAAGTTGGGTGGCCTAACTTCGACCAAACTAAATACAAAACTAGTCTACATGATGATAATACGAGTATTAGATGCAAAATTAGTAACATTAATCAAGTTTCACTTTTTTTAATGGATGCCTAGAGGTCGATTTCATTGACTGGAGTGTGGTTTTTGCTGAAACGGACCACGTTTTGAGATGGGAAAAGCTGAATAACATAAAATCTATAGGATCTAGCGAAAAAAGTATTGGAGTAAAAGTTGAAGAAGATAACATGTCAAATAAAATAAGACCAATTTCAAGTCTCTAGGACAAATGGTTACTATGTTATGAGGAAAGAAATAATATTTTTATGAAAAAAGTGAGTTTTTCTAAACTTCAACCTCGATGCGGCACGGGTTAATGTTATCCAATCGACCTAAAACTTTGGGAATCTCATTTTCTAGTCAAATGGCACCTTTTAGGGGGTTGCCACGATTGAATTTCGAAAGTTGACTTTTTGTGACCACAAGGCAATAGGCAAATTTTTTTTTGAGAAAATCACTTCTGGCAACCCCTTAAAAGGTGCCATTTGACTAGAAAATGAGATTCGCAAAGTTTTAGGTCGATCGGATAACGTTAACCCGCGCCGGATTGGGGTTGAAGATCAGAAAAACTCACTTTGTTTCATAAAAATACTCTTCTTTTCCTCATAACATAGTAACCATTTGTCCTAGAGACTTGAGATTGGTCTCATTTTATTTAAAAGGTGACCTTCTTCAACTTTTACTTCCATAATTTCTCGCTACATCCTGTAGATTTCATGTTATTCAGCTTTTCCCATCTCAAAACGTGGTCCGTTTCAGCAAATGTGCCTTTTTACGCATACCCCTAAAAACCACACTCCAGTCAATGAAATCGACCTCCAGGCGATTTGACACTTCTTTATCACTCTGGTTTATTGAAAATGAGTATGTTTCAGGTATAAATGTAAAGGTTGAGGCTGCAATAAGGGGGGGGATCTAGGTAACTACCAGCTACCAGATATATTGAAAAATGAAAACGTAGACAGAGTAGCGATCTTGATTAGTTGTGGATATGAGGAACAGTTGATCGGAGTTCCTCAACTCGAAAATAGTACTGGACTCTTGCAAGCCCAGGCGGTATTTGGAGCCATTCAAGAGTGGGGTGCAGCAGACAAAATTCAAGCAATGTGCTTTCACACCACAGCTGCAAATACTGGTCGGGTTAGGGGGGCTTGTGTTTTGCTGGAGCAATTATTGCAAAAAGGACTTTTGTACTTAGCATGCCGTCATCATATTTTGGAAATTATTTTGAAAGCCGTGTTTGATAGCAAGATAGGCTCGACCACTGGTCCTCAACCTAGCGTTTTCAAAAAATTTCAAGTTGGGTGACCTAACTTCGACCAAACTAAATACAAAACTAGTCTACATGATGATAATACGAGTATTAGATGCAAAATTAGTAACATTAATCAAGCTTCACTTTTTTTAATGGATGCCTAGAGGTCGATTCCATTGACTGGAGTGTGGTTTTTAGGGGTATGCATAAAAAGGCACATTTGCTGAAACGGACCACGTTTTGAGATGGGAAAAGCTGAATAACATAAAATCTATAGGATCTAGCGAAAAAAGTATTGGAGTAAAAGTTGAAGAAGATAACATGTCAAATAAAATAAGACCAATTTCAAGTCTCTAGGACAAATGGTTACTATGTTATGAGGAAAGAAATAATATTTTTATGAAAAAAAGTGAGTTTTTCTAAACTTCAACCTCGATGCGGCACGGGTTAATGTTATCCGATCGACCTAAAACTTTGGGAATCTCATTTTCTAGTCAAATGGCACCTTTTAGGGGGTTGCCAGGATTGAATTTCGAAAGTTGACCTTTTGTGACCGCAAGGCAATAGGCAAAATTTTTTTTGAGAAAATCACTTCTGGCAACCCCCTAAAAGGTGCCATTTGACTAGAAAATGAGATTCGCAAAGTTTTAGGTCGATCGGATAACGTTAACCCGTGCCGCATTGAGGTTGAAGATCAGAAAAACTCACTTTGTTTCATGAAAAATACTCTTCTTTTCCTCATAACATAGTAACCATTTGTCCTAGAGACTTGAGATTGGTCTCATTTTATTGAAAATGTTATCTTCTTCAACTTTTACTTCCATGATTTTTTCGCTACATCCTGTAGATTTTATGTTATTCAGCTTTTCCCATCTCAAAACGTGGTCCGTTTCAGCAAATGTGCCTTTTCACGCGCATACCCCTAAAAACCACACTCCAGTCAATGAAATCGACCTCCAGGCGATTTGACACTTCTTTATCACTCTGGTTTATTGAAAATGAGTATGTTTCAGGTATAAATGTAAAGGTTGAGGCTGCAATAAGGGGGGGGATCTAGGTAACTACCAGCTACCAGATATATTGAAAAATGAAAACGTAGAAAGAGTAGCGATCTTGATTAGTTGTGGATATGAGGAACAGTTGATCGGAGTTCCTCAACTCGAAAATAGTACTGGACTCTTGCAAGCCCAAGCGGTATTTGGAGCCATTCAAGAGTGGGGTGCAGCAGACAAAATTCAAGCAATGGGCTTTCACACCACAGCTGCAAATACTGGTCGGGTTAGGGGGGCTTGTGTTTTGCTGGAGCAATTATTGCAAAAAGAACTTTTGTACTTTGCATGCCGTCATCATATTTTGGAAATTATTTTGAAAGCCGTGTTTGATAGCAAGATAGGCTCGACCACTGGTCCTGAACCTAGCGTTTTCAAAAAATTTCAAGTTGGGTGGCCTAAATTCGACCAAACTAAATACAAAACTAGTCTACATGATGATAATACGAGTATTAGATGAAAAATTAGTAACATTAATCAAGTTTCACTTCTTTTAATGGATGCCTAGAGGTCGATTTCATTGACTGGAGTGTGGTTTTTAGGGGTATGCATAAAAAGGCACATTTGCTGAAACGGACCACGGTTTGAGATGGGAAAAGCTGAATAACATAAAATCTATAGGATCTAGCGAAAAAAGTATTAGAGTAAAAGTTGAAGAAGATAACATGTCAAATAAAATAAGACCAATTTCAAGTCTCTAGGACAAATGGTTACTATGTTATGAGGAATGAAATAATATTTTTATGAAAAAAAGTGAGTTTTTCTAAACTTCAACCTCGATGCGGCACGGGTTAATGTTATCCGATCGACCTAAAACTTTGGGAATCTCATTTTCTAGTCAAATGGCACCTTTTAGGGGGTTGCCACGATTGAATTTCGAAAGTTGACCTTTTGGGACCGCAAGGCAATAGGCAAAATTTTTTTTGAGAAAATCACTTCTGGCAACCCCCTAAAAGGTGCCATTTGACTAGAAAATGAGATTCGCAAAGTTTTAGGTCGATCGGATAACGTTAACCCGTGCCGCATTGAGGTTGAAGATCAGAAAAACTCACTTTGTTTCATGAAAAATACTCTTCTTTTCCTCATAACATAATAACCATTTGTCCTAGAGACTTGAGATTGGTCTCATTTTATTGAAAATGTTATCTTCTTCAACTTTTACTTCCATAATTTTTTCGCTACATCCTGTAGATTTTATGTTATTCAGCTTTTCCCATCTCAAAACGTGGTCCGTTTCAGCAAATGTGCCTTTTCACGCGCATACCCCTAAAAACCACACTCCAGTCAATGAAATCGACCTCCAGGCGATTTGACACTTCTTTATCACTCTGGTTTATTGAAAATGAGTATGTTTCAGGTATAAATGTAAAGGTTGAGGCTGCAATAAGGGGGGGGATCTAGGTAACTACCAGCTACCAGATATATTGAAAAATGAAAACGTAGAAAGAGTAGCGATCTTGATTAGTTGTGGAGATGAGGAACAGTTGATCGGAGTTCCTCAACTCGAAAATAGTACTGGACTCTTGCAAGCCCAGGCGGTATTTGGAGCCATTCAAGAGTGGGGTCAGCAGACAAAATTCAAGCAATGTGCTTTGACACCACAGCTGCAAATACTGGTCGGGTTAGGGGGGCTTGTGTTTTGCTGGAGCAATTATTGCAAAAAGAACTTTTGTACTTAGCATGCCGTCATCATATTTTGGAAATTATTTTGAAAGCCGTGTTTGATAGCAAGTTAGGCTCGACCAGTGGTCCTGAACCTAGCGTTTTCAAAAAATTTCAAGTTGGGTGGCCTAACTTCGACCAAAATAAATACAAAACTAGTCTACATGATGATAATACGAGTATTAGATGCAAAATTAGTAACATTAATAAAGTTCCACTTTTTTTAATGGATGCCTAGAGGTCGATTTCATTGACTGGAGTGTGGTTTTTGCTGAAACGGACCACGTTTTGAGATGGGAAAAGCTGAATAACATAAAATCTATAGGATCTAGCGAAAAAAGTATTGGAGTAAAAGTTGAAGAAGATAACATGTCAAATAAAATAAGACCAATTTCAAGTCTCTAGGACAAATGGTTACTATGTTATGAGGAAAGAAATAATATTTTTATGAAAAAAAGTGAGTTTTTCTAAACTTCAACCTCGATGCGGCACGGGTTAATGTTATCCAATCGACCTAAAACTTTGGGAATCTCATTTTCTAGTCAAATGGCACCTTTTAGGGGGTTGCCACGATTGAATTTCGAAAGTTGACTTTTTGTGACCACAAGGCAATAGGCAAATTTTTTTTTGAGAAAATCACTTCTGGCAACCCCTTAAAAGGTGCCATTTGACTAGAAAATGAGATTCGCAAAGTTTTAGGTCGATCGGATAACGTTAACCCGCGCCGGATTGGGGTTGAAGATCAGAAAAACTCACTTTGTTTCATAAAAATACTCTTCTTTTCCTCATAACATAGTAACCATTTGTCCTAGAGACTTGAGATTGGTCTCATTTTATTTAAAAGGTGACCTTCTTCAACTTTTACTTCCATAATTTCTCGCTACATCCTGTAGATTTCATGTTATTCAGCTTTTCCCATCTCAAAACGTGGTCCGTTTCAGCAAATATGCCTTTTTACGCATACCCCTAAAAACCACACTCCAGTCAATGAAATCGACCTCCAGGCGATTTGACACTTCTTTATCACTCTGGTTTATTGAAAATGAGTATGTTTCAGGTATAAATGTAAAGGTTGAGGCTGCAATAAGGGGGGGGATCTAGGTAACTACCAGCTACCAGATATATTGAAAAATGAAAACGTAGAAAGAGTAGCGATCTTGATTAGTTGTGGATATGAGGAACAGTTGATCGGAGTTCCTCAACTCGAAAATAGTACTGGACTCTTGCAAGCCCAGGCGGTATTTGGAGCCATTCAAGAGTGGGGTGCAGCAGACAAAATTCAAGCAATGTGCTTTCACACCACAGCTGCAAATACTGGTCGGGTTAGGGGGGCTTGTGTTTTGCTGGAGCAATTATTGCAAAAAGGACTTTTGTACTTAGCATGCCGTCATCATATTTTGGAAATTATTTTGAAA